>CM048749.1:39799416-41001916 GCA_026315105.1 Locusta migratoria
AGCACCGACACTTGTCGGACTGTCAGAGAACGACATGTATCACGCGATTCGAGCGAGCAATCGAGCGAGGTGCAGACCTCTAGCTCAAACAACATCTTCGAGGATACTGTTCTACGGAACTTTCCGGTAGCACTGTTGCTGAAGAGGTATAGTTGTTTTCCAAGAGACGAGACATTGTTGATTGAATAGAAGGAAACTCCCTGCACTCTAAATTTGTTGTTGATAGAGAGAAAAAATGTTCAAATGTTTGTTAAGCTTAAGCGACTTAACTACGGGGTCATCAGTCCCTAAACTTACAAACTACTTATGAACTACCTACAACTAAGGACGGCACAAATATCCATGCCCGAGGGGGGATTAGAACCCCCGACCGTAGTGGCCATGCAGACCGTGACTGAAGCGCCTCAGTCCCCTCGGCCACCGCGACCGGCTTGATGGAGACTATAGCAAAATTCACCACCCAGGCATTCCTTCCAATCCTACAAGAAACTGTCGTAAAAAAATTCGATCCCATGAATATTTTTAGTATAAGAAGGTAGCAAGTAAACCACGTAACCTGGACACACTTTGGAATGAGATTCAAGCGGTGTGCGCAGAAAACTCATTAGACACTTTGGTACGATGTACGGAATCAGTGGTGACTCGTACTCAGAAATGTATTGATGCTGAAGGCCACCAGTTTGAACATTAATCACATTTTTAAAGTGTATTTGTTTTTCCAGAAATGTAACACTGTAGAGCGGGAAATAAATTTTCTATGACGCTTCAAAGTGAGACTGATGACCTAGCTGTTTAGTCCCCTCAAAACCAACAACAACAACAACAACGCTTCAAAGCGTGTATACATTTTTTGACGCGCCCTGTATATTCTATGCATGTGTCCAAGTTATGCAACTGGATTCATTAGCAGCTTTCCTGGCCTGACATTCTTCAATTAATTCTTCCTTCCGTTTCTAAGAATACCGCAGTTTTTGGATTAAATTTTGAATTTATTCCCTAAGCCATTTTGTGACTAGCCGGCCATCCTGTGAAATGGTAAGCCGCGTGTATTCTGCCTCTAAGGTGAGCGTGTTGTCTGCTTCATGCTGGAGTCTCGTGGGCTATAACCACGGAGTACCAGCGTAGATTCAGACATTTCGTTTCGGGATCCATATTATCTCAGTCGTAGAAAGAAGCTGTACGTTGGCACGCTTCGATACACGACAGTGGTATTTAATTAACTGTTCCATGTAGTTCAGTCATCAATGTGGCACAGCGTTTTCGGGAAGCGTTCCAAATGTTCGCGACCCCCACGCCCGCAACGACGCGTTCCGATTGTGCAGCTGTCTGGCGGCGTATCGGATTCGCACCAACTCCAGAGGCTGTGAATTGCGTGCTCCACAAGACTCACTGGCGACAGCGCGCCTCCCTGTACTTGCTCTGCAGCAAGGACTGTCGGCAGATCGCCAGTATTTCGGCTCAATGGAACGCCGATGCTCGAACTATATGGTACAACAGCAAGCAAATCTCATTGACGTCGATTTGCAGTAGGATTTTGGAACATATACTTTGTTCGAATATTATGAACTACCTCGAAGAGAACGACCTATTAACCAATAGTCAGCACGGATTCAGAAAGTATCACTCTTGCGAAACACAGATTGCATTTTATTCACATGAAGTGTTAAGTGCCACCGACAAGGGCTCTCAAATCGATTCCATATTCCTGGATTTCCGGAAGGATTTTGACACTGTACCCCACAAGCGGCTTCTAATGAAATTGCGTGCTTATGGAATATATCCCCAAGTGTGCGATTGGATTCACGATTTCCTATCAGGAAGGACACAGTTCGTTGTAATTGACGGTAAGTCATCGAGTAAAACAGAAGTGATATCTGGCATTCCACATGGAAGCGTTATAGGTCCCCTACTCTTCCTCGTGTTTATAAACGATTTAGGAGATAATCTGAATAGCTCCATTAGACTGTACGCGGACGATGCTGTTGTTTATCGGTTAGTGAAGTCAACAGAGGATCAAAACCAACTGCAAAGCGACTTGACAAAATTTCTACTTGGTGCGAAAATTAGCAATTGACACTAAATAAAGAAAAGTGTGAAGTAATACATATGACCACTAAAACAAATCCGCTGAACTTCAATTACGCGATAAATCAGTCAAATCTTAAGGTCGTAAATTCTACGAAATACCTAGAAGTTACAATTACGAACAACTTTAGACTGGAGAGAACACATAGAAAATATTGTGGGAAAGGCGAACCAAAGGTTACGTTTCATTGCCAGAACGCTTCGAAGATGCACCAGCTCCACCAAAGAGACTGCCTACATCACACTTGTGCGTCCTCCTGGAGTACTGTTGCCCCTCACCAGGTGGGACTGATGGAAGATATTGAGAAGGTTCAGAGAAGGGCAGCTCGTTTTGTTTTATCACATTACGGGGGGGAAAGCGTCACGGAAATGTTGCAAGAATTGGGGTGGAAATCATTAAAAGAAAGATGTTATTCATTGCGGCGTGATCTGTTTGCGAAGTTTCAAATACCGACTTTTACTTCTGGATGTGAAAATATTTTGCTAGCACACACCTACTTAGGCGAGACATGACCAACCCAATAAAACAAGAAAAATCAGATCGAAAACGAAACGATTTAGGTGTTCTTTTTTTCCCGCGCGCTATTGGAGAATGGAACGGTAAAGAAAAGTTATGAAAGCGGTTAATGAACCCTGTGCCAGGCACTTAAATGTGATTTGCAGAGTATCTATGTAGATGAAAGGAAAACGGGGCCTTTCAAAACATGAGAATAAGCTAACATGTTGTGGCCGGAGACGTAAAAGAGAACGACTGGCTTCTCACTGGGCAGCTTCAAAAACAAATAAAAAATAAACGAGACATTAAAGGCACTTGGCGTATTCGCTCATTTGTAAAGCAACAGGATACATAATGTCATGTCGTATGAAATGACACAAGGCATAAAGTCACACAACATGGTAATTCTGCAGTCACGCAGTATGAATCTGAAGTGAGCTCGTGTTCACCTCCACGCAGGCACACTGGCTGTTATAGGTGCATCCCTCGAGAGCTCACACCGCTGGTGAATTACGGTTAACTGCTACGAAAATGCGGTTACATCGAGATTTATTTTTATTTAAATGTTTTCTGAAGCTGACAAATTAATCAAAAAGTTAGTAGTCTTTTGCATCTTCGACATTGTTCGGTAAATATTTGAAACTGTTGTGTGTGATGGCAGCATTCTGCGTTGCATATTATATTCTACCATAGTTGATAAGATATCGTAATCCACAGAATTAGAAGTTTTTTAAATCACCAAAAATTAAGTATGTTCCATCTTTACGATTATTTAACTTTACGTACTTAAACCTTTAAATACGATTGTCAACGAAACGATAACTAACCAACAAAATACAATCAACTTGTAAGTCCACTATTGCCTGGAAGTCCAAAAACTATTTCAATGCGTTACGTTTAGCTGTACTTTAAACCACGATATATCCACAACGGATAGTGCTTCGGTCAGTAATTCTTACCTTTGGAGCCCAATGTTAAACTATGGCAGCCAAGCCAAAGTTGCTGTTAATTCTATGTATGTTTAATATGTTGTTATTCTGCTTCGTGTTTTATTTAGCAATAAATAATGTCAAAAGGGAGCCTTCCGTTTAAATTTACACCTGCACTACCCCACTCAAAATTATGAAAAATTTTAATAGACCGGTTGTTCACTGGAAATACATTTAGTTCTAATTTTGCTGTTGTCTATCGGATCATCCGATATCTGCCTCTTATTTTGTGGCTGCTCCTTTCATATTTATGTTATCCTTGCTTAAAATCATCTAGTAGGTCATGATACAGGGCCAAAGCTTACATTAATTTGGTAATTTGCAGTACTGCTAGGAGCAGTTACACAAGATAAGGTGCTTGATCTGTTCAGGCAAGTCTGTTTTATTCTATTTGATACAATAAATACAGAGACTGAACCGATAGACATAGGAGTTGGGACGTAATTTGCACACAGTCATCCTAAATTAAACTGGTTCTCAGCTCCGACAGCGCAGGTTCGGTACAATGTGGATCAATCGATAAAAATTTATAATTAAAATTAAAAACAGACCAGATCGCAATCATTGGTATTTCTATTTCACAACCGGTTTCGATCTGGACTGTTTTTAATTTTAAGTATAGTATCAAGATCGTTGTTTCATCTCCAGTATGCTTTCTAAAATTACGTTAAAAATTGTTTTGAGTTCATTCTTTTATCTACCTATATATCTATTTACACAGGATACCCTGTGAATCATACCTAAGCTCGCAGCAGAGGGTTCGTCGAACCACCTTCAGACTATTTACCTACCATTCCAATCACGAACGGTGCGCGAGAAGAAAGGACTCCTAAATGTCTCCGTTCGAGCTCTGATTTCTCGTATTTTATTATGATGATAATTTTATTATGATCTATGCAGATGGGGGTCAACAAATTATTTTTGCATTTGTAGGACAAAGTCGGCGAGCCGGCCGCGGTGGCCGAGGAGACTGAGGCGCTCCAGTCACGGTCTGCACGGCCACTACGGTCGGGAGTTCGAATCCCCCCTCGGGCATGAATATTTGTGCCGTCTTAGTTCGTAAGTAGTTTGTAAGGTTAGGGACTGATGACCCCGTAATTAAGTCAAAAAAAAAAAAAAAAAAAAAAAAAAAAAAAAAAAAAAAAAAAAAAAAAAAGAGTCGGCGATCGAAATTTCGTAATTAAATGTTAAAATGTTTGTAAATCTATCGGACCAAACTGCGTGGTTCAAAATGTTCAAATGTTTGTTTAGTCTATGGGACTTAACTACGGGGTCATCAGTCCCTAAACTTACAAACTACTTATGAACTACTTACGAACTAGGACGGCACAAATATCCATGCCCGAGGGGGGATTCGAACCCTCGACCGTAGTGGCCGTGTAGACCGTGACTGAAGCGCCTCAGTCTCCTCGGCCACCGCGGCCGGCAAACTGCGTGATCATCAGTCCGTAGCTTACAAACTACTTAATCCTAGGTAAACTAACCTAAGGACAACAAACACATACCCATGCCCCAGGGAGGACTCGAACCTCCAGGGCGAGCAACCGCGCGCTCCGCAGCGAGACGCTTTAGACCGCTCGGCTACTCCATCTCGGCGTAAGTAGATGTTGCTGCTACGATAATTCTAGTTGTTGCAGTGATTTCCATTAAAACTCGCGCATTATTTCGGTGACGCTATCTGTCCTGTCTGCGATAACAGGAAACGAGCTGCCTGTCTCTGTACCCTTTTGATGTTCTGCGCCAATCCTATCTGATGAGGAACACACAGTACGCAGAAATACTAAAGAAGGGGACAGAAAACATTCGTTGTAGACATTCTCTTTGGTAGTTGTGTTGCTTCTAAGTCTTCTGCCAATGAAATGCAGCTTTCAATTAGCCTACCCCACAACATTATCTAAGTCTTTTCCGAATAAAAGTCAGACCTAATAGTAATTTGTAGGCCTTTAGATGAATTTAGGGTGATTGAAACAAAGCTTAACAGATTCATTTGAGTACTCTACTTCACACTTTTCATTGTGTAGAGTTAAATGCCAATTTTTGTACCATAGAGGTATTTTTTGCTAAATCGTTTTGCTGTCGACTTTATATGACGATGAATAACCGCATCATCTGTAATGAAGACAAGAGGACAAGTCTGCGAAGAATGTGGTAGACTTATGAGATTCCGGAAAGGTGAGTCATGGAAGCAAAGATGTCAAGGTTTTAACAAATAATCTGGAACGACCATCAACTGTGGAATATGGGCGCTAGAGGTGGGGGGGGGGGGGGGGAGTGTAGGGAGCTCGGTCGGTACATGCTATGCCATTCAGTCCTATCACAAAGGCTGCCCGCTGTCCTCCATTATACAATAGCCACAAAGTGGATCACTTCTGATAGTGTAAATATAATATCTACCAGGTCAAATTCATTTTCTGCTGTGTGCGTCTTGTGCACCACCGACAGAACTCGATGTGTTTGACACGATCGTCGTTAGCAGAATCCACTTTGATTCTTCATCATATACGTGCCATCAATGATGCAAGACTGCTTTTACGGGCGACGTAACTGGTTGCCAGGTAGTATGTGCAACATTAACGATCGGCGAAAATGAGGTTCGTTTCCATAGAGACTGTTTTGAGGGCCGTTTCTCTTAGCGAGAGTAGGCGGCTCACGCCGGTTCCGGTCTCCGCGCCACTCGGCTGGCCCCCTCGGGTAAATATTGGAAGGGGGTGGCAGTCAGAGGGGGTGCGGATTAGGAGGGGGTGGGAAAGGCCCGCCTATCAGGTATGCAACCCGTAGAGCCGCTGCGCCAGCGCCCGTCGCGCTGGACTGGCGCCAGCGGGCAGTTTGCGCGTAGCCGCGCTTCGCTTTTATTCAGCGCCGCGTCAGCAGCTGCGCCAGTGTGCTTGCGCCAGTCCGTCCACGCCACTGCGCGCGCCGCACGGCCCGTAGAGGAGCGCAGGCCGTGGCGCTGCTCGCACACGACCCGTCAGACGTCAGATGGTCAGATCGGTAGCAAGCTTCGTGTACCAATAGAGTATCGACCAAAACTTCGACATAATTCCTGCTACGTGCTGCCGTCTGCATGAAAATGCGGGAAGTAATCTACATCAAAAAATTGGTCAAATGTCTGTAGAGCTTATGGGACTTAACTACGGGGTCATCAGTCCCTAAGCCTACAAACTACCTATGAACTAACTACTAGTAAGGACAGCACAAATATCCATGCCCGAGAGGGGATTCGAAGCCCCCCACCGTAGTGGCCGTGCAGATAATCTACATCTACATCTACATAGATACTCTGAAAATCATATTGAAGTGCCTGGCAGAGGGCTCATTAACCACTTTCATAACCTTTTTCTCCCCTCCCATTCTCCAGTTGCACGCAGGAAGAAATAGATCTAAATCATTTTGTTATTGATCTGATTTCTCTTATTTTATTGGGATAGTGATGTCTTCCTGCCGGTCGCGGTGGCCGAGGTGACTGAGGTGCTCAAGTCACGGTCAGCACGACCACTACGGTCGGGGGTTCGAATCCCCCCACGGGCGTGGAAATTTGTGACCTCCTAGTTCGTAAGTAGTTCATAAGTAGTTTGTAAGTGTAGGGACTAATGACCCTGTAGTTAAGTCCCATAAGCTTAACAAACATTTGAACATTTGATGTCTTCCTATATAGGTGGGTGTTAGCAAAATATTTTCACATTCAGAAGTAAAAGTTGGTGATTGTAACTTTGTAAATAGATCTCGCTGCAATGACTAATGTAATTCTTTTAATGATTTCTTTTCCAATGATTCCTATGTAGGTGGGTGTTAGCGAAATATTTTCACATTCAGAAGTAAAAGTTGGTGATTGTACCTTTGTAAATAGATGTTGCTGCAATGAATAACATAATTCTTTTAATGATTTCCACGTCAAATCGTGCAGCATTTCCGTGACGCTTTCCCCCTATAACGCGATAAAACAAAACGATCTGCCCTTTTCTGAACCTTCTCAATCTCTTCCGTCAGTCCCACCTGGTGAGGGTCTCACATTGGGCAACAGTACTCCAGGAGAGGACGCACACGTGTAATGTAGGCAGTCAATTTGGTGGAGCTGTTTCATCTGCGAAGAGTTCTGCCAATGAAACGTAACCTTTGGTTCATCTTCTGCACAATATTTTCTATGTGTTCTCTCCAGTCTATGTTGTTCATAACTGTAACTCCTAGGTATTTCGTAGAATTTACAACCTTAAGGTTTGACTGCCTGTAACTGAAGTTCAGCAGATTTTTTTTAGTGGTCATGTGTATTACTTCACACTTTTCATTATATAGTGTCAATTGCCAATTTTTGCAGCATATAGAAAGTCTGTTTAAATTGCTTTGCAGTTTCTTTTGATCCTCTGTTGACTTGACTAACCAATAACCGACAGTATCATCTATGAACAGTAATAAGTAACACCTGCCCTGCAGAGTACAGGAAAAGCATACCTGTGAGAGAGGGCTGAATTGTGCTCCAGTGTGCCACACATGGTGGCCAGCACGCCCAGTAATCAAAAACTGAGCCAAATACTCAACACAATACCCAAAACGAACATGAATAATCGACCGCAAAGTGTCGAATCAGCATTATATATATATATATATATATATATATATATATATATATATATATATATATTGGGTGGAGTCTGTAGATGTCACATTTGTTGTTTTAAAGGTTCCAGGTTCAAACATTTTTTTCTGTATATGTATCTACAACAAAATTACAACACATAGTTCCACCAAAAACAACCTCCATTTGTCTACCGCTTGATTTTCATTTTTTCAGAATGCACAAACATTTCACACTGAAATCTAAACTGCTGGGGAGTCTTCGAAATAGATTAGTCTTCAACAATGGAATAATCTTCTTAAGCTGCAGTGGCTTACATACAATCAGTTGTGTCCTCCACATTTCTATAATACCCAATGTCAGGACTAGATACTGGCTAAACTCTTGATGGACCCAGACCCTTTGCAACGTTGATGCAATTCCAACACAAACTTCCATTCTACAATATACAAGTTGGATGCTCAAGTATCGGATTCATGAAATGTGGTAGGTGCACGAAAGTGATTTGCTTCTCATACTTCTCTGTACACAACCACTATTGTGAAACCTTTCCTGAATGAACAAAACTATGTGGTGGTGTTAAGTGTTAATACCTGAAATTATTATTACTATTATTGCTATTGTTGTGACTTTATTACCAATAATACTGCTGTATGTGTGATGCAGTTGTTTCTTTATTCTTATGTTCCAATTGTATTTGATTATTCTGTGAAACTACGAGTAAACCCTACAGATTTGTTGCTTTCAAATAAACGAAGCAAAAGCAAACTACCCATAACACACTTCTATAAAATGCGAGAAGTCCCTTTACATCTGAGGAACACATTTCCCATGTAATAATTGGCAACATATTGCAGTTGTATAAGCATGGATTGAATCCCAACAAACTAATGCTCTACCAACTAGCCCACAGTAGCGCTACTTGATATGCTCACAGTTACGCTTTTTCTCTACACCATAGGTTAGGTGTTGCTTATTATTATAGCCGGCCGCAGTGGCCGAGGGGACTGCAGCGTGTCAGTCATGGTCTGCACGGCCACTACGGTCGGGGGTTCGAATCCCCCCTCGGGCATGGGTATTTGTGCCGTCCTTAGTATTAGCTAGTTCATAAGTAGTTTGTAAGTTTAGGGACTGGTGACCCCATAGTTAAGTCCCATAAGCTCTACAAATATTTGAACATTTTATTATTATAGTTTATGCTTGTTCTCTTGGACGAAAGCAAATAGCACGGATTATATTGGACATTTGGTTGATATTCTAACGATATACAACATTCTATACTGACCTGTATAACATCTGAAGGGGTGTGTGTGTGTGTGTCAGTCTGTGCCACACTACCTATAGAGTCGCATGTGATGAAGACATTTAGCATAGCAGCGTAATTTTAAAAACATATACTTTTCTCAAACATTATCAACTACCTCGAAGATAACGACCAATTGCGCCATAGTAAAATTCGGGACTCAGGAAGCATCATTCTTGTGAAACACAGCTAGCTCATTACGCACACGAAATTTTGCACACTTGATCTACATGCCAATAGAAACGTTGCCCTACATAAAAGGATCACATACAATACAGAGTTCAGAATATGAGACATCATATGCTTGAAAAACTGGCTCATAATGTGGCACTGTTGCACGTCTTATAAGCCACTGGATCGATTTAAACGAAACGTCGGTAACCATATTCCTTACCATGAGGTAACAATTGCTGTAGGGGTAAGACCCACTTACGACACAGTCACGAGATATGACGCATATGACGTGTGGTGTAGTGTACTTTACATACGCTCTTTGACAAAATCCACAGTTTTGCTCTGATCTTGATGAATTTTGCATGCTTGACCTTTAGTGGGAACGCGAAGGGACACGCGCAGCACGAAAACATATAGGCCGACGTCGTCTGTTGACTGACAGGGACTGCTGACAATTGAAGAGGACCGTGCAGTGTAATAGATAGATAAGGTATTTATTCATACCACCTCTCCAAGGACTATGACACGTAGGAGGTGAGAAAACTTGGATTTCTTGGTCGAACAACTGCCTGTAAGTCACACATCACGCAGTTCTATGTCAAACGACGCCTCCCTTGGTATAATGAACGTAAACATTGGACGATTTTACAATGGGAGAACGTTGTGTGGAGTGACGAATCACGGTACACAATGTGTCAATCCGACAGCAGGGTGTGGGTATGGTGATTGTCTGTGAACATCTGCCTGCGTGCGTGGTAGACTTGCGCATAATAGTTCGCGATCGTGAGCGCTCACTTTAATTCGCAGCTCTGCCGCGAACTAGTTCGTTCTTTTAGTTCGTCCGCTCCCAGTGACGGCTGAGTGGTCTGCGCATGCAGCTGGAGGGAGAAGTTTCCCCACCTAGCTTCTTCATGCGCTTGCTGCGTGAGCCGCTAACGATATCACGCAAACCAAAAGAAACAATTTGTGGATAATTTCTCGCGTTTAAGTTTAGAGATATCGCCATATCTTGGCATTATGGAATTTACTAGTCAGATATTGTAGAGTGCAGAATACTTCAAAACAAAATTTTGTAGTACTGAACAATGAAATCTATCAGGCAGACGCTCACTTCGAAATGGCTCTCATCAGCAGAAGGTAAACACGTGATTTTTAATTCTGCTGCGCGCCCTCTCGCTATTGCCTTACGGTATTCGGAAAAGAATCCAATAAACTAAAAACGAGATACGTTTGGCATAATAGTTCGCGACCGGTAACGCATGTTTTAGTTAGCGACCGATTGCTAATATTTTAGTTCGCGACCGATCGCGCATGTTTTATTTCGCGACCAATCGCGCATATTTTAGTTCGCGACCGATTGCGCGTATCTCAGTTCGCGACCGGTAACTCTCCGTTTAGTTCGCAGATCGCCGCGAAGTAGGTCGCTCTTTTTAGTTCGTCCACTCTTTTTGGATTTTGCTGCCGCTACTAAAAGAGCTCTTTTTTTTGTTATGACAGCTTTTTTATATAATGATCAGTGTTGCCCAAGCGTATGCTATTACCCGTATTTTTGGGCAGTTAATCAAATACTTAAGCAAATAAACCATTTATTTACACGATTGGGCGATACAATGATGTTCATCTACTGTGCATACAGAGTAATTGTAGTATTTTATTTTTAAATGGATTTCTTTATTTTTTTAATAGGTCACTGAAGGAACATTAACTATTAATCACGCGATGCTGCCGGCTCCCACGTCCTCTCCCTGATCCCCGGCAGTCTTCGGAAAAGGAGCGGACGAACTAAGAGGCGAGGGATCTGCGAACTAGTTCGCGTAATTCGCCAGTGGGAGCGCTCTTTCGAACCGTTCGCGAACTACAAAAGACTAGTGCGTGGTGCCAACAGTTAAAATCGGGAGACGGTGGTGTTATGGGCAGTAGAATTTTTCACGGAGAGGGCTCGCACCTGTTGTTATTTCGCTTGGTACTATCAGTGCACAGACCTAATCGATTTTTGAAGCATCTTCTTGTTTTCCACCATTAAAGAGGCATTTGGGGATGTTGATTGCACCTTTCAAGATCGTCACCTGTTCATAGAGCACGCCATGTGGCGGAGCGGCTACACTACAGTAACATCCCTGTAATGGACTGGCCTGTTCAGAGTCCTGACTTGAATCCTAGAGAACACGTCTGGGATGTGTTGGAACGACGACGTCGTGCCAGGCCTCACTGGCCTACATAGATACCTCTCCTCGGTGCAGCACTCTGTGAAGAATTGGCTGAAATTCCCCACACCTGACTGAACGTATGCCTGTGAGTGTGGAAGCTGTCATCAACGATGGGCCACCACCACAATTGAATTCCAGCATTACCGATGGAGGGTGCCACGAACTATTAAGTCATTTTAGCCAGGTGTCCAGATACTTCTAATCACATAGTGTATATGGATGTCTGTGAACACAGGTTTTGAACTTTTTTTTTTGGGAATATATCTAAATAGTAAGTTTGATCAGTTTTATCGATGTAGAACCTCTTTTGCACCTTAGTCATTTTTCTCATTAATTGCGCTGGCCTGTAAGTAGTTGGGGACTGATGCCCTGTAGCTAATTTCCAGACAATTTGCAAAGTACTTGCTGAAAAAGCATAGCCAGCTACTAAGGTTTGGATACTTTGTTGTGAGGCGTTTATAACTTCCTCGTGAGGAGGACAAAATATGTGGTATGGAAAATAGATGAAGAAGTGAAACAAAGACGTAGCTTTAAAAACGTCACGGTATCCGTTCTCTGGTGTAAACAGGGTAATCTCTAAGGCAGCAGCACGACGAGAGGTCATGACACTAGCGTAACATCAGATTTGTGAGTCAGTTAAGAAGCGACACTGTGTAGATGAGGAATGCGACCCCTTTGTCACAAGACAAGACAACTACGTAAACGTGAAAATATTCTGTACTGCCGGTCGACTGACCATCTCTCCCCAGATCTTAACGTTGCCGATTAAATGATGTAGCGCCGCGGTGGAGTAGCCGAGCGGTGTAAAGCGTCTCGCTGCGGACCGCGCGGTTGCTCGCCGTGGAGGTTCGAGTCCTCCCTGGGGCATGGGTGTGTGTGTTGTCCTTAGGTTAGTTTAGTTTAAGTAGTTTGTAAACTACGGACTGATGACCACACAGTTTGGTCCGATAGAATTACAAACATTTGAACTTTTTTTTTTTTTTTTTTTTTTTTTTTTTTTTTTTTTTTTTTATAATGACGTAGCGCTTTAGAAATACTAACTGTTATCAAACGTGAAGGAGTCGTGATTATCTATGGGGGTACCTGTACGTTGAGTGAATGACCACCACGTCACGTCTCTTCAGCTGGTTGCCACTGTATAGTCTCCGCTGCCCAACAGTCCGGCTAACTCTTCGCCTGTAGAAGACTCGAGCCCTTCAACGTAAATCTTGGTGAGAACGGTCGTTCCCCGCATTTTATGTTGTTCCTTCGCTCTGCAGGATGGCGCGCACATAAACGCATGTCTGGCGGAAGAGATTGGACGCAGAGGGAAAATACGCTCAGGGGGCAGTAAAGAGGATCTGATGCTGCTTGAGGAGAAAGGGCCGAGTAGGCGAGGCGAAAAAGGGGGAAGGGGGTGAGCAGGGGGCGGTAGTCCAGTAAGAAGGGGCACACCAAGTTGTGGAGGGTGCTTACTCACTGTTTAGCCCCGACGCAATGCCGTACAGAATAACACTGTGCGAATTGTATGGTCAGAAAATAAGAGCATGCCCAGGAAACGCAAGTCATTTATGAATAATTCTCAGGTATCAGCGACGCCAGTCATACTCCTCTTATAACTTCAAGCGGAAGTGTACATATAAAGTTTTGGTCTTACTGTTTGTTAATACGGTTCGGCATGAGACTACGCGTGTTAGTAGTATACCTCGACGGTGTTCACCGTAAGACCCACAAGCCAGAACATTCCAAGATAAAGGGCTCTAAACCTTTACGCGAAACTCATAAACATGCAAATATTTGCGTTGCAGCAGCACAACGGAATGGAAGCGTCTGCAGCGGACTTCCTCCTCACATGAGCGATCCTGTTTCCATCCTACGTTCCGGTAGATGTTCTCTTTCGTTTTCTAATTGTTGTAAATTATGAGCATCCTTTAATAAGGATAAAGACCTAAAATACTGTCAATTAAATCACAAGCAACTTTATTACATTTTTGAAATGTTACTGTTAAAATATTGTAAAATAAAACTGTAATTACCACTGGAGAAAGATTTGTCGTTAATTTCATTTAAATATTATTGTCTTTATCTGTCAATTTACGAACAAGTACCAGAATGATAATTACTATAAAAACACATGAAAACAAAACACAAATAGTAATGAGAACGTTCTCAAGCATATTTGACAATTGTGAACGATTTCTGGGTTCGCTAGTAAGAAATAAAGAAAATTCAAATGTTCAAATGTCTGTAAATCTATGGGACTTAACTACTATGTTTATTACGTAGGAAAGACAACAGCCGTATGTTTTACAGAAACGTTGATTCCTTAGCTACCAGTTTCGGCATTCCATTATGCTATCTTCAGGCCCTATATGGGAATATTATATACACTATAAATGTGAATGTCTGTTCGCTGTACGTTTATCACGTCTGAACGACAATATACAGAGACTTAAATATTTGTACAGTTATTATTTTATACCTGAAGAAGGTTTCAGGCACGGTTTTATAGCGATATGATAGATGTTTAGTTATTGGAATAATATAACGCGAAATGCGGAACAATAATTACTCTTTGAAAATTATATTTACCCTTTGAAAATGGTTTTATTGGATGCATTTTTGCTTGAGGGTTGATAATGATAAAAGGGTGGAGTATATTGGGATGGCAAGTTATTGGTGTATATAAAATTCTACGTGTGTAAGTGTTAATATTTCGCTCTGCAGCGAAAAATACAGACCGCAAACGAATGGACTGTGTGTAATTGTTCCATTCCGATAGCTATAAGGGGGTGGAAGATATGGTGGTTGAAAGTTGTCAAATTATAAAAAAAATTCGGACTGAAGGCCAGCGATGACGTTTGCGACTCTATAGCAAGGAGGTTACATACAGCCAAACGAGATGCCACAGACCATGTCTTTGTCTATGCGTGTTACAATGTCTTCAGCTCTTTCTCTGTAAGGATAATCATACGAATAAGGAAACGTAAGAATAAATAAATAAATCAGTAAAAAAGAAATTTCTTTTACTACAACTCTTTAAAAATATCGATTTGACGTGTCGCGCATTACATAAAGCGATCGATGTGTGATATTATTACTATCATTATTGTTGAATTTCGGGATTGGATTCTTCGAAACGAGTGCATTTTTATGTGTGATTTGATCTACACTACTTACTTTCCTGATAAACGGTAAGTACATAGAGTTTTGCTCCAATCTTTTTTTGCACACATGAAGTTTAAACCAAGAGGAAGGTCACTTGGTACATAAATTTTTGTATGGTACGTGACAGAGGGTACCTTGCAGAAAATGTTGCCAAGAGAGGGTGTGGTGTCGCACAAGTACAAAGTGCGCGCCACCTACTTTCGCCGCGCGCCGCCATGCACGCACGGCGCGGCGTTCTCACGAGAGCCACGAGCGCCCTCTGCTGCAACCCCGCTCGTGGCCACCACGGAAAGACATCGGTCTCTTGGGACTGAGATAGCAACCAGTTAGGACCTTCGTAATCAGATAGGCACCAGTGAAGACTTTGCTATCGCACAGGCACTAGGCAGGCCTCTAACAACTATGTATCAACATTCTGCAGTACTATGTAAAAGTTAAGTATTGTTACATTCTGTGCAATATATATCTCTTTCTAATTTACTCTAGTGTTTATGGTTTCTGGCTGCTCCCCTCCGTACCTGTACCAGCGTGCCATTTTTGTTCCTGTGTCGGTCTCATTCCACTCGGCCACCGACACCTACGACGAGGCTGGGACACAAAAGCGGCGACGAAGTTGGGACACAAAAGAGGGAAAGGTGGAAACGAACAGAGAGATGGGAGAGAAAGAGGTGGATGCAGAGAGAGAGGATGTGGACTACGAGAGTGTAGGATAATTAAACACCCGGGAAACACCGGGTTTACAGCTAGTAATAATAATAATAATAATAATAATACAGTTGCGACTGAGATCCGGATTTTCACCGTTGCTCTTTAATATCATTCCCTAAAAAAATTTTAGAACATGGGGAAAAGGAATCCATATTAGCATTAGAAAAGATTTTAGATTCCATTTCAAGTGTTTACATTTTGCAGGTGACCTCGCAATCTTCACAAATAATAGAAAAGAGGCTGCTAATGCTATAGAAAAATTCCACGAAATTTCACAAATAACTGTTCTTCAAATTTCGTATGAGAAAAAAACTCAGTACCCAGAAAGAGTGCCACAAGACAAATTGCCTACTGTGACTACTCACGAGAAAATCATACAAGTGCCACATTTTAAGTACCTGGGAGTGATCATCCAGCCATCGGGTATCAACCTAAAGACCAATGAGGAAGAAATAAGAAAACTACAAAAGGCATAAAAACTCTCGGGGAACTATTGCAACTAAACGACCATTAACGTAGAATTGAGACACTTCAAACTGTCGTACTTCCTGAAGCACTGTACGCAGTTGAAACAGCACAGGTCGGTGGGCAAACTAAAATCAAAGAAATGAAGAAACGAGAAAGGAAGAAACTCAGGAACATTTTTGGTACGGTACAGTAACTAGGAATCTGGAAGAGGAGATCAATATCAGCAATATATAAACAGAATGAAAATATTACGGAAACTGAGAGAAAGAAGAATACAGTTCTACTGCCAGTCACAGGTTGAACGAAATTTGAATTTCACAGCGGATTATTAAAGTCATCAACTGAGATAGAGGAAAAACAAAATGGATAAAAGAAGTTGAAGAGAACCTCAGACAAGCACATACAGCAATAAATGATGCAGATAACAGAAAATAATTTAGGACACCACAACACAGAAGAGAAAAAGATGTAAACAGCACAGTGAGCGTGTAAAGAGAAAACGAAAACAATCATCATAAAGAGTCGCAAACGTCATCGCTGACCTTCAGTCCGATTTTTTAAAAAAAATAATTTGACGACTTTCATCCACCATATCTTCACCCCTATAGCTATCGGCATGGAACTGCTATGGTGTACAACGGGAGACTTCGGACAACAATTACACACAGACCATTCGGTTGCGGTCTGTACTTTTCGCTGCAGAGCGAAATATTAACACACACACACACACGTAGAATTTTATATACACCGATAACTTTCCATCCCAACATACTTCACCCTTTTATCATTATCAACCCTCAACCAACAATGCCACCAATAAAACCATTTTCAAAGAGAAAATATAATTTTCGAAGAGTTGTTGTTCCGCATTTAGCGTTATATTCTTCAAATTACTAAATATCTATCAGATCGCTATAAAACCGTGCCTAAAACCTTCCTCAGGTATAAATTAGTAACTGTACAAATATTTAAATCTCTGTGTCTTGTCGTTCGGACGTGATAAGCGTTAACTGAACAGACATACACATTAATATATATAGATAAATAGCTATCCGATCGCCATAAAACCGTGCCTAAAGCCTTCAGCTGGTAGTCATTAGTAACCATACAACTTTTTAGCTTTTTATGTCTTGTGGTTCAGACGTGATAAACGTACACAGAACAGACATTCACATTTATAGTGTATATATAATAATATTCCGATATAGGGGCCTGAAGATGGCATAAGGGAATGCCGAAACTGGTAGCTCAAAGGTTCAAATGTTTGTTAAGCTTATGGGACTTAACTACGGGATCATCAGTCCCTAAACTTACAAACTACTTACGAACTACCTTATACTAAGGACGGCACAAATATCCATGCCCGAGGGGGGATTCGAACTCCCGACCGTAGTGGCCGTGCAGACCGTGACTGGAGCGCCTCCGTCCCCGCGGGCACCGCGGCCGGCTAACTGGTAGCGAAGGAATAAATGCTTCTGTAAAACATACGGCTATTGATAAGTCCCATAGATTTACAGACATTTGAATATTTGAATTTTCTTTATTTTTTACTAACGAACCCAGAAATCGTTCAAAACTGACAAATATGCTTGAGAATGTTCTCATTACTATTTGTGTTTTGTTTTCAGTGATTTTATAGTAATTATCATTCTGGTACTTGTTCGTAAATTGACAGATAAAGACGATAATATTTAAGTGTAATTGACGACAAATCTTCTGGTAATTACAGTTTTATTTTGGAATGTTTTAACAGTAATATCTCAAAAATGTAATAAAGTTGCTTATGATTTAATTGACAGTATTTTAGGTCTTTATACTTATTAAAGGATGCTCATATTTTACAACAATTCGAAAACGAAAAAGAACATCTACCCGAACGTAGGATGGAAACAGGATCGCTCATGTGAGGAGGAAGTCCGTCGCAGACGCTGCCATTCCGTTGAGCTGCTGCAACGCAAATATTTGCATGTTTATGAGTTTCGCGTAAAGGTTTAGAGCCCTTTATCTCGGAATGTTCTGGCTTTTGGGTTTTACAGCTTTTATCGGTGAACACCGTTGAGGTGTACTACTAACATACGTAGTCTCATACCGAACCGTATTTACAAGCCAGTAAGACCAAAACACACTATAAGGGTTTTACGTGACTCGAAGGTGCAATTGTCTTATATACTTGGTAATCTGCTGAAAGAATCTGTGTCACTATTCGCAGTTCCTCTGAGGTGTTACTGTATCGCGTACTGAAGTGTGTGAGGCCGGTGAGATGGCATCTGCCGCTCTACTGGCTGTCGTTTCGCCTCTAATCGCCTTGTGCAAGTCCTCAAACATGTGTACCGTTCGTCTATGCAGTATTGACTGCTGTAGCACACCCACTCACGATGTCTGTTGTACGCTTCACGATTTCATCGCTGCGCACTCTGGGGACGCAAGCTCAACATCAGAAATTTAAGCCTCCGAAGCAACAGCGCCTTGCGCCGGATGGTTACAATATTCACTAGTTTAGAGCCTGCCCGTTCGTCTAATATTTTAGGGCCGCCGGAAGTAGGGAAATTCGTTCTCCACTTAAATAATGGGCAATAAAATGTAGGTACGTAGCCAACGGAACTGCGGAAAACGTGAACATGCAGACTGGAGGAAGGAAATTCAGTGATTAACTGCATTCATATATTCAATTACACGTTTCTATACTCAGCCTCCGCAATTAGTGTAATTTCATTTACAGCTTAAATGAGATGATTTTATAAGCAGGCTTCATGTCTCATAGCTCTTTCCAAAATATCTATAAGTTACTATGCTAATAATTAATATTTCATTTACTGCACAAAAATAAGTATTGAAGGAAAAAAAGGTTGCTTCACTGCTTCTGTGAATGTGGAGGATGCAGTGAAATATGATGTTGAAATGTGACAGAAGACTGGGAAATGGAGCTAACAAGTTAACTCGGCGAATCGATTCGATTTTAATCGTCCTAAGAGTATGTTGCAGATCAGAGTAAAATAAAGGACATATTAGGACATATTTTTATTATACTTGCCCGAGTATACGATGAAATACAACCTTGAAGAAAGGAATGACTTAATATTTTCGACTATCGTTGAAATAGTAACATATATAAATAATACAGGAACTGAAAATTTTACGGTTTTTTTCATGTATGTAACTACGTTGGACCCAAATTCGTAGAAGAAGCCATTTTGTTCGTAATCGTCCATTCCCTTCCGAAATTTGTTGCTTTTCATTTTGACAGTTGACTAATAGTAAAACGAATAACATTGTTCAAAATGAATTCAATCACATACACAATCTGATAGCCAGGGTAAAAGCTTATGTTGGTTGCTCTGTCGTGACGCATTTGACACAACGACATAGTACGCCTAACCGATGTCTGGCTGTTTCATTGTCACATACGAGGCGCGCTTACAGTGATATACAAACATTTCTACCATGTTTATGAAAAATGCGTCTTTGGAATATCACGTCATCACATGCAATTCAATTTGATATTTACAGTGCTGTACGTTTTACTTTCAATGAAAGGAGAGAATGAAAAATAAAATAGTGAGAAGTATTAAAAATTGTGTTTCTTCGATAAACCCGGATTGCACAGTTACAACATACATTAAATACCAAGGAACAAAAAGTTTTTTATATATATTTTATATATGTTACCGTTCCAACGGCATTCATTCTGAAGTATTACACTAAATTTATTGTCAGTGGGGCGTTTGATACCCTTGACGGCTATATGAGCACGTATAAAACAATTTTGTTGTACACTGAGCACAGCCGAAGTCGATTACAATCGAAGTGTATCTCTTGAGTAGGTTTACTTGTAAGTGGAACACACTTCATGGAACATCACACAATGACGTCAGTATGCTAACATACAGCTGACAGCATCCCCTAGTGTTTGCTGCCACGTCTACATCCACATTTTGCCAATTATTGTGAAGCGCAAGGCAGAGGGTGCTTCCCACTATACCACTAATTAAGATATCTACGAGTTCATTTCGAGGAACGCGTGCGGGCAAAATGCCGGCTTGAACTCCACTGTGTGTCTTCCAGTAGGATATTTTTTATTTCATTATTTGCAAATCATATTAAATGATAACTATGTTATTTATGCTATTTTCCTCATGAACTGCAGTATTTAAAGAAAAGTAAATGAAATTTATATAATTTGAGAGCCCACTAAAAACACTCGATTTTGCGCGAGCCCGTTACGACAAACCGCAATATGTTGCTCCTACTGTAGTAACATTCATTAACAGTGATCTATTACTTAGGCATTTACGATTCGTAAAATAGTATGCGTAGTATCTTACTGTAAAAACACACACACACACACACACACATTATATATATATATATATATATATATATATATATATATATATATATATATAAACTTGCTCGTAGAGATCCAAGAGAGATAGTGATCATTTCGTGATGTGATGACTTACACCATATAATGTTTATTATTATATTAGTTCACTATTGTGGCCTTCAGCTACAGGGGTGTAAAGTATAATTATGTGCAGATAAGTGAGTTGACTTTTACATTTGCGAAACAGCTGTTCTGCATATGATATGCCAACGAATTGTATTTCAAGTCATTTTTTACTGTAAGTGGTGAAAATAAAAATTTCACGTTGCTTGCTAGTTTTAATATTTACATTAGAGTTTCTGTATTTCAGTACATGGTAGGTACATATACGATTTGTGTCTAAAAAAACACCTTTATATTGCATCTGGTGAATACAAATATATTTAATAAAAATTGAAATAATTACTGATTTCGTGAATAATTCCATTCTATTTCACAGTTTTACAGTCTGGCAACAGAAGAGGGAGAGAGATAGAGAGAGGGAGAAACATGTGATTGAATTTGAACAGGTCAAATTTGTGGGCTATGACGCTAAACATTACGCTACCAAGCAACTATTCAATAAATTTCTCGAACAGATAAAGCAATCCCAAAAACATGACAGTCATTTTTGTTGGAGAGTATTTCACAATGGCACCTAAACCAAAATAGTTGTCCTCATATGTTCTCTTTACCCTCCCAAGTACTCGTTTAACCTGACAAGTTCCTTTATAACGAATTAGCACGAAAGAATGCATAATGTGATAGTCACATGTGAAAAGCGACTACTGATTAGATTAAGTTCTGAATTCGAAGTCTAAGTACATAGTTGCCACTTACCATATCATTTTTACAGTAGCCATTAGCAACAATGTTCATTTAAAAGTTCAGCGCATCTGGTAGGAATATCATATTCCTATCTGTGTTCAAAAATGTTCAAATGTTTGTAAATCTATCGGGTCAAACTGCGTGGTCATTAGTCCGTGGCTTAGAAACTATTTAAACTAAGGTAAACTAACCTAAGGACAACACACACACACACACACACACACACACACACACACACACACACCCATGCCCCAGGGAGGACTCGAACCTCCGACGGCGAGCAACCGCGGGCTCGGCAGCGAGGAGCCTTAGACCGCTCAGCTACTCCACCGCGGCCCCAGTTGTGTACAGACGTTTGTGGTACGGACGTTTATGGTGTGCAATATGTTTATCTTTAGAGTAACAACCGTAGTTTTCTTCTCCCTTATATATGGCACGTGAAAATCGGGGTTGCATTCTATAAATTACTAGACCATAAACGCATCAACTTTCGCCGCGGTGGAGTAGCCGAGCGGTCTAAAGCGCCTCGCTGCAGAGCGCGCGGTTGCTCGCCGTGGAGGTTCGAGTCCTCCCTGGGGCATGGGTGTGTGTGTGTGTGTGTGTGTGTGTGTGTTGTTAGTTTACCTAGGTTAGTTTACCTAGATTTAAGTAGTTTGTAAGCTACGGACTGATGACTACGCAGTTTGGACCGATAGATTTACAGACATTTTTGAACATCAACTTTCACCAAATTATTTTTGTAAAAGTTGTAAATGCGTTCTCCATCACAAAAAACTAAACTGTATGCAGAAAAAATGAGGAAAATGTGATAACTTTCGCTAATTCTGCTGTAACACAGCGGCAAAACCTCATCTTACTCGTGTTGTGTGACGCCATCAGAGCTACAAGCAATAACCGGGCGTTTTAGATCACGTGAATTAATCTTCAAGTATAATTATTTTAAAGCTTTAATATTAGAAAAATAAATGTTGGTTTGTAAGAATATTGACGTAAAATGCTATTTGAAGCTCAGAATAACAACAATACATTGGTGTTTTGACACAGAAAAATTGTCCGTTTGTCGCACGTGATGCTCACGTCATGTAGGTTTCCCTCACACGGGACGAAATCGCGAAAGCTGAAGTGCGCTCTCCTGAGGCTGAGCGCCGCGAGTCACACGACACGTGGCCGCTAACGCGGTTTGCAAGAGTGGCTCTCTCCAGTTATTTATTTATTTTTAAAAATTTTTTTTCGGAAATGGACGTTGTAAAATTTCTACATTGCTCCGTTAAAATGCCATTTCTTCCTATGTCGTTATAACAGTCATGCTGTTGTGAGTGTAGTACACGTAAATGAAAAATTCCATATCCACGAACGTCTTGTTAGTCGGAGAAGAAAGTTCGGTGTTTACTCAGTGAGGATATCAACTTATACAACTTCACCCAGTTGACAAAATCACTCATGACATACAGTGTACAAATAAATTCCTTTATTTGCGTCAATAATCACACAATTTGAGCATTAGAATACCGGTTTAAGTCAGTTATAGCCATGATATGCTGTGTAACAAAGATATGGGAAAGAAATTTACAACTAGTGGACAGTCTAAAACTTAAAACACTAAAAAATGTCTTAATAAAGACATTACTTTCACACATAGACAAAAGCGAACTATAATACAGAATTCCTCTTAACTTCAGAACATGTTTAGTAAGGATTCTTCCGCGGCTAATTCATAGAACAATTCTATATTTAGGATTAAAAGAAATAAACTTTTTTTTCCTACAGATTTTTTATACTCTTCGATTTAGTTTTCGGTTTATTAGGCCATCATCCGGAAATAACTGACTAGCGTTGAAATGCTACTTCTTTAATTTTGAAACATAAGTGAAATATGTCATAAACATAACGTCTTACGTTAGGGCATTCGTTCAGAAATTGTTACTCTTTTCTCTCGTTAGAGATAGTATTCAATAAACTTCCTTATGCTACATAAAATTCGTCAAATTATATTACACCCAGTGCTACATATCTTTGTGGGGTCGTGACCTGCGTTCGGAATTCTCAAAATTAACATTTGTTTATTGTGATCAGACATTATAACAAATGTAAGTGTTAATTTTGACAATTCAAACCACAAGTCACGACCCCAGAAAAAATATATTGCACTAATTGTGAAATAACATTGCGTATTTTAAGTAGCATAAGCAAGTTTATTGA
Source organism: Locusta migratoria (assembly GCA_026315105.1). Lineage (NCBI taxonomy): Eukaryota > Metazoa > Arthropoda > Insecta > Orthoptera > Acrididae > Locusta > Locusta migratoria. The sequence continues at coordinate 39,822,954 of CM048749.1, forward strand.
ACACGATATGTAACGAGAGAAGAGAGTAAAAGCTTCTCAGCGAACTTCATAACGTAAATACTTGTGCTTATGTACATCTTTGAGTAATGTTTGGAAAAAAAAAGCACCAGCGTTTCATGTCAACGCTAGTCGGTTGTTTCCTGATGATGTCCTAATAAGCCGAAAACTAGTTCGAAGAGAATGAAAGATCTGTAGAACAAAAACAGTTTATTTGTTTTAACCCGAAAATATTTAGAACATGTCGTAATACAATGAATCCAAGTGGCATCGACAAAAAATAAACACTAGCATGGGTAAGGAGTCGATGTGTTTATTTTTTGACGATACCACTATATCTTTATTATATGAAGACATGCCCTGAAAAGGAAAAAAATCAGGTATGTCCCATTCTAATTCAATTTAATTTTTATGTATGAAGAAAGAAACACTTTTCAGAGTGACATTTTCAATATTTTAAACTGTAGATTTTCCATTAGTTGGACTTCTTTCTACATTTTTGCTGTACACACGAAGATGCTTACCACGAACATTAGGGGGTGACGTAGTATACCTTTCATTACTGAACACAATTTGTTCACAGTCTGTCCTGAACAAAGGTTTTTTGGTTAACTTTTTGTCCTGTGTTGGTAATACGGGGTGATTTATCTGAGCTGTCGCCTCAAATATTTCCGCAATCGTTTAAGATATGGTAATCCAAGTGCCTAATTTGGTAATCATTGACGATAAGTGAAAAAAATTATATGCCCATTGAACACTGCTGAATTGCCGTCTATGTCGCAAGGCAAAAGTAAATATTAATATCGCACTCAAATGGCAATCTACCGCCGCATTGTATTTGGAAAAATCATTCTTGTGCCTGTATAGTATGTAGATCTAAAATGGACAGTTTTCGAGAAACACTCGCAATCCTTACTATAATTTTGATGTTGTCATATCTGGCAAAAATGTTATCTTGCTACAATTGATGTAAAATATTTTGAAAATCTCCTGTCGATAGGAGCAACTATCGAAACCAGTCGAGCGCAACAAAAAAAAAAAAAAAAAAAAAAAAAAAAAACTACACAACTCTTGGCACAATAATGGTTATTAAAAAAAAGGTAGAGTTTTCCAAACAACTCGAGATTTTATGCTAAAACAATGACTAGAAAGGATAGTGTCCCCAACATTTCACGCAATCAGAGCATTTACTAAAAGAATGACAGCAATCAAAGACAAAGATAGTGAAATCGAGAAGATATATGTGGAAATATCACTAAATAGGCTTGGGAAACGCATAGAAATGCTTCATGTGAATATGCATGGCTCCAGAAATTAAATATACAGGCAATGATGCACCTGTGTCGCATCGGAGGATCTGAAAACAGAGTTGATTTATTGATACTGGGTAGGGTTTACACGCGCAATTAATTTGCGCCTGGCCAATCCTGGCTGCCTTAATTAAGCCATGCAGTACGGATGTGTTGGGCGCTTTAATTTGATTTTGGGTGACGGCTGTGGCGTTGCTGATTCTGTGTACATGTGGAGCAGAAGGAAATATACGGATGGGGAAAAAATCGGAAAACACGGCGCTGAGCGTAATTATCATACGTGATATGTGGGGCAAATGTATTTCTCTCGTTAATTATTTTCAAATCTTTCTGAAGCGGCAGTTTAGAACCACGAACAGCAGGGGTGTCGTAGTATACTTTTCATTACTGAACACAATTTGTTCAGAGTCTGTCCTGAACAAAGCATGTTTGGTTAACTTTTTGTCCTGTGTAGGAGTAAATCATTTAACTGTCGGTAATACGGGGTGATTTATCTGAGCTGTCACCTCAATTTTTCCGCAATCGTTTAAGATATTGTAATTCTGTTTTCAACCAGATGAATTGTGAGGAAGTCCTCACTGAACGACGTATAGTCTCTTGTCATAGCTACATGAATTACATATATATATATATATATAGACAAAATTGTTAAGTAGTGGAAGAAACAAGTCAAAGGAATATAGGTGGGAAGAACACGTGAAACAAAAACCATCATAAAATGTCTAGCATTTTCAGATGAAATAGCCATACTCGCAATAACGCACAGGAGGCAAAGGAAGCACTGGAATATTTGCATGAAATAGCTGCCAAAACGAGTCTACAGATATCGTACGAGAAGACGCAATACATGGAACGATAGACCAACAAGGTACACACAATTCATTCGATAAAAAAGAGTGGAAAAAATTAAGTACTTAGGAGAATATATAGAAATGGGAGGATCAAACAAGGAATCTAACAGAGAACGCACAGTAAAACTCCAGAAACCATTCAAACTCACAGGGTCACATTGTAATAGGTGAAGCATATCAAGATTGGCCATACTTAGACAGTACAAAACAATCGTATTACCAGAAGCATTGTATGCGTCAGAAACGACCACAATTGGAGCATAGGGCATCGCGGAGATAGAGTATATAAAACGTAAAATTCTCAGGAAAATATTTGGACCAGTACACAGAGATGGCATATGGCTGAAAAGACCTACCAAAGAACTGTACCAGTACACTGACAGACTCACAGACATGATCAGAAAACGCAGATTAACTCTGTGTGGGCACATACAGAGAATGGGAAAGATCAGACTTACAAAGAGAGTCTTTGATGTAGTAAGCAGTTCAAGCCAGAAAACAAATTGCTGTCATGAAATAGAGGAAGACTTAAGGCAGGTAGGAATCAACAGGCAAATGATAGGAGACACAAAAGAATTGGGACACAAAATTAAGAATGCAAAACTTATGATACTCGAGAAGAAGAAGAAGACAGGAACATTGTGGACAGAAGAAAGGAAACAGAAGCACAGCCAAAGGATGAAGAGATTTTGGGAAGAAGAAAAAAGTGAAAATCGTGTCATCGTGAGATATTCGAGCTCAAACACTGTCCTTAAGAGCAAAAATGATATGAATATATATATCCTTTTTTCAAATGGAAATAATAGCATCTTCTGCTACTAGTATCGTACGTCTGAGTGAGATAAATTCAACGGCGTTTCACACATGAACATCAAACCAGTAGTTTCGGAGAAATTACAATATTTGGAGCCGAGGATTTACCTGTTTTGAACATTGAACCAATTCCTGTCTTATGCGGAAGTCCATGATTTCACACCCAAATAAGGAAATGAGTCACGTCGGAAAAGGAAGAAACAGGAGTAGAATATCTAATTTCGTTTGTAAAAGACCTTTTTTCCCCAATCCACCCAGCACTCGTCACACGTGAAGCAGACAGAATAACAGCTCCATATCTTGCCTATCTGCTCCTTTAATACGTGCAACACTGTTCCTTCCTTATCCGACGTGACATTTCCTTATTTGGGTGTGAAAAAACAGACTTCCGCATAAGCCAGTCGATACAGATCAAATGAGAGGAGTCACTTTCCATAGGGAAATGTCACAAAGATATAGATATTACGCAGTTGAGAAGCGCTTCATTTGAGATCGAAAGTTCAATCTCTACCCGATTTTGACGAAGTGTCAAAGGAAAAAGGCCGCCAAGTCTGTGTGCTGGTTGTGTCTTGACCACAGTGGCACGGAAGAGACAGTGTGCTAACAGAGAAGAAAGTGTCCTCGGAGACGTCCCGTATCGTCACCGAAAGGCTTACACAATTAAGCGGGGAAGTCGCTTCGATAACTGGACCCCTCGATGCGCTCTCTGACCGAACCGAACTTTGCTGCACCCAAAAGATACAGAATAGGGCCCCCAGCCGCGACCCCTCCAGGTGGCTGCCAGGGCTTCGGTATACACCGATGGCCGTTGAAATTGCAGCATTCAGCTGTGACATTAATAACTCTCGTTTATTTCCTTTTGGGAGTTGTTCCAGCAGTCATTTTTCCGTCTTCCGACTCTATGTCCAAACAGCGTTGCTAATTTCTGCCAAGCATATGTGTGGACATAGGTCCAAAAGTTGGCAAGTTGACTGTAGGAACAGGTTGCCAAAGGAAAAAAAGAACAGTCATCAATATCACAATTGAATAGTGTCTATTTTGTGGATCTATAGAAAGCATTCGGCAATATTGACGGAATATACTCTTTCAAATTATAAAGGTAGCAGGGGTAAAATACAAGGAGCGAAGAGTTATATTCAACTTGTACAAAAACCAGACACCAATTGTTAGAGTCGAAGGTTATCAAAGGATCGCAGTGGTTTGGAAAGGAGTGAGACAGGGTTGCAGTATTTCCCCAATTTTGTTCAATCTACACATTAAGCAAGCTGTGAAGGAATGTAAGGAGAAATTTCGAGAGGGGAATCAAAGTCCAGCGAGGGGGAATAAAAACCTTGCGGTTTGCTGATGACATAGTAATTTCGTCAGAGGCAGCAAAAGGCTGGTCAAGCGCATTGCTCCGATGCGCGAGGCTGTTCCCCGTAAGGCGTTCGTATGCTCCCTCGGTCATGGATGTTTGTGCTGTCTTTAGTATAAGTTAGTCTATCTGTAGTTCGTAAGATTAGGGACTGATGACCCCCCAATTAAGTCCCATAAGCTTAAAAAACATTTCAACATTTTTTCACAGGAAAAGACCAGTAACAGCAATTAAATGGAATGGACAGTGTGTTGAAAGGAAGGTATAAGATGAACATTAACAAGAGTAAAACAAAGATAGTGGAATATTGCGTCATAAAATCAGGCGATGCTGAAGGAATTAGATTAGGTAATGAGACGATAAATGTAGTAGGTGAGTTTTGTTATTTCGGTACCAAGGTAACTTTTGATCGCCGAAGTAAAGAAGATATAAAATGCAGAATGGCCGTGGGAACAAAAGAGTTTCTGAAGAAGCTAAATTTTTTAACATCCAAAATTTTACCAAAAAAGAAAATGACAGAAGCTTTTGGAATGTGGTACTACAGAAGTATGAATAAGATGAGTTGGGTAGATCACGTAACTAATGAGGAGGTGCTGAACCGAATTGGGATGAAAAGAAGTTTCTGGTGTATCCTAACAGAAGGGGTAGGTTGGTGGGACAGATTCTGAGACATCGAGGAATTGTCAAGTTAGCATTCGAAGGATGTAGCTTGCCGTTTGTATTCTGAGATGAAATGGCTTGCACAACACAGGGTAGCGTGGAGAGCTGCATCAAACCAATCTGCGGACTGAAGACCACAACAACATATCTATCAAACAAATCAAATCAAACGTAAACAAATATTATTATCAAGAGAAAGTCATGTTTTTAAATGTGTAGCACATATTGTTTCTTACGCAATCAATAGAATAAAATATGACAGAAAAAATGGCGTTGGTTGCAACGGAAAAAGTCAATCACATCTCGAGGAATTCCGAAGCGAACTTCACTTTCCGAATATGCGAGGGGTACGAAACGTCTTAACAACCAAACCGGCAGAAAATTTGAATACGCTGCTTTGAGGTGACGTAGAGCGACGTTTAGGGTCGCGCAGCGTGTGCCGTCACTTCCCTCGTTTTCGACGTCCGTGTTCCGCTACTCAGCATATCCTCGAGCACGGAAAAGCCATTACCTGTGACGTGTACTGTGACACTGCGTGGCCTGCGCAGGTCCATAAACAGCAAACGGCCCGGGATGCATGTGGAGGGGACCATTCTGCTACATGACAACGCGAGTCCACGCCTCTCCAGAGCCACACTAACAAGGGGAACGCCAAGTATGGTACCAACTGATTTTAATGGGTCGCAGGTATGTTGCGAGGGAATTCCTCCAGACCGTCAAGCTAAAAGTATGTGTTCCAATGGGCCTTGATTTCTAAGAAAATCGAAATCAAATTCGCAGCAAATTACCACGCGTAACGTGTCTACTTATACATGGAAGTCACTGCTCAGCGAAGCAGCATATTGTATTCGGCAAGGTGCTAGGCTCCCATGCAGAAGGCCCGGGTTCGATTTCTAGCGGCAGAAAAAATTTTAAAAACCGTAATTGCTACTTTTATACTTAAAAAATAAAAAAAATATTTAAGCAAAGAAAAAGATATAAAGAAAGAAAACAAAAATGATGAAAAGTCAAACGATTTAAAAAATAACCAAGAAAATAAAAAATCTTCCCCTTCGGGTCATTTATTTTTCACTTTGCTTCTACATAATTATATGCCTTTATACCCACTCCTATGTTATAGCTTGAGTAAACAGTCAGGATAACAGCAAATAATACAGTAGCAACTGATTATTTTACTTATTGGGCAGTGTCATTTACTCACTGTCGCCATCGCCACTATCTTTAACACCTGTACAAAATTCTGGGTGATATTTGTCATAGAAGCACCGAGAACATAGAACATTGTAGCACCACGCACATCTAATAAATGCTACCGCTTTATAGGCGCAAGGTGTTTTCATCAGCAATACTGGTAAACACTGCTCGTTCACAGTCAAAAACAATGTTCGGTCATCAATTAATTGCGACGCAAACCAGGAACTGTAAACACAAGTATTAAATGTTGCCCAAATCTTATAGGTATTAAAAAAGACGGATTTCGAAATATGCTTCAAAATGTTCAAATGTTTGTTAAGCTTATGGGACTTAACTACGGGGTCATCAGTCCCTAAACTTACAAACTACTTATGAACCACCTAATAGTAAGAACGGCACAAATATCCATGGCCGAGGGGGGATTCGAACCCCTGACCGTAGTAGCCGTGCAGACCGTGACTGGCGCGCCTCAGTCTCCTCGGCCACCGCGGCCGGCGAAATATGCTTCAATCGTCTTAAAAAGTGTGCTTCGAAAAAAACAAAATGAATAAAATAATCGTCGTGCAATACATAACATATTGAGCGAATGTTACATGTTTTTATCCTGACCATTTACTGCAAACGTTTACATAAAAATGGTTATAAAAATACATATTTACGCACAATCATCGGACAGGTGTAAAAAGTAACTGACACATGTCGGATTTGAACCCAGGTTGCCTGCAGGGCAGCCTCGCATCTTGCCGATTACACCACGCTGTCTCGGTGGGCGATAACCTCCAAGTATAAGTAGACACGTTACGCGTGGTAGTCTGCTGCGAGTTTGATTTCGATTTTCTAAGAAATCAAGGCCCATTGGAACAAATCCTTTTAGCTTGATGGTCTGGAGGAATTCCCTCAATAACATACCTACGACCCATCAAATTCCGTTGGTACCATACTCGGTGTTCCACTTGTAAGTGGGTGGCCAGTTGTAAGTGAGGAGCTTTAGCATCCGCCCTACAGACCGTACCCATTGGTCTATGAGTTGCATCTGCTTGCTGCGCTGCAAAAACGTTTCAAAGGGAAGCGCTTCAAATCGGACGACGAACTGAAGGGCATAGTGTAGTAGTGGCTTCTGTCACAGCCACAGCAATTCTGGGAACAGCGAATGTTTCGGCTAGTTAAACAGTGCGATAGTCGTGCTCAGGCTTCTGGGGATTACGTTTGAACGAAGACTTCAATTACACCTACATAGTGTCGTTTCGTACACTTTCATTTGACCACCCCTCGTATCAAGTGCGTCTAGAGACTCAAGCGAGACTCCGTTTGACACGCAAGTATGCACGTATCATTGAACACAAGCCTCGATGAAGCAGATCCTCTTATGGTTGGTGTTGTACGAAATATACTCGTGCTTCAATACGCAGCTGATTTGCAGTTAACCGGAAGTGCATACGGGCACGACCAACCAGTCAGATTATTGCAAACCGCCTGGAGAAAAGTAGTTATCATTGGATACGGTAGCATGTCAATGTAGGCTCGCAGAATTACTAACCTTAGGTGGATACGTAAATGATTATGGTTCCAGTTGTCTTTACTACTAGGACGTCCACCAGAGTGCATCAGTGTTGTTTCAGTTTGCCTCCAGGGCTTGTAGGGTATACCACAAGCATGGACCGACTTTGACTGACAGAGCGAAGGACATGGAGACGTCTCTTGCTCGTGGCAGATGGGGTCATCAGCAGATGGCAGGTGTTCGTAGAGCACTGTAGCTGGAGACTGGCGCCCTGCTCTGACATAGGGATGGGAAAAACCGACCGGTTAAAACCGATACCGGTATTTTAGTTTTGAATAACCGGCTTTTTTCGTTATTTATTTGGTGTCGGTTGTAACCGTTTTTTTAGGTATTGCCAAGAACCGGGTAAAAAACCGGTATGACTACTTCCTGTAGTAGTGGTTCAAAATGTGTTTTTTTGTAAATAATTTAAAAAAATTAAAACTAGTAGACCCTAATATTTAGGGCTATTCCTAAAATTTCCACTGTTGTGAAATATTAGGTCATTGCAGTAACTAAAAAAATTGATCAGTGATAATTTAAGAACAATTCCGGCAGACAGAAACGCGCAAGAAAACGCGTGGCATAAAAACTGAAGGACTGGTGCAGCTACTGAGGCATCGATGCAGCTATTGCCGTGTGGCGTGGCCTATTAGACGACGCGCGCGCACCCTCATTTCACCAGCTTAAAAGGTTGAAATTCCAAAAATATCGAAACAAGTGTTTTTAAAATTACAATCAAAAATCTAAATCCGAAGTTATTATTTCTTTCTTCAAAATTGCCTTAATAGAAGCGTATTAAAAGAAAACCTTTCATCCCCTATTTCACCTCCTTAGGGATGGGATGCTATATGTTTACCTAAAATAAACATATAGCATCAAAACAGCTGTAAAATAAGAAAGTCATTACATTAAAAACTATTCAAAAAACGACTTTCTAAGAAAAGTATATATAAAAATCATATAGAGGTACAGTGTGTGTGTGTGTGTGTGTGTGTTACCAACAAATGGAATACCACTTGACAATGCCAAATACGGCGAAACAGCTGTAGTGGACAAATAAATAAAGCTAATAAGCAGCAGTAAAGGATATTATACTTATTAAAAATGTCATATTAAGAAATGATATCGGTTAATAGGAATTATCATTACGAAAATTATTGGTCTCAGTTACTCCAGACTTAGGAATTAAAAGTTATAAACAAATTTAGGCAAACTATGATTGAGCATGGAATGGTGCTTAAACCTATTAATTTACAGCATTGATACCGGGATGTACAGAATATAAGCAGATGTGAGGCAATCCCAACAATCTTCGGTACAGCGGGAGAACACAGTAAAGGAAGTGATTAATGCACAAGTCGAAGGAAGGAGGCCGCTAGGACGACCCAGAACGGGACGGACGGGTACTGCGTGTGTGTGGGAGGCGAAGGCGGCAGCTGACAGCCGACAGCGGGCGTGGGAGAGCGAGGCCGAGCGGGGATGTCTTCATCTTAGATACTGGAAAACACACGACTTACCAGACGTTCTACTATATTATCTCCTCGCAAAATTTGGAACGCAAAGAGGTTGCGGTGGATTTCCTTTAACATTAACGCAGACGAAGAAGTATTACCAACTTCCTTCGGAAGCACCATGTACACCCGCTACGTTGCTTATACATTCCAACAATCCCTTCGACTTTTTGATAGCTCTTATAACTCACAGAATACAAACCTAACCGCAACTTCTAAAAAGCACTTGTCTTTCACTTCTCTGTACTACAGAATGCTTTGATTCCTGCCTTGTTATGACTAATTCCCGTTACTTTAGTAAACACAATAGTTTCTAGTCGTCAGCTCTGATCCGCGATCTAGTTGCTTATAATATGTGGAGATATTTGTTTATAGAGTCCAAATGTTCAAATGTTTGTAAATCTTATGGGACTTAACTACGGGGTCATCAGTCCCTAAACTTACAAACTACTTATGAACTACTTACGAACTAGAACGGTACAAATATCCATGCCCGAGGGGGGATTTGAACCCACGACCGTAGTGGCCGTGCAGACCGTGACTGGAGCGCCTCAGTCTCCTCGGCTACCGCGGCCAGCTATAGAGTCCTTCTATGCAATTGGAAAGACACGTTTCTCGTGATGTATAAATTCCACAATTACGTTGAAAACACACACACACACAAACATACTGACATGAACCAAAGAGAGGACAAACACACATTCAACAGTAGGTAGTAAAAAGACATTAAAAAGTTGGCAACATCAACAAATACCATTTATAATCTTCTGGGCCCGCTGCGTCATATATGTCATTTAGAGACATTGTAAATTATTGATGCCAATGGCGCTGCTTTTTATTAAATTATTTAATACGACAGGCCTGTTTCGGCGTGAATGCCATCGTCAGGTGTACTGTAAAATACAATAATTTAAGAAGATAATTGTACTGTATACATACATTGGTAGCTCTTCTTACCCTTGCAAGATCGCTGCTTATATGTATACGTTCTTATTTACATATGTAAAAGAACTGTTGTTGTTATATTTCTTATATAGCTGTATATATAACTTTTTTTAAAAATAATTCTTATGTTGTCGATGTTTGGCAGCTATTTTGACAGATATGCCAGCGATATTACAAGTTTACAATGCAATTATTTATTTGCTATTATATAGAGCATATCTGCTCTTATTGGTATGGCAATAGGATGTTTCATTACTAGTATGTAAATGATTAACTATATATTATGTGAAATTGTGGAATTAATTTTAGTGTAATTTTTGGGTTTTTTATGGATCATAATAATTATATGTTTTCCAGTGATTAATTTTAATTTCGTGACAATAAAATCTGTGACGTATTTATAAATTCCGTCTACCTCTTTGGAAGACGGAATTTATAAACACGTAGTTACACCCTGTAGTTACAAGTGTTAAGTAGATAATATACTCTGGTAAAAACAGTTAGGGAATCAGTTGAGATATTTAGGTTCTGAAGTATTGCCATCGGCAGAGTGCACTGAAATGGTTCGTCGTCTTTCAGTCGGTTCTACGAAGTTGAGACAGCAACGTTACGGCAACCGAGGCAGTGGTGATAACAGAAAGTTCCTGCAGAGGGGGTTGCTGTTGACTTGTGTTTATTGTGTTTATTACACAAGCAGCTGGGTAGAGACAGTATAGTGAGAAGGCTGTGCAATGCGACATCAACATCGCTTAACCGAAGCTAGGCCATGGAGAGCCACAGGGAGGTTGGAAGCGCGACAGACACAGAGGGAGATGGCTGCAGCTATTTGAGTGTTCTAAAGTGTGAATTCCAGACGTGGATGCGATCTTGAACAACAGGAACTGTTCAGGCAATGATGAAGTCGTCCTCGGGTGTGTTTAACAAGAGATAACCGTCGAAACAGGAGGCTGATGCAACTCAGCTGTAACGCGACCTCCAGGCAGCAACAGGACGCGAAGTATCGACGCAGACAGTTGGACATCGCTTTCGGCAATGTGGCCTTTTTCCACAGAAGCCTATGGTGTGTACTACATTTCAGCCACGACACCGTTTAGCCCGCAGAAACAGGGCGGAGGAGCACCAGAACTGGAGTCGTGTTCTGTTCACAGGTGGGTCAAGATTTTGTGTTCAGCCGGGAGATCGTCACTCCCTCGTCTAGAGAGAACTCACAACAATCCAGCTTATTTTCGGGAAAGACCACCATATGGAGGAGGTGGACACGTGGCAAGAGTCAGACCTGGCAGACGTACGTACCTCTGTGATGTTTAGAATGGCGCTTTGACTGCTCAGAGGTATAGAGACGAAGTCCTGCGACCTTTTGTTGTGCCGCAGTAGATTAGTTCTTTGTGGTGGACGACAACGCTCGTCTCCATGGAGCTGCACATACTTCAAGCTGAGGGAACGCAACGAATGGAGTAGCCAGTTTGTTCATCGGACTTAAAACCGATTGAGCACGTTTGGGATGTACTTGGCCGACCGATTGTAGCTATACCAGCACCTCCCACAACGATTACAGAGCTGGATATTGCACTCGCGGAAGAATGACCAAATATCCCTCAAGAGCTGACTGATAACCTCATACTGTCCATGCGACGCAGGTGTGCGACTGTACTGGCCGTCCGAGGTGATCACACACAGTGTTAAGGGGCAACGTGAATGACTTGTTAACCGTTATGGTAGCCCCAAGGTGCCTCGCTCTAAGTAAACGCCATGAAAACCTCAAGTAAAGAGTTGAGACAGCAAAAATTGTTCTGTGTAACACAAAAATTACAATTGTAACCAATATCTGAATAAAATACGTGTCAATATATATATATATATATATATATATATATATATATATTGTATGTGATATCTTCGTGATATTTTCGTTTCTCTGTGAGGCACTTGATGGGTTAAATAAGAGGTTACGGACATCTTTCATTTAACAAAAGCGTTTGATTGTGTTGATCACAAAATATTGTTGCGGTAGTTGGAACATCATGCAGTACGAGGCGTAGCTCACAATTGGTTCACCTCTTACTTTAATAATAGACAACAGAAGATAATTCTCCGCAGTGTAGAAAATGGCTATGACGTACAATCGCAATGGGGCACAATTAAGTGTGGGGGTGCCGCAGGGGTATGTTTTGGGACCGTTGCTGTTTCTTATTTATATAAATGATATGCCTTCGAGTATAACAGGTGACTGTAAAATATTTTTGTTTGCTGATGATACCAGCTTGGTAGTGAAGTATGTTGCTCGTACTATTGACGCAGTATCAAATAATGCAGTTCAAGAGATACGTTCATGGCTTGTAGAAAACAAGTTGATGTTAAATCACAGTAAAACTCAGTTTTTACAATTTCTAACACATAATTTGACGAAAGCTGACCTACTGATTACACATAATGGACATATGATAAGTGAGACTGAATAGTTCAAATTTCTAGGTATTCAGATAGACAGTAATCTGTTGTGGAAAGCCCATGTTCAGGATCTTGTTCCAAAACTAAATTCTGCTATATTTACCATTAGAACAATATCTGAAATAAGTGATTTTTCAACAGGAAAAGTACTCTATTACGCTTACTTTCACTCACTTATGACGTACGGCACTATTTTTTGGGATAACTCGCCTGATGCAAAAAGGATATTTCTGGCTCAAAAACGGGCGGTTCGAGCAATATGTGGTGCAAGTTCACGAACGTCATGTCGACCCCTTTTCAGTAGTCTGGGAATTTCGACACTGGCGTCACAATACGTTTTTTCTTTAATGTCGTTTGTTGTTAATAATATCAGCTTATTCCCACGAGTTAGTAACTTTCACTCGGTGAATACTAGACAGAAGTCGAATCTACATTTGCATCACACCACCATGACACTTGTGTATAAAGGTGTACAGTATTCTGCGGCATCCATTTTCAATAAGCTGCCACAATAACTAAAGATTCTTAGCACTAATCCACACGCTTTCAAATCTAAATTGAAGAATTACCTCATGGCCGGCCGCGGTGGCCGATGGGACTGCGGAGCGCCAGTCACGGTCTGCACGGGCACTACGGTCGGGGGTTCGAATCCCCCCTCGGGCATGGATCTTTGTGCCGTTCTTAGTTTTAGTTAGTTCATAAGTAGTTTGTAACTTTAGGGACTGATGACCGCCTTAGTTAAGTCCCATAAGCTATACAAACATTTGAACATTTTGAGTTACGTCATGGCTCACTCCTTTTATTCTGTCGAGAAACCCTAGAAAAGTTGAATAATTAAGCTAATTCATTTTTTTTCTTTAGTGATTCTTTTCACATTTGGTCTTGTCGGGTGCATAGGACTACTCTGAAAATTTTCTGTTACCATTCTTGTATAAAAATTCATGTATTGACTTGTTCTATGACCATGGAGCTTCACTTCTCAATTGGGTCCTATGGAACAGAAAACCATAGTATATCACACGAGATTTCGTAATTGTTTTGAGCAATGTATATTAAAATAATTACTGTGATATGCTACACCAGAGAGTAGTCTTCTGGCCTGAATTAATTTTTTGCATGTCTGTACAAGTTGTGTAAAAAAAAGAAGCGTCGGGCGTGTGGCCGTGCATAATTATTGTGAAAAATGAGTGGTTGCAGCTGACGGCCTGGCGTCAGCACGCCGGCCAGCTGTTTCGCAGAGCGCCGCTGCATCCATCTTCGTCTGTCAGGCGCAGCGCACTTCCGCCGCCTCGCACTATTTGGGTCGCCGGTGTGGAATTAGGACCGCAGGATCCGCCAACCTCCGTCCGTGAGGCACGTCGCTGCGACCGAAGTGAGGCCGCTATCAGGCGAGGGCAACTAGCGTCGCGAGGGTCGACGCTGGTCGCTGCAGGTTTAAAGGAGCGGTCAACTGGTGGTCAACTGTTGAACACCTGCTCTTTCTCATCGAGATAAGGGTACATGACAGAATGGTGGCCGGACGCGGTGGCCGAGCGTTCTGCGGCGCGTCAGTCACAGTCTGCACGGCCACCACTGTCGGGGGTTCGAAACCCCCCTCGGGCATGGATATTTGTGCCATTCTTAGTGTTGGCTAGTTCATAAGTAGTTTCTAAGTTTAGGGACTGATGACCCCGTAGTTAAGTTCAAAAATATTCAAATGTTTGTAAATCTATCGGACCAAACTGCGTGGTCATCAGTCCGTAGCTTACAAACTACTTAAACCTAGGTAAACTAACCTAAGGACAAACAAACACACACCCATGCCCAAGAGAGGACCCGAACCTCCACGGCGAGCAACCGCGCGCTCCGCAGCGAGACGCTTTACACCGCTCGGCTACTCCACCGCTGCCCATAGTTAAGTCCCATAAGCTCTACAAGCATTTGAACAGAATGGTGCATCGCACCTTTTATGTTTCTTTGTTAGAACTAATATTCCAAATTATTAGGTATACTGTCCTTACATTAATTCTTTCTTGTGATCACTATAATTGAATAGCTGTTTTCACCGTTTTTCAGATCGAGTGCGTACCTCCGATTTGTTCAGCATAATAATTCTCCAATGCACCTCACCTTTACCCTACCATTCCCCCCCACCCTCTATTTTGTATGTTTGTTTGTTTATCTATATCTATAAATGTGAATGTCTGTTCGGTGTACGTTTATCACGTCTGAACCACAAGACTTAAAGAGCTAAAAATTTGTACAGTTACTAATGTCTACCCGGGGAACCCGGGGAACGACGAGACGCAGAGACTTAAATATTTCTACAGTTACTAAGTTATACCTGAGGGAGGTTTTAGGTACGGTTTTATAACGATCTGATAGATATTTAGTAATTTGAAGAATATAACGCGAAAGGGGGATCAACAATTACTCTTTGAAAATTATATCTACTCTTGGAAAATGGTTTTATTGGTTGCATTGTTGCTTGAGGGTTGATAATGATAAAGGGGTGGAGTATATTGGGATGCAAAGTTATCGGTGTATATAAAATTCTACGTGTGTGTGTGTGTGTTAAACTACAGAACGCAAACGAATGGTCTGTGTGTAATTGTTGTCCGAAGTCTCCCATTGTACACCACAGCAGTTCCATGCCGATAGCTATAAGGGGGTGAAGATATGGTGGTTGAAAGTCGTCAAATTATAAAAAAAATCGGACTGAAGGCCAGCGATGACGCTTGCGACTCTATAGCAAGAAGGTTAAGTACAGCGAAACGTGATGCCACAGACCATATCTTTGGTCTATGCGTGCTACAATATATTTAGCTCTTTCTCTGTAAGGATATGCATACGAAGAAGGAAATATAAGAATAAATAAATAAAGCAGTAAAACAGAAATTTCTTCTAATACATCTGTTTAAAGAAAATCGATTTGATGTTTCGTGTATTGTATATCATATTTAACCAATATGCGAGCGGAGCCGCGGGTTTAAGCTAGTTTAGTTATAATAGTGTCCCAGGTTTCTGATATTTATTCTATATTTCTTATGTTTTGTGTCACCTTGTGTTTTGAACTACCCTTCAAACTTAAAATTCTTGTTTAATTTCATTTTATTCAAATCAAATATTTGCAAATCTATTGGATTCAACTACTTGGTCATTAGCCGGCCGCGGTGGCCGAGGAGACTAAGGCGCTCCAGTCACGGTCTGCACGGCCACTACGGTCGGGGGTTCGAATCCCCCGTCGGGCATGGATATTTGTGCCGTCCTAGTTCGTAAGTAGTTCATAAGTAGTTTGTAAGTTTATGGACTGATGACCTCGTAGTTAAGTCCCATAAGATTTACAAACATTTGAACTTGGTCATTAGTCCGTAGCTTACAAACTACTTAAACTAAGGTAAACTAACCTAAGGACAACACACACCCATGCCCCAGGGGGGACTCGAAACCCCACGGCGAACGGCCGCACGCACCGCAGCACGGCGCCCCAGTGCGCACAGCTAATCTGCCGCGGCTCATTTTATTCACTGTAGTCATTGTTCCTATGAAATTGTTATGTTTGCACTTCTTTATCTATGTATAGTATCAATGTTTCCTTTCTGCAGTACTGTTAATTTTCAAATTTCATTTAAATATTTATTTACATTGTAACTGCTCCATCAAAGAAGATAATTTATTTCTCTGCATTTAACATCTCTTATAGTTTGTTGATCATGTACGTTCTTTGACTAAACTTCAGTAAATATCTGATGATGGCCTAAGAAGCCGAAAATCTATTCACGTAATAAACAAACCTGTAGAACAAACACAAAATTGTGTATTTTAATTTTCATAATAAAATTTGTTCTACCAAGAACCGACGGAAGGATCAGTTAAAATGTTTTGTTTTGTACTTCTGAACAAATCCTGCGATTACTAGTGCATGCAAATTGATGAATAAAACATAGCTAAGCTTTTAGAGATATATCTTTGAAGAGTACACAAGAGGCGGAGGTGACGATTGCTAAACGGTTGCGACGTAGACTGACATGAAGGTTTTCGGGTTCGAATCTACATACCTGCTGCATTTTTTCTTCGCTATTGAGAGTCGTCTCTAATGCATCGCTTACAAAATATAATTATGAGAACACTGCCATACCATAGCACACCATTGCATTACTTTAGCATACTTTCACTTTCCACAGCATTCTAGGCTATGCTGCGCAATATCTTCCACATTTTTGTATTCAATGACTGTTGCGCTGGTTCTTGCATGAATATTTCATTCATTTTGAATGAAATATGCGAGATAATTGTGTAAAATACTGCGAACGTATTGTTTTTACAAACCGGTTTTCGGCTGTTATACCTTCATCTGGTAAGCACTACACATTTTAACTAATTCTTTAGTATTTACCTGATGATGCCGTAACAGTCGAAAACCGGTTTGTAAAAACAAAATATTTGCAGAATATTACGGAATTATCTCGTGTGTTTCATTCAAAATATTTCACATTATTATAGCTTCTGGTAGAACTTCCGGGTTATAAGGCCGTGGTCCATAAAACTTTGCAGCTTTCCTAACGTTTCGTCCAGAGCTGCGCCGAACTTCCGCTGAGTCTTGCCGTCTGATGAGTCAGGTGTGTCTGCGAGCGGCATATATACTGTGGAAAATGGGCGTTATCAGCAGAGATAGTCCTTGTCAGAGATAAAACTTCACTATCGACTTCAATCGGTCAGAGATAAAACCTGTCGCTCTTTTAAAGCTATTGGTCATATGTCGCTAAGTTTCATAGCTTCTTCTTTCCTGTTAAAATTATCATTATGTTTATATATTTCAATAGCTTTCCTGTATTGCCGTGGATAATAATTCGTCATTGTAGATAGAACTGTTGCTTCGTAAAACCTCACTACATGACTTCCAGACTGAAGAGCATGCTCTGCCACAGCCGTTTTTTAAACTAACGTCATATATATATATATATATATATATATATATATATATATATATATATATATATATATATATATATATTCCACCCGTGCGAAACCGGACGGGGCGCCAGTAAAACAATATAATTCAATAATTTTTTAGTCATTTGGGGAACATACTGTAGTACGTTGCCGCATTTGCATTATTCAAACACTTGCGTTTTTATGAATTCATAGTATTAGACCTTGCTGACTTGGTAAAGAATCTCCGTGCACCTTCTGAAGGGTACAATCGCTACCCGCTACCCAGATACGTTTCCAAGTAGCAACGCGAACAATGACGTCGCGTGAGGCTGTTTACTCCGGCACGATGATATCTCATGAATATGTTTCGCAGCGGCATTGACTCACATCGCCGGTAAATTTCCTGTCGGGATATCTCCTCCCAGAGCCCCTCTGAATATATCGTTTCGTAGGAATAGGGGCCTTCTATTTCACCGCCTGCACGGGAATACATCGCCTGGCGGCTTCCAGATAACGGGGCCATTAAGAGATTGCAAAAATGCCTTTCAGTGTGTGTGAATCGATCGAACGTTGCCGTCCCTGAGAAAATTCTGTAGCTGTACAACGCAGTGTTCTATAAGACTAGCTCTCTATCCGATAGCGACGCACGTATTTGTGCAGAGTTGTCGCGGCGTCACGAATGATGACGTACACATGACAGAAGCGCCGAGCGTGGCGGATTGCCTGCGTCACACACGTCATTTTGTAGTTCTCGCGTGAAGTGTAGCGACGTAGTTACAGGGATTCACTTGCGAAGCTCCAAGCGCCGTTTGATATTACTAGTGCCTCTTCGATGTGACTCAGATGGCAGGAGCGGTAATTTATCGTCAGCGCAAAGTTCCTAGTGATTGGAAAAAAGCACAGGTGACTCCCGTTTATAAGAAAGGAAAGAGAACTGACCGACACAATTACAGGCCAATATCGTTAACATCAGTTTCCTGTAGAATTTTGGAGCATATTCTCAGTTCGAATATAGTATATTTCCTTGAAACGGAAAAGCTTCTTTCTATGAATCAGCACGGGTTTAGGAAACATCGTCCAAGTGAAACTCAGCTTACCCTTTTCTCACATGACAAGTTGCGAGCCATGTATGAAGGGCAACAGGCGGATTGTGTTTTTCTCGACTTCAAAAAGGCGTTCGACGCGGTGCTACACTGCAGACTGCTAACGAAGATATGACCTTATGGAATAGGTTCACAGATTTGTGAATGGCTGGAAAACTTCATAAGTAATAGAACGCAGTACGTTGTTCTCGACGGCGAGTGTTCATGAGAGACGAGTGTATCGTCAGGCGTGTCCCAGGGGAGTGTGATAGGACCGCTATTATTTTCTATCTATATAAATTATCTGATGGACAGAATAACTTGTAATTTGCGACTATTTTCTGCTGATGCTGTGGTGTATGGGAGCGTGTCGTCTTTAACTGACTATAATAACATACAGGATGACTTATACAAAATTTCTAGTTGGTTTGAAGAATGGCAGCTAGCTCTTAATGTAGAAAAATGTAAGGTGATGCGTAGGAAAAACAATCCCATAATATTCGAATACAGTATTAGTAGCAAATTTTACCTTTTTTCAATTCCATTTCGCAGTTGTAACTGAAGTGTAGGTGATTCTACACAAAAATTTATGAGTGCTGGTATGTAATTCGTTGGACTAAGATTTGAACAATTTTGAGCTGATGAGTATTTCGTGTTGCGTGATCCCGAAGTTGACCTAGTATCTGAGCATCGTCGATAATTAATTAGTTGCAAATTTTTGAACCATTCTTATAAAGCAGATATCGCATCTGTTTGGATAATTTTGTGAGGTTTATTTCTAATTTAATGCTTTTATTTTTGTAGAACCACTTGCAATAGAGACATGTGTTTGAATAAACGTTATTTGTATCATTTTGCAAACGTTAGAGTAAAACCTCCTTTATTAGTTAATCATTTTTTTAATTTAGTGTTTCGTAAATGATAGCCTTTGCTTGGAATGTTTGACTGCGTGATCGCAGGCACACGATGCTATTTGCAGCTAATGTTGTTGCTGAACTGAGAGCAGGAGTGAATTTCAGAATGAAACTTTCACTGTGCAGCGGAGTGTGAGCTGATTCAAGCTTCCTGCCAGATTAAAATTGTGTACCATTAAGTGCGACAGTACCTGCTATCCTATACTTTAGGTTATTTGCTCTGGGGAACCTTGGTTAACTTTGCGACTTTGCATCATCTTTTCCTACTGGCCTAACACAACTTACACATATTGAGATATGTATGGATCTGTTAAGGAAATATGGCTTGATGTAGTCGAATGGTCGAACAATGCACTTCCGAAACTTTCTGGCAAATTATAATTGTGTGGTGGAACCAGGATTCGAAGCCGGGACCTTTAACTTTTGCGGGCAAGCGCTCTACTGTCTATCCTGGCATGCTTTACCGTGTATCCTCACAACTTTACTTTTGTCGGTGACTTGGAAGTAAATTTGTGAGGACACACCGTAAAGCATTCCAGGATAACTCAGACAGTAGAGTGCTTGCCCGCAAAAGTCAAAGGTCCCAGCTTCGAACCCCGGTTCCAGCAAACAATTTTAATCTGCCAGAAAGTTTCGGAAGTGCATTGTTCGACTATGCGACTGACCGTATTTTCTTAACAGATCCATACATATCTCAATGAGTGTGTGTTTGGCCAATAGCAAAAAATCATGTAAAGTCACAAAGTTAACCAAGGGTCCCCAGTGCAAATATCCTTGAGTGTAGGAGTATGCACTCTAAACTTCGATGGCAGGTACTGACGCATTTAGCAGTGCCGTCTTAGAGTACTCAGGTCAGTACTCATTTTCCTTTTGCTGATCTGCGGTAGAAGCCTTTTTCCTACTGGTTATACTCATTTACAGAGAAACCTGTTAGGAGTCAAGAATTGCTGACCTCCTTACGTGTCATTTAAATATCGTCTCTTCATTTTTCACAGCAATCTGATACCCCACACACAACAATGAGAGACAGTAGTTACTGTACATGAAGAAGTCATTGCATTTAATATGCCACATATATTAAGATGCTGGCATTGGACAGACAATTTAAACTGCATGGCATGCTAAAGAAGCCGTATTTTTTTTAAAGGATGGAACTGTTTTCTAGCTAGCTGCGGAAGACCGGACGACCTGCATAGAAAGGCGTCGACTGAGCAAAAGCTTTTAGCAGACGATAAGCGTTTTACAACTGTTGGTGGCCCTTGTGTGGCCCAACGGTAGTGGGGACACATGCGCCATACAGTGGCGTCACTTTCTTAATGTGTACCATAAAGATATATAAACCTCACTCCTCGTTGGAGGGAAACAACGTAGTGAAACCACTGATACGTTGGTACAGCACTTCTCATTTTCTGTCTGTAGGAGGTGCGTCTCAGCTGTAAATACGGGAAAAATATCGAAAGATTATACAGCTGCCAGAGCTACGAAAAGACGCAGTCTGTCGCCCTGCACAGACGACAACGCTCTGTCCACCTGCCTCCTCGAGCAGTCACACAGCGCGCTACCGAGACGGCAACCAGCGACTCGCCACGGTTCTGCCAGGTGGCGTAGACAGCGGTGCGCAGTGATCATTGTCGAGTGACAGGCGCTTTAACAGATCTAGCACTGGACTCTTTAGCCCGTCCACAATAATTAGTTCTCGCCTGCGGATGATAGCGAGAAGGCATAACAGTGGGCTGGTTTGCTGATCAATGTACCTAGCCATATCAGGTTTGACTAGGCAAGTTAACGAGTCTTGACTATCAACACTGATAGGCAGTTCTGGCTGATTTACTTCAGCTACAGATTAATCCTGTTAGTTTTGTGAAAATTCATTGTCTGATGGAAGAGGATCAACAACTGTTAACATATATTTTTATTTTTTTAAAATTTTTCTCACTGTCACAGTTACATATGTATTGGAAGTTTTTTGTTTGTGATTAGTTTCGGCACATTTCGTCAATTTTCAGACTTGTCTGTGCGTCAACCATAAATCAACTGATGTTGAAGATGTAGCTTAGTGGAAATTTTGTGTTGTTTGGACATGCATGTAACCCAGTCAGTTTTGCACCGAAGGGTAATCGTGCACTAACGCAAAGCTAATTTGTTTCTGCAAGGTCGCTTCCGTGCAACGTCATCGGCACCGGTAGGACACTACTCACTGTATTTACAGCGACAGGCTCTTTTATTTCAATTCAGTCGTAAAATCAAGTGTAGTCGTGACATCTCAGCCACCTTCTGAAAGATATTTCCTTCAGTCACGGTCTGCACGGCCACTACGGTCGGGGGTTCGAATCCCCCCTCGGGCGTGGATATTTGTGCCATCCTTAGTCTTAGCTAGTTCATAAGTAGTTTGTAAGTTTAGGGACTGATGACCCCTTAGTTAAGTCCTATAGAGTATACAAACATTTGAACATTTTGTTGTTGTTGATATTTCCTTCTGATAATTATTTCGTTTATATTTGCGATTTGGGTTATCGAAATGATACCATTAACAGTTGAATCATGTCCTTTATTATTATCTTTCATATTTAATTTATTCTACTTCTAATTTCAATTATTTTACAGATTTTTAAAGACAATAAACTAAATTTTCACTTATCAGTAGAAGAGTATTTTTCTTTTACGGAGACATTGCTTAATACCACATTTAGCAGTAGCTATATTACTTTCTACTTACAGGAGTGGTCGTTCAGTTCATTCTCAGCACAGTTAAGAACGACTTTCCTGACTTTGATTGAGACATGCACTGCTTTCTGATGTCTGGTCTGTATGTGACGGTAGATGCGATCCATCCATCAGCTGATGGATTGCAGATAAATCCTTGCGCATGATACATACTGGAAGAAATCGTCATTTAAGTTTTTGAGACAAGCTGGCGGCACTAAAAATTACCTGAGTTTCTGAGAAACTCACAGGATGCAGTCAATTCAAAGGAGAGAATATCAACCGTGTTAACACACTACCAACTAACATTTGATCATGTAAACGTCTGTAAACGTACAGCTCAATAAGATAACACGTGTAATCGATTACTCGTCTCCGAAACAGTTACCGCAACCTTCCAACCTTCCGATACTTTAGCTAGACAACCATAGGCTGTACAGAGGTCTGCATGTTGGAAACTACAAATCTCGCGGTTTTAGTGTACCTAAATCATAGATCGGAGTTCTAAGGTGTCGAAATAATAACGAGAAAAACATAATAAAGCCCTGTCTCCAATAACTGGGGAAGGTGAGATACTACAGCCCACATTCGTTCTGATATAAGCGGTCGTTGCAAAAAACGTTTTCCAGCATTTGGTTCTGTGAAAGGAGGCCTTTCCGCCAAACTCCATAGCACGGATTCTGGTTTGGCCGAGAAACCGTGGAAATTCTATTTTCTCAGCAATTCCCGCGGCGCCAACGGCGGCGAGAGATTCTCACAGGCAGCCAGGCCTGCGCTGGCGAAAGACGACCGGGAGCGGCCGCGTAAACCGACAGGAGGGCGGATTTAATTTGCTCCGAAGGGAAAGCGATTTTAGCAATTAACTTCGAGGAAGTAATTTAATGAGGCGCGGAGTCTACATCAGATAAAACGTCCTGCTGGGAAAAGTGTAATAACGTAGACGCAGCGCAGTGTCCGTGAGGCAACTTCATTTGTCAGCTGCTTTAGAAAGACAAATCGAGACTCGGGTGCGCCACGTCTGCGTTCAGCGAGATGCCAACGGCGCGTGTTTGACTACCGTGAGGCTCTCTGGGGAAAGTCTGCACCACTACACGGCAGGCTGCTTACCGTGGACACTACCCTCACTGACTCTTGCCGATTCCGATTCACTTTGATGTTTTGTAACCTAGTTCAAAATATGAGACACATATTTTTAGTTGACAAGCCTAAAAATTGTTTTACTTTTCAGCCACCACCACTAGTCTTGAGTAGTTCGCGAACGAACTAGTTCGGAAGAGCGGTCCCACAGGCGAACTACGCGAACTAGTTCGCAGATCCCTCGCCTCTTAGTTCGTCCGTTCCTTTTCCGATGACTGACGGGTGACAGCGAGAGGAAGCGAGAGCGCGCAGACTCGCGTGATTCCCTTCTGCCAGTTGCCGTCATTTCGAGCTGAGATGCAGCTCAGCTGTAGTTTTAGTAGGGTAGCAAAAGCCAAAACGAGCGGACGAACTAAAAAGAGCGACCTACTTCGCGGCCGATCTGCGAACTAGAAGGAGAGCTACAGGTCGCGAACTAAAATATGCGCGATAGTTCGCGAACTAAATATGCACGATAGGTCGCGAACTAAAATATGCGTGATAGGTCGCGTGTTTGCCTTTTGCTGGGCCATTTCGAGGTCGAGGTCGAGCGTCTGCCTGCTAGATTACATAGTTGAGTGCTACAAAATTTCTGCTTTGAAGTATTCTGCACTCTGCAATATCTAATAAATTCCATAATTCCAAGATATAGAGATAACTCTAAACTTAAACGCTAGAAATTATCCACAAACTGTTTCTTTTAGTTTGCGTGATATCGTTAGCGGCTGAAGCAGCAAGCACATGAAGCTTCTCCCTCCACCTGCTTGCGCAGACCACGCCGCTCAGCCGTCACTGGGAGCGGACGGACTAAAAGAACGAACTAAAGTGAGCGCTCCCGGTCGCGAATTATTATGGGCAAGTCTAAACACCACTTACAAATTTAAACACTCGTCCTATCGTTCGAGAAGGCTGTAAAAGCCTGGAGCTTTGCATTTTTGTGGCAGTGTTTGCGTCCTGTAAGTGACGCTCTTGAGCTGTAACTTTATTTGGTTCTTAAAACAGCTGCAACCCACAGGACGGCTGTGTCACGGTGGTGGAGAAATAGCCCTACACAGCGAGCAGTACTGGCGTGTCTACCTCAGTTTGTAACACATTTACTGACTCGCCCTCTTATGTCTGAACACCTCTCGTCGAAATAGCAGGAAATATGACAAACATTTTAAAACATAATTTAATGGTTATTACTGCACTTTCCAACTGTGCAATCACATGTTCAAACATATTAGTACATTTTTAAACCCTCCTTTCATCTCATAATTTTTGAAACTCTAAAAATTTAAATCTAACAATACATCTAACGACAAATTCAACCATATATGAAGTTGCATCACAAAGTGGCAGTATCAGGTGGCAGTCAGAAATTCCCATGTAAAACGGCGTACGCCTGCTCTGCCCGCCACTCGGGAGGCCACAATCTGACATCTTTCAAAGTCGCTCATTGACTGCAGGAAGGCCTGCCATGTATTATTGACGCTCTGATATCACATCGAGGCTAGTGCCTGCAAACATTACCCTTTAAATGAACCTCCAAAAATAAGAATTGGAAGAGAGGAGCTGGAAGTGATCGGGGAATTTACTTACTTGGGAAGCAAGATCACAAGAGATGGCAGAAGCCGGAAAGAAATTGTGAGCAGAATACAACAGGCCAAAATTACTTTCAATCTGGGGAAGAACTTACTGGCCAGCAAGAACAGCAGTATGGCGATAATAAAACGTATAATGAAAGTTTTTGTCTGGAGTGATACGGTTGCGAAACTTGGACAATAGGAAGAGAGGAGAGAAGACGGCTAGAGGCGCTTGAGATGTGATGTTATAGAAGGATGATGAAGATCAGCTGGAAAGAGAGAATGACAAATGAAGAAGTGCTTAGGAGAGTACAGGAAAACAGATCCCTGTGGAGGCACATCCAAACAAGACATGACAAACTCACAGGGCACATCCTCAGACACAATAACATCATTGGAACAATAGCAGAAGGAGCTATTGAGGGAAGAAACCAACGGGGGCGACCAAGAATATCATACACGTAACAGATCATGAAGGATGTTGGATGTAACACGTATGTGGAAATGAAGAGGAAGGCAGACAGAAGGGAGAAATAGCGGTCTGCTCCAAACCAACCTCAGGGTTGAACACTGAAGAAGAAGAAGAAGAAGAAGAAGAGAAGAGGTAGCCTCAGACTGCGCTCTAGCAGCTATTTCACCGTGCCCGGCCAGGATTCGAAACCGGGATTTCCTGCTTACTAGGCAGACGCGTTGACCACTCAGCCACCGAGGACACAATGACCAGTCCGACTGCAGAGGACTCTTCCCTGCACGTCTCCCGCCACATACAACTCTCCATTCATATACATGTGGCGTCTGTTCCGAGATAACAGACGTCACTTCTGATCCTGCAGTTGTTATTATTCAACATTCATAGAATATATGACATCAACTGCGATTGGGTAAAGCTGAAAATGTGTACTCAGCCGGGATTCGAACCCGGGTCTCCTGCTTTCTAGGCAGTTGTGCTGACCCCTACACCACTGGGGACACAGTGATCACCGCACCTGCAAGGACTACCTAAGCACGCCTCCCGTCAGATACAAATTCCCAGCTTCGCCCTGCCCACAGTACTCAAACTCGTAGTTAGAACTAATTCCTGTAAGAGTAAGGGTTTCAAACTTTGCCCACCCGTCCCCACTAACGATAGGATCATTGCCCGTCACCGGCATATTATATATATACATGTGGCGTCTGTTCCGAGGCAGGACAAAGCTGGGAATTTGTATCTGACGGGAGGAGTGCTTAGGTAGTCCTTGCAGGTGCGGTGACCACTGTGTCCCCAGTGGTGTAGGGGTCAGCGCAACTGCCTAGAAAGCAGGAGACCCGGGTTCGAATCCCGGCTGGGTACACATTTTCAGCTTTGCCCAATCGCAGTTGATGTCATATATTCTATTAATGTTGAACGCTCCATTCGCCACGTGGTATAGGAAAGAGACAGCGTGGCGAATGGAGATTTGTGTGTGTGGCGGGAGACGTGCAGGGAAGAGTCCTCTGCAGTCGGGCTGGTCACTGTGTCCTCGGTGGCGGAGTGGTCAACGTGTCTGCCTAGTAAGCAGGAGATCCCGGGATCGAATCCGGGCCGGGCACAAATTTTCATTCGCCAAAGTTTGGTATTCCACCTAAACCGAATACAGTGAGCTATTACATCGCAAATTGCGATTTATTTCATACATTCGAACCGTTTCATACGTCATAGCTTCAGCCAATTTTATGTAGAAATACTCCCATATTTAGAAGTAGCGGTCACTTGGTCTTCTGAATCGACGATGCCCAGGAGGTAGTCGTCAATTCACTGGCCTAATCGTTGTGCTCAGTCTTTGTCACAGCAGTACATACGGGTAGCTGCTAGAGGCAGCTCAGAGATGTAGTCTGGTCGAGGCCGTACTTCACACTAAACATCATCTGGGAAGATGGTGATCCGCTGTGCTGACGACTTCACACCTCTATGGTGGCTCAAATGTTTGTTAAGCTTATGGGACTTAACTACGGGGTCATCAGTCCCTAAACTTACAAACTACTTATCAACTACCTTATACTAAAGACGGCACAAATATCCATGCCCGAGAGAGGATTCGAACCCCCCGACCGTAGTGGCCGTGCAGACCGTGACTGGAGCGCCTCAGTCTCCTCGGCCACCGCGGCCGGCTCTATGGTGGCTGCCTGAGGCCAGGCAGTCTTCAGTGGTTGGTTACCAAAGGCCAATGTTCCTGTCGTCGAGTTAGCACTCTGGTGCTAGTCCGGCCAGCCGGTGTCCCGAGTCGGGAACCAGCACGACATCCGACTTCAGAGGGGGCCCTGCGAGATCCACTGACCGCTGCCAGCACTTCACAATAACAGTCTTTGCATCGCTTCCCGGCATCGCGGCGCGGCGCGGGCACTACCATCATACGTAACACCAAGGTTTGCAGCTCAAAGGCGACGCCAACTATTGCTCTAGCGCCTGTCGAGATAGCGCCTTCATTAAACGTATGTATATTACAGAATAAAATGTGTCAACTATAATTCTGTTTCACTAGCGTCCCTTGGCGCTCCACCAGGTTCCACACACCACTCGGCCCCAGCATAATGGTGGAAAGACTGAGGAAAGTGGAGAGTACCATTGACACCCCCAATCCAGCCAGATGTCGGTTAACGAATAATAAGAGAGAGAGCTCAGTAGTTGTCACCCTGTGCCGTCCCTCGTGTGGCCTCTGTCGGTATCGGATCGAACTGTTTCCAGGTGCGGTAGACTTTTCCCGGCGGTTTACTCCCCTGCCGCCGCCTGCGGTGCGGACGCAGCGCGCGAGCCTGCAGCGGCGTGCTGGCGGCGTTGCTAGGCGACCGCAGCTGCCGGATCGATGCGGCGGCCGCCGCCCAGCCGCCCCCCCCCCCTTCCCCGCCCCTACGCCAACGCCGCCATTGTTGTGGTCTGGTAATGAGCAGGTAAACACCTGCGCAAAGTGCGGCCGCCGCCTTTCCAGCTGTCACACGCCGACTCTCGGCAAACGCCCACTCGCGGCTGAGCGCGCTCTGCCGTCAACAGGCCCTCGCGTTGAATTGTGCCCTTCTAAACGACACCCGTTCTTGCGCTCTTGTTGTTGTTATCCACGAAAAGCACACACACACACACACACACAGAGGAAGAGATCTAGCCGGCCGAGGAGACTGAGGCGCTCCAGTCTAGAGGTCTGCATTATGTCCGATTTTTACCGGCGAGTCCCGCTCGCCCCTCTGGCTCTCGGGAGTACGCGGCCGAGCGTCCTCTTCTACCGGTTGCGGGCAACCGATCGCCAGCGCTCGGCCGAGCGCGCCGAACGCTCGGTATGTCGCCAGTGACCGGCGCACTCAGTGCCAGCGAGCTGCGCTTCGCCCCAATCCTTGAGATCAGAGGCCACCGCTTCACATTAACCACTCACTTCATTTCTTTTACAAATGTCTTTCGTTGTTTACTATGACTTCTATAGAACTGATAGTAATATTACAACTGAACTGATAGTAATATTACAATTGCATATGTTACATTTGATTTTGTTAATATGATGCAGACTACTGGAGTTTCGTCTTTGAGTTGATCTTGTATTCTAGTGATTGCATCGTTTAAACTGTAATGTATGTATATAGTATTTTGTTCCGTCCGGTAGACAAACGGGAACACAGTAGTCTAATCGTGGACTATGTGTAACGTATCTCCAAACTCGGCCTCGTATACGTTGTACCATGCGCGTAGTCGGGGGTGGTGGTTTCTGGGGTTCAAACCCCTCCAGAAATGCTGGCAAAGCTAACAATAATTGGCATCATTGTGTATCAGGATGAAGTCCGGCTACATTTTGCCAAGTCTGAGAAACAGTTAAACGTGCTCCAATACAGTCCCGATTTCTTCCCATGTGATTCCTATATGTTTTGGAAACCTGATAAGATACATTCATAGCCATCGGTATGTTTCTGGTAAACATCTGTACATCTGGGTAAAAAACTTGGTTCTGTAGCTAACTGCAAACATCTGTGCACACAGGAATTGACCGTCATGTCTCACAGTGGGTTAAATGTATTAACAGTGATTACTACTGAAATAATGAGCAGTTTTACTATCGGTAATTAAAATTTCAGTCATATATTGCAATGTCAGTCATCAATATTTCATGATGCTCCTATGTAAACGACTCTAGTTTCCCGTCTAGTCAATACGTATCTACACACATGTTTCTTGTCACTGATAGCCCTACACGTACTGCAAAAATTTGAGTGCTTTTACTTCAAGCTTCACGCACTGCCTTTCCGATTATCGTCCGTGTTTCGATCAGAATTTTCCTATCTTCATTAATTAATTGGCCTTGTTCCTAATTTTGTATCTATAGCCTGATGACTCTCTAGTATACAGTCCTTTGGAATGAAATATAACTTATACACTATTAGTGCCGTTTGCGATATTATTAAGAGTTCACGTTATTACAATGTTCATTCATTGGCAACCCCTCACGAAATGCTGGCTACGCCTATGCGTTGTACTGATATTGAATGCAGGATCTGGAAGGAATGACGGGGTTAGGAGTAATATTCACGAAATTTTGTTTTAATCTACTTTGAACAGCAAGTGGTCGTTGGAATCCTGCTCCACATTTACTTTTGCAGTGTCGAATCATACCTGTTGTGCTTGACTGGTATTACATGTGGTACATTGCACAAAACCAGCAGAAGCCTGCGTGTCACGATCCACTACAAGTGCAAACTATTTCCAAGCTTCACTTTTCGCCTCCTGTTCCGATATCTTTCTTCTTCAGGACTAACGAGCCGCTCCTAATTCTCTCCATAATACTTCTCTTCGCTTCATGAATTGAGCATTTACGCCCCTATACTTCGTTAATTCCTAACGCTATGTGCGTTGCTCAAGCCAGGTCGGTTTGTAATGCGATTCCCCAGGGTTGAGCGCGCGTCGGTCGCGCTTTCACCGGCCAAGACTACGAGCGCGCTCGAGCGCCCGGCAGTGCTCGACACTTCCGCCGGTAACCGAGAGGCGGACGGCGACCGGCGTCGTGGGGCATCAGGCGGCCGCAGCCGTGCCGCAGCGTGCGCCTACCCCAGCCGTCGAGCAGCGGCACCAAACGGGAAAGGCTGAAGCGGTTGTTTTCATCGAAATGCAGAGCTCTACTCCAGTCACGGTCTTTACTGCCACTACGGTCGGGGGTTCGAATCCCCCCTCGGGCATGGATGTTTGTGCCGTCTTTAGTATAACGTAGTTGATAAGTAGTTTGTAAGTTTAGGGACTAATAACCCCGTAGTTAAGTCCCATAAGCTTAACAAACATTTGAATTTTGGAGAGATCTACATCTACATAAATACTCCGGTAATCACAGTTAAATGCATAGCTGAGGGTTCATCGAATCTCCATCTAGATTGACATTTTAAAGCAACTTATGTTAAGGCCTTTTTTTGGCCCACTTTAGGTTACGTTAGTAACACTAAAAGAGGGCCTTTGCGATCGACTTTTGACAGCTCGAAATTTAAATAAAAATAACGGCTTAACCATGCAACTGACACGAAAATTGAATAACCGAATTTGTAGAGGAGAAAATTCTCTACAACTTTTCTCTGTTATGTTTTTTTCATATCTCGTATACTATCAGAGATATTTTCAAAAATAACGGTAATTTTGGAATGTCTGTCTGTCTGTCTGTCCGTCCGTAAAGTGTTCAAAATGTTCAAATGTTTGTAGAGCTTATGGGACTTAACTAGGGGGTCATCAGTACTTAAACCTACAAACTACTTATGAACTAGCTAATACTAAGGACGGCACAAATATCCATGCCCGAGGGCGGATTCGAACCCCCGACCGTAGTGGCTGTGCAGACCGCTCGGCCACCGCGGCCGGCGTAACGTGTTCCCTTTTTTTAAGACGAACCGTTCTACCGATCAGCACCAAATTTTGCACACATAATTGTAGGGCGCCAGAGACCAGAACCAACCTTTTTCAAATTTTTCGGACAAAACATACGGTAGTAATAATAAAAATAAGCCGTTTGTAATATAATTGTAATTGCAAACGAACCGTTCATCTGACGCGAAAATTGGATAACCTAATTGGAAGAGAACCTAATTGGTAGAGGTGAAAATTCTCTACAACTTCGCTCTATTATGTTTTTTTTCATATCTTGCATCGTTGCAGAGATATTTGCAAAAATAACGGCGATTTGACGATGTCTGTCTGGCTGTAACGAGTTCCCACTATTTAGGTCTAACCGTTCAACCGATCGGCACCAAATTTCACAGACGTAATTGGTGGCTACCAGAGACAAGAATCTCGCTTTTTGAAATATTTGCCGTGGTGGAGTAGTCGAGCGGTCTAAAGCGTCTCGCTGCGGAGCGCGCGGTTGCTCTCCGTGGAGGTTCGAGTCCTACTTGGGGCATGGGTGTGTGTGTTTGTCCGTAGGTTAGTTTACCTAGGTTTAAGTAGTTTGTAAGCTACGGACTGATGAGCACGCAGTTTGGTCCGATAGATTTACAAACATTTGAAATATTTCGGACAAGAAATGCGTTAGTAATACCGAAAAAAGCTGTTTGCAATGTACTTTTAATTGAAAAATAAACCGTTCATCTGACGCGAAAATTGAATGAACGAATTTATAGACGAGAAAATTTTCTACAACTTTGTTCCTTTTTTTCATATCTCGTATCGTTTGAGGGATATTTGCAAAAATAACGGAGTTTTGACACGCTCCATTAAATTAACGAAAACCAGCCGTTCGCAGATGTCACGTGACATTCCTCGCCCAGAACTGTCTCTGGCATACGCCATCTTGCGTTGCTTATTTGATGATTTTCTTATTGTAACTTACACATTGTCATTTCAAAGTAATGGCGCACTGAAGAATTAACAAAAACACGTCCTTCTCCGTACGATAAAAGATAATCTAGTGTCTACAAATGCCACATTAGCATCAGTTAACAACGGCCATCAATAGTAAGAGATTAAAGAACGCAATTCCTAACTGTTAGCTGTAGCGTAGTAGGCGATGTGTTGGACTGTGACGCTGAAGGACAGTGGTTCGGAACCCGCCAGTACCTAATATTTTTTCCTACAAGGGTTTCAGACACTCTTATTAATGGCACACCGCGAGTGGCCCTAGTCCAACACCACCTAGAAGACAAGGCCTTACAACAGGCCGTGCCTACGTCGCACTTAGAGGCCCCGGCCGCCATCTGACTGGCCGGCCGCTGCGCGGCGGTGGGCGTGCCCCAGCCAACAGCCAGTGAGGTGGTGCCCGCGGCCTCTAAGTGCGACGTAGGCACGGCCTGTTGTAAGGCCTTGTCTTCTAGGTGGTGTTGCCTTTTACAAAATATAGAAAATTCCGAATAAACAAAAAAGTACATTTTTCGTATAAAATGTGTAAGTATTCGAAAACAACGAAAATAAAAAAAAGGTGTCACAGCAGGATTGGAACCATGTAAAATAGGCTTGTAGGGCCAGAATGCCACCAGCTGAGCTCACCAATAGAGACGTAACTGATTCAATTATTGGCTCGTATAGAGGAACAGAAGATGGTCAATTTAGAAAGCGATCCAACCAGGAACTGTATTCCAAAACAGAAAAAAGATCGGATGTCATCAGGAAAAGAAGGAGCCTGTTTTTCGAACACATTCCGCAGAACGCAGAATGGACCGTGGGAAGTTATCGCAGCAAATTACTCAAGCCGGCCGCGGTGGGTGGGCGTTCTGCGGCGCGTCAGTCACAGTCTGCACGGCTACTACGGTCGGAGGTTTGAATCCTCTCTCGGGCATGGATATTTGTGCCGTCCTTAGTATTAGCTAGTTCATAAGTAGTTTGTAGGTTTAGGGACTGATGACCCCGTAGTTAAGTCCCATAAGCTCTACAAACAATTTTTTTTAATTACACAATTCTTGTTGTACAAGAGAAAGAAAATGTGGTGGAAGCAAGAAGTAGAAAGAAATCTAGAAGAAATGGGAATACTGGAACCAGAAATGCACAACAGGGAGATTATTAAATAAAAAATTCAGGCCTTTGCATGTTTCGGACGGAACTAGACCGATAACGAACTCGTCGTGGACATAAGACCGAAGAAGTATGCAAACTATGAAATTGTTGTGACCTCATCGCCTTTTGTTGTTTACTCGTCCCGGTCTAGTTGTCAATAAAGGTATTGGTGCAGGATCTTTTGACATCTAAACATTGATATAGTTAGTATTACAAGGTATTTATTGACTGAAAGTTACTGTACTCAACTTTAGAACATAAGGCTGTTTCTTCTCCCTTCTTGCTACTTGCAGTGTCGTCCTTATGATGCTAGCTGTGCTGTGACCTAGTTACTGCTAAGTTCGTAGCCGCGGTTTTGCTTAGCACCGTCTTATTCCTGTCTTCGTAGCTGCCCAGTAACTGTCCGAGATCTGAACAGTAACTGATGAGTTCTCACTAGTAACTGACGAGTGCTCAGTAGTAACTGTCGGAGCGTCCAGACGTATGTCGTCCTAGCTATAGCCGCTTGTAGAGGGCGCGCATCTTCGGTCACTCCCTCCAGGATGCGCGGAGCCTGCTTGCGATTGGCTTTCGATCACTGCTTTCTCCACGATCTTTCTCTTACGTCTGATGTGTGGCGCTGACTTTACGCCACAACGAGAATGAAATAATATTGGAAAAGGAGGAAGAACAGGAAAAACGAAACATAAATTCATCCATATGAAGTGGATTGGTATATGGTCTGCGACGTTTTGAAATAATTTATCCTGCAGGAGTGACTGTTTACTAATAATTTCATTAGCACGACAGGTTTCGACAGCAAGCTGCCTTCATCGGTTGCGTGTAGGCGTGAAATGCACCCGATGATGGCATCTTGCTGCCAAAACGCATCGTGCTATTAAATATATTAGTAAAATTCCACGCCTGCAGTATAAATTAAAAAAAAAAAAAAAAAAAAAAAAAAAAAAAAAAAAAAAAAAAAAAAACGAAGCTGTTATGAATTCACGTGTCCTAAGATAGCCGAAATAAAAGAAGAAGATTGGTACTGATGCTTACTTGCAAAACTTGAAAGTAGATTTTCTCTGGAGTTTTTGAGAGTTGCGTCGAATGGCTTTGGCTGATTGATGTTTGAGTTCAGACGTACCGTAAATACAAAAGAATTCTAAAATCCTACACCAACGTGGTCTTCTTGTGAGCCTTATGGCTGTAGACATTCTCTATCAAACGGTAGCTGTGTCAGTACGCTATATTTTGGCCCGCAGTTGAAACCAGTTGCTGTTGTGGTGTTCAGTCCACATACTGGATTAAGCAGTTATCCATGCACCCTGTCCTGTGCTGTGCAAGTCTCTTCATCTGAGAATACGAACGGCAGCCTGCATCCTTTTGAATCTGCTCACTGTATTCGTCCCTCGGCGTCCCTCTACGATTTTTCCCCACGCGCTTGCTTGTAATGAATGCTAAGTAGACGACTGCTTGATGTCTGAGAATGTGTCCCATTAACCTATCCCATCTCCGTC
Organism: Locusta migratoria; assembly: GCA_026315105.1. Lineage (NCBI taxonomy): Eukaryota > Metazoa > Arthropoda > Insecta > Orthoptera > Acrididae > Locusta > Locusta migratoria. The sequence goes on from CM048749.1 coordinate 39,857,315, forward strand.
AGGATATGCCTAATTCTCCTTTTATTCCCAATTGTGTGGTGCACCTCTTCATTGGTCAAAAATCTACTCATCTAATCTTCATCATGCGCATGTAGACCACGTTTCAAAAGCTTCTATCGTCTCTTTGTCTGAAGTCCTTATCGGCCACGTTTCACTCCCATTCAATGCTACTCTCCAGACAAATGCTTTCAGAAAGGACTTCATGCACTTTAAATACATTTACTTTATTCAGAAACGCTTTTTTTTCCCATAACCGTTCCGCATTTTACATGTGTTTACTTCGGCCATCAGAAGTTATTTTGCTACCCCAAATAACGAAACTCATCTACTACTTTTATTGTCTCATTGCCTAATCTACTTCTTCAGCAACGCCTGATTTTCTGGCACTACTTTCCATGACCGTTGTTTTTACAATGTTCATATTATACCCTCGTTTCAACATACTGTCTATTCCGTTTTCAGTTGCTCTATCAGGTCCTTTGCGGTCTCTGACAAAATTTCTATGTAATCATCTCCCTGCATTCCTTCTCAAAATTTTTCTTTGCATTCCTGGCGTCATCGGAGCAAAATCGAAGTCGTCTTTCCAAGTCTTTCCATCAGTATATTTGGGAGTGGAATAGCAAGGGAACTGACTGGTCGTCGTGGCTTCCGGAGTATGTATGAAGATGCAGAGCGATACCAAACGTTACTTCCATTTCCGATGAAAGTTCGAAAACCGATACTGTGTAAAGACGATAAGATCGAGTGGGAGGTGGAGCTGGGGGGTTTGTGGCTGTCGACTGGCCAGTGGTCGGGGACAGGGCTACCACCTTGACGCGATCTCTCGCCGCTGACCCGCAGAAGTCGCCCCGGTTCGATACGGCCGGCTGTGCCTTCTTCTGCTCTCTTCCGCCTCTGCCTCCACGCTCTTGGCCGCCCCCCCCCCCTTTCTCTCTGCCACAACCCCCCCCCCCCCCCAGGCCACGCGTATCTGTTTGCCAATACGCCGTGTTTTCGGCAGAGGATCTCTGCTTTCCGCGCGGCCGCACACAGGGCTGCCAACCGCTGCACCGCTCTCCTGCGCCGCCGCCTCGCACACCCCCCTCCTCCTTCCAATCCCTCGGGACACATCGCGGAGCTACTCTTCGCAGTAGCGGCGAATGTATTCACGTCTTATCCGCAAGCCCGGGTTACGGTTCACCGTCTACGCCATACGGGAACCCACCTTCTAGGTGGAAATATCTGCCGGCCGTCTTGACGTTGTTTTTCATATGCGAAAGCCATTATTGTCTTACCGTCTGTAAGAGGGCACTCGAGAAGGACAAAAAGAACTGACGAATATAGCAAAATAGTTAGCTGTCCTTTTTCCCACAGTTGCTTCTCGTGTTAATATGCGGATATTTATTTACAGAAACCGTCTATGCAATTGAAATAAGACAATTTATTTTGCTGTACGTGTGTCACCTTTATTTGCAAGGCATCTTCAGTGGAAAATTCGGTAGATGCTGGAAAAGGAGATATTCAAGAGTGGAACAACTACAGGGGAATTAAGTTAACGTCCCATCCGATGAATATCCGGGAAAGAAATTATGAATAAAATGATAATGTATGAAACAGAAATCTCGGATAAGATGTTTCTGTTCATGCGAGGCATAGGGCCCTCGGATGCAACCTTTATCCTAACTGATGGAAAAGTACGGGGAGCCGCAAAGGGACCTGCCCCAAGTGTTTACAGACCTGGAAAAGGCGTGTGATACAGTACCGAGAGATGTACTGTGGACAAGCCTGAGAGCGGGGAGTGTGCCTGAAAAGTATGGTCGACTGGTCAAAGACATGTATCATAGCGCCTTTTCTAAAGTAAGATCTAGTGTCTGACTGCCTGAGAAGTTCCCTATCATGGTTGGACTGCGTCAAGGGTCAGCACTAACTACATACCTGTTCAGTATAGTGATGGATGTGTTGATGGAAGGAGTGCTGGACCTGATTTTATGGTCGGCTAGTTTTGCAGAGTAGAGGAGAGCAACTAAGAGGCAGAAAGAACATCGGAGAGATGGAGGGAGGAAATGGAAAATGGAGGACTCAGAGTTAGCAGAAAGAAGACCGAATGCCTGTGGTTTGTTGGATATGGAAGATCTAATGTTCGAATGTTTGTCAAGCTTATGGGACTTACCTGCGGGGTCATCAGTCCCTAAACCTACAAACTACGTATAAACTACTTTATACTAAAGACAGCACAAACATCCAAGCCCGATGCCGGATTCGAACTCCCAGACGGGGAGCGGCGTCGGGCATCGGAACATGGCGCCTCAATGCGCTCGGCCACTACGCCGCTGCGAGATGGACGAGATGGAAAAATTATGTTGGCAAATGATTGGTTCGAGTTCCCGGGTTTCTATGTGACCAGTAAAGGAAATTTAGATAAGGAGGTAAGCCACAGGAACCAGGTTAGATGAATGAAATGGAAAAGGGTGTCAGGCTTGCTATGCGACAAAGGAATAAAACCAAAGAAGAAAAGTTTTTAAATCGCTGGTGAGACCAGGTATGTTGCATGGAAATGAGATCTGGCCGTTAAAGAAAGTGCAGGAGAACAAGTTAAATGTGGCTGAAATGGTTGATGGGCAAAATGAGGATTTGACAAAATAAAAAATGATCTTATTCGAGAGCAGACAAGTGTAGTGGAGGCATAGAAGAAAGCCCGGAAACGAAAACTACAGTGGTACGGGCACGTGATGAGAAGGGATGGGGGGACACCTGTTGCAGAGAGCAATGGATTGGATATCAGGAGAAGAAAAGACAGACTAAAAAGAAGATGGATGGACTGCATCACTCAAGACCTGAGAGAGAAGGAGCTGAGCCGGGACGACCCGTGGAACCGAGGGAGATGGAAGACAAAACTCAGGAACAGCGACCCATGAATTGGGGACAACATGAAAAAGAAGAAGAAGAAGTTTGTCGAATGAGGTTGTTGTGTTTTTTCTTCTTTTATTTCATTTGGATTTTTCATTTCAGTATGACGCTATGACGATATCATGATATTAATTCCTGTCTCTATATACACAAATATATAAAGCAGAGTGTCCGTATGTGTGTACGTGTTGCATAAAAATCTACAGTTTTGATTCAATCTTTATGAAATTTTGTACACGTAAGCTTCAATCCATGTGGACGGTCGCAGTAAGTGTAAAAATCACGTACAATACATAGTTGACGAGATATGACGTCATAAACAATGAGATGCGCAGAAAAACTGCTGCATTTTGCGACAATGCTGCTCATTTTCTCCTAAACCATTGGACCGATTTCAACCAAATTTGGTACACACATTCCTTACCGTGAGGTAACAATTGCTGCATGGTTAAGAATCACATACGGCACATGGTTCAAAAGAATATTACGTCATAACCAATAGAAATCGTAAAAAATGCCATATAATGCGGCGGGACTTTCGAAATACACTGTATGTGAATGACAGTACTTAGCGACTTGCAACAAACTTTAAACATAATTTCAAACCTTTATTAAACTTTTCTCGCTGGCAACCATAGTAAAATGATGATAGGAAAAAAGTTTTTCGCTTACCACATTTCCGCTGTTTATGGAGTAAAACTACGGCTCTCGGATGACATTACAATTTATAATTTGAACACTACAAATTGTAGCGACAGGAAATTTTACAGACAGTATACACACATATATTCGATTGTACCTTCTAAATTGTATCACATTCCGACACGTAGTTCATGAGATCTGAGCACGTAAACAGAAACGTTCATAGAAAACTGCCTTTTCCCGCATCAAGTTTTAATCTTGTTCAAATGTTCAAATGTTTGTAGAACTTATAGGACTTAACTACGGGGTCATCAGTCCCTAAGCTTACAAACTACTTATGAACTAGCTAAGACTAAAGACGGCACAAATATCCATGCCCGAGGGGGGATTCGAACCCCCGACCGTAGTGGCCGTGCAGACCGTGACTGAAGCGCTTCAGTCCCCTCGGCCACCGCGGCCGGCAAGTTTTAATCTATTACTTCTTTACTACTAATTGTGTTCTCAAGAGATTTTACAGGCATACAGCCTTTATACAAATAAATATATACCTGCAAAATGGCAGGAATAAATAAATACCCGGGCAACGCCGGGTTTTCAGCTAGTTGTTACTAAGGTCCGGCCTGTTCGTAGCTATGTCTAAAATATCTCCATTGCGATTGGGTTGCCGGTTTAATTGCTCAAGACAGTTGCTTCTTACTTTCTTTTTTATTGTGTACATTAATTATTTTATTTTCTATTTTTGTTTAGTTCATCATGACGATGGTCCTGGACCGAAACTAGTCGATTTCAAGTATTTTAATACAACAGCTGATGGTTAAAGATGCATTTTATTAAATACAGTAAGAAATGTAACTTATGTTTTTTTATTGAAACCATCAGTTATTACCAAACTTATATAAAATTATGAATAAACAAAAATACGCGCACTTTTCGTAAAAATTACCATTAGATAAGAAAATGGTGTAAGTGTTCAAACATAACGAAAGAATCACCAACCTGAGGGCTGTCAGGGCAGAAAGCTACCACCTGAGCTGGACCGACAAATGCTGCAATGTATTTAATGATTGATACATATTGTTACTTGCAAAACTACAAAGTTGATTTTCGCGAGAAATTTTGACAGTTGCGTTGAATGACTTTGCCTGATTATTATTTGAGTTCTGAACTTCACGTACCATATATATATATATATATATATATATATATATATATATATATATATATATAATTCTAAAATCCGATACCCATTTGGTCTCCTTGTATGTTTTAATTTCGCTATATCATGTCAACTCCTAATAGGTAATTTGAAAATTACTTGATATTGATGAATATTCTCGCAAAATTTGGTGCGCACACCCTTAGTTCATTTTTTTGGCTTGAAAGGGGGAAGAAAAACTATTATGAGTATTTCATCATCATACTCTATTTTTCTCTACCTCACGTATACCTGATTTGCGTGAAACGGAAGTGTGTAACATATCAACTGCCTAATTCCTGTCACCGCCCTGAGTGAAATACATGGTCCAAAGTTCACCAAGCAGTTGTCTTCTATAATGGACTCCTTGGCGCTGGAGAGGCTGTAAATACTACTAGCGAGGAATTGTTGTTCTGAGTGAATGATATATGCACATTTCTGGTAGGGATGTCACACCTCTTTATTGACGAAGAAGTCGAGAGACTCCGCAATAAACAAGTTATGCTTGCACTTCGGCCACACTTAACACTATTCATAAAGTTATTTGTGTACATGACGGAACACGCTGGACAGCGTTTCTGTCCATCATGACTGGCGGACCAGATCTGATAACATTAAAATATACTTTAAAATGCTGCTAGTTATATATGAGGAACCAAATCGTAAGCTTGCCATGACTCCCGAACCAGACTCAACAGGCAGCTGCCTGCCTTTTATCTCACTTAATATTCATGATATCAATTTATCTGAAATAAAAGGTTTATAGTTTGCATTTGAAAGATTTTTATTAATACATTTAATGAATATTTTTTTCGAATTTTAGTGATTGAACAATGGTGTTTCTGACGTAGAGGCTCCAAACACAGTAGAGGACTGCAAATGCAGTGGCCAATCATAGCAGAGGACTACAAATGCAGTGGCCAATCACAACAGAGGACTACAAATGCAGCAGCAAATCACAGCAGAGGACTACAAATGCACCGGAAAATCACAGCAGAAGACTACAAATGCAGTGGCCAGTCACAGCAGAGGACTATAAATGCAGTGGCCAATCACAGCAGAGGACTATAAATGCAGTGGCCAATCACAGCAGAGGACTACAAATGCAGCGGCAACTCAGGGCAGAGGACTACAAATGCAGTGGCCAATCACAACAGAGGACTACAGCTGTGAGCAGCCTTTGTCACATGTGAGGACTAACTGTTATCAGTACCTTACACGTCATTACATCTGCATACTGCAACGTTTTCAACTACTCTAAGGATAGTTAGTTTTAAATATAAAGGCTGTAAAAGTCAGAAATATAACAATCTGTGTTTTTGTACGTGTTCAGAAGCTTGATCAAAAGAGTTCGCAATTAATTGCTCTACCTGCACTTCACGATTCCCGCGTCGTTTCTGAACGCTTACCGTTATTGCTAAGCTGCAAAGAGTTCACAGAACACACATGGATCCGAAAGTACTTTGAATGTGGATTTCAGAAACCAAGAAATTATTTACGAAATATTATAGTCCAGCCTGTTGTCTCGCCGGTACTTGTAAAATGATATTCCTTATTTCAGACAACACTTTAAAAACTTGTCCCTCCGATGTTCCCCTACCAACCGCATTCAGTGAAGTACTGTGTGGTATCGCACGTTTCTGTTAAACGTGCCTCTGTCAGTGGTGCCGTTTCTTAACCTTTGTAGACCCTCCCTGCCCCCTGCCCCGCCCGCGAGCTCTCTCTAAACGAGTCTGCATAATATGCACTTTGCGCTTCAATGTTTCGCCATACCTCTGTTCTGTGTACACTGACGCAAACGCCTTCCTGTTGCTGGGACCAACTCTTTGTTTTATCGCAATTGCATTAAAATGCAAAACTTATTCATGGTGTTCGAGTGGCGCTGCAGTCATTCGAGGTCTCGTCTTTAAAATTCAAATAAATATTTTCGTTTTAAACGGCTGTTTCATTAGTATGCGAGAGCAATATCTGACCAACCCAATTCGTTGTGTTTAAATGTTTTTCTGTTGAATTTTAAAACCGGACAGATCTTACAATACTTACAAACTTTGTTTCAACATTTAGCGTCACTCCTTGCGGCTTCATCGAAGTCGTACAGATAATTATGGCTCACGTTTGCTTTTGTACTCCGCAATTCATTAGAAAATACGTGGCTAAGAGTCAGCTGAATCATACATCAGTACCAGCTCCCAGTCCGTTCACAGACGATGTGTCTTTAAATTTTTGTTCACATATTTTGTACCTGCCCAGCGTTTGTTAACTACGTTCTTAGTACTAACTAAAACCCGTGCTTCGCAACGTAACTTGAAGAAAGGTCTTTGCATACCGTCGCTTTTTAGAGTTCCATAAATTAATTGCTAAAACCGGAACGCTTATTGGATTACTTTCTAAATCAATACCTCTTTCTCAGTCAAATACTATATGTGATCAAAAGTATCCGAACACCTGGCTGAAAATGACTTACAAGTTCATGGCACCCTCCATCACTAATGCTGGAATTCAATGTGGTGTTGGGCTCCCTTAGATTTAATGACTGCTACCAGTCTCGTAGGCATACGTTCAATCAAATAATGGAAGGTTTCTTTGGGAATAGCAGTCCATTGTAAAAGGACTGCTATACTGAGATATTAATCGGTTGGATCTGTTACGATGTCGGCGTTCCAAAATATCACTTGGGTGTTCTATAGGATTCGAGTCACGACTCTGTACAGACAAGTCCGTCACAGGGATGTTATTCTGGCGTAACCTCACCGCCACAGACCAAGCATTACGAACAGGTGATCGATCGTCTTGCAAGATGCAATCGCCATCCCTTAATTGGTGTTTAACAGTGGGAAGCAAGAAGGCGCTCAAAATATCAAAGCAGGCCTGCGCTGTGACAGTGCAACGACAAACAACATGGGCTGGCAACCTCCTCCATGAACAATACGTCCACACAAGAGTGACTATGTACAGACTAGAACTTTTGGCTCCAGGTGCAAAGTCGATTACGCGGACACCCCCCTCCCCCGCCTGTGTTTAATTTTAATTTTGGTAATTTCCGCCATTTTTGAACCCGCCGAATTGTATGTAACGTGTCCGAATCCCAGTTCAGAAATACGCTACATACCGACTTCCCACCGTAGGCCAAAAGTCGAGGTATGTACATAGTCACTCGTGCGTAGTGCCGCTGCCCTGGAACTACACATGGTGACAGATGACGTTCGCCCCACCCATGCCCTGCCATCGGGTCGCCACATTGTTTACCGTGATTCGTCACTTCACACAACATTTCTCCACGATCCAATCGTCCAATGTTTACGCTCGTTACACCGAGCGAGGCGTCGTCTGGCATTGACCTGCGTGATGTGTGGCATATGGGCAGCCACTCGATCATGATATCCAAATTTTTTCACGTGCCTCCTAACTGTCATAATATTAGCAGTGGATCCTAATGCAGTCTTAAATTCCTGTGTGACGGTCTGGACAGATGCCTGGCTAGTACACTGTACGACCCTCTTCAACTGTCGGCGGTCTCCGTCAGTCAACATACGAGGTCGGCCTTTACGCTTTCGTGATATACGGATTGTGTTTTTCTCGACTTCAAAAAGGCGTTCGACGCGGTGCCACACTGCAGACTGCTAACGAAGATACGAGCTTATGGAATAGGTTCACAGATTTGTGACTGGCTGGAAGACTACCTAAGTAATAGAACGCAGTACGTTGTTCTCGACGGCGAGTGTTCATCAGAGACGAGTGTATCGTCAGACGTGCCCCAGGAGAGTGTGATAGGACCGCTATTATTTTCTATCTATATAAATGATCTGATGGACAGAGTAAGTTGTAATTTGCGGCTGTTTGCTGACGATGCTGTTGTGTATGGGAGGGTGTCGTCTGTAACTGACTGTAATAACATACAGGATGACTTAGACAAAATTTCTAGTTGGTGCGAAGATTGGCAGCTAGCTCTCAATGTAGAAAAATGTAAGGTGATGCGCATGAGTAGAAAAAACAATCCCATAATGTTCGAATACAGCATTAGTAGTGAGCTTCTTCATGCTGTCGCGTCGTTCAAATATCTAGGCGTAAGAATGAAACTTCACTCTGCAGCGGAGTGTGCGCTGATATGAAACTTCCTGGCAGATTAAAATTGTGTGCCGGAACCGGGAAAGTAGGAGGCGAGGTGCTGGCGGAAGTAAGGTTGTGAGGCGGCATCGTGAGTCGTGTCAGGATAGCACAGTCGGTAGTGCGCTTGCCCGCGAAAGGCAAAGGTCCCAGGCTCGAGTCCCGGTTCCGGCACACAATTTTAATTTGCCAGGAAGTTTCATCTAGGCGTAACATTGCAGAGCGATATGAAATGGAACGAGCATGTAAGGACAGTTGTGAGTAAGGCGGACAGCCGACTTCGGTTTATTGGGAGAATTTTGGGAAGATGTACTTCACCTGTAAAGGAGACCGCGTATAAAACGCTTGTACGACCACGTCTTGAGTATTGCTCAAGTGTTTGGGACCCGCAGCAGATCAGTTTACAGGAAGACATAGAGGCGTTTCAGAGACGAGCAGCTAGATCTGTTACCGGTAGGTTCGACCAATGCGCGAGTGTCACGGAAATGTTCCGGCAACTAAACTGGGGATCGCTGGAAGAAGGACGACGTTCTTTTCGTGAATTTCTTTTAATTAAATTTAGAGGGCTGGAATTTGAAGCTGAGTGTAGTACGATCTTGCTGCTGCCTAGTTACATTTCGCGTAGTGATCACAAAGACAAGATAAGAGAAATTAGGGCTCGTACGGAGGCATATAGGCATTCTTTTTTTCCTCGTTCAATTTGGGAGTGGAATAGGAAAGGAAATGCTTAGTTGTGGTACAGTGTATCCTCCGCCACGCACCTTACGGTGAATTGCGGAGTATGTATGTAGATGTAGATACGCGTCCCTTCACGTTTCCTCGTCTCTGTCATATCAGAAACAGTGGCCCTATGGATGTTCAGGATTGTGGAAACCTTGCGTACAGACTTTTGACCACATCTATAAGTTTCGCGGAGCATCCCGTTCTCTCCCCTCACGGTCTCTGATGAGTACTGATGTCGCTGATATGGAGTACCTGGCAGAAGGTGGCAGCGCAATGCACCTAATGTTCATTAGTGCCCAGTTGTCGCCATTTATGGCCAGCTTACAAGTCTCATTAATTACAATCGCTACAATCCCGTAAGTACATTCCACACATCAATAATACAAATTTGCACACGTCGTGTGTGGAATACTAAAGTCCGAGGTGTACATCTTAATGTAGCGCAAATATTTAAAAGTGCATTCATAAAACCGGTAGAAACACTTTCCACATGACTAAAATTGAATAACTTTCACTTAATTGTACAAAATTAGAGTTCCAACTGCCGTGGATTGTACCTCAGATAGCTGCCGAAACAATATTACATGGAGCGAACACATCCTACTTATATCTTCCAAACAAAATCACGGAAACTTACGTATTGTTGTCGAGTTCATTAAGTAATTATAATGGAAGAGAGCCGGCCGCGGTGGCCGAGGGGACTGAGGCGCTTCAGTCACGGTCTGCACGGTCACTACGGTCGGGTGTTCGAATCCCCTCTCGGGCATGGATATTTGTGCCGTTCTTAGTTGTAGGTAGTTCATAAGTAGTTTGTAAGTTTAAGGACTGATGACCCCGTAGTTAAGTCCCTTTAGCTTAACAAACATTTCAACATTTGGAAGAGTAGACAACTACATGCAACTGGCTACAGTAAAAGATAGCACAAATAATAGTGAGTAGATTGCTGTGTAAATATCTGTTATAATAATGTTTCACTTACCTACGTAACGACATAGGTTCATCAACAATACTTTCGTAATTAATGGTAATTATACAGAAAGTGTCTGGGACCCTCAGCAGATCAGTTTAAAGGAAGACATAGAAGCAGTTCAGAGGCGATGATCTAGGTTTGTTACTGGTAGATTCGACCAATGCGATGCGTCACGGAAATGCTCCGGGAACTCAATTAGGAATCGCTAAAGGAAATATGACGTTATTTTCGAGAAATTCTGTTGAGGAAATTTGGTGCGTCGGAATTTGGTGAGTGTAGTACGATCTTCCTGCCATCTACTTACATTTCGCGTAGTGATCACAAAGACAAGAGAAATTAGGGCTCGTACGAAGGCATATAGACACTCTTTTTTTCCTCGTTCTATTTGGGAGTTGAAGGGGAAAGGAAATGCCTAGTAGTGGTACAGCGTACCCTCCGCCACGCACCTTACGATGGATTGCGGAATATGTATGTAGATGTAGATTTCGCGAAGACATTGTGCTGAAAAAGCTAACACAACCTTTTGTTGCCCTACGGAATTTAGTTATTAATGAATGACTTTTTTCATATAAGGAAAATTTCAAGGAAATGTAAGTTCTTGAAAGACCAGTTCACTCGGTGACGTAAAAAAGTCTATGCACTCATGCTGGTGGGGTCCACACGGATAAAAATCGTGATATTTGGGCATTGAGAACCAAGAATGCAAGCTGCTTTCTGCAACGCTGAAATGACAATGTGTACCAAGAAAAGAGCGCTGTCGTTTCTTAGGCCCCACCAGCACACTACTGACATTCGAGTAGTATCAGACAAAGGCGACATAAAAATAGAAAAGCTTGCATACTTTGTATACTTTTACTCCATAATGTCATGTGGTATAATATTTTGCGGTAACTCTTCAAATCAAGCAAAAGTTTTCAGAGTCCAAAAGCGTGTTATACGCATTATTTATGTAGTAAATTTAGAGACATCCTGTAGAAGCCTCTTTAAAGCACTGGGTATACTAACTACTGCCTCTCAGTATATTTATTCCTTAATGGAATGTGTCATAACTAATATTCCCCTTCTTCAACGTACAGCTCAGTTCTCAGAAGTCTTAATAGCACTTACTTTAGTTAAAAAATGAGTCCACTTCTAGGGACACATATTTTCAATAATTTACCAGCTGCTATAAAACAAAATTTAGGTACAAATAAAAATCAGTTTAAGAGGAGCCTGAAAAAGTTACTAGAAGCCAACTCCTTCGAATTTTTGAACAGAACCAAGTGACTTCATACTGTTACTATTCTTATGTATTGACATGGTCCACATCCACGACGGTCTCCTCAATATGAATCTATGGAACGAACATCTAGTCTAGTCACACCGGGGAGTACAGCACCGAGATGGTTGCTGGCACTCTCCTTGTTTCCTTTCAGGAAATAAAGCACAATAGTATATATTTGTATGCGTGATATAGATAAGCTGAAAAGCAGTAATGCAAGTGAAAGTGCTAGACAGGTTTACTTCCAGGTACCTTAAAGTGTTCACCGGAGCTTTCTCTGTGCCATGTTACATTTTTGAATGCTTTTGCAGAAACACCCTGTGTGTTTCGAAATTCGCTTTGCCGTAGACGTGTACAAAACAAAATGCGTGTGTAAACGTAACCGCTAATATTGTTAATATATATATATTCTCTCATTAAATTATCCTGTTGTCATTTAAAATTGGAAACTGAAATGCTACCAACTTTTGCTCTGCAAACCAATCAATTACTATGGTGAAAATGGCAGCGGAAGTAACAAATTTTGGTGAAAATACGTTTTAGGGAGGTTAATGTTTAAATGGTTCATAACCAGCAACACACGTTAGCGGGCAGCTACAATACCATTACTGCTAAATCGATTATGTTGTAAGCAGTGAAAAACAAAACGTTGTAATAACGATTTCTGTAAATACTGTTGTTTATTGGCGTCATTACTTTGTTTACTTTTACGTTCGAGCGACGTCATGGTTATCTTTCACCAGCGTCATAATACGTGAAAGAAGTTCCAGTTTTTTAATTTATTCAATTTGAATAGCTACGACAAGCGGCAAGAAGAGTGGGGAAAAGATATAGGACGGGAGATGAACAAAGAGAGGAAGACAGCTTCGGATAGGGGATGATGGATAGGTGGACGATGAAGAGGTACTGAAGGAGATTGATGGACCGAATGTATAAAATATTACTTTTCTCAAGGGTAGCTATACGCAGAGTGCTGCAGGATGGGAAACTCGTCTCATCTGAATGATTGTGGAGAAAAAAAATTAATCAATCCACTGGCTTTGCAATAATAATTTTGTGAGAAAACATTATTGCTCTAACTCTCCTTTCATTCCCGATAACCATAACAACCAAAGGAAGGTATATATTGATTTGATTGATGTTCTTTCTAGGTGGTGTTATATCCAGAGCAATTATTTTCTTCTTCATTCATTTCATAGCAGATTAAGTTATTAGTAACTGCAAATGCCGGCCGCGGTGGCCGAGGAGACTGAGGCGCTTCAGTCACGGTCTGCACGGCCACTACGGTCGGGGGTTCGAATCCCCCCTCGGGCATGGATATTTGTGCCGTCTTTAGTATAAGGTAGTTCATAAGTAGTTTGTAAGTTTAGGAACTGATGACCCCGCAGTTAAGTCCCATAAGTTTAACAAACATTTGAACATTCTGAGTAACTGCAAATTTGTCAGACAGGACATCACAAATACAATCGCAAAACTGTGGCGATATTCCATAAGCACGCAGTTTGACTAGAAGACGCATGTGAGGGACAGTAGCAAAAGCATTCCGGAAATCCAGAAATACGAAATCTATTTGTCATCCCTTGTCGACAGCACTCATCACATCATGTGAGTACAGAGAGAGCTGTGTTTCACAAGAATGATACTTTCTGAGTCCGTGTTGACTATGTATCAATAGGTCGTTCTCTTCGAGATAGTTCATGAAGTTTGAGGAAGGTTTATGTCGTAAAATCGAGCTGTAAATCGACGTCAATGCTATAGGCCTGTAATTTGCGGATCACTCCTATTGTCTTTCTTGAATATTGGAGTGACCTGTGATACTTTAGCGGAGACGTACTGTACACAGATGCTAAAAAGGGGGTATGTTATACAGGTACTCCGCGAAGAATTTGAACCCACTGCCTTTACCATTGTTGAAACATTTCATTCGCTTCTCTATCCAAAAAAATGTTCAAATGTCTGTAAATCTATCGGACCAAACTGCGTGGTCATCAGTCAGTAGCTTACAAACTACTTAAACCTAAGTAAACTAACCTACGGACAAACACACACACCCATGCCCCAGGGAGGACTCGAACCTCCACGGCGAGCAACCGCGTGCTCCGCAGCGAGGTGCTTTAGACCGCTCGACTGCTCAACCGCGGCTTCTCTATCCCTCGGACATTAATTTTAATATGCAGTTTAGTCGTTCTCGCTTTGGAAAAGTTTGATATCGCGCTCTCTTGAGGAACTTCACTGTTTCAACGACGTCACGGCTGGTGAAACTAGTCCCGAATGTGAATAAAGTGAGGAGCAGCGAGGGAAACTTGTCATTTTACTAGTCGGCTGCCACAATAGTTTGGCGCGGTGTGGTGGCAGTGGTACTACTCGCGGCGACCTGCAGTTGGCAGCCCTGCCGGGGGGAAAGTTGGGCCGAGGCGGCCGTCCCGGAGTTGGGCGCCTCACCCGGCTTCCGGCGGTGCCAACTTCTGCCGCCTGGTATCTCTGAGGCCGTCCGCGTCGACACCGGGGCGATAGCGGGCCCACGGCGCCGCTACTGAACCGTCCGATAGCGCCACGCATCGGCGGGCAGCAGTGCGCGATTGTTTAGCAGTGTCGGCAAAGTGTCAGCGTGCCGGCTGAGAGGTACAAGACATCTCACACAGAATTTCAACGCTGCCGATTAAGCAAAATGCGACACGGTCAACGAAGCCTCTATTTCGGCTGAAATTTGCAGAGTGTGTTTGCCATGAGGAGAGATGCGCATGTCAGCATTCCAGCGCAGGTCGGCAGCCACCCTGCGATCGCTGTACAGGAGGAGCTCCGACTGTGGCCTACATGGTGAGCGCGGGCACCCACGAGCGCTCACGATGCTGCGCCGAGGCGGGCCGCTTCATCTCGGTAGTGTTTGTTTGTAAATCTGTCGGACCAAACTGCGTGGTCATCAGTCCGTAGCTTACAAACTACTTAAGCCTAGGTAAACTAACCTAAGGACAAACACACACACCCATGCCTCAGGGAGGACTCGAACCTCCACGGCGCGCAACCGCGCGCTCCGCAGCGAGACGCTTTAGACCGCTCCGCTACTCCACCGCGGCACATCACGGTAGTGTTGCCGCCGTCTAAGCCTGCTTGCTGTTCGTGGCAGGGCAAAATTACGAAACTAGTGGAAAGAAAAAAAAAATCGCACTGACGTGTTTTACGGCCCACTTTAGATTTGTAGTCTTATAAGTTTTTGCAAACATTTTGGACCAAAATAATAATCTAACAAATAAAAAAATTAATTAATAAGAGTGTCTGAAACCCTTTTAGGAAAAGAAAAATTTAAGTAGTGGCGAGTTTCGAACCAACGACCTTTCACGTTATATTTCGGCACCTTGCCCACTATGCTACGACTATAAATCAAAACATAAGTTCTATAATCTCATACTATTCATGGCCGTTGTTAACTGATGTTAATATGGCATTTGTAGTCATTAGATTAGCATTTATCGTACGAAGAACGATGTGTTTTTGTTAATTCCTCAGCCTACCGTTGCTTTGAAATGACAACGTGTGTTACAATAAGAAAATCATCAAATACGCGAGGAATGTCACGTGACATCTCCGAACGGCTGGTTTTCGTTAATTCAATGGAGGGTGTCAAATATCCGTTATTTTTGCAAATATGTCTCAAACGATACGAGATATGAAAAAAAAAAAAAAAAAAAAAAAAAAAAAAAAAAAAAAAAACATAAGGGAGCTAAGCTGTAGAGAATTTTCTCCTCTACCAATTAGATTATTCAATTTTCGTGTCAGTTGAACGGTTCGTCGCAATTACAATTATATTACAAACTGCATTTTTGGTTATACTACCGTATTTCTTGTCAGAAAAATTTGAAAAAGGGAGGTTCTGGTCTCTGACGGCCTACAATCATGTCTGTAAAATTTGGTGCTGATCGATTGAACGGTTCGTCTTAGAAACAGGGAACACCTTACGGACAGACAGACAGACGGACGGACAGACAGACATACATCCCAAAATCGCTGTTATTTTTGCAAATATCTTTGAAACGCTACGAGATATGAAAAAAACCATAAGATAGCAAAGTTGTAGAGAATTTTCTCCTCTACAAATTGGGTTATTCAGTTTTCGTGTCAGATTAATAGTTAAGCCGTTATTTTCATTTAAATTCCGAGCTGTCACAAGACGATCGCAAAGACCGACTTTTAGTGTTACTACCGTAACCTAAAGTGGGCCAAAATATTGTACAAGAAATTCCCTCCAGAAGAGCTCGCACAGCTGTTTAGAAAAAGTATTTGAGTAGAAGTACTTTTTTCCCTCTTTTGTAAAATGAAATCAACAGAACTGAAGGTCAAATTTTCATTCGACGCACTTTGGTATTTCATCTAAACCTAGTACAGTGAAGCCTAACTGATCGCAAATTGCGATTTATTTCATTAATCTTACTAACAGTCAACTGAATGAAGTGATTCACTCGATGACCAGTAATCTCACTCAAAACTGAGAGTTGCTAAATAATAATAATAATAATAATAAAATAATATAAACACAAAAAACAACATTTAAACAGAATTAAAGACTCAGGAAAACATACGAAGCGTACACGGAAAGAAGCGGTTCATCGAAATTTTAGAAATTTGCAGGAGAAGAATTTAAACATTTAATTTCATGTAGAACCTGTATTTTAGAAACTATTCATGTCCCTTTATATTACATGTCTTAGAAATTTTATTATATTGCAGATCTAATAAGATATAACTATGGTGTAAAAATTAGAAATTGACTCTACATAATGAGAACGGTGAAGTCGTCAACATGAGGACGAAAAGAAATCCGTTAAACTTTGATACAAGATAAATCAATTAAAAAAATCAAATGTTTGTAGAGCTTATGGGACTTAACTATGGGATCATCAGTCCTTTAACTTACAGACTACTTATGAACTATCTAATACTAAGGACGGTACAAATATCCATGCCCGAGGGGGTATTCGCACCCCCTACCGTAGTGGCCGTGCAGATTATGACTGGCGTGCCGCAGTCCCCTCGGCCACCGCGGCCGACAGTCAATCAAAGGTAAAGGCCGTAAACTCCACAAAATACCTAGGAATTACTATTACATCAGACTGGAATGAACACGTAGATAATGTCGTAGGGAAGACGAACGAGAGACTGCATTTTATTAGAAGAACCCTTAAATGTTGCAACAGAACTACTAAAGAAACTGCATGCACAACGGTGGACTGCCTTCACTTGGCGTATTCCTGCTCGGTGTGGGATCCTTATCAGGTGGGGCTGAAGGAAGCCATCGAAAGAGTCCAAGGAAGGGCAGCCCATTTTGTATTGTCACGATACAGGGTAGACAGCGTGACGGAAATGATACAGGATCTGGGTTGGGAATCATTACAACAACGGCTTCTATCGCTGCGGCGTGGTCTACTTACGAAACTCCAATCGCTAACATTCTCCTCCGAATGCAAAGATATACTGTTAACTCTCACATACTTACGTAGGATTGATCATCTGAATAAAATACGAAACATCAGAGCTCTCTGTCTGCCACTAGAGATAATATACAAGCACTGGCGACAAACTCATCAGAAACGTTTCTACTTTCATTTTGTAATATTGTGATTAAAATTTGCAGTTACTTACTTTTGGTGCAGACTACATTAAGATATAGAAAGACGTCTTCTTTTGCAAGGACAATTGCACTTAGTTGTAATCCGACTTCTGAATATATAGTTATACTACACAAGGTCGATTTCGACTTCGTGCTTTACGAAGTAATCACTGCAGAAACAGTGGCCGATGCTGTTAACACAGTCAAGACAATTCACTGGAAATACTGCATTTAATGGAGATATCTATACAGACGGTCAGCTGATGTCATTCCTTCAACGACTACCCAGCCTTTCTTTCCCTCACATTGACAACACCATGACAGCTTATTTAAACATACATGAACTGCTCTGTTGATTGAATTTCCAGAAATTCAGCATTCGCCGTGTTTTCGACAATAGGGAGCACTGCATACAGAAAAAGTACATTGTCCCCAGTGCTACACTGTAACATACTAATACTTCAGCATACACTTACTGTGAGAGATAAGCAGTTTAATACTACACCATAGAACCAATACATGGCGCTGTTATTATTATTACTATTTTTCATCTCAACTATAGAAGTGTTTTCTGAAGTTTACGCCAAATAGACAATTACACATTGCACTGTTAACTTCATGAACACAACCTACCCTTGAATTTACATCGTTCCGGAATACGGACTTAATTAATTTCAGTTTTTGTATGAAAACTTTATGAACATTCATCGTTTCGACAATGACTTCTACATAAATTCGACATCTTGGCTATGAGAACTGAGTTTGCTGACATAAGTCCGGAACCACAAAAACGATTACATACACAGGTCCCTCTTTAACAACCGTTGCGGAGCACAGGCATATAAGCCAGTAAGTAGCACCATATATCCTCTAAATCCGTGAAATTTCAGAGACTGACATGATTAATAATACGTTCTAATAGCTGTTTTGTAGTTATTAGCTATATTACAAGAGGCCTGTTTAGGATTTTAATGCTGTTTTCAAGAAAAAAGCCTTCCTGAAAATTATTTGACTAATTTCAGATTTTTACTTGCGTCTGAATGAACCAGACGTCTATATGACATCAATAGCACACTGCCACATAACTGTTGCAGCTTGGAAGAATTATTACGCTTTGTTACGAGACGTGGAATAGTTGGAAAGTTCTTTTACGGTTAATTAGTATAAAACTTTATATTTCGGTTATGTTATGTCCACAAGTTGCTATGGGTTGTCTTTGGTTCTTCTGTGTTTCATTTTCGTAGTTATTAATAATCGTGTATTAAAATGTTTAGGTAGTATTTGAAGTGTGTGTTCACTTAATATTTATTGTTGATTTTTTCATATGTAGATAAATTTCCGTACCTGTAATGTGTTTTCTATTTCATAGACCCTGTGCTTTTAAGATGCACGGGAAGTTCGTTTGATTTATTGCCGCTATTCTTGATATGCTCATTAGATATGATGTTAAAATTGCTTCATGTTTGATCAATCTAATACTTATTGAATTATTTGCAAGTTATTCTATATAGTCCTGGACTCGCTTAAAGTGTTTTACAAGTGTGTGAATGAAGTTTCATTCTAAGAGTGTTGATAGATCGAAAGGCTAGTTGTGAATAAGAATGTGCAACAAAATCAATGCAATTTAAAGATACTAATGTTTAACTACTCTTTCAATCATGATCACCTTAGAATGGAACTTCATTCAAGTACTTTTATAACGTCAGACTCTGCCAATGAAGGAATATATAAAATAACTTGTTACAACTACAATAAATGTGTACGTACCAAATGGTCTCACTGGGAACATTCTTGAGGAATTTGAAATTTGTATGCACTTGATTAAATACCCATGAAATATTAAATGTACATACTGACCGTAAGCGTAAATAATCCCTAAAATTATTGACATAGTACCGCACAAAAATGTATACAGTTAACCAAAGATAGCCCACATCAAAATCAATCCTATGAAAAAAACATAAACGTTGCCTAGTTACAAATACTTTGTAAACATTTCATATTAACAGAATATATGACATCAACTGCGATTGGGCAAAGCTGAAAATGTGTACCCAGCCAGGATTCGAAGCCGGGTCTTCCGCTTTCTAGGCAGTTATGCTGGCCACTACACCACTGGGGACACAGTAATCACTGCACCTGCAGGGACTAACTACGCACGCCTCCCGTCAGACACAAATTCTCAGCTCTACCATGCCCACAGTACTCAAACTCGTTGTCACTATGTGCTAACTCCCGTAAAAAGAAATTTGTTTCTGACGGGAGGCGTGCGTATGAGATTAAAGGACCCATCTTCAGAATGATAGCTGTAGCGTAGTGGGCAAGGCGTTGGACTATGACGCTAAAGGTCGGTGGTTCGGACACCACCACCACTACCTAAATTGTTTTTTGTTTTTTTTTATTATTATATTATTATTTTGGTCCAAAATCTTTGCAAAAACTTATAAAACTACAAATCTAAAGTGGGCCGTAAAACACGTTAGTGCGATTTTTTCACTATTATGGTAGCCCCGTGGTGCCTCACTCTAAGTAAACTCAATGTGAAACACAAGTAAAGAGTTAAGACAGAAAAACACGGTACTGTATCACACAAAAATTACAACTGTTAAGGAATATCTGAATAAAATACGTTACTATACGTAAATTGTGTATGATACCTCACCTGATGACATTATTGTTTTGAGTAGTATTATTACACAGCAACTCATCATCATCATAAGTCGATGAGCGTCGTGACCCCATGAACCAAGCGTCTCTACCCCGGACGGTTGTCAGCTTCTCTCAGTGCCTGCTGAAGAGGTAGACCGGAGATCTTCTTGATTTGGTCTATCCGTCTGCTCGCTGCTCTTCCTCTTGGTCTTCTGCCCTCGATCTTTCCTTGTAAGCAGCTATCTGGACCTGTTATTAATACTGACAGCGTCTGATGCGTACAGTGCTGGTGGGCTGCTGGGCGCTTAATCTGCTCGGCCAGGCAGCGCAGCCCACAGTGTGGCTGGAGCACTGTCTGCGCTCACCAGCCAGTGCCCTGTGTTCCCGCCACAGGTCAGATGGAGCGGCCGACCGGCTGTGCCTTCAGGGGAAAGCAGGCGTCATTCCGCCTAAGAGGCGCGCCGCCGTGTTAATATTGATGCGAGCAGAAAGGCGGATGTCGGCGGGCGAACAGCTCACGCTGGATCCGGCAGTTGGCGTGAATAATGGACGGGTGGGCTTGGCCAGTGGACACACACGGACGAGCCGAGCAGTCAGCAGCTGCAGCCACGGTTGCTGCAGCAGGCCGTCAGCCACGAGCTCTGCTGCGCTGCAGGACGAGCCAGCCCAAACGTACTAAGGCTGCTGACAGTTCTGAAAATATCGGGAATACGATACTTACTCACTGGTCATACCGGACTTGAAACTCCAATACCACAGCAACATGCTTTCGCCATCTGTTCCTTCTAGTTGCCTTCAGTACCCAGCTTCCTCAAATCGGTCTTCAGATTGTCCTCCCATATACGTCTCGGCTTCCCCGCCGGACGTCTTCCCTCTAAGTGCCCTACAAGTACTCTGCGCGCTGTCCTACCTTCAGCCATTCGAGACCCGCCCATCACAGACTTCGTCACTTTGCCGCGGTGGAGTAGCCGAGCGGTCTAAAGCGTCTCGCTGCGGAGCGCGCGGTTGCTCGCCGTGGAGTTTCGAGTTCTCCCTGGGGAATGGGTGTGTGTGTTGTCCTTAGGTTAGTTTACCTAGGTTTAAGTAGTTTGTAAGCTACGGACTGATGACCACGCAGTTTGATCCGATAGATTTACAAACATTTGAACTACGTCACTTTGATTATGTTAGGGCTTGAACAGAGTTCGTGAACCTCTCCGTTATTCAGTTTTCGTAACTACCCGCTAATGCCTCCCCTTCTTGCTCTAAAATTTTTTTTTTTGAAATTTTGGCGTCCTAATAGCACTGTTTATCAATTATAATTTTCAGTCAATAAAACTTGTATTATTAATCTGAATAGTTGTTGCAGTTGACATCGATTCCTGCATCAATACCTTTCCTGACAAATAGACCGGAACGAGTATTGAACAACAAAAGGCGACGAAGTCACAACACACAGCACATCTGGAAATATAATAGTTCTGTATATTCTGATCTTTAAATTTCTCCACAATAACCTTGATGAAAGTAATCTATTCAGTGAGAAGTAGCAAACATTTTCAGCTCGTAATACCTTCCTCAGCTTGGATTCAATTTCATTTCTCGATGTAATCTAACATATCTAAATACTTAAAGGCGTTCACTTTTTCAAACTGAACGTGAACAACTCTTAACATTTCCTAATCTATTGCTGTTGGCATTCTAGTAGTAACCAAGTATTTCGTTTTATCTTCACTTATCCTCAGACCTACGTCTTCACTAGCCTTGATTAATGCATTCTCTGCTTTCAGAGATTCTTTCCTATCGCTAATAATGTTTAGATCATCTGCATACCCTAACATCTTAATATTTCCGTTTAACTCCACACCCTATGAATTATATACTGCCATTCGCACAATATATTCTGGACTAAATTTAAAAGTAGCGGGTACAGGACATCTCTCTGCTTAAGTCCGTACTTTATTTCGAATTCTTCCGACTCTAATTTCCCCACGCATACTCTACCTTTTGTGTTTTTCAAACTCGCTTCTATAAGACTAGCATACTTCTTTGGTATTCCAAGTTCCGAAAGAATTCTGTACAATTTTGTTTGCAATAATCATTGCGTTATCTATGCTGAGAACAGGATTGCTTGAAGCCAGAAGGGCCTTGCTTTTGATTTCTCGCTTAAACTCTGTGTGAATAGTGTCCTCTTTACGTAATGTCACTAAATTGACTGTCACATTGGAGTGCCGGCCGCGGTGGCCGAGAGTTCTGCGGCCCGCCAGTCACGGTCTGCACGGCCACTACGGTCGAGGGTTCGAATTCTCCCTCGGACATGGATATTTGTGCCGTCCTTAGTATTAGCTAGTTCATAAGTAGTTTGTTAGTTTAGAGACTGATGACCTCATATTAAGTCCCATAAGCTCTACAAACATTTGAACATTTCAAATCGGAGTATTTACTTAGATATGGCGTACAATTAAAAACTATAGCTACAGTATACACAAACTGCCCAATTCTTTGGGCACAAAGAAATGCCGGAGTGTCCAGTTTGCTGGCTCCACGTTTTCAGTGTTAGGACATCTCCAGAGATTCTAACCTCCTTGTCTCTACGTAACCTGGATATATAAATATGTTCTCTGAGCATAGAATACAATGTAGTTGCAGACTCATAGGTGTTGTACACGATTCTGCGTTGTCCTCCATTTTTTAATTTGGCAAACAAGTTTCCATGAGACTTCAGGAGACAAAGAATTGCTTTTTTTTTTTTTAATGAATGGTCATGTATCAAATATTCTGCCAAGACCCAGCGGAATATTCTATCAACGAAATTGCTTGTTTACTTCTTGCTTCGATCTGTATGTCAATATGCGAAATAGTAGGCAGGTATGGCAGCGGTTTTAAACTTATTTTCCTTTCGTGTTGTCGTAATATTTCGTAGCAGCCACGTTTGTAGTTTCGTAAGAAACGAAATATGAACGTCTGTGACTAGCACGCTCAGGCAGCTGAAGTCCAACATCCGTTCGCAGACAAGGTCCCAGGTTCGAGTCCCGGTTCCGGCACACAATTATAATCTGCCAGGAAGTTTCATATCAGCGCATATTCTGTCCAACATCCAGTTAGCACAGATATCAATGCCTGCACTCGTCTGTTTGCTACTATCTAAAGCGTATCTTGTCATTAGTATGTTACAAGTGTTGTTTCTGCGCTTGCATGTGATTAAGTTGTCATATATTAGTTTGTGGAATCAATTCTGATTTAATTTTGTGTAATTTTTTGTCACTAAGTTATAAATAATTATGATTAAAACGCCATATATTGTTACGAACCTCACGCACGACAAAATTACATCAGAATTAATTCTACAACTGACATAAGACAACTCAAGATCAGCTATACTCGTAACATACCAAGATATGCTTTAGATAACAACAAAGAAATGGCTGCATTTAACCTTGTAATATAGCTTATGTATCTGTCAAAATCACTGTTAGGTAACAGCAACAACATTTGATTCATGAAGAGCTACATAAATAATTACAAATCAACAAATCTAATATAACAAGTAAACAGAATAGATAAACAGTGACATTACAAGGAGAGTAACAGCTGCCAATATATAAAGAGTATATTTATGATTATCCAGTACAATTTAATAGTACACTCACCCATGTATTCGACAATTAACCTGTCGATCGCAATAAATAATTTAGTTACAAGCAGTATTTTCGAAAAAAAAAATAATTCACACAACGCCTATGAATGACATCGATGACACAGTGGGCGGCAGAAGAGCTCAATAAGAGCTGTGAATTGTTATGAATACAGAAATATACGGCAAACTGCGAAATTCGCTATTATTTATTCTAGACCGGCTTTCGAAAAACTTCGTTTCCATCACCTCGTCTTGTGTCTATACATCGAAATAAAATCCATCATATTTATTGAAATTTGGGGAAGGAATTATAGTATAGGTAGAATAAATAAAAAGATTTTGGTATGCCGTTGACACTGTAATTCTGTCAGGGACACCATAGGACCTGGAAGAGCAATTGTACTGAATGGAAAGTGCCTTGAAAGGAGGATATAAGCCGCATCGGATTAGCCGTGCGCACTGGGGCGCCGTGCTGCAGTGCGGGCGACCGCTCGCTGTCGGTGGGTTCGAGTCCTCCCTCTGGCATGGGTGTTGTGTTGTCCTTAGGTTAGTTTAAATTAGTTTAAGTAGTTTGTAAGCTACGGACTGATAACCCAGCAGATGAGTCGTATAGATTTTGAAATATTTGAACATTTTTGAAGATGTAAGATGCAGATGAACAAGATGATTTCAAGGATAATATAATGAATTTAGGAAAATCTGGCAATACTGTACAAATTAGCTTACGTAACTAGGAAGTAAAAGTAGTAGATGAGTTCTGTTATTTGTGTAGCAAAATAGATAATGATGGGCGAAATGAATAAGACGTAAAATTCAGAATTACTATGGGAAGAAAAGCATTACTGAAGAAGCGAAATTTGTGGACTTCGAAAGTTTATTTAAGTACATTTGGTTTAAGAACTTTTCAGAAAATTGCAGAACGACATGTTGACCATAGCTGTTTATTAATTCTCAATGCTACCGGTTTCGGTTACTTACCATTGTCAAGCGTCGACATGTTAAGCTATTAGCTAATCTCTGCTAACGCTTGACAATGGTAAATAACCGAAACAGGTAGCATTGAGAATTAATAAACAGCTATAGTCAACATGTCGTTCTGCAATTATCTGAAAGCTGTTATGCCCCATCTATTCACCTTTATAAACTTTTCAGAAAGTTACAAAAATGATTGTAATTTAATAATAATAATGCCCCTAGAAAAAGTCATTTCATGAAACAATCATCATCATTTTGATGGCCCTTCTCAATTTCCAATGAATGTGATACACTTGACCCAGCGTTTCTGCCAAGTACATACTGGAAACCATTTTTGAGAAGTGCTGAGCAGCAATCTTTACACTGCTTCTGATGATGTATAATGCCTCCCACCATGAAGACTTTTCTTCAAGTTATGGAACAGAAAAATGGGGCTAAAACCGAGCATATCATAGGGAGGCTGAGGGATGCACTTAATGTTTTTTTTTTTTTTTTTCCCCGAGATATCCAGCGACAACACTGGCAGCATGCGGCCGCGCACTATCGTGATGCAGCATGTGTAATGCTTCTGTCGCCAACGTGTGGGTGGCACCCGATGTAACGTTCAACGTTTCAGAAAGTGATCTTAAGGTAATTCGTCGATCCCCTCTCACAATACAGCAGCAGCGTTGGTGTTTTCTTCCGTAAGAGCGAAAACTGGAGAACCGGGTCCACCTTCCTTTGGAACTGATTGTCTCTCCTCTTTAAACATTTTAAACCACACTCGAGCTGTGCTGTAGGGAAGACCAGACTCTCCCTTTTCCTCCTGTGACACTGTACAGGCCTCAGCTGAAGATTTCTTGAGACTAAGGCAGAATTTCAAAGCCGCTTACTGTTCCTCTGGTGTTCCCTCCGTTGCAGCGGCAGGCGGTACTGAAACTGAACACATCCGAACTTGTCTGCCTCTCACAGGCTGGAACCGAAAGTCCCCCCCCCAAAAAAAAACAAAGAAAAAAAACTGCATTATTGTTTCACATTAAGCTAACAGAATATCATGAGATTAAATTGTTGCACGAGACATTATGACCTAAAAAGTATGATTTCTCTTTGTTGAACAGCTCCTGAAGTAAGTATGTTTAACAATCTGCTTTATTTACTAGACGGACGAAACATAATGTACTCTCAAAAAATTACAAGAGTGCAGCGGAATCGCTGTCGAACCTCACGGAGAACAAGAGAATAATGCTCTTTTAATAAGATGGATTAAACACACGACTTACAAAAAATGTTAGTCACGAACAAAACTCGCCTATAGTTATTTTCGCGTTACATATATATTCATAAGATTTGATTAACAGTACATAAATTCAAATTATGAGCTTGGGCGCACCAAGGGTAAACATAACGTAATGTTACAATACGGTACACAACGGATACTAGCCGTGAGTGCTATTCGGACAGGGAGAAAAGCTTACTGCAATTGAGGCAAGCCTTACTGCGGATAATTTAAATACTATACGCTGTGTCCGCGTTTATCAATGGAAACAATGCCATTGTACTTCAGACAGGCTTTAATGCACGGAGGAACGAACGAGCGGTCATTTGTATTTAATTTGACGGCTGTTTCCGCGGCGGTGACGGTTGCTACAGTTCACGCACGTCTCAAGGACATTTGTATCGATTCCACCGATAAACTCGGCCAATGCAGATTGTGTTTAAATATGCGACAATATGTCTGCTCTCAAAATTAACAAGCACACAAATATCTGCCGTGTGTGTGCTGTCATAATGTTCCTTTTGTGACCTTGTACAATGCAAGACTAGTTGGGGAAAATAACTTTCGTCCTGGGCATGACGTCAAAATAAATAAAAGTCCAAACATTAAATTGGTATTCAAAATAGACGGTGTACAATTAAATGATCAAACCAATTTAAATCACAATAAAATTATCGATAATTTTATGCATACTTTAACAATAGTCAAAGATAATACAGCTTACCTCTGACCAAAGATCGTACTTTATTGCTAAAGTCAAGCAAAGACTAAATAAGGAAAACCCTGTCAAACATAAATTTATCGTGTATTTCTCCTCCTAAAATTTCAAATAAAAATCTTTAATCCTACTCCCTACATACTAAGTACTCCACAGAAATAAGAAATAATAATAATAATAATAAAAAATTAAAAAAAATAAAGTAAAAAAATAGAATTTTTTGCTATTTATGGTACGTGAAGTTCAGAGCTGAAATAACAATCAGTCAAAGCCATTCGACGCAACTCTCAAAA
This sequence comes from Locusta migratoria, assembly GCA_026315105.1. Taxonomy (NCBI): domain Eukaryota; kingdom Metazoa; phylum Arthropoda; class Insecta; order Orthoptera; family Acrididae; genus Locusta; species Locusta migratoria. The sequence continues at coordinate 39,884,204 of CM048749.1, forward strand.
ATTCTCGAGAAAATCGACTTTGAAATTTTGTAAGTACACGTAAGAACCAGCGTAGCATAGGTGGTAGCGTTCTGGACTCGTAACCATAGAGTCGGTGATCCGAATCCCCCTGTGGCATAAATTTTTTCGAATTCAGTTATATAAAACGTTTTGCGATCTATAATTCGACATGTTGTAAAGTTGTGTCAATTTTCGTTTAAGTTTATGTAGACTGCTGAACACCTTGTCGTCGCCTAAAACGATGGACGAGAAATGTAGCTGCTTGAACAGCCGTAGCTATGGAGATTACTTTTCGAAAACAGCGTCGCTGGTCTTCACAAACTGGTTAAATACTGCCATCGTCAACTAATAGTGACGCCAATATTGTAAAAATTTTTTTTTATTGAAACCAACATTATTTACAAACTTTTATATATCATAGAAAATTACGAATAAACAAAAATAAGTGCAATTTGCGATCAGTTATGGCTTCACTGTACCAGGTTTAGATGGAATACCAAAGTGCGTCGAATGAAAATTTTGCCTGGCTGGGATTCCAACCCGGGATCTCCTACTTACTAGACAGACGCGTTGACCACTCCGCCACCGAGGACACAGTGTCCAGCTCGACTGCAGAGGACTGTACCCTGCACGTCTCCCGCCACACACAAATCTCAATTCGCCACGCTGTCTCTTTCCTATACCACAGGGCTGGTCACTGAGTCCACGGTGGCGGAGTGATCAATGCGCCTTCCTAGAAAGTAGAAGATCCCGGCTGGGCATAAATTTTCGTTCGCCGCACTTTGGTATTCCATCTAAACCTAGTACAGTGAAGCCATAACTGATCGCAAATTGCGATTTATTTCATTCAGTGACCGCTGTAACGTCGTCAAAAAATTTATAATTGTATACAAGCCGAGGCTGGGCTCCTGACGACAATTAATTGTGTCTCGATACCTCATCGTTTGTTGTCCCTGATGCGGGAATACAGTATTGTGGCTGCGAGCATTATAGAATAAATAGGCTGTCGTATAGGAAAGAGACAGCGTGGCGAATGGAGATTTGTGTGAGGCGGGAGACGTACAGGGAAGAGTCCTCTGCAGTCGGGCTGGTCACTGTGTCCTCGGTGGCGGAGTGGTCAACGTGTCTGCTTAGTAAGCAGGAGATCCCGAGTTCGAATCCCGGCCGAACTTTGTTATTCCATCTAAACCTAGTACAGTTAAGCGATAACTGATCGCAAATTGCGATTTATTTCATTAATTGAACGCTGTAACGTTGTCAAAAAATATGTAATAAAAATAAGTGCACTTTTCGTAAAAATTACTATTACATATTAAAATTGTTTAAATATTCGAACACAACGAAAAAAAAAAAAAAAAAAACTCTCACGGCAGGATTCGAACCACCAGCTCTATGGTTGGGGGTCTACAACGTTACCACCTGAGCTGCACCGACAAACACTGCAAGTGCCTTAATTATCAGTAGTTAAGTACACTTTCAAAATTTAAAGCCGCGCTGGAGTAGCCGAGCGGTCTTAAGCGTCTCGCTGCGGAGGCGCGGTTGCTCGCCGTGGAGGTTCGAGTCCTCCCTGGGGCATGGGTGTGTGTGTTTGTCCTTAGATTAGTTTACCTAGGTTTAAGCAGTTTGTAAGCTAAGGACTGATGACAACGCAGTTTGGTCCGATAGATTTACAAACATTTGAACAATTAAAAAAAAAAAAAAAAAGCTTCGAAGTCGCTTTGTCAAGAATTTTTGAGAGTTGCGTCGAAAAGCTTTGGCTGATTGTTATTTGAGTTGTGAACGTCATGTACCATAAATATCGACGAATTCTAAGCTCTGAGAGACCCATATGGTCTCCTTGTGAGAGCAAAGTACAGAAGGAGCTTTCTGGATCGCTGCGCTTTGTGGATGCGACTGACAGGATGTAAATGAGTGTCTGTTCCCAGCTAGCACTGGAAACTGTTGCTTCGCGTCAAAGGAGCGTAATAACTCTGCTTGTGCGGCACCTGAAGATGAGGCATTAATCTTGGGCGCCGTTATATCGGAGAGACCCGCCGCCAGCTGTCAGCGGCTTCATCAGGCAACCTCGTTTCCGCGCTCTCATCCGGCCTGCACGTATCGCTGTAATAAGAGCGCCCGCCCCGACAAGACGCCGTCAAAGAGTCGGCCGGCTGCGGCGGTGAATGCGCCTTTTGATGTTCGCCGCAGACAGACACACGGGGTGCGCTCCCTCCACACAGCGCTGCTGCCGTATTATATGCGCTGCCGTGCCCTGCGGTAAGACGAGGCCGAGCGAAACGAAACGGCAGCGTTGCAAAGTTCAGGCTTATGAATAAGTAGCGCCGGAGTTTCACGAGACGACCGCAAGGTGTACAGAAATATGACGTCTCTGTGGATACGTCATCTCACCGTGCAACTATTGATATTACGTGCCGTAGCGTATTTGCAGAAAGCGCCACTAGGCGGCAGGTCTGTCAGAACTTTGCAGATATGGAGCGACGTCTCTGTTTTGTGTACTTATTCAAAAATGTTCAAATGTTTGTATAGTCCATGCGACTTAACTACGGGGTCATCAGTCCCTAAACAAACTACTTATGAAGGAACTAGGACGGCACAAATATCCATGCCCGAGGGGGTATTCGAACCCCCGACCGTAGTGGCCGTGCAGACCGTGACTGGAGCGCCTTAGTCTCCTCGGCCACCTTTGTGTACTTGAAACGGGTTAGTGGATACCTAGGTTAAAAAAGGTAAAGCAGTCAACAATCCGAAGATTGGTTTGAACACCACAGTGCTTTACTATGCATGGTCCTGTTTGGAGGTGGTATGTCGTTGCCTTCCTCCGACCTTCGAACTGACTTACCAAGCCAGTTATAGGGGGACCTACGGTTTAACGTGGGTTCCGAACCACGGTGCTACTCGGCATTTTTCACATGAGTAATACTTCCAGAGGTGAAAACAGTGGAAAGTGAAAGATAAAAATCCTAGGACCTGACGGGGATCGAACCCACGACCTTTGGGTTTGTAGTCTGGCACTCTACCACTGTGTGTGTGTGTTTTTGTTTGTTTGTTTTTTTTTTTTCGCTCTCTGCTTAGTTCTTGTCCTTGCGGACGCTGATCGTATTTGTTCGTTTTTGTTCTACGTGTGCTTTGGCTCAGCTTTTTTTATTACAGAGAGCGTTCAGCCCTCTGACGGGCGCGCTGAGCCACGGCGCCCGGTGCTAGGGAGCCACACATATAGGTTATCATCGGCACAATGAACTAACATGGTTCGACTCCTTTCTGTATGTTATGGGAAGCAAGGTGGTGGTTATAACATAAAGTTGTTGCAAAGGAGGTTCGTGTTGACTAGTGTTACCAAACGAAATTACACAAGAAGATGGATTCAGATAGTGTGCCGGCCGCGGTGGCCGAGTGGACTGAGGCGCTCCAGTCACGGTCTGCACGGCCACTACGGTCGGGGGTTCGAAACCCCCCACGGGCATGGATATTTGTGCCGTCCTTAGTGTTAGCTAGTTCGTAAGTAGTTTGTAAGCTTAGGGACTGATGACCCCGTAGTTAAGTCCCATAAGCTATACAAACATTTGAACATTTTCAGATAGTGTAGTGAGAAGGTAGTGCAATGCAACAACGCGACTTACCAGAAGCTGAGGTATGGAGACCCATAGCAAGTTTAGACACAGAGGGAGGTGGCTGCAGCTACTGCAGTGTTTTTCAACCTGTGGGTCGCGAACCCCAGGGGGTTGGAAATACTTGCTAGGGGTCGCTCTCACAGGAGAAAGCACTTGTACCAGAAAATAACTAGAGGTTGAGCAATACAAATATTTATTTAATTTTGTAATTATGGGGTTCCTTATATATTATAAATTGTTAGATCATAGATTATTTTATAGTAGGTACTGATGACCTAGCTGTTTAGTCCCCTAAAAAACAACCACAATTTTATAGTATAGTGTGTTAACGATGAATACATGCAACGTCTGAAAATTGTTTTCAGAAACTAATCGATAGGTAAACGAATACAATAAGTGGTGCGACGCCTACAGGTAACCTATCTACCCGAGGAACAAACAAATAAATAAGTTGGTGGAACCGTTTCCCGCGAAAGACAAAATCCCTCAGCACGAATCCCTGCCGAGAATTCAATTTTAACCAGGCAGGAAATTTGACGATGATTGTAGGTTCGAATCTTACATTTGCCATTTCTTTATCTTTTAACGCGTTCGTGCTGCCTTAAAGATTTCCCACGAAAAGTTCCCATGAAGAATGATCTTTCTGTATACTTCTACAGGAGTTAAACCCGACGAACGTCGTCATGACGAAGTCATGACGTGGTAGTTTTAACCTAGTTAGTGTTAATAAGCAAGGTAAGTCTCTATATCTTGCATGTAAATCTTTTTAGTGTTACGGTTGGTAACATATTTTAAATAACTGAGTAGCTGCACGAACAGTAACTTCTGTTGGCTGCTATGGTCACAGAGTCATAGGGGCGGCGTCTATCCTTATGATGGAGAGGATTTCTTTTGAAAATATTTAAAATTTAATTTGTTTTGATATAACAAAAGTGAAGGATTTGTTTGCCAATTCTTAAGTGTTTATTTTTATTCCACAGCTGTTACTATCATAAACAAAAATTTTAACATATTTTGTTTAAAAAATTATGAAGTTCAACAAATATCATCATGTGGTGTGTCACCCATAAGAGCGTGGCATCTCACCCTTAACCTATGGGATAGATGTCGCACTGTAAGGTTTTCTGAATAGTCAAATATCATGACGAATGAGTGCATCTAAAATTCTCAAAAAATTATGCTTTAAGGAAAACTGGTTTGTTTACTTGTAAAAGAAATTATTTTGACCTAAGTGCATTGTGTGATTTTTTATGAATAATTTTGAAAATGTGCACCATCTCTCACGGATTTACCCCATATATTTTTTAAGTAACAAGCTATAAACGCGGCGTTGCCCGGGTGTTTAATTATCCTACACTCTCGTAGTCCTCATCCCGTTCCCCTCGTCTCTCTCTGCATCCACCTCTTTCTCTCCCATCTCTCTGTTCCTTTCCACCTTTCCCTCTCTTGGCAAGGTTTTCCCCAAGGTACCCTCTGTCATGTACCACACGAACATTTATGTACTCTGTGATCTTCCTCTTGGTTTAAAGGTCATGTGTACCAAAAATCATAAAGATCGGAGCAAAAATATGTATTTTGTAAAATTCCGTAAGTTAAGTACCCTCCACCATTCACCGAACGAAATACCTTAAAAATTGTTTTTAAGGTAGAATGAGATACAAACGCAGGGTCACATTGAAAAACGCACTATGTCGTTCTCAAATATTCCCGTTTTATTTCATACAACCCTTGTTCTGAGAATAACGAAAGCGATAAAAAAGGATCTGTGAAATCCGTCGAGCCGTTCTCCAGTCATGGCATAGGGACTCATTTTTATGTTGCAAAGTACCCTCCCCCATGCGAAATTTCGTGAAGATCGGAATGAAACTATAGATTTCGTGAGTCTGTAGGAGAAGTATTCTCCGCCATGCACCTACCACAAAATACTTTCTTAGCTGACGTTTTCTACCTATACCAGAGGTCAGCAAGTAATCTTAGATGGGGTCATGGGGTCCGGATACTTTTGAAATTTTTTATCGAGGTCCAGATGTAAAACCTCATGTTCCTTATTAATTTTTTTATTCAATTTTCACTTACAAAATAATATGAAATATAAACAGATGTAAAATAATAGTGTATAAAAAATCCAGAGAAAACTTATATTATTTGCTATTTATTTTTATTTTCACTCACAAAAAGTATGAAATAAAATGGATAGTCAATCTTTTATTGAGAAGTCCAGAAACAGGTCATGCATTAAACATACTATTTTCTTATTTTAATTATCACTAATAAAGTATGAAATACGATGAAATGTCTATATCTGTTAAAAATCCACGGGAAAGATAACATTTGCAGTCTTCAGTAAGTCCTTAACGTTAAGTTCACGTGCGGGGCATCTTATACGAATAGTGTCTTCAAAGTGGGCGGTCATTAATCTTGAGCGAAAATTATTCTCCAAGAAATTCGTTTTTGAAAATGAAATTTCACATATATAAATGCGGAGCCAACCATTGAAGCCAGGTAGATCCCCAGTATTTTTTAATTTACCAATTGTTCCGGGACATGTTGACTCCAAAATTCTTCAATGGATACAGATTTATACGTTTGCAAGGAACTGTCTTCATGCAAGTCTGTTACCTACATTTGGAGTAAAGGCTTTGAATGGTGGAAAAACTTCGCAGCCACATCTGAGCATTCTGCTGCAGGAGAAACCTCAAAAGGTGATTTTAAGAATCGTTACTCTCTCTCTCTCTCTCTCTCTCTCTCTCTCTCTCTCTCTCTCTCTCTATATATATATATATATATATAATCGTATTGCAAATTTATTCTTAAGATCTGCCATGAAATTTTATAATATGGAAATGTCTGTTTCAGGATTAATTTTATTTTGAAAAATTGTTACAAAAAGAAAAAAATCTTGATTTAAAACGTATCTTTCAAAGAACCAGCTTTTGAGGGAATGAAGATACACTTTGAACCAAATCACATATTAATCTCCCATTTCCTTGTAGCTCGGTGTTGTTATCTATAGAATTTTTTTCTCTTTTTTGTAATTAGAGTAACTTACACTTTTAAAACAGTTTTGGTGGTCCAGTTTTGGGCCTTCCGTAGTCCGGAAGTGGACCGCGGTCCGCCATTTGCCGACCGCTCACCTATACAATTCTGCCAAATTTCAGCTTCGTAGGTGAAGTAGTTTTAGAGATTTGGTGTTTAGTCAGTGAGTGAGTGAGTGTCGTTTCGCTTTCATATAGATAAAGAAAACAGATTGCTTAATTTTGGATGCAAGAGAATTAAGGGAGAATTGCAGACAAAAATACATAGTAACACGCAAATCTGTAGTGTTAACTTTATTTGATACAAGGTCATGCCTGATGCGCCAGTTTTACGGCATCTCCAGCAAAACTGTTGTGAGCGGTAGACTTCGTTTCATCCTTTTGTGTGTGTGTGTGGGGGGGGGGGGGGGGGTCAGTTTCAAAACTCTTCATTGTATGTAAACTTTGTTGCCGGAACCTAATTACTCCCAATTTCCCAAAAAAAAAAGTTCAAATGTTTGTAAATCTTATGGGACTGAACTACGGGGATATCAGTCCCTAAGCTTACAAACTACTTATGAACTACTTACGAACTAGGACGGCACAAATATCCATGCCCGAGGCATGGCCGTGGAGGCCGTGACTGAAGCGCCTCAGTCCCCTCGGCCACCGCGGCCGGCTGTGTCGTGCCCTTTTGATTTTGGGTCAGGAACCTTCGTGGGCGTAAGGTGAACAGTTCACCAAAATTTCACTGCAATGAATTGAATGGTTTATGAATGCTTAGAGGACATACAGACAAACATTCATTTATATTTAAATTACTTGGAAAGGTGAGTCGCACAGTACAGTAGAGTAAAAGTAGTGTATGCCCGCCGGCCACGGTGGCCGAGGGAACTGAGGCGCTCCAATCACGGTCTGCAAGGCCACTACGGTCGGGGGTTCGAATCCCCCCTCGGGAATGGATATTTGTGCCGTCCTTAGTCTTAGCTAGTTCATAAGTAGTTTGTAAGTTTAGGGACTGATGACCCCGTAGTTAAGTCTCATAAGCTATACAAACATTTGAATTTAGTCTATGCCCCTGGGGACGGCACGTGTGGCTGGTCGATGTGCACAGGCGGCCCCGCCGAGCATTACAGGACGCGGTGTCCTACTGCCGCGAGGTCACGGCTCCCGGGCGACAGTCAGTTGTCTGACCGCGTAATTCGGAGGCCGCAGTCGATAGTGACTGGCCTTGACTGCACGCGGTCGATTCTCGCGCGCTGGATCTCTCGTGGTTAACCGCCGGGGCTCGATACGGACACCCGACCGCCAAAGGTCAGCCCGTTTTGCCGCCTTTTTGTGATCGATGTGTGTCACGCTAAACCTCTGGCCATCACCTAGGCAGCACATCATAGCAACGTCTGGTATATCCTGCAGATTTTTTCTGAAACACGGTTCGCCCTCTTCCATTAAATGACGATCAATACATTTTTGCAACGGCAAAGTACGACGTGTGATTTATAATACGTTGACGGTACTGTGATTTCAACGCGCTACGCTATAGTTCGTACGTTTCCAGTCGACTCCGTTTCCGACGACTTATTGGGTGCACTTCTACACGCAATCGTAACGAGTAGGAGAGGCGATCCCGTTATGTGTGAGTACAACATTAGCAGTGTGCTGCTTGACAGAGTCGCGTGAATTAAATGTCCACGGTTAAGGCTGCACAGTGATGTGAATGGATGAATTGGGAAATTCTTGGGAAGATGTGATTCGACTGTAAAGGAGACCGCATGTAAACGCTGGTGCGACCCCGTCTTGAGTATTGCTCAAGTGTTTGTTCCTCACCAGATCGGTTTGAAAGGAAGATGTAGAAGCAATTAAGAACCAGGCGGCTATGTTTGTTACTCGTAGGTTCGATCATTGCGCCACTGTTACTGAGATGGATCGGGAGCTCAAATGGGAGTCGCTGGAGGGTAGGCGACGTTATTTCCGAGAAAAAATGTCAAAGAAATTTACTGGGCCTGAATTGGAGGGCCGGCCGCAGTGGTCTACGGCGCGCCCGTCACAGTTTGCACGGCTGCTACGGCCGGGGGTTGCAATTCCCCCTCGGGCATGCATGTTTGTATCGTCTTTAGTATAAGGTAGTTTATACGTAGTTTGTAAGTTTAGGGACTGATGTCCTCGCAGTTAAGTCCCTTAAGCTTAACAAACATTTGAACGTTTTGGAATTGGAGGCGGACTGCAGAAAGTTTCTGCTGCTGCCAACCTAAGATCATAACGGTACGAAAAGGGGGATTAGGGTTCGTACGGATGCATACGAGCATTCACTTTTCCCTTGCCCTATATGGGAGTGGAACAGGAAAGCAAGTAGCTAGTATTGGTACCGAGTACCCTACGCGACGCACCTGTGGGTGGATTGCGGAGTGTGTATGTAAATGTGGATGTGAATTGTCTGCCGACCGTTTTACCCAACAGACACTTCAGAATGAGACTAGATTAGTTGTCCGTCCCATCGATCAATACTGAAGAGATAGCCTTCAAATGTTTGTAAATCTATCGGACCAAACTGCGTGGTCGTCAGTCCGTAGCTTACAAACTACTTAAACCTAGGTAAACTAACCTAAGGACAAACACACACACCCATGCCCCAGGGAGGACGCGAACCTCCACGGCGAGCAACCACGCGCTCCGCAGCGAGACGCTTTAGACCGCTCGGCTACTCCACCGCGGCAGAGATAGCCTTATGCATGTGGAACATAGCAATACATAATATATATATTTTTACAAGCTGATTTAATAATACTAATGATTTGAATACATGTATCATTTGGTTCAGTGGAGTAGGAGTTGGCCACTAGAAAGTCTTTCAGGCTCCTCTTAAACTGATCTTTATTTGTAGCTAAATTTTGATGGTTGCTGGTAAATTTTTGAAAATGTGTGTTTCTGAGTAAAGGACCCCTTTTGAACTAAAGTAAGTGCTTTCAATTTCTTGTGTAGATTGTTTTTGTTCCTAGCATGACAAATTACATTAAGTAATAAATATACTCTGAGGCAGTAGTTAGTATACCGAGTTCTTTGAAGAGGCTTCTACAGGATGTCCGTGAATTGAATGCACAAATAATACGTATGACACGCTTTTGGACTCTGAAAACTTATGCTTGACTTGCAGAGTTACCCCATAATATTATGCCATATCACTCTATGGAATGAAAGTAAGCAACGTATGCAACCTTTTTTATTTTTATGTCGCTTATGTCTGATAACACTCGAATTCCATATAAAGATTTGTTAAGTCGTTTCTGCTGGTCCGTCGTGTGCTCCACCCACAGCATTTATTATCAAGTTGTAATTATAGGAATTTAATAGTAAAAACCTCTTATATATCTACACATCTTCAGATTATTTCTAGATATAGTGGAATCATGGTCCACCTCGGTCGTTGACCATAAAACGATTATCAAAATTAAAATTATTAGAGTACAGATCGCAGATTTCTAATTTTACTTGTAGCCGGTTTCGATCACTGCAGATCAGACAAAAACGACGGCAGCCGGGCTGGTGCATGGAGTAGGCCGCTGAAACGTCAGCTGCTGTCACCGAGGGCGTCAGCGGTACTCTGTCCTACCGATAGATTTGTTAGGAAATCCGCCTCTGCAAGACATCTTGTTTTATCTTTAACACCCAGGCATGTTTCGGAACTTAATGTGCCATATACTCCGACTTTTTGCCCTTAATTTCCTAACTGTTTTACATGTTACAGTTGCTTGGTTGGTATAGACATTTGGATGCATTGCGCTTGATTTGAGAATTACCTTGAATATATTAGGCCTACGTTATTTGTAATCCCTACATGATGTCATTAGAAGAATTTGCATGCTGCCCTTATTCAGGTATGATGCGTTTCTCAGCTTGCATCTCTAACAACAAAAACTTTTTATTTCCAAAACTATTGTACTTTCCCCTGAATATTATGATGAAATATAGTCCTATGTGTCTGTTTATCGCCATGAAACGTAAATACACGAAACAAACAAAAGTCGAAAGTAAGTAAGATGCTAAACAGCCACGTAGGACTATATTTCATCGTAATATCCAGGCGAAAGTACAATAAATCGATTAGTTTTGGAAATAAAAATGTTTTGTTGCTCCAAACCACAAGCTGTAAAACTTCTCATTGCTGAATATGAACAGCATGCAAATCCTGCCAATGACAGAAATTGTAAACAAACTTCGGTTTAATACAAGGGTTGGAACTTTGGAAACACTGCTATGGAGACACTACGCAATGGAATCTACTATTGTCGCTGACAAAATACGTTGTTGCATACCTACCTTACCTCAGAGCAAATGGACTCGCCCGTCCCCGTCACCGGCGTGCGCACAATCGAGGGAAACAAAGTCACTTGTGAGCGAGCAGTCTAACGTAACGGTGTCACTATGTTTTAGAAACAGGAACGACGGAGATGGATCAAGATTGCATATGACTGAGCATGCGAAAAATTGCATCACGATGACTTCCGCGTGAATTGACAGCGAGGCGCCATAGAGCGCACGGCCATCCCACGTCGGAAAAGGATTAGTTCTTCATGCATTCCTGCCACAGGGAAGAGCATTAAATAGATGGTATTACTGGGACGCTTTGCGATTCCTTCTAGAAGACGTGACGATGAAGTGGCCTGAAACGTGACGCTGCTGTTAACAGACCTCGCATCACGGTGAGGCAGGTGCGTGACAAAAGACAATAGCGCAGGAAACGAAAACAGCACGCGCTCTCGTCCTCAGTACTATCCATACGTGGCCGCCGCGGACTTTTTTTATTCATCTCCAAAGATGCAAACGGCGCTGAAATGTCGATTATTTGCAACGATAGAAGAGATCAAAGAGAAATACCGATTCGCGTGATCCAGAGGGGGGCGATCTGAGGTTGAGTGAGGCATGTGGCGAAGGCGTCGGGAGCGGGGCGGTGTATCGGCTGTGCAGCAGACTTAACTCAGGAGGCCGTGTGTAACGGGTTAAACTTTCGCGCGGGAATACCTCGTCGACAAAGTTCTGGAAGTCTGCTGGTCCGGATGGAATACCAGTTCGGTTTTACAAAGAGTATTCTGCGGCGTTAGCCCCCTACTTAGCTTGCATTTATCGCGATGGTTTCTTTTTATTTTTATTTTTTTATTTTTATTATTTTTTTTATGGGACTTAACTACGGGGTCATCAGTCCCTAAACTTACAAACTACTTTTGAACTAACTAATACTAAGGACGGGACAAATTCCCGAGGGAGAGATTCGAACACCCGACCGTAGTGGCCGTGCAGACCGTGAATGGAGCGCCTCAGTCCCCTCGGCCACCGCGGCCGGCGCGTGAATCTTTAATTCAGCGCAAAGTTCCTAGTGATTGGAAAAAATCGCAGATGACTTCCGTTTATAGGAAAGGAAGGAGAACTGACCCACAAAATTAAACGCCAATATCGTTGACACCAGTTTCCTGTGGAATATTCTTGTAGCATATTCTCAGTTCGAATACAGTAAAATTCCTTGAAACGGAAAAAGCTTCTTTGTATGAATCAGCACAGGTTTAGGAAACATCGTTCATGTGAAACTCAGCTTGCCCTTTTCTCACATGACATCTTGTGAGCTATGGATGAAGGGCAACATGCGGATTGTGTTTTTCTCGGCTTCAAAAAGGCGTGACGCGGTGACACACTGCAGACTGCTAACGAAGATACGAGCTTATGGAATAGGTTCACAGATTTATGACTGGCTGGAAGACTTCCTAAGTAATAGAACGCAGTACGTTGCTCTCGACGGCGTGTGTTCATCAGAGTCGAGTGTATCGTCAAGCGTGCCCCAGGGGAGTGTCATAGGACCGCTATTAGTTTCTATCTATATAAATGATCTGATGGACAGAGTAACTTGTTTTATAAAAGAAAAAGTTTTAATATATGTGACATTCAGGTTAGAAGAATGGTTTGAGCTCGATACTTCATTTAAGAGTGAATATATTTTACAGACATGATATTTTTGGCCGCCAGGGACAAGAACCTGCCTTTTTCAAATGCAAGTAAATGCATTTTTATGTTGTTGTTGTTGTGGTCTTCAGTCCGGAGACTGGTTTGATGCAGCTCTCCACAATACCCTATCCTGAGCAAGCCTCTTCATCTCTACATAAGAACGGCAACCTACATCTGTCTGAATCTGCTTACTGTATCCATCTCTTGGTCTTCCTCTGCGATTTTTACCCCACACACTTCCCTCTAATGCTAAATTCACAATTCCTTGATGTCTAAGAATGTTTCCCACCAATCTATCCCTTCTTTTAGTCAAGGTATGCCATAAATTTCTTTTCTCCCCAATTCTGTTCAGTACCTCCTCATTAGTTACGCGATCCACCCACCTAATCTTCAGCATTCTTCTGTAGCACCATATTTCAAAAGCCTCAATTCTCTTCCTGTCCGCACTGTTTATCGTCCATGTCTCACATACAAATGCCCTCAGAAAGGACTTCCTTAGGCTTAAATCAATATTCGATGTTAAAAAATTTCTCTTTTTCAAAAACGCTTTTCTACCTATTGCCATTCTGCATTTTATATCCTCTGTACTGCGACCATCATTTGTTATTTTACTGCCCAAGTAACAAAACTCATCTACCTCCTTTATTGCTTCGTTTCCCAATCTAATTCCTTTAGCATCACCTGATTTTCTTACACTGCACTCCATTACTCTAGTTTTGCTCTTGTTAATGTTCATCTTATATGCACCTTTCAGCACACTGTCCATTCCGTTCAATTGCTCTTCCAGGTCCTTTGCTGTATCTGACAGAATTACTATGTCGTCGGCAAAACGCAATGTTTTTAATTCTTCCCCCTGAACTTTTATTCCTTCACCAAATTTCTCCTTGCTTTCCTTTATAGCTTGTTCAATGTACAAATTGAATAACATTGGAGAAAGGCTACAACCCTGTCTCACTCCCTTCCCAACCACTGAATCCGTTTCATGCCCTTCAACTCTGACAACCGCTCTCTGGTTTTTGTACAAGTTGTAAATAACCTTACGCTCCCTATATTTTACTCCTGCTTGCTTCAGAACTTTAAAGAGTTTATTCCAATCAACATTGTCAAAAGCCTTCTCCAAATCTACAAAAACTAGAAATGTAGGTTTGCCTTTTCTTAATCTATCTTCTAGGATAAGCCGTAAAGTAAGTATTGCCTCCCGAGTTCCTACATTTCTCCTGAACCCAAACTATTCTTCCCCGAGGTCGGCTTCTACCAGCTTTTCCATCCGTCTGTATATAATTCGTGTGAATATTTTGCAACCATGACTTATTAAACTGATGGTTCTGTAGTTTTCACACTTGTCTGCACCTGCTTTCTTTGGAATGGGGATTATAACATTTTTCTTGAAGTCTGAGGGTACTTCACCTGTTTCATACATCTGACACACCAGGTGAAACAGGTTTGTCATGGCTGGTTCTCCCAGAGACTTCAGTAGCTCTGAGGGAATATCATCTACTCCAGGGGCCTTGTTTCGACTTAGGTCTTTCAGGGCTCTGTCAAATTCTTCTCTCAGTACAGTATCTCCTATTTCATCTTCATCTACATCCTCCTCCCTTCCTACAATATTGTCTCTGAGTTCATTTCCTTTGTAGAGCCCCTGTATATACTCTTTCCACCTTTCAGCTTTCCCTTCTTTGCTGAGAACTGGTTTCCCATCTGAGTTCTTGATATTAGTAGTGTTGCTTTTCTTGTCCCCAAATGTTTCTTTTATTTTCCTGTAAGCAGTATCTATTTTTCCCCTATTTATACATTCTTCTACATCCTTGCATTTGCCTTCTAGCCACTCCTGCTTAGCCATTTTGCACTTCCTGTCAATCTCATTTCTTAGTCGTCTGTACTCCATTTTGCCTGTTTCATTTACTGCATTTTTATATTTTCTCCTTTCATCGATTAAATTTAGTATCTCCTGTGATATCCAAGGATTTTTTGTAGGTCTTGCCTTTCTACCTATTTTGTCCTCTGCTACTTTCACTATTTCATCTCTCAATTTTACCCATTCCTCCTCTACTGTTTTATTTTCCCTTGTTTCTGTCAATTGTTGCCTAAAGCTCCCACTGAAATTCTTAAGAACCTCAGGTTCCTTCAATTTATCCAGGTCCCATCTCCTTATTTTCCTACCTTTTTGTAGTTTCTTTAGTTTCAGCCGACAGTTCATAACCAACAAGTTATGGTCAGAGTCTATATCTGCCCCTGGGTATGTCTTACACTGTAGAACCTGGTTCCGAAATCTATGTCTTACCATTATAAAATCTATCTGGTATCTCCCGGTGTCTCCTGGTCTCTTCCACGTATACAACCTTCTTTTGTGATTCTTGAACCAGGTGTTTGTTATAACTAAATTATGTTCCGTGCAAAATTCTACCAGGCGACTCCCTCTTTCATTCCTTTTGCCCAGACCATATTCTCCTACTATCTTCCCTTCCCTTCCTTGTCCTACTACCGAATTCCAGTCTCCCATAACAATTAAGTTTTCCTCTCCCTTAATTGTCTGAATAATTTCCTTTAGATCCTCATACATTTCTTCGATTTCCTCATCATCGGCAGAGCTAGTTGGCATATAAACCTGTACTACTGTTGTCGGTGTTGGCTTCGTATCTATCGTGACAATGATAATGCGATCACTGTGCTGCTCATAGTAGTTTACCCGCATTCCTGTTTTCTTATTCATTATCAATCCTACTCCTGTGATACCCCCAATTGATTTTGTATTGATAATTCTGTACTCACCTGACCAGAAATCCTGTTCATCCTGCCACCGAACTTCACTAATCCCCACTATATCTAACTTCAACCTATCCATCTCCCTTTTTAAATTTTCTAATTTTCCTACTCTATTAAGGGATCTAACATTCCACGCTCCGACCCGTAGAATGCCAGTACTGTCTTTCCTGATGATCACATCCTCCTGAGTAGTCCCCGCCCGGAGATCCGAATGGGGGACTATTTTACCTCCGGAATATTTTACCCGAGAGGATGCCATCATCATATGTTCATACAGTAGAGCTGCATGTCCTCGGGAAAAGTAACGGCTGTAGTTTCCCCTTGCTTTCAGCCGTTCGCAGTAGCTGTGTGGCAAAGCCACATTGGCTGATGTTACAAGGCCAGCTCAGTCAATCATCCAGACTGTTGCCCCTGTAACTACTGAAAAGGCTGCTGCCCCTCTTCAGGAAACACACGTTTGTCTGGCCTCTCCACAGATACCCCTCCGCTGTGGTTGCACCTACGGTACGGCTATCTGCATCGTTGAGGCACGCAAGCCACCCCACCTCGGCAATGTCTGTGGTTCATGGGAGTGTGCATTTTTATAGAGATAAAAAATACTAAAAAGTAAAACTGAATTCTTAATAACAAAGAAAAATATGTAATCAAATACGAGAGTGAAGAAGATGAAATAAATTGTAGAAATATTGTAACAATAAACAGCAAGGTGGTAGAGTGTTCTCTTTAAAATTTTGAGTATTATGTCGAAAATAAAAGTGCCAATATACAGTAGAAACAAATGTTTAAATGTTTGTAAGGCTTAAGGGACTTAACTGCGGGGTCATCAGTCCGTAAGCTTACAAACAACTTATAAACTGTGCTGTTTCAGGCTTTCCCGACGTAACATATTCTTGAATGGTTCACGGGAGTACCGTCGGATACTATTGTAATAGTCGCACAATATTTCTGCGAGACAGCTGCTCGCCATCTTCAGGTGAACTGCCGCTGTTGCTTCTCTGCTCGCAATATATATGGTGGCTCGTTACCACGGCGCAGGCGCCGCTGCTGTGACGTCATGGCAGACCAGAGCGTCGACGGCGTGAACATGGAGAGCCCCCTACCGGAGGGCCGTTGAACGGGCCGCTGGTGGTCTGCGCAGGCGCGGCGCGGGCAAGAGCGGCCGCTGGCGGTGGACCCCTTGTGCGCGCGCCAACCGGAGGAAAAAGTACGTGTTTTACGAGTCTTGACTTCGATGACCCATCTGCGTCGATTGGTGACCATCGTCTGTCTGCGGCTGACGTTGTCTCAGTACTGCCAAGGCCGGTTCCCATGCTTTACTAAGTTGGAATCCCGTGTCTCTATTAATTAAATTTTTTGCAATACGTATTTCGACGGCCTCTTTAACTATTGAGTCCCAATAGGTGGAAGCGGAAGAAATGATCTTCGTCTCTTCGTAATTAATGCAGTGTCCCGAATCAAGACTGTGTTCAGCTACAGCCGATTTTTGTGGTTGACAAAATCTTGTGTGGCGTTTATGTTCGTCGCATCTGTCTTTCACAGTGCGACACGTCTGTCCAATATAAGACAATCCACACTGGCACGGGATTTTGTATATTCCCGGTCTTCTGAGGCCGAGGTTGTCTTTAACGGATCCCAGAATTGTCTGCACTCTAGCTGGAGGGCGGAAGACACACTTTATATTATGTTTTTTAAACAGTCTGCCAATCTTGAACGACACACCACCGACATAGGGCAGAAAAACCATCTTAGTGGAGCTCTCCGTTTCTTCTAGTTCCTCTTCAGGTTTCGAGCGAGCTGGTCGAAATGCAGCACGAATCTGTTTCTCAGTGTAGCCGTTCTGGGCAAACACAGAGCGAAGATGGTTGAGTTCTGCTTGTATACAATCTGCATCTGAGATCGCTCTTGCTCTGTGTACGAGTGTCCGTAGTACACCGCTGCGTTGAGATGGATGATGACAGCTCGTAGCATTCAGATAAAGGTCGGTGTGTGTAGGTTTACGATACACACCATGTCCCAAGGAACCGTCTCCATTTCGGCGAACCATGACATCCAGAAACGGGAGCTTACCATTTTCTTCCAATTCCATAGTAAAACAGATGTTCGGGTGGAGTGAGTTGAGATGGTCTAGGAACGAAGGCAGTGTGGCAGACCCATGTGGCCATACGACGAAGGTATCGTCCACATACCTCCAAAAACATTTGGGTTTCAATGGCGCCGTCTGAAGGGCTTTATCCTCGAAATGTTCCATAAAAAGATTAGCTACTATGGGAGACAGAGGGCTGCCCATAGCAACACCGTCAGTCTGCTCAAAATATTCGTTGTTAAATAAAAAGTAGGCCGAGGTGAGCACATGTTTAAAAAGATGTAAAATGTCCTCTTCCAGCGCGGCCCCAATGAGTTGTAAGGAGTCCATTAGAGGCACCCTTGTGAACAGGGAGACCACGTCGAAGCTCACCAATAGATCTGTAGATTCCAGGCGTAGGTTCTTGAGACGCCGTATAAAATCTTCCGAGTTCCGAATGTGGTGTTCACATTTTCCGACCACAGGGCTGAGGAAAGTTGCCAGATGCTTAGCCAGATGATAGGTTGGGGCTCCAATATTGCTTACAATCGGTCTTAGCGGAACTCCACTTTTGTGCACCTTTGGTAAACCGTAAAGGCGAGGTGGGACAGGCGCTCGTACTCTTAAACTCTTCTTCAGAGGTTCCGGAAAGTCGCTGGATTTGAGGAGGGCGGATGTCTTCCGTTGTACTGCATCCGTCGGATCTTTCTGGAGGCGACGATACGCTGAGTCCTGTAGTAAATTCATCATCTTGTCAGTGTAAGACGTCGCAGGCAGAAGAACAGTAGCGTTGCCCTTGTCAGCTGGTAAAATCACGATCTCTGTGTCTTCTCTTAAAGAGCGGAGTGCTTTCCTTTCTTCAAAGCTGATGTTTTGCTTAGGTGCGGGCATCCTTGTTATGGCCCTGCAGGCCTCTCGCCTTATTTCTTCAGCAGTATCAGTCGGAAGTTTAGAGACACCTTGCTCAACCGCACTGATGAAGTCCTTGATAGGTATGGTTTTCGGAGTGGGCGCAAAATTAAGTCCCTTTTCCAACACTGACATCGCGGGTTCGCTCAGTGGTTTATCTGTGAAATTCAACACAGTCTGTCCATTAAATGTGTTTTCTTGCGATGATCGACGTGTAAGAAGCTGGAACTTGGAAGTTTGACGCGCCGTGGTTTGCTGCCGCGTCCAGTCAGAAAGCGCCCATGAAGCGGTGTCCACCCACTCCCAGGAATCCACAGACAGACAAGACGAGATCTTCAAATGGAGTGAAAGCAGATTTTTGGAGACACTGTCTAATTCACGCCTGGTGTAACGGATTCTTTCTCTCACCAGTGCCTTGCTAGCACGTTGTTTAATCCTCTTGGCAGCCGTCGAGTCGACATAGTGAGTGAACTTAGCAAATGTCGGGATAATTTGCTGGTCCCGACATCTCAATAAAAATGCGAGAGAGCACAACAATCGGTTCTTCTTGTTTCGAACTTTATCGAACTCACGTATACTGCTGACCATAAACTACCTTATACTAAAGACGTCACAAACATTCATGCCCGAGGGTGGGGGGGTGGGGGTGGGGGGGAGGGAATCAAACCCCCGACGGAGAACGGCCTCGCGCATCGTAGCAGAGCGCCTCAATGCGCTCGGCCATTCCACTGCGGCCACAGTACAGTGTTTCGCCTAACAGATTCAAGTAAGCTAACTGCAAGTAAAAGTGTTGCGAAAGGTCAAATTTTATTAAAGAAATTATAAAATAAAAATGGCATTGGCCTGTTTTACTGCCCACTTTCGCAAAGAATTCGGACATAAAAATATTATAAATAATACAAGATTAAATAAATAAAATATTCATTACAAACGTAGGCTTCCGCGGCTGTTGTCACTGTCAATAAAATTCTTCCGGGTATGAGACCGCGTCGTCATTTTATAAACTTAACCGACGTTTCGGCCGCTGTTGCACGGTCTGTGTCTGACAGCTGAGTGTACGATAGCTAGGGGTTTGTATACCAGCGGATGCGGTAAAGGAAGAGGGACGTTGGTTTTCCTTTATTGGTGGTTACATTATTGCACGCCATTGGTGGAAAGGGGCGTTGATGGTTGGTGTTTTAATGGCTTATTTTCATATGATTGGAGGTTGCATTCTTCCCCCTTATTGGTCAAAATGGACGTTTTCGATTGGCTTTTGCATTAGAAGTTGCTATTGGCGGAATGGTCCTGGGAGAACGGACAGCTGTTGCGTGCCGCTGTTGACTTGCCGCCTGGCTCAGACCAATATGGGATAAGAATGCAAACTCCAATCATATGAAAAACAAGCCATTAAACCACCAATCATCAACGCCCCTTTCCACCAATGGTGTGCAATAATGTAACCACCAATAAAGGAAAATCAACGTCCCCCTTCCTCTCCCTCATCCATTGCTATACAAACTAGAGCCATGTATTGGGAGAGTACTGCCAACCGGGCGAGTGCCGCCATTGTAGGCCTATCTGGCAATAGCAGCGCTATGGACGGCGCTGTTACATTAGCATTTATGGTCAAGGGAACCGGTCTGTATATCGACGTGGTATGACAGTACGTTAAGCAAACAATGAACAAAAGTTTTTAATCGTTTTCTCACCTCTACTGCGAATATTAAGGAAAAATTGGTAATCTGAGATCAAGACCTTTTATTTTTGAGCAAACTAGTTGTAAAATTGTTTCGTGCAAAGTTTTGTCAAAAGTAATATATGTAGTAATGATAAAAAACTTTAAGTCGCTAGAGTTAACATATTTCATTTAAAGTAATGGTACTTATTAAAATACTAATATGTAGTTTAGTTATTCAGGCTGCTAAGGAAAAGAATAAAAATGGGAAATTATAAATTAATTTGTCTAAAAAATTTGAAAGGTATTTTATCTACGTAGTAACTGCGTCTTAAAATACCTTCACGGCATTCATCATGCCAATACTTTTATCACCGTACTCTGCTTGGCGATTATATTTTCTTAGAAGAATATGTACTCTACTGGTTAAAAAAAATACGTGCACAACTTTTTCCACAACACTGCGACACGAAGGAATATTTTGGGACACGTTCATTGATTGATTTATGTCCAGGCAGCATTGTTCACTATCTTGAAATGTATAAAAAAGTTTTGTCTAAATACATTGCGATAAATTTACGTAGAATGAGTAAGATACGAATCTTATTTATATACATACAATATATGTAAACGGTTCTGCCTGGCCAAACTTTCGTCATATTCAGTATAAATGCGAAATTCGTCAAATACGGCAGATTATGTTAAATTTTTACTTATTTGTATCTTTTAAAAATATATTTTCTCTTACATGATTGTCCGGCCAACATTACTCGCAAGAAACAGATTAATCTAGAAGTTTACTCGATATTTCAATACAAATTTGTTTACTTCACACAATTTTGCATTCTCGTATGGAAACGCATCTTTTCTTCCAATGCGATGTACCCGCAATTCGCGTCTTTTCGCATTCCTTTCGCCCTGTGGAATGCGGAAACCTCGGACTGTTTTTAGATTAGATGAGATTAATACTTGTTCCTTAGATCATGTATACGACATTTCGTAATGATGTGGAACGTGTCAGTTTAGTAAATTTTGTCTATACTTGACAATCTATATTTTAAGGATTTTTTTTTTTTTTTTTTTTTTTTTTTTTTTTTTTTTTAAGTTTTATCTAAAAATTCATCTACATGGTAGAAGGAGTTGCCATTCAGAAATTCCTTTAATTTCTTTTTAAATACTAGTTGGCTATCTGTCAGACTTTTGATGCTACTTGGTAAGTGACCAAAGACTTTTGTGGCAGCATAATTCACCCCTTTTTGAGCCAAAGTTAAATTTAACCTTGAATAGTGAATATCATCCTTTCTCCTAGTGTTGTTTTGTGTCCCAACTTCGTCGCCGCTTTTGTGTCCCAGCCTCGTCGTAGGTGTCGGTGGCCGAGTGGAATAAGACCGACACGCTGGTGCAGGTACGGAGGGGAGCAGCCAGAAACTATAAACACTAGAGTAAATTAGAAAGATATATATTGCACAGAATGTAACAATACTTAACTTTTACATAGTACTGCAGAATGTTGATACATAGTTGTTAGAGGCCTGCCTAGTGCCTGTACAATAGCAAAGTCTTCACTGGTGCCTATCTGTTTACGAAGGTCCTAACTCGTTGCTATCTCAGTCCGAAGTGCCCGATGTCCTTCAGTGGTGGCCACGAGCGGCGTTGTCACAGAGGGCGCTCGTAGCTGTCGTCGTGAGAACGCCGCGCCGTGCGTGCCTGGCGGCGCGCGGCGAAAGTAGGTGGCGCGCACTTTGTACTTGTGCGACACCACACCCCTCCCCCCCAAACCGCCGCGCCGTCGTGGCGTAGGGCTGAGGGCCACGGCGACGGCACTGGGAGGAGGGCCTGGGCGGGGGCGTTACTGGTGGGACGGGCGTCGTAGCTGAGGCCGGGATCGAGACGCCGTTCGCGCCCCGGCATCCGCCTTGAGATCCTCCAGGGAACCCGCCGAAACCTGGGGAAGGGCGCCCGCCCCCGCCCAGAGGGAGCAGTTCATCTTCTTCTGAGGTGCGTGGCCCAGGCGGCGGCGGCACGCACGGTCCCGGAGTCCCTCTCGGTGACGCTGTCATCTGCGGCGGCGACAGCGGCGGCGTCGCGTCGATCTCCATCGGGACGATCTCGTAGTCCGGGGACGAACGATGTGGTTGTGCTCCCTGGCGGTGAACTGGGTCTGGAATCAAGAAACCGGAGACAGGATCGCGCGGCCTGTGCAGGCGCAATTGGTTTGCGTGGCGCCGCAGCTCCGACCCTGTGGAAGAACGTACAACATACATATTGCTACCAAGCACGCGCTGAATGGTGCCCGGCAACCATGTCTTCTTGTTTCCAGCAAACACCCTGTACAGCACCGGCGTGGAAACCTGAAAACGCGTAGCGCCATACGAACCGACTCGGTGCGTGGGAGGCTGCAGCAGGTGAAGGAGAGTGCGGTGACGGCGGCCGTGTAGCAGCTCGGCAGGAGACGGGCCGTCACGTGGCATGCACCGATACGTAGACAGGAAAATTTGAAGAGCTTGCTGCCTGGAGTGCTGACCTTTCATCTTCTCCATGTGAGACTTGAATGTTCGAACGAAACGTTCTGCTTCACCATTGGACTGAGGGTGAAAAGGTGCGGTGGTGATATGCTGAATGCCATTCACACGACAAAACTGTTGAAATTCCGCACTAACAAACTGAGGTCCATTGTCACTGACGATAGTTTCAGGCAAGCCTTCGATGCAAAACACTGATGTTAAGGCACTGATTGTACTAGAAGCTGTCGTTGAGTTCATGGCAATCACAAAAGGAAACTTGCTGAAAGCGTCTACAACGATTAACCAGCGCGTATTCCAGAAAGGTCCGGCAAAGTCAATATGTAAACGTTGCCATGGTCCCTTGGGGCGTGGCCAGTCTGAGAAACGTTGCGGAGGAGCCGCCTGATGCTCCGCACAAACAGTACACTGTGACGTCATGCTCTCTATCTGAGCGTCCATACCAACCCAGGTACAATGACGTCTGGCCAATTGCTTTGTCCTAACAATACCCCAATGTCCTTGATGCAGGAGGCGTAACACTTTTCGTTGCAGGGAACGAGGAACAATCACTCTTGCTTGGTCGTTGTCGGTATGCAACAACAGTACACCCTGACTTAAAGATAATGCATGACGTTGTGCAAAATAACGTCGAACCAGAGGCCGATCAATGTCTTTGGCTCTGGCAGGCCACCCTGAGCGAACAAAACGTGCTACCACACTTAGGTCTGCATCCGCAGCTGTTTCCTGTGCAACCCGACGAGAGTTCAAAGGAAAGTCTGCGACAGCGGAAGCATCTCTGGAGTCTATCTGACAACATGCCATTTCTGAAGAATCAAATGATACATCCTGGCCAACCGGAAGTCGGGAAAGTGTGTCCGCGTTAGCATGTTTAGTGGTAGGTCGGTACAAAATCTCATATTGATAATTAGACAATATCAAGGACCATCTCTGAAGCTTTTGTGCCGTTCGTGGCGGAATTGGCTTTGTGGGTGAGAACAACGACGTGAGAGGCTTGTGGTCTGTCAACAAATAGAATTTTCTGCCATAGAGATAATGAAACTTTGCAACGCCGTAAATGATTGCTAAGGCCTCCTTTTCTATCTGACTGTAATTCTGTTGCGTCGGCGTCAGTAGCTTGGATGCAAAGGCAATAGGACGATCGTGACATCCAATACGATGTGAGATTACAGCGCCCACACCGTACGACGAGGCGTCAACTGCTAGCACTACAGGCTTCTGTGGGTCAAAGGGAATCAAACGTGCATCACTGAGTAGTGCAGACTTTAGTTTGTCAAAGGCAACCTGACAATCTTTGGACCATACAAAGGGAACATTCTTCCTACGTAAGTGATGCAGTGGAGCTGCAATCTGAGAGGCATTGGGAATAAACCTGAAATAGTTAAGCTTTTCCATCACTGCTTGCAATTCATGCACATTCTTAGGAGGAGGCAAGTCTTTGATTGCTCGAAGATGTGACTGTAAGGGATGGATTCCTTGGGCATTAATCACATGGCCTAGGTACTCTATTTCAGTCTGGAAAAACGAACACTTTGCTTTATTGCAACGTAGACCTGCTGCAGTCAAAACTTTGAAAAGGCACTCCAGGTTTGCTAAATGTTCTTCAACTGTACGTCCGGACACCACAATATCATCTAAATAGTTCGAACAACACGGTACAGAAACTGTCAGCTGTTCCAAAAAACGCTGAAAAATAGCGGGGGCGGAAGAACTGCCAAAGGGTAGGCGTTGAAATTGAAAAAGGCCCATGTGAGTATTAATGACGAAAAATTTTTGACTCGTCATCAAGTGGAATCTGTAAGTATGCCTCTGCTAAATCAATCTTAGAAATGAAACGAGACTGTCCTAATTTGTCCAACAGTTCCTCAGGTCTGGGCAGGGGATAAGTGTCGACAATTGTTTGACTGTTCACTGTTGATTTAAAGTCCGCACAGAGACGAAGTTTTCCTGACGGCTTGGGTATAATTACTATAGGCGAGGCCCACTGACTCGCAGAAACAGGAGAAATCACCCCACTGTCTTGCCAACGTTTAAGTTCTTCGGCAACTGTCTCACGCATTGCGATAGGCACTGGTCTAGCTTTACGAAATTTTGGAACTGCAGATTCTTTTAAAGTTACATGTGCCACGAAGTCTTTTGCACAACCTAGTTCCGGCGAAAACAGGTCACTATATTTGTCACACAATGCATTGATTTTATCCTGAGGCACTATTGACGAAATTTGAAGCACATCTCTTTGAATTGATAAACCAAACAAGTCAAAAGCATCTAGTCCAAAAATGTTCTGCGTCGATTTGGCCTGAAGAACTACAAAAGCAACTGTTTTTGTTATACCTTGAAAAGAGGCGGGCAGGCTACATGTTCGTAGCACGGGAATATTTTCACCTGTATAAGCTGTTAACACTTGCTGTGACGGCGACAATTTTGGCGAACCCAGAAGTTCATAAGTATCTTTATTAATTAATGTAACAGCGGAACCAGTATCAAGCTGAAATTGCACAGTCTTATTTTCTATAGAGAGAGTAACAAACAGCTTGTGCTTCTGGCGCACGACCGGTGCGCGAATGTGGGCAACGTCTAATACATATTGTTTTCTGCGCTTGCGCGGGTTGCGTGCGGTAGGAAGCGGCGCATACTCGGCACACAGCGGATTAACCACACTGTCACTAGATGACACTACCGCCGGATCGGCGTCCGCGCAATGCGAGGCTACTGCACTAAAATTACTTTGAGTAGCTACACCAATTCTACTGTCTCTAGCTACACAGTACGGGGCACTATTACAATTAGAAGTTGCAGAAGGCACTATTTTCACTACAGGAATGCACTGTTCATAGCCATGTTGCTTGTCCCGAACCCTTTTCCGTTGCACTGTTTTACGCGCTCGTCGGCGCTTGCTACGTGGCTCACTATATAGTTGTGCAGTAGGCGCAGAAGAACTTTCTCGCAATTGAGAACCAAGCAAAGCACTGTTCAATTCCACAGCCCGTATAACATTTACAGAATGAACTGTTCTCGCACTCTGCGAAGCACTGTTTCTAACGGTACCGTTCTTTGAGTTTTTTATTTGCATACACACAGACTGCACATGTCCCGATTTGCCACATTGATAACAGGTCGCGTTGCGACTAGTGCAATGAGCACGCTTGTGGCGAGACACACACTGGGGGCAAGATTTACGTACATTTTTCTGAAATGAGCGTTGGCGTCCGTTATGCAAATTACTGTGTCTAACACTACGGGGCGACCTCTGCGTCGCACTTTTACTCTGGCTACTGTTCACTGTCTGTTCAGCACGGCAGGTAGAAAAATAAGAATCACTAGTGCTATACTGAGAACTACGGCTAGGAAAGCGTCCGTTGCGGCGCACTGAATTTACACTATGGCTTTGCATTTCTACATCAGCTAAGTCAAAAGTATCATGCGCTTCTATAAGCTGCAGTACACTGTCTAATGATGGGTCAGACTGTTTCAGAATTGCTGCTCTAATTCTGGGGTCCTGAATGTTCTGCGTAATCGCATCTCTTAACATAACGTCACTATAAGAAAGTCCACAAGAGCAAGTAAATTTACATTGGCGGGTTAAGCCCTTCAATTCCGTAATCCACTCTTGGTGTGACTGCTGCGGTAATTTTTTAAGTCTGAAAAATCGGTATCGTGCAGCGGCTACAAGAACTTTTCTCTCATAATGAGCATTTAGTGCCTCTACTATTTGTTCAAAGTCCACATCACGAGGAGATGCGTGGGGAAATAGTTTCTGCAGTAATACAAAGGTTTTGGGGCCCACCACGGACAACAAAAGATGCTTAACAGTCTGACCTGTAAGTTGATGAGCCGCGACGAGTTCTTGAAACTGTGCGAAGTTGTGGTGTCGCACAAGTACAAAGTGCGCGCCACTTACTTTCGCCGCGCGCCGCCATGCACGCACGGCGCGGCGTTCTCACGACGACCGCCACGAGCGCCCTCTGCGACAACGCCGCTCGTGGCCACCACTGAAGGACACTTGGCACTTCGCACTTCGGACTGAGATAGCAACGAGTTAGGACCTTCGTAATCAGATAGGCACCTGTGAAGACTTTGCTATTGTACAGGCACTAGGCAGGCCTCTAACAACTATGTATCTACATTCTGCAGTACTATGTAAAAGTTAAGTATTGTTACCTGCTGTGCAATATATATCTTTCTAATTTACTCGAGTGTTTATAGTTTCTGGCTGCTCCCCTCCGTACCTGCACCAGCGTGTCGGTCTCCTTCCACTCGGCCACCGACACCTACGACGCGGCTGGGACACAAAAGCGGCGACGAAGTCGGGACACAAAAGAAGTAGTCGCTCCATTCTTCCTCACGTTCGTTGTACTGGCGGAACGTCGGAAGCGGTGCGGCGGCAGGTGTGGGCTGCTGAAGCGGCGG
This sequence comes from Locusta migratoria, assembly GCA_026315105.1. Classification (NCBI taxonomy): domain Eukaryota; kingdom Metazoa; phylum Arthropoda; class Insecta; order Orthoptera; family Acrididae; genus Locusta; species Locusta migratoria. Next base: position 39,911,137 of record CM048749.1, read on the forward strand.
CTGTTGTTGTTGGTTAGCCGCTTGCGCTGTGAGCTGGGACACAGCCTGGAGGAGCTGGGTAATTTGCGCCGTCTGTAACTGAATAATTTCCATTAAGTTTGGGATAGGGGTAGTGGCCATGCTGACCGATTAGGCGCCGCACATACAAGTAAACTATAACAAAACACAAATGCAATATGAATGAGGACGCTCTGCAACAAAAAAAGTCCACAAACACGTAACTGAAAATGTTCCCCCAAAAATCTTATAATAAGGGTGGGTGGGCGGGAGCAATTTCTGCGTGCTCCGACTACTGCTGTCTGGCTGCTGCAAGCGGGCTGGTCCAAGGTTCTATCACTCCTCGTCGCCACTTTTGTGTCCCAACTTCGTCGCCGCTTTTGTGTCCCAGCCTCGTCGTAGGTGTCGGTGGCCGAGTGGAATAAGACCGACACGCTGGTGCAGGTACGGAGGGGAGCAGCCAGAAACTATAAACACTAGAGTAAATTAGAAAGATATATATTGCACAGAATGTAACAATACTTAACTTTTACATAGTACTGCAGAATGTTGATACATAGTTGTTAGAGGCCTGCCTAGTGCCTGTACAATAGCAAAGTCTTCACTGGTGCCTATCTGTTTACGAAGGTCCTAACTCGTTGCTATCTCAGTCCGAAGTGCCCGATGTCCTTCAGTGGTGGCCACGAGCGGCGTTGTCACAGAGGGCGCTCGTAGCTGTCGTCGTGAGAACGCCGCGCCGTGCGTGCCTGGCGGCGCGCGGCGAAAGTAGGTGGCGCGCACTTTGTACTTGTGCGACACCACATGTTGTAGCTATGCACACTGCTATTACTTTTGAATTGGGTCGGATTGTTAATAGCAAATTTCATAAGTGAATATATATATTGTGAAGCTACAGTGAGTATCCCTAGATCCCTAAATAAATGTCTGCAGGATGCTCTTGGGTGGGCTCCAGCAATTATTCTGATTACACGCTTTTGTGCAATGAATACTTTTTTACTCAATGTTGAATTGCCCCAGAATATGATCCCATATGAAATTAGTGAATGAAAATAGGCGTAGTAAGCTAATTTACTGAGATTTATATCACCAAATTTTGCAATGACTCTGATAGCATAAGTAGCTGAACTCAGACGTTTCAGGAGATCTTCAATACGTTTCTTCCAATTCAGTCCCTCGTCAATGCAAACACCTAAAAATTTTGAATATTCTACCTTAGCTACAGATTTATGTTCAAAGTCTAAATTTATTAATGGTGTCATGCCATTTACTGTATGAAACTGTATATACTGGGTTTTATCAAAGTTTAATGAGAGACCATTTGTAGAAAACCACTTAATGACTTTCTGAAAGATATCATTTACAATTTCATCAGTTAATTCCTGTTTGTGAGGTGTGATGGCTATACTTGTATCATCAGCAAAAAGTACTAGCTTAGCATCTTCGTGTATGTAGAATGGCAAGTCATTAATATATATTAAGAACAGCAAAGGACCCAAGACCGAACCTTGTGGGACCCCATTTTTGATAACTCCCCAGTTAGAAGACTTAATTGTCTGATCTACATCATGTGAACTGCTTATTTCAACTTTCTGCACTCTTCCAGTTAAGTATGATTTAAACAATTTGCGCACTGTCCCACTCATACCACAATACTTAAGCTTATCTGTCTTAGTGTAACAATTCACTGCACAACACTGCGGCATTCTTCACCATATATAAAAGTGGAATATGCTATATTAAGCTCTTAATTTAATACACAGTGAGTCTATAGTTTTCCAACACCTACGAATGCTGAAATAACAGCTAGTTAAGTGAAATATGCCATTTACGCTGATGGATTGCTTAGGCCTAAAATGGCGGACGTGCCCCACCCGCGCTCAACTGACCAATAGCAGACGGAGGTTGTCGGTAAGCCACACATAAAAGGTTGGCGCTACTCTCCCAATACAGGGCTCTAATACAAACCCTTAGCTATCGTACATTCAGCAGTCAGACACAGACCCTGATGAAGGCCGTTTGCAACAGCGGCCGAAACGTCGGTAGAGTTTATAAAATGACGACGCGGTCTCATACCCGGAAGAGTTTTATTGATAAAATATTCATTATTTTTATTACATAGTTAAATTTGCGTTATTTGATTAAATATTATGATTTTTATTTTTCTGTATTTAATTTTACATTCTTTACATTTTTATGTATTTTGTCCTAAATATTTGCAAAAGTCGTGAAATTATGGGATAACCTAAACTGGGCCGTAATATACGCCAAAGCGATTTATTTTATTTATTTATTTATTTTTTTGGGTTAGGTGTGCTGCCTCGCATTTAGCTGAAAGTAGCATGTGACACGATTTTCTACATCTACATCTACATAGATACTCTGCAAATCACATTTAAGTGCCTAGCAGAGGGTTCATTAACCACTTTCATAACTTTTCTCTACCGTTCCATTCTCTAATAGCGCGCGGGAAGAAAGAACACCTAAAGCGTTCCGTTTTCGATCTGATTTCTCTTATTTTATTGGGATGGTCATGTCTCCCTAAGTAGGTTGGTGCTAGCAAAATATTTTCACATTCAGAACTAAAAGTCGGTGATTGAAACTTTGCAACAGATCACGCCGCAATGAATAACGTCTTTCTTTTAATGATTTCCACGCCAATTCGTGCAACATTTCCGTGACGCTTTCCCCCCGTAACGTGATAAAACAAAACGAGCTGCCCTTCTCTGAACCTTCTCAATATCTTCCGTCAGTCCCACCTGGTGAGGGTCCCACAAGGGGCAACAGTACTCCAAGAGAGGACGCACAAGTGTGATGTAGGCAGTCTCTTTGGTGGATCGTTCTGCCAATGAAACGTAACCTTTGGTTCGCCTTCCCCACAATATTTTCTATGTGTTCTCTCCAGTCAAAGTTGTTCGTAATTGTAACTCCTAGGTATTTGGTAGAATTTACGACCTTAAGGTTTGACTGATTTATCGCGTAATTGAAGTTCAGCGGATTTCTTTTAGTGGTCATGTGTATTACTTCACACTTTTCTTTATTTAGTGTCAATTGCCAATTTTCGCACCAAGTAGAAATTTTGTGTAAATCGCTTTGCAGTTGCTTTTGATCCTCTGTTGACTTCACTAACCGATAAACGACAGCATCATCCGCGAACAGTCTAAGGGAGCTATTCAGATTATCTCCTAAATCGTTTATAAACTCGAGGAAGAGTAGGGGACCAATAACGCTTCCCTGTGGAACGCCAGATATCACTTCTGTTTTACTCGATGACTTACCGTCAATTACAACGAACTGTGTCCTTTCTGATAGGAAATCGTGAATCCAATCGCACAATTGGGGAGATATTCCATAAGCACGCAATTTCATTAGAAGCCGCTTGTGGGGTACAGTATCAAAAGCCTTCCGGAAATCCAGAAATATGGAATCGATTTGAGATCCCTTGTCGATGGCACTTAACACTTCATGTGAATAAAGGGCAAGCTGTGTTTCGCAAGAGCGATACTTTCTGAATCCGTGCTGACTATTTTACACCAGGTATCGTCCGGAGAGCTGTCGACTCTATTCCGGTGAGAAGGCGTCCCGTCAGGAAGACAAGTGGCCGTGACGCAAAACGTCTTCCGGGAAAGCAGCCGCCTCACCTCAATAATTCGGGGGCGGCCACCGCACGGCGCATCCGGCGGCATCGACGGGGAGCTGCACCGCGGTGGTAGTGCCTCGGTGTTACGTAAGAGGCAGCAGCGGCCGCGTCGTCTCGCGTGCCACGTGCCCTTCGCTCGTTACAGGCCGGCGGACTTCAAAGGCGGGCGCTCGTCCGTCACGGCCGCAATTATTCCGGTAGACCTCAAGGCGGCGCTGACGGATGCTGTCCGCCCGCACCCGCTCCAGAGGGCCGTCGCTTTTGATACGCGAGTCCTCGGCTTACTAGCGCTGCTAGTACCTTGGGATCCCTGTCCCAGTATTATGAGGCAAACCACATACGGCCGAACCCTTCCTAGACTCAGGTCTGTGCTTTCCATTTAAAGAACGCGGAGGCAAATAGGGAATTGAATGTTACATGGAGAGGTGAACGACTCGCGCATTGCCGGCCGCGGTGGCCGAGGGGACTAAGGCGCTCCATTCACGGTCTGCACGGCCACTACGGTCGGGGGTTCGAATCCCCCCTCGGGCATGGATATTTGTGCCGTCCTAGTTCGTAAGTAGTTCATAAGTAGTTTGTAAGTTTAGGGACTGATGACCCCGTAGTTAAGTCCCATAGACTATACAAATATTTGAACATTTGACTCGCCCATTGTCCGACACCCAAATGTCTCGGTGTCATACTGGACCGCACATTGATCTATAAACATCATTGCAATGCCACAGGGGAGAAAGTCTCAGCGAGAAATAACATCATCAGGAAATTAGCTAACGGATCCTGGGGTGCAAACCCAAAAGTCCTGAGAGCCTCAGCCCTTGCGCTTAGTGTGTCAGATGCGGAATACGCCGCTCCAGTATGGAGTTCGTCGACACACGCGAGAAAAGTTGACATCGCGGTGAATGTAATGGCACGGATTGTGACTGGGTGCCTGAAACCAACAGCAGCACACAAGATGTTCTTAATTATGGGGATCGCACCGCCCAACATACGACGTGACATTGCTGCCGAAGCTGAAAAAACGAAGCAAGGAAAGGATGCGCGTCACCCTCTATATGTACACCAGCCTGCTGACCGACGGCTTCGTTCGAGCCGGCCGCGGTGGCCGAGGAGACTGAGGCGCTTCAGTCACAGTCTGCACGTCCACTACGGTCGGGGGGTCGAATTCCCCTCGGGCATGGATATTTGTGCCGTCCTTAGTATAAGTAGTTGATAAGTAGTTTGTAAGTTTAGGGACTGATGACCCCGTAGTTTAGTCCCATAAGCTTAACAAACATTTGAACATTGAACATTGCTTCGTTCGAGGAAGAGCTTCCTGTCATGTACCCGAGCACTAGAAAGGTCGGCCGCAGAAAACCGTATTGCAAGGTGGGAAATGGATTTCAGAAGCCCCCATAAAGCAGCAAAAGAAGAACTGGTTCCTGGTGGAGACCTGCCATACACAGTCTGGACAACCCTGAACCGTATGAGGGTAGATGTGCCAAAGTGCAAGACAAACATGCAGCGATGGGGCTTCCTAAAAGATAATGAGAACACTCTGTGTCTTTGTGGTGCTGTACAGGATCCTCAATACCTGGTTATCCGTCCATATTTAGAAAAGCCCTGTACAATGGAAGACTTATGGGAGGCTAACGACAAAGCCATATTGGCTGCTAATTTTTGGAAGTTAGAAGTCTAGTTCCGGACACGGAAAGTAAGTAAGTAAGCTGCGGCGACTGTCCGAGGCGCACACCGGGTCTCACGTCAGTAGTCCGTACACACGACTGTCAGACTGCCAGCGAGCTTGGTCGCCGACACTGAGTTAGGTGGCTGCGGCAGAGGCAACCGCAGTCTAAAGGCCATTCCACACTGCTCGTGGCGTGCGTGTCTGTATGCACGCCACGCCAGCCACGCTAGCCACGTACCATTTCACACAGCGGCCACAATTGCGATGCTATACGGGCCACGTTTTTTCCTAGTATGCAGAAAGATGTCAGCTCCGACGGTTCCGTGGTGTCAGCCTGGATTTTCGTGTGGCTTACCTCGGTTTGATGACACCAGCAATAGTGACGATGAGCTGGTTTTATTGTATTCTTTGGCTTCAATGACTGACATTCTTCTTCTGTACTGCCTACTTGATGTTAATATGCAAAGTGCTACTTTTTGTGAGCCCAAAGGGCTTGGATTCTAGCACTGTGGACGGTCAGACACTGACCGAAATCGATATATATATATATATATATATATATATATATATATATATATATATATATATATATATATATATATATATATATAGAAAGATTTCAATGCGGCCAAAGCTGGTTCTTCCAATTTTAATAATTTTAATGCGGTCGCTCTGAACCAGACTCTGGATGGAGTCGCCTACATGACACATATATCATTAAAAAGTACAGTGAACAATTATGGTGACTGCATACTAAAACGTATTAATAGATTTTTAAGTAATTACGTTTCATTCTACCACTTTCAAACATAATACTCATCTTGTCAACATTGCGATGTATGCGGGTTCTGCTCGCTGCAACATTATTCCTGGGACGTCGTGGTAGAAATAAATATGTACAATTTTTCACTTCTTCTTTAATTTGAATCAAACTTCTTCTCCACCAAAACATAACAACTTTAAAACATATACAAAGCATCAGAACGGTAGTACTTCCATTTCGAAACACAGATTGACATAGCTTCCAGTGCACTTTAGAAAGGCCAAAACTCGAACTCCCCCATGCAAGGCGGTGAGGCAAATATATAACCTCGACAATAATGACATTACATTATCCATTTTTCATAACAATTGAATATACTACTTTACAATTAACAAACCTAGCAGAAAAAAATTTCATGTACACAAAAATAATGACAAAAAATGAAAACTATACATACAATACTTTTAGATGGCACATCTTTTTAAGACGAAATCGCGGTACTATTTGTTTCACAACAAAGAATAATGATAAATGTCAATTAATTTGTTAATGAGTACATCATACATGTTCCTAACATATATTGAACTATCAAATCTCATGGACATTCACAAAATATACTCAAAATCTCACGTCAGTCAATATATACAAAGAATTCAATATTGATAATCAATGTAATAATTGAAATAACACAATTAGCTGGTCAACACAACTTGTTTATGAGCCTAACATACATACAATGCTATTAACTTTCATTTATTTTTGTTTTTTACAAAAGATTTTACAATTCGTCTGTTTAAGTCTTAAAATAACACACAATGACGCAACTATTGTTTATAGATCTGTCTGGAAAGAAAATATATGAATCTCGTAATTAATGAAATCTATCACTTGTTTTAATCACAGTATCACCGAGACACTGTCCTACACTGATTCCTAAGCTGGCTATATCGTTTTTAACTAACTTCACACGCAACTTTTATCACTATTTAACCACACGATCCCGGATCCGACGCAGACGGTATCGTACAATAACATTGAGATGAGAGGGCCGGCAGTATCGTCACAATACTTACTACACTTATCAAAATTGCCGGATTAATAAAAGATTGTAAATTTTTTTAAAGATATTTAATAGTATTACGCATGATACGTATGTACTTACCGTGCTTTGATAACGCTTCGGCAATTTCACCCCATGTTTTTTCTTTCAAAGTTATATTTCTGTAGATTTCCAATGTTGAGTCCCAAATGACAGGATGAGAGCGTACTTGTTCAATTTAAACGCAACAGCTCAGACAACAAAGATGACGCGCTGTGTCGTGCTCGAGGGTTGGCTTGCACGAGGTCTTACCTTGGCTCTGCGCATGCGCAGACTGGAAACGTGGCCGGCCATGTTTAGAAAGATCGCTCAGGGAGCGAACGGAAGCCACGCGTGTTCGGCGCGGCTGTTGTAGCGCGGGGCCTGCAGTGTGAACAGCCCCATTTGATATCATGGGAAGCCACAGTTTTAAACGTAGCTAGCGTACGTCCGGACACACACGCCACGTGCAGTGTGGAATGGGATTAAAGGCTAGTTTACACGACACCACGTTTCATGAAACTGCGCTACTGGCCAGTGCGCATGCGCGGCAGGCGTTCGAGGAACTCGTTGGCGAAACTAAACAGTTTCGGCACCTTCCAACTTTGGCGAAACTGATTGCGCGTGATTTTAGGTTAGGTTATGACCAATACAGAACAAAATACAAGATAAAGGGGGGAACGGGAGAAATAATTCGGTTTTTGAACATATATGCGTTGTGTAGGTGTTATGCGATTTTAACGGCGTGTTAGTGCTCTTCTGGCAATTATTTGTGAAATTAAATATTGATGGGTTGACGATTAGTGAATTACAGACTAGAATACATTCAATTCGAAATACCTATACAAACGAAATATTGGAATTGTGAATTTGGGAACACGGTACAGGTACTGTAGAGACGAATATCTACTCGACAAGAAACGTAATGGAATTTGTAATTTCAGTTCTGGCAACAATGCTTCACATATAACAGTATCTTCTATCTTTATTGTATTACTAACTCTGTTTAAAAGGAACGTAAATTGCTCTGATGACATTCTAAGTTGATTAAAATAACTTCTAGGGTCTTCGATCACAATTTCATTAAGGAAGGTGGCTAAGCAACCGAGCTGACACCTTTTTTTCATCCAGTCACAAACCCAAACACGTTTCTTATTCTTTTTATGTTTAGTCTTATGCAGCGACTCCACACAGAGAATCAATAGCTCCGCCACAACTTTTACAGCTACCAAAACTTTCATTCTACGGCGACTACGGCACTCACAAAACAACGAAACTGAAGTGTATGGTACTGACGCCGTGTCTACAGACATACACAAAACCAGTTGCGCGCAACTCATGTCATGAAACGAGTGTCGCAACCTAGAGTCGTCGTGTAGACTAGTCTTAACGTAATACGGTCGCCACACTTTCACTGACTTTTGTTACACGCCACGACAGCGACGCTCCAAGCGGCTGGCGAGGTACATTTCTGAATACGATATCGGATGAGTGTCAATTAGTCTTGTGTAGTTCGCGAAGGAACTAGTTCGGAAGAGAGCTCCCACAGGCGAACTATGCGAACTAGTTCGCAGATCCCTCGCCTCTTAATTCGTCCGCTCCTTTTCCGAAGAGTGGCGGGTAACAGCGAGAGGATGCGAGAGGACGCGAGAGGTCTCTTCCGTGACAAAGTGCGCTAGTTTAGTAAGGTTACACTATCACATTATTCGACAAACAAATATTGGACGTAGTGTGATGGCAATGGATGGATAACTGTTGCTATAGTACGGTACGATGTTAAGGCAGTTTCTGGATTGGAGAGTTTTAATAACAGAGACGTGATTGCTTTTCGTACATTTCAAGTTGCTGAAGTGTAGAACCGTGACGTTGGGAAGTCTTATTTCACCTCTAGCATGCCTTTTACATTGAGGACGAGGAATCATCGAAACATTAATGAGCAAGAGGGTGCTTGTATCTGGGTGAAAGGTCATGATAATTGTTTTAAAATAAATTTGAGTGGTGATCTTGTATATTATTACAGAAGTTAAATAAAGTTTATTTCCTTGATCCTTTTCCTTATATATATATAAAGAAAAAAAAAAAAGAAAAAAAAAAACACATTGATCTTGCCAAAAGACGAGAAGCAATTTTTCTTGGTGTTGTAGCTCTCAGGAGCACTCTGGGATGCTCTCTGTGTGAGGCACCTCTGGGAATCTCTGTGAGACACGGCGCTATCTCTCGCACAGTAGGGAAAAGTAGCGGAAGGGCCCCAGGAAGGCGCTCTAGATTTTACTAGGCGCCGGCCGCTGGAAAATCAAGTTGCGCCGGAAGTGATAAGGCTGCGCTGAGGTTTTATCTACTTCCGCTTTCGCGCTGCTGTATAAGTGGTGTCTTCAGTGAGACGGCGTCAGTCGTCGTGCAGCCGCGCGTGCAGCAGCATCGAAGACTACACAGAGAGCATGCCCCGTTATAGGAGGAGATTCAGGCGTTTGCGTCTTACTGTCGTCCAATATTTCATCAAATCCAAGGCCTCGGCGTAGATTTGACAAAAGAAATCGCTCGTCTAGTGTTCCCTGCAGTGAGAAGTGTGACCGCTTGGAGCGCTCGAGCGGTAGTACAACGTCCTTGCCACTGCAGCTGTTTTGTTTGCAGACTAATGTTTGACATGGCGTTCGTATTCGTAAAATAGTGGTAAGTTTTACACCAACAACAAAATTGATAGGAATGTATAAATCAGAAGGGGCGTTGTATAAAACGCGACAAGGCCAATTCACACAGTCCGTCACGTCAGTTCGCTCAGCCCAGTACCCTGCAGTTATGAGTTACAAGCCGTGATGTAAAAACTCGTAATATACCATCGGCATTGAAGAATTAACAACCTTAAACCTTTTTTACGGCCAAAGCAGACTTTATAATGTGTAATTTTGTTCAATTTGGTGTGCTAAGTGCTGCGAAGTGAGACAACATCCAAAAATTGTTATTTGTTTGTAAGCTAAAATATATACATATAAACACGTCAGACTAGTTTTGTAAGGAAATAATTAGAGCCCATTTACTTTATGAGCTTTGGTTTCCCCCCTTACATTGTTAATAACGTCATAAATAATTTAAGTCTTTCCTCTTCGTCGGTGCTGATATATTCCATTTAAAACGTTATTGAATGAAACTTGCCGTATAAAATTACAATATAATTCGTATAGACTGTTTACGTAAGCTTTTTCCGTTACTCTATTGCAAACTGCGAAGAATGGAGAGCTACAAAATAGTCAGCAGTGAATTACGGCCGGCTGTACTGCCGACGACATACAAACAAAATCCTTCCGTTCTCGTAACAAATTTTATTGAACACTTATTTATTTCTCCAAGTACGTTTCTCTTTTAAATGCTGACACGACGCAACTGCAGTATAACCGCGGAGGAGTGGCCGAGCGCATTGAGGCGCTATGCTTCGATGCGCGGGGCCGTTCCCCGTCGGAGGTTCGAATCCTCCCTCTGGCATTGATGTCTGTGTTGTCTTTAGTATAGGTTAGTTTATAATTAGTCCGTAAATTTTGGGACTGATGACCCCGCAGTTAAGTCCCATAAGCTTAACAAACATTTGAATTGTATTATAAACAACAGCTGAGCAGAACCCCGCCATTTTGAAGCAACTTTGACAACATAATGGACGATAGTGTAATACCGCCTTTAGCGTTTCATCCAATATATTTGTCAAAGAATAGGTCCAATATTTCATCTAATTTTTTCGTCCGTTACTTTGGTAACGTAATACCGGCCTTAGAAATGTGATCTAAATGGTTGCCGCCGAGATAGTGAGTGATTGCAGGCTCCATGCTTTCTGAATCAACATTTCATAGTTCCCAGTTTATTTCTGGGTAGGTTTAGGATAAGAAAAGCGCCTCAGTAACATTCTAACTTCCGACATTTTCTGAGTTTAGTAGAGTATTAATTTTTATAATCAAAATGGAAATTTCTTTTCAGCCAAAAGTGCTCCAAGCAGTCGCTCGCTTCTGGTGAAGAAGCTCACTCATGTTTCGACTGCCGCGATGCGACGGTAGGACCATACCGTTCCACGTGTTTGGCCGCCAACGACATCCGAGTACAAGATCCGTTGTCTGTAGAGCTTATGGGACTTAACTACGGGGTTATCAGTCCCTAAACTTACAAACTACTCAGGAACTAGCTAATACTAAGGACGGCACAAATATCCATGCCCGAGAGTGGGAATCGAACCCCCGACCGTAGTGGCCGTGCAGACTGTGACTGGCGCGCCGCAGAACGCTCGGCCCCGAGTAAACGGGTGGGAGGAGAGCATTGGGGGGAGGGGGCATGAGAGAGAGCGAGAGAGAGAGAGAGAGAGAGAGAGAGAGAGAGAGAGGGAGGGAGGGATGCAGGGAGGCAGAGAATCTCAGCATAATAACTTTTGTTTAGAGGTAGAATGTAACTGTCAGTTTAAAAATGTAAAATTTCTGTAATTAACATAACGTAAATCAATTTTTGTGTTATTCTTTCGTTTAATTAGGATACGACTACATAAAAGTCTTTTATTGTTTCGTGATTGGTTGGGGGATAAATGAGCTAGTGGGTATGTTTTATTCATTTTAATATACTGGGTGATCAAAAAGTCAGTATAAATTTGAAAACTTAATAACACTCTGAATAATGTAGATAGAGAGGCAAAAAGTGAGACACGTGCTTGGAATGACATTGGATTTTATTAGAATAAAAAAAAAATCAAAAAATGTCCAACAGATGGCGTTTCATGTGATCAGAAAAGCAATAATTAGCATAACAAATTAAGACAAACCAAAGATGATGTTCTTTACAGGAAACGCTCAATATGTTCGCCATCATTCCTCAACAGTAGCTGTAGTCGAGGAATAATGTTGTGAACACACTGTAAGGCATGTCCGGAGTTATGGTGAGGCATGTTGGCTTGGTAAAGCTTGGCGTCGGACGTTGTCTTTCAGGATACCTAGAGATGTCGGTCGATCACGATACACTTGCGACTTCAGGTAACCCCAAAGCGAATAATCGCACGAACCTCGGAGGCCAAGCATGGCGAAAGTGGCTGCTGAGTACACGATCATCACCAAACGACGCGCACAAGAGATCTTTCACGCGTCTAGCAATATGGGGTGGAGCGCCATCCCGCATAGAAATCGTACATTACAGCATGTGTTTATCAGCCAGGCTGGATATGATAAGATTCTATAACATATCGGCGTACCTCTTACCCGTCACAATAACAGTTACAAAACCAGAATCACGCAGTTCCTCAAAGAAAAAAGGTCCGATACCGGCAGAATTGCTTCTAATAAAACACTCCCTATCTACATTTTTCTGTGATTCAAATTTATACTGACTTTTTGATATAGAGGTGTTTGTGCCTCTATTTGACTCAGCAGCCAAAACTACACATCGCAAAGGAATAGTGCTTGTATGTGGTAGTAGGTATCAGTCTCCCTTCGTGCATTATGGTGGTAGAATGGGGGGGGGGGTGATAACGATAACAGGGTCAAAGATGTGGGAGTTGAAAGTTACTGACTTATATAAGATTCTGCTGTGGGTGTCAACATTTTGCTCTTGAGCAAAACTTACACACTGGAGAGCAACGATCTCTCTGTGTTGCTTTAGTACAAAGTCTCCCATTGTACACCATAACAGTTCCGTGTCGGTAGCTACAAGAGGGTGGAAAATATTGTGATTGAAAGGCGTCATATAAAATTCTGACTGAAGACCAGCGATGATAATCTAATGACACTATAATAGGTTAAAACTGTGGCCAGAACCGGAATTCAAAATGTTCAAATATTTGTATAGCTTAAGGGACTTAACTACGGGGTCATCGGTCCCTAAACTTACAAACTACTCATGAACTAGCTAATACTAAGGACGGCACAAATATCCATTCCACAGGGGGGGGGGTTCGAATCCCCGACCGTAGTGGCCGTGCAGACCGTGACTGGAGCGCCTCAGTCCCCTCGGCCACCGCGACCGGCCCGGAATTCGAACCTGGGACCTTTGGTTTCCGCGGGTAAGCGCTCTAACCGTCTGAGTTGTCTCTGCAGGCTTCACGGCAGAATTATATCAGTTACAGGTTTTCCACTACATTCTAATATAGATTAGCTTTATCTTTTTTATCAGTTATACCAAATATACAATACTAGTAACTAATTTCGTAAACATGTTATTACACAATATCCTGCAAAATTGTAGACAACTTCAGTGTGCAGGTTGGGCATTTGTGTTGACACTGTGTAACTTACGTGCTGTTCTCTACAGGAGGCTACGACGAGATGTAATGAAGGCGCCCCATCACTTACTGTCTCCATCGCTGCTTTATTCCAGATATCAGTCGTATCTACTGACGCCCTTGTTCTCTGCACAGACGCATTAACTCGTTATGAATGTAGATGACCCAGCGAGTAGAAGTCTAGTGGCCTGAAGTCGGAGGGACGAACAGGCCACGAGTCGACCCCTGGCGTCTCTCCATTCATCTGGGAGTAGCAGTGCGATCTAAGTGAGGCGATTCGCAAGCGTCGAATTAAACCCAGCGGATCACCTTACGGAAACCTTGTAAATCAATTCTTAAACAGGCGCAGAACGACGCACCTGTCAATGTACCCGTTAAAAAGAAAGGACCAATTAATGTGTGACCTATTTTTACAACCTTCTCTGTGATTTTCATACGCTCAAACACGCGTGCAGTGAAAGTTCTGCACTAGATTTCTGGGAAACTTAGCTCCATCGATAAAGAGGATAACAGAGGGGAAATGTTCTTGATCACACATCTGTCGTACGCAGGTATGAAATGCTGCCGTGGTCGGTAAGTCAGCTACAGAAAGACTCTGAATGTGGTATGTATAAAGCAGCTGTTCTCGTAGGATGCTCCACACACCACTGACACACTCCCTTGCCGCTACTTTCCTGGAGCTGCTTCTACTATTTTCCCCCAATACAGTAGTTCCTCTGGTGCTCCTAGGTCGTCCATTATCAGCACCACGTATACTGTTTGGCTCAGGTGCTCACGTATTATTTGGGACGTCTCGTTTTTCGGGAAAGTCTGTAAGGCAATGTTCCGCATACAAACGCCATGCTTCATATTTGTTACACTGGGCCCGTAGATGCAGAAGGTGAATGCCTTTGATTTCGTGATTGTAATGTTACGCGGGTTGTACTGTACGTGCACTCAATAACAACCGATAACGCGTGGCACTCCACTCTAGCTTATGACCTGTGTGGTCGCGTTTACTTTGCAGAACATATACACAGACGTGTACAGCGATGAAACGTACCTGTGGCCTGTGTGCACCACGCAAATGAAATCCTGAAACACGGTAATGAAAGCAAATAAACTGTGTGTGTAGAGCACATGTTCTGCTTGTTGTCCGGTCCTCTATGGAAACCCCGAAGCTTTCCCACGTATTTATATACACGATATATATACGAGGGTCACTCCAAAAGAAATGCACACTGTTTTTTTAATACAGTTTTTATTCTACGTGTTTAAAAGTTTTACAGTGTGTAGATACAACCTTCAGGAACAATATTTTCATTTTTTCACATAATCCCCATCCTTCTCAACTGCCTTACGCCATCTTGGAACCAGTACAAGACCAGCCGCTGCGAGGACAATCCACAATATTGCCGTGCCCGCTTTTATCACGTAACAGGCTTGCCTACCGGCTAACTGTACTGCGATCGACAGCAGCATCTCCATACAACTTTTTCAACCTCTTGTGGTTGTTACCCACTGTCTCGTTTTCACAGCACAGGAATTCAATGACAGCACGTTGCTTCTGACGAACATCAAGTGTAGCAGCCATCTTGAAGACATGCTGTGACGGCGCCACTCACGGCACGGGAAAATGTTGAACTAAATTTGAAAACAAGCGGGAACGATGTATCTACACATTGTAAAACTGTCAAACATGCAGAATGAAAACTGTATTTTTTTAAAAGAAAACAATGTGAATTTTCTTACGTCGTACTCTTTTTGTGGGGGAACGCTGGGGGACGCGTACCTCTAAACTTTTTCGTCCGCAAAATAACTTTCTTACGATGTCGAGAATTTGTAAGAAAGGCGAATATTTATTCCACGGACGTAAAATTTTTATTTCATTTTTCTTATTGGTAATTGCAATACGAATAATACTAGTTCAGATTTCGGTGGGAAAAGCGATGTCATCGTTTCAAGCATTTCAATGCCGCGGCAACCGATCTCGACAACTGCCTTGCTGGCAGCCAGTTCGACAAACATGAAGTGCCCTCGCCTGCTACTACAGTAGTGGCCGATGGTAGTGCTAAACGAATATGCGTACGGTCAAACGCCGAGTTACCGATAGATGTCTCTACGGTCCCGCTACGATGCTCCTTCGCGATTCATTGCCATCTTTATTCATTGTTCTTTATTCGTTTCCGTTAGCTGTTCCATTCTTGTCGGTTGTGCGAAGTTTTACGGTGTGTCTTGTCTTTCGCTACAACTTGTAAGTTAAGTTGGAGGCGAGAGATGAGCAAGAAAATAATAAACTATTTTAATGTTGTCCTACATCTACACATTCTCTTGTATGTTTGTTTCATTTGAGAGTAGAGTCATCTGAAGATTCCGATACCGTAATTATTTATATTTTGGTGTTCAACATGTTAATGACGTCATGGGTAAAAGCCGACGGGTGGTATCTCATGCTTTAGTTATAAGTAATTTTTTTCTGAATCATATCTAATGCCGGAGTGCCCCCAAATTTATTTATTTATTTTTTTTTTTTTTATTTTTATTTATTTATTTTTTTTTTTTTTAGAAAAACAGCACTCTCTCTCTCTTTCTCTCATATTAAAACAAATTTCCAGTATGGTGTTGAAGTGTGAGATATTCCAAATTTATAAGCATACTATCTTACTCATTGCAAAAAGTAAATAAAGTCAAATAGTACATTCTGTTTCATTATTCGCATTGATATTTAGGAAAGCTAAACCTTGCAGAGTACAAATATTATTAGAATAACTAATACACACTTCATAAATCCACTGGGGTAATCGTTATAGTAGAAAAACATATTACAGGAAATTATATAGATTTTTTGCAACCTTCTTTATACGTAAGTGCAATACAAAACTTCACATACGATAAGGTTTACTGAACGCATATGTATACGGTGAGGTGCAAGCGTTAAATGACATAGAGCTACGAAAGAGAACAACTACGACACTTTACTAAACTCTGGATTGTACTTTCTAAATCCCGTTCGCATTCACGCAATCCAATATGAAAAACCCGACTACCGATATTTTCAAACGACATTATTACTTCGTCAGTGTCATAACTTACCTTTAGCCAAGCTTTTTGCCACACAAGCTTATACTTTGGTCCAGAAAACTGATTGTAAATCACAGAGCAAAATTTGATTGTGAACTAACGATCATGTATCTCTTCACTTTGCACTTTAAGGATTCACGTAAGCACTATCAGGTGTATTGGAAGTGTATGTTTCGCGCTGTCATAACTACTTTAAGCAGACGATTATTGGCACTGTTCATTGGTACACTCCACACGACTATTTTTTATGTTCAGGTGTAATTCTGAGAATATTTGGTACGGGCCCGAGTATTGAAGGTCACTGTATTCCTTGTCAGTTCAAACATGCCACACAAATGTTCAAATGTTTGAAATCTATCGGACCAAACTGCATGGCCATCAGTCCGTAGCTTACAAACTACTTAAACTAAGATAAACTGACCTAAAGACAACACACACACACACACACACACACACACACACACACATGCCCCAGGGAGGACTCGAACATCCGACGGCGAGCAACTGCGCGCCATGCCACACGCATTATACTTTGGGTGCGTTTATTTAATAGCTATTCGGCTAATCGAGTTTTTGACATAAGCGGCGCGATTATTTCACTCCCAGTATCGTAATACGGGCATGGCGAATAAACAAATTTCAGACCGGTTAACATCGTAGCGATCGTTACAAGCAAATCAGACAAAGCTTTACGGACTTCTAAGTGTTATATATGCGTAGCCACGTGAAGTTTATAATTGTGTAACGTCTGTGTGTGTGCTTCGTAAATGGAAATGTAATTGCGAATGTACAAAAGTCGAAAGAAGTACATGAGTTTTTTATTTGCGTTGAAAAATAACTCATTATGTTCGCTGTAAAGAAGGAATAAAGTGCAGAATGTATACAGGAAGAAACGTTTCTGAAGAAGAGAAATTTGTTGATATACAATTTGAATTTTAGGAAGTCCATCCTGAAAGTATTTGTCTGTAGTCTAGCACTGTATGGGAGTGAAGCGTGGACGATAAAGAGTTCAGACAGAAAGATGGTAGAACCTTTTGAAATGTGGTGCTACAAGGGTAGCATGAAGATCGGTTTCGGGAGCTTGAGTGCCCTTCCTCTGGTCTATTTTAGTATTGCAACTTAAGAGATGTACATGCTGCGTGCTAGCAGGAGGCTAGCATGCAGCAGGTGCATCTCTTAAACTACAGCACTAAAATAGACCAGATGAAGGCCACTCATGCGCCCGAAAGCGATCGTCGCAAATAAATTATTACATACAACTGGTTGCTGCGAATTAAAACATACACATTATGGTGAATCAAACTTCTCCCAAATAACTCCCATACTGCAGTAAAATTAAATAAAAGATGATGATCAATTATGGAACTATGCTGGTAGGGACATTTGGTTCAAGGGTTTGATTTAAGAACTAAACAGACTGCACAGAGGATTACCACATGTAGTTTAGTTTTATTTATTAGAAGATGAGATAAACATTAATCTCTCAGGGCTGATTCGACTGGTCATGGACGCGACTCTGATATGAACGGGAAAGCTGAAGGTAATTTCTTGTCTCACCAACACTGTCTTGATGTGGGTGTCAGGCGATGGATCGGCGTGGTGCGGTATGGCTCTGCGGCTGTGTGGCGAAGCACAACTCCCGAGTGAAGGCGTCAAAGTCCCTCATCTGCTAAGGCGGCAGCTGCCTGCATGTCTTCTCGCTTCTCCGGCAATGGACCGAGTCTCTTCTTCGGTGGTATCTTACCGTCCCCATCTCGCACACCTGCTACAGCTTCTCCTCGAACTTTGTTGCACCTCTTTGGCTCTGTGATTGGTGGGTTGGTTTTGCAATGTCATCCAACAGCTGATCGCCGTTTTCACGACCACGCCTCTCAATCTCCAAGTGGAAATTTATTGTGGGTTGAGATGAGACTCACAAACTGGCGTCTTTCCCACGTTTCTAGCATGTTGTCTTTATCTTCTGCATTCCTTCACGGTTCTAAAAAAAATAAAATAATAATAAAACAGTTCTTTGTGGCAGCTGTCTGTGTTAGACCTGTCTGGTATGCAATTTATCAGGGTCTTTCTCCCTGGGCAGAAACATTGTTTTAGTAGAACCACATTATCAATACTATATATAGATAAAGTTTCTCTCCTACTCACCCACATGTGAACTGTAGGGGTTTGCTTGTATTCTTCTTGACTGCAGGGGTCCACGGTATATCTGCGATGCCGTCGCTCTTTTTATTCATTTTTTAACGACTTGTCTGGTATCTGCAGATAAGGGCTTTCTCTGGACGCTGCTAAAGTCTAAGTGGTTTCGCCTTACAAGAAAGCCACGGCCGGCAATTCGCCAGGCTGGCCCCATCTAAAGAGAGAGAATGCGGTGCGGCGTCCGGTGATGGTGAAAGTTAGGGTTACTGAACAAAAGCGTCCCTGGCCAAAATATTACAACATATTCTGAGTTATAATTGCCACGGTGGCTAAAACACACTGATGTCAACACTGTTCACAGACAACGAAACGGGAGCACTGATAAAACACATTACAACACTTTGTTCTGCCGTACTCTGTCGTAGGCCTTCTGGATGGCGAGGGAGACAAGATGGTGGCGCGACGGGAGATTACCTGGGTGGGAAGGAGGAGGGGCAGGCGGAGGAGTTGAAAAGTCGGGAGCCGGATTAGGAGTGTGGAAGCAGCCTTGTCGACGGAGGTCCTGCTGGGTACGGCGGGAGACAACAGTCTCCAGGACCTTGCTGAACGTCCAGGCGAGGCTGATGGGTGGGGTGGTAGGAGGAGGCGTCGGTTCGAAGGATGCCATTGTATAAGGAATCAATGGCGGCAGGCAACGAGGGAGGACGAGCACGGAGATGACTGCAGGTCAGGTGGTCGCGACCAACAGCAGTGCTGCACTTTGTGCGGAGTGTAAGTTCTGTGTCAAGGGCGGTGGCAGGAGCGTTAAGTTATAGAGGGGAGGTGACTTGGTCGAAGTACTAAAAACCAGGGGCAAGTGGACGATTGGAAGGGCAGAGGTGTCGGTGCGCTCGTGGACCTCAGGGAAGAGGCACTAATCGAACCGGAGACTGTCTGGGACAGAGGAGGCATTGGACAGTAGGTGGCCAAGTACTCTGCCTTACAGGCTTTGTCAGGAAGGGAATCTACTATACATATATAGGATGCTAAATATCATCCCCAGTCTGAATTAATACCTCACCTTCATTATCTGACAACATACAATTCTAGGTAATTTCCGCCAAATGCTCCCAACATTTACAACGAATTTGTGCACGCATGCACAATTAACTGCACTTGCATGACGACGCACTAACCTCGCCGATGACAGCACGTTTCTCAGTGACAGCTGACCGACTGAGTGTCGATTGGACAACAGTTTGGCACAGAGGTCAGCTGTTGTGAGGCCGGCCACACTCACCATCTGGCGTCAGTGCACCGAGATCCTCCAGAGCAGCAGCGGTACTCACCTGCAAAGAAACGAGCAGACACCGCGTGAGAAATTAGAAAGTAACTCTTTACAGGTATGAAAATGTGTTCACACCGTCCTACAAACAGTAAACGAGAAGAGAGTGGTTTCATAATCTGAAAACATTTCGTTACATTCCACAGAGGCAGCACAATGTTGCGCAATAATGTTCACTGAGGTGTCTTGAACATTTACAATGGTACACAAACTTTAAACAACAGTGACAGCCTGGGAAAGCATTAATGAAATACGAGGGCTATTCAGAAAGAGGGAACGTTTCCGTCTGACGCCACCAGGCGCGGGCCGGTCGCGTGTATTTCGGTATGCGAGTGTGTTCGGCATGTCAGTCGACGTCCAGCCGTAACAACAGAACGTCTCTGCGCTGCTCGTTTTCTAGATATTCAAAATTTGAAATACACGCTGCAATGGAAAATGCCGCCAGTTGTGAGGTGCGGTCTGTGAAAAGGTTTCTGTTGGTAAAAAACCTAAAACCTATAGCAATTTATCGCGAACTTGCGAAGTGTTAGGAAACAACGTAATGCGTTTCGTTCTGAAATAGTGCATTCGATTTAGAAGTGGCAGAACCAATGTTCCTGATGAAGAGAAGACTGTACACCCGAGTATACTGACTGATGCTCTTGTCACTGAAGGTGATGAAACGAGTGACATCGACAAGTTTCCCAATGTGAAGAGCTTGCGCGCAACGCACCGCTTTGATGACGTCGCGGGACTCCAAGCGGGCGTGGATCACCGGGTGAACTCTAGCGGCACAATTTTACGACGAAGCAGCTTCAAAGCTTGCCTCAATATGTTTGCTGACTATGTGGAAAATTAGTGTTGTAGTCTCTTTTTCAGATGTATATAATAAAAATTTTTCTATACATTTCATTCCATTCCATGATGGTGGTGTACTTAGGGATTTTTTTTCTTTTCTTTTCTTTTTTTTTCTTAATTTTACTGGCGAAACGTTTCCTACTTTTTGAATAGCCCTCGTATTTCCTCCTTTGCCACTGGCTTAAAATATCACCCACACTACATATTTTGGAAGATACCATTCAGTTGAATGTATCTACTCATTAAAATAAAGCCCAAGTTACTCATTTACTCTCCAGAAAGAATTAATTACGATCTAAAATATGTCCAGCCGATGTAAAATGTTTCCATTATTTACATCCAGACATTTCAGAAATGTCATAACTGTACTGCCTTCAAGAGGGTCTTGATGTATATTTCATTCAGCTACCGAAGTTTCTCTCTTAGATCTTGGAGGTCTCCCGTAAGATGCGCGTCTGTGTATGGCAATGGCTGATGGTTTTGAATGGGAGGTTCATATCCTACGCACGTTTTCGTACGGTTCTGAGCTTTCGAAGTCGCACACCTTTTTTGACGAACAGAATGAACTAACCAGTTCTGGAGATGCAAAAGTGTCACGGTTGACACCAATTGATTGGTGAAGAATACTGTCTGTTGCTTTTGTGGAAATGTAAACTGCGCGTGTGTGCTCTAGGAGAACTGTGGCTCAGTTTGAGGTGAAGACAGCCGCTGTTCGTTAAGAGCTTACAGGAGGTACACCTGTTGGCAGGCTCCCCTCTGCTACATGTCTTCATGTCTTCCATGCTACCACTTGTCATGTCTCTTACATAGCTGACATCAAACAAAGCTCGAAAAGAGGAAATAAGAAAAGTAAAGAAGAAACATGAGTGTTTTTCTCTACTGTGAAAAGAACATACTGTAACTAATTCACATGTTCTCCTTGATCTCACTGAACAAAGCTACAATGTTTAGTAATGTTCGATTGCGTACCCCGACGTTGATAAAGGCACCTAAATCTTTCCGGATTCTCTGGTATGTTCAGCGATTCACACACAACCAGGTACCAGCGGCATGATTGAGGTATACACTAAAAAACATACAGACAGGCGGAAAATAAAAGGAATTCAAATGTTTGTAATTCTATGGGACCAACCCGCTTTGGTCATCAGTACCAGTCCTACAAACTACTTAAACTAAGTTAAACTAACCTAAGTACAAAGCACACACACACATGCTAGACTTGTACTTTTTTCGCACACATACCAGAGGTGTACATATTCCGCCCTTAACCTGCCGGTGTTTTCCTTGGAGCTGCCACACGTTGTCAACAGAATGGTCAGGCTATTGTACTCCAAGCCAAGCCAAACTCAGTCCCTAACAAGCTACAGGAAACTCTCTCCCCCTCCCGTATTTCTGTTATGCTAGGATACGATTTATTTTGCACGCCTTTACTGTTACGGGCAGGGCACGGAAGTTGATGAAAAAGAACTGTTTTATTTTTTATTTTTTTTTTACCTAAAGACTTGTCGTTTCTTAACGTTGTTATCAAAAATCAAGAAACCTTCTTGACCGATTTACTGCAAATTTTCACACTGAGCTCTAATAAACCACTTGTAGTTTTCTTTCATCTAGTGATCTATTGACAGCGTTGTCGTCTTTTGCGATTTTCATCACTTTGGTCTTGACGATGTTTACTTTCATTCAATAATTACCTGGAGCTTTCTTTATGTTTCTGCTAGTACACTCATCCCATCTACACACGTGAGGGCTTTCATTCTTTCTCTCTCACTACAAGTCGTTTTGCTTTTTCCACAGCTTTCTTGATTAGTTTTTTCAGCATAGTTATTAAAAAGTACTGTTGACATACGTAACCACTCTATCACTCCTATTGCAGTAACCACCTTCTCAGTTTCGTCGTCATCTACTCAAATTCAAATGTCTGTAAATCTATCGGACCAAACCGCGTGGTCATCAGTCCGTAACTTACAAACTACTTAACTACTTAAACCTACGGACAAACACACACACACACCCATGCCCCAGGGAGGATTCGAATCTCCACGGCGGGCAACCGCGCGCTCCGCAGCGAGGTGCTTTAGACCGCTCGGCTACTCCACCGCGACGTCATCTACTCCAACCACTACTTTCTGTCCCACACCCTACCAATCAATACCAGTATCTTCCACAATCTTCAACAGCACACACCATTAAATTCTGACTAATTCTTTCTATATTCCCACCCAAAAATCTTTCTGCTAACATCCTCAGATATCCAATTAGACGGATGAGGACAGGTTCACGGTCTGTTTGAATATTGGGCTGCACTACAGGTCAATCTGAATATATGGTTGAACGCTTTGGATGTGGGGCACAAACCAAACTGTTTTCTTAAAATCAGATGACAAGTACTTCGTAGAGCAGCAAGTCCGCATGGACAGAGCTACGGGCAGCTCCCGCGTCGGCCCGTCGTATAAAAAGCTCTATATCTCGAGAATGAAATGAGTTATCGTTCTGATCTCAACCTTAAATAAAATTTCGATATCTTATCAACATTTCGTCCGCGGCTTTGTATGTGCTAAAGTCAAGATACGCAAAGGCTACGCAATGTGATTTTTCGTCTGCGAACTCTTCAAAAGTTTCCGCAGTTGTCACGTGCAGTAGCGCGCCGAGAAACATGTAGGCTCGCCTAACCAACCGGCCCTCGATACACAAGCACTCCTGTTGCCTCACGACAGGCTCAGCTGTTTGAACATCGTGGCGAAGGTCAGAGTATCCCTATCAGTACAACCCCATTTGCATTGTACCTTGTGTGTGTTTATTTAATAGCGGTAGTGTTAATTGAGTTTTGACGAAAGCGGCGCGATTATTTCAAGCAAAGTGACGTAATACGGCCATGGTGGATAAGCTCAGCTCAGACTGGTTACTGTTGTAGCACAGGTAACAATAAGAGAAACAGACACAGGATTAGGGACATCAAAGTGTTTTGTATGTATAGCTATGTAAAGTTTATAATTGCCTAACGTCTGTCGGTGTGTAAGCTTCGTAAATACAAACGTAATTACGAATATACATAAGTCAACACCAGTTGATGAGCTTTCCTTTATTTGGGGAGAAAAATAACTTCTGATGTCCGCTGTAACGAAGAACTAAAATGCAGAATCTCTACAGGACGAAAACCGTTTCTGAAGAAGCTAAATTTGTTGATATCAAATATTAATTTAAATGCTAGGAAGCCCATTCTGAAAGCATTTTTCTGTAGTGTAGTGGAGTGAAAAGTAGACGATCAGAAGTTCAGACAGGAAGATCATAGAAGCTTTTCAGATATGGTGCAACAGGAGAATGAAACTTGCTAGGCTTGCTTAACATGCACTCCTGTTACGTCTCGAGAGGCTTATTGCTTGAACATCATGGCCAAATACAGGCCTAAGCGCAAGCGAATGTGTCGTCATCAGAGCAGATACATGTAGCGTCAGACGTGACGTCATTATGACTTACAACCGCTGTGTTGAAAAGACAGAGGCCGTGTATCGACGTCAGTGACCACTGGGGACGCTTACTTGTCGCACTTATTCTGCAAAAGAATTAAGAGCAACACATGCAGCAGAGATTATGACGTTATAACGGCACCTGTAACTGCTGACGGCGCATTCGCCTGCGACCAGCCCTCTATTTCACAGCGTCAGTGCACAGGACAGGAAACAACGCCCGGAAACATGGAAAAGTACAGGGGTACAGAGCCTTCGACCTTTGGTTGTGTCCTACGCGGGTGCCGTAGGAGGACGTTAACGCAAGTCCCAGCAGAGTTGCAATGGCGAACTAAGTGCTCGAAGCTGAGAGAAATGAATGAATGCGGTGGCCAGCATGTTCACCGGACAATGCCTCCCACAACGCTTGCAGAGCTGCATATTGCGCTCGTGGGAGAATGGCCAAATACCCCCAAGAGCTGATTGACAAGCTCATACTGTCCATGCCATGCAGGTGTGCAACTGTACGTTAACACACACTGTATTACAGAACGACGAGAATGACCCATTGACTATTATGGGCCGCGGTGGAGTGGCCGTGCGCTCTAGCCCACCATGCTGCGGAGCGCGCCGTTGCTCACCGTCGGAGGTTCGCGTCCTCCCTCGAAAATAGTTATATATATGTTGTCGTCGACATAATTGAAGTAGTTTTTAAGCCTACAGACTGATAACCGCAGCTGTTACTGCCTCAGATTTACAAACATTTGAACACTGTTATGGTAGCCCCATGGTGCCTCGCCCTCAGTAAACGTCATGTAGACCTCAACTAAAGAGCTGAGGCAGTATGAGACACAAATTATAACTGTAAACAATATCTAAACCAAATGCGTTACCATATGTATAATGTGTATGATACCTCACCTGATCCGCAAATTGTTTTGAGCACTGTATATGGTACGCGTAACAGTACAAAACGAGTCATAGAACAGGAAAATTTTACAGAGACGATAACTTCAAACACGGTACTGAAGTGACAACGCTAGCCAGTAAAAACTCAAAACATGGGAGGTATCCCCAATGGAGCCGAGAACTATTATCAATTAATTAATTCGCACATCCGTAGGAAAGGAGTGCACAGATTTTAAAACCAGAGATTATAAACACCTCAGATCTATTAAGAGTAGAAGTGCACATAAAATAGCTGCAGAATACAGAGATTTAAAAAAAAAAAATATGTTTCGAGAATGTACCTCACAAACGTCTTCTAATCAAATTGCGTGCTTATGGAATATAGCCACAATTGTGCCATTGGATTCATGTCCTGTCAGAAAGGACACAGTACCTTGTAATTGACGGAAACTCATCGAGTGGAACAGAAGTTCCACAGGAAAGTGTTATCGGGCCCTAATGTTCATTACTTTTTATAAACGATTTAGGAGACAATCCGAGTAGCTCTCTTAGACTGTTCGCGGATGATGCTGTCACTTAACGGTTAGTAAAGTCACCAAAAGGTTAACAGCAATTGCAAAATGATTTAGATAAGATATCAGCATGCTGCAAAAAATTCCAATTGACACTTAATAATGAGAAGTGTGAAGTCTTTCATATGACCACTAAAAGAAATGCGTTAAACTTTATTTACACAATAAATCAAACCTACAGGCTGTAAATTCAGCTAAATATCTAGGAGTAACAATTACAAACAACTTAAGTTGGGAATCACACATAGAAAATATTTTAGGGAAAGCGAAGCAAAGACTACGTATCGTTGGTAGAACACTTAGAAGATGCAACAGTTCTACTAAAGGAACTGTCTACACCACACTAGCGCGTCCTGTTTTCGAGTATTGCTGCGCATTGTGGGAACCCTACCAAGTGGGACTGACAGAAAATATAGAGAAAGTACAGGGAAGGGCAGCTCTTTTTGTATTATCGCGATATAGGGGAGAGACAGTCACGGAAATGATGCACCAGTACGCGTCGAAATCATTAAAAGTGTTAGTCGTTGCAACGAAATCTATATCCTTCACCAACTTTCTGTTCGGAATGTAAACATATTTTGTTAGCACCTACCTACCTAGGAAGACATGATCATCAAAATAAGAGAAATGAGGTAAAAAACGGAAAGATTTAGGTGTTTCTTTTTCAGCGAGCTATTAGAGAATGGAACGGTAGATAAACACCATAAAAGCGGTTCAATGAACCCTCTACCATGCACTTCAACGTCACTTGCAGAGTGTTTATGTAGATGTAGAGGGAACAGGTTTCAAACATTTATTGCCTCAGAACTTCAAAATTCAAAAATACAATTACATTGTTCGTAGAAAAATAAAAGGTCGAAGCTTTGCATTCCGGATGAGCAGCACGTGTGCTCTTTTCCTTGTCTGCACGGATGGTGAGTTTTTAGGCTCTTCATATACCCGTTACGAATATTCTACACATTTTAATTCGATGAGCGTGGACTTACAATGGTCTTATTTTTACAGCGTTTTGAAAGTTCAATTATAATAACTCTGTATATTGCAAATATAAGTGAATAAACAAGCAAGTATTTCAGTGCATTTTTTAACATATCAGTAAACAAGTATTTCTTTAGATTGTCGTGTAGCAGGGGATAGAGAAGGGGAAGGAAAGTGAAAAGGGAATGCGAAGAGGATTGAAAGGGAGAGGGTGGCGAAGGGATGGGCAGGGAGAAGGGGGGAGGTGGAGATAAACAAAGAGGGAGGAGGAGCAGGCAGACAGGGAGGGGAGGGAGGAGTAGTACGAAGAGAGGATGCAGGAGAAGGCGATGGAAGGGGAGGAGGCAGAAAAAAAGAGATAAGGGTAGTTCCCGTCACCAAGTGTTGTGAATTTACGCGTGCCATCAACCAATTTAATCTGAAACATGGCTGAACACAGCTAGTAGACTTACGATAATTGTAGTCGACAATTTAAAAGTTCGAGTTTTATGTAAGCATCTCTATAGATACCATAAATCGCCGATACTTAAGCGTATTCAGTTGTAAAATGGAGGGCGAGGGCATACAGAAGAACAGAGGGGTGGGGTGTGTTTCTTTACGGCACCAGAAGTAGGAGGGGGGGAGGGGGGATGGAAATTCGTCGATGAATGGCACTACTGTACGGGGAGCACTGCGTTATATTCTAAGTCAAAAATTTTAGTTCAGTCAGGGAGGGTTTCAATAATCAGATGTTTGATAACTTAAGGGACTTAACTGCGGAGTCATCAGTCCCTAAACTTACAAACTACTTATGAACTACCTTAAGCTAAAGGCGACAAAACATCCATGCCCTAGGGGGAATTCGAACCCCCGACGGAGAGTGGCCTCGCGCGTAGGTGCATAGCGACTCAATGCGCTCGGCCACTCCGCTGCGGCAGGGAGGGTTTAAGCCCAAAGCGCGACGAGGTACCGCTGGAAATGGAAGCCCAGAGGACGCAAAGTGCGCTCAAATGCAACATCTACACATTTACTCTGCAAATAAAATTTAAGTGCCTGGAAGAGGTTTCATCGAAGCGCTTTCGTAATATTTCTATACCGCACTAATCTTTATAGCTCGTGGAAAAAAAATAAAAAATAAATAAATAAAATTAAATTAAATTAAAAAATCTTTCCGTATTCGACGTGGTTTCTCTTATTGTAGTTGGCTGCTAACAAAATAAGTTCGTACTCGGAGAAGAGAGCCGGTGAAAGAAATTTCGCAAATACATCTCGTAGCAAAGAATCACACCTTTCTTTTAATGATTTTACTCATCTCCTGCACCGTACCCGTGACACACTCTCCCCCGCGTAGCGATAATACGAAACGAGCTGCCCTTTTCTGAACGTTCTGCATGTCCTTCATCAGTCCCACGCGTTAAGGATTCCACACTATGCAATATTACTCCAAAACAGGATGGGCAATTGTTGAGTAGGCAGTTTCTCTAGTACAATTACCGCAACTTCTACATTGTTCTGCCAATGAAATGCAGCCTTTTGTTCGCCTTTCCTGTGATTTTTGTTTGTTTTCTTTCCAATTATAGTTGTTCGTAATCGTAAATCCTTAATTCAATTTACGGCCCCTTACACTTGACGCTAAATGAAGTTTAACGAAATTCTAGTTTTCATATGGATCACATTTGTTGTTATTTAGGGTCAATTGTCACTTTTCGCTCTTCAACTGCCAACTTTCGCACCGTGAACAGATCTAAATCGATTTACAGTTTCTTTTGATCTTGCGGTTACTGTGCAGTTCGCGAACGAACTAGTTCGGAAGAGCGCTCCCACAGGCGGACTACGCGAACTAGTTCGCAGATCCCTCGCCTCTTAGTTCGTCCGCTCCTTTTCCGAAGACTGGCGGGGAACAGCGAGAGGACGCGAGAGTGTGCAGAATTGATTGATTCCCTTCTGCCAGTTACCGTCATTTCAAGCTGAGATGCAGCTCAGCTGTAGTTTCATAGTTCACTGCCACAAGAAATCCATTTTAAAAATAAAGTACTACGAGTACTCCGTATGCAAAGTACTTGAATACCATTGTATCATCCATTCGTGTAAATAACTGGTTTATTTGCTTAAGTATTTGATGTCTAATTGCCCAAATATATGGGTACTAGCAGACGCTTTGGCAACACTGATTCAGTACATGAGAAAGCTATCATTACAAAAGGAAGAGCTCTTTTAGTAACGGTAGTAAAAGCCAAAAAGAGCGGACGAACTAAAGAGAGCGGACGAACTAAAAAGAGCGGACGAACTAAAAAGAGCGGACGAACTAAAAAGAGCGATTAATTCGCGGCCGAGCTGCGGACTAAAAGGAGAGCTACCGGTCGCGAACTAAAATATGCGTGATCGGTCGCGAACTAAAATATGCGCGATCTGTCACGAACTAAAACATGCGCGATTGGTCGCGAACTAAAATATGCGCGATCGGTTGCGAACTATTATGCCAAACGTATCTCGCTTCTTAGTTCGTTGGATTCTTTCCCGAAGACCGAAGAGCAATAGCGAGAGGGCGCGCAGCAGAATTAAAAATCAAGTGTTTGCCTTCTGCTGATGAGCGTCATTTCGAGATGAGCGTTTGCTTGCTAGATTACATAGTTCAGTGCTACAAAATTTCTGTTTTGAAGTATTCTGCACTCTGCAATATCTGACTAATAAAATCCATAATGCCAAGATATAGAGATAACTCTAAACTTAAACGCGAGAAATTATCCACAGACTGTTTCTTTTGGTTTGCGTGATATCGTTAGCTGTTCAAGCAGCAAGCGCATGAAGCAGCTAGGTAGGGGAACTTCTCCCTGCACCTGCATGCGCAGACCACGCCGCTCAGCCGTCACTGGTAGCGGACGAACTAAAAGAATGAACTAGTTCGCGGTCCACTCCCGACCGCGGAATATTATGCGCAACTCTACTGTTAACCGACAAAGGACAGCACCATCCGCGAACAGCCAGAGAGAGAGCTGCTCAGATTGTACCATAAATCGTTCATAGAGACTAGCAGGGGTCGTGACACTTTCCTGGGCAACGCCAGGTCACTTCTGTTTTACTCGATGCCATTCCGTTAGTTGCTACGCACAAGACGCGTACCCACAGTTAGTAGCTGAAACTGCCATAGCCGGCATGAGAGAATGATAGGTCGGGCGTGTGCAAAAGTGTTTCGTAGCTGGCCGTATGTGCCTTAGCGTCAGTAGCTGGCCGCCGCCGGCCGCGGTGGCCGAGAGGACTGAGGCGCTTCAGTCACGGTCTGCACGGCCACTACGGTCGGGGCTTCGTAAGTAGTTTGTAAGTTTAGGGGCTGATGACCCCGTAGTTAAGTTCCATAGACGATACAAACATTTTTTAGCTGTCCTCCCATTTGTAGGGATGCAACATCGTTGATAAAAACATCGATGTTAAGACATCGATGTTCCTACGGATAAATATCTATGTTAGAAAAACATCGCTCCTGAAAAACGATACATCGATGTTTTTCCGATGTTTCCATACGTTTAAGAAATATTAGGAAAAACACGCTGAAGTGAAGCTGTGTTGCCAGAAAGTGTCTGCCTTATTTATGTTCTTTCACTAGGCTACAAATACAGCGAAATGACAGATTAGAAGTTAGGAATAAGGTTTCGCTTCCTATTGCGCTGATTTTACTTGGGATTTACATCGATTTGTTCATTACATGCGAAATAACTTGTGTTTTGTTGACGTATTGCATTTTTCTTAGCTGTCGACGTGGAGAAAATTAAGCATTATGCATCTTTCAGTTATTACTTACTAATGTATTTTTAAAATGAATATTATATGTACCTTGCTGAAATGAAAAACTATGTTATACTTGGCATGTTGCCTTTTGTCTCGGATTTTTCGTCGACTTTTGTTTGATGTTTTAACTGACGTTTTGACAGTACCACATCAGTCTGACTGGGTAACACTGTAAAAGATTCGATTCCACTGCTGTTGGAGGGTGAAATTTCAGCAATACCAGCATCCCGTGCTGGAAAAACATCAGATTGTTTCACATTTCACTTACCTACTATTTCAAAAGTATGAAAACAGCGACGACAGCAGGAGCTGACGCTGGCTGAGCAACTAATAAAGTAATAATGGAGTTGCCAGTCACTTGTTGAACGATGTCGATAGTTTTGGACTTATGTCGTCGATGCATAGGCGATACATCGCTGTTCAAAACATCGATGTTAACATCGATGTTTATGGACGAAACATCGATGTTTTCAAAACGTCGATGTATCGTTTGCATCCCTACCCATTTGCCGGCGCACGTGCGCACTCTTCGTAATAATGGCGAAGAAACGCGAGCGTGGTCTTGGCTGCGGGGGGTCGCGTTGTGTTTCCGCTCTAAATTATCCCCGCGAGTTAACTGAGCGTAATCTGTTGCTCGAGGCGGCGAAGTCGTTAATCAGGAGACTCGCAAAAAGAGCTGCAGCGATGCAGATGGGGCGGCGGCGGCGGTCGACAAAGGCGTTACTTCCAGCGCGCGGAACTCCATTCTGCCGCGCGCCACGCTGAAAAACGGTCGCAGGACTGCTCACACCGGCGCTGCCGGAAAAAAGGCCAAGACCGCTGCGACATCGGGTAATTATTCTTGCAGCTAGTGTTCCCAACTGCTTCTCTTGTAATAACGGCTAAGAACAACGTAAGGCGTCTTCTGCAATATTTCATCGCGTATGCAAGCAGATACGTTCGTGGCTATAAACTTAAATGAATGATCATAGTTTTAGTCCCAATACTCTGAAAATTTTTAGCTGTCAGGCGATAAAAAAAAATTCTTTATTGGAAAATCATGATTTCGACCAGTAACTGCCCATTATCAATGCATGTGTTTAACTGTAGATGTTATTAATGTGGAAAAACAGTTGTCATACTTGGCGTGGTGTGAGTTTTTCCACATTAATAACATCTACAGTTAAACACATGCATTGATAATGGCCACTTACTGGCCGAAATCATGATTTGCCAATAAAGATATTTTTTTAAAGAAATCCACTGATAGCTGAAAATTCTCAGAGTATTGGAAACATATCACAGTCGTGGAACGCAAACCATGGAAAGTAACCTGACATAGTTTTAGTGTCACATCTATTATTATTATAGCTAATGATTATTCCTTGTTGGAACCGTTTGATCTTGATGTAATTTACAACTATTTATTTTCGTTTTGTCTCCTCAAATTAAGCTTTTTGTGTTCGTTTCTTTGTTTCTTTTGCTTTTCTCACCACTTAACATTCTTTTTTTGTAAAGTGATTTCAAATTATTGTTTCTTGAATGTATTACTGAAATATCCTCTGACATTTCTTCTGTTCCCGTGCCCATTTAGCCGATGACTTCTCAAATTTCTATATACTACTTCGTATTTCCTTTTCCTGAAGGATTCGAGATTTTATCTTATTCTGTTGTCATACAACCTGTGAATGTCTCGCTGAAAATCGATTCTTTTGATGAAACTATTTGCCTAAATCGTAAATCTGTGATCATTAATTAACAGATAACTAGTTTGGATGAATATAGATAAGTTTTGCATATAGAGCTCACAATGTTTATACTCGTGGACATCACTTTGTAACGCTCTAACTTGATGAAGCATGAAACGCACATTGCGAGATTGCCGCATCCGTCCACACCAGTTCCCAGACAAATAAAGTGCGAGCTATGCAAAAATACTTTATATTCTATTACAAATTATAATTTCAAATTAAATACCGAATAAATTTATGGCAAACTCAAGACTGATCAATTAATTAATTAATAATCCTTCAAACTTCAAATTATGGATAGATCTAATTGTTCTTTGCGGCGATCTAAATCTGTACAGGTTTCCAGCCAACATAGTGTTTTTTTTAATTTCTAGGATGACCGATTTCTATGTTACTTAGACGTCATCTTCTGATCTATATGAGATATGACGTTGTGAAATATAGATCAGAAAATGATGTCTAAGTAACGTCGAAAACGGCCATCCTAAAAGTAAAAAAATTAAAAATAACAAATAAAAATCATGGCTGGCTACCTGTAAAAACTTAAGTAATTTTACGTGGTCCAGACGCACTAGCAGTATATTGTCTACATAGAGCAGC
Organism: Locusta migratoria; assembly: GCA_026315105.1. NCBI lineage: Eukaryota > Metazoa > Arthropoda > Insecta > Orthoptera > Acrididae > Locusta > Locusta migratoria. Next base: position 39,943,858 of record CM048749.1, read on the forward strand.
ATCAGTTGGAGGGGGCAAGATAATTTCGCATTCCCCATTTAACTGATATGGAAAACGCCCAACATGACGGAATGTAGTACGGTTTCCTGACCGTTACTTCAAACCGACGTTGGGAGAACGCGCATGTTTTCACATATCTATCTGTTCAATATACTGGGTTGTCTTAAAATATATCTCAAAACTGAAACAGCGATGGAGGAGGCAGGAATAAGCAGATTTTTTTATAGAAATGTTTGTTCGGTAATGGCACATTACAGCGCTAACGTGTACAGAAGTATGAAAGAAACGAAACTGAAAAGGAAAATAAAGACAGAAGTTATTGATCTCTTAAAAGAGGTGCGCGAAAGAGCGGCCACAAACAGAGCTACAAGATTCACAGCGACGGTGCGTGGATCAGCGCACACCAAAGTAGACGACAGCCATGTCGACCGCACGTAAGTCAGCAACAGACACGCGGGCAGCTAGACCTACTTAAGGTGTGACGGGACTCTCAAACAGCAGGCTTTTAATATGACCCCAAAAGAAGAAATCCACGCACGTCAAATCAGGTGAACGGGGTGTCTAGGGAACACCCAACCAATTCTCGCCGTATACGGCGTCCAGGTCATTCTGACGCTTCCACTGAAGTGCTGCAGCACATTCTGCGAACATGTGTGGAAAATCGTCCAGAACTCCAGGCAAGACCGTTGCGAACATTTTGTACGCACTTTTGACACCGTACCTCACAAACGGCTTTTAATCAAATTCCGTGGTTATAGTATATCGCCCCAAATTTGCGATTGGATAGGGGATTTCTTGACAGAGAGGACACAGTTTGTAGTAATCGATGGTAAAGCATCGACTAAAACAGAAGTGATATCGGGCGTTCCACAGAGTAGTGTCCTTCGTCCTCTGCTGTTCCTTATTTACATAAACCATTTGGGAGAAATCTAAGCCGCTCTCTTAGGTTGTTTGCAGATGACGCCGTTATTTGTCGTATAGTTAAGTCATCTGAAAATCAAAACCTACTGCAGAAGGATCTGAATATCAGTATGGTGTAAAAATTGGCAATCGACTGTAAATAATGAGAAGTTCGCAGTCGTCCACATGAGCACGAAAAGAAATCTATTAAACTTTGTTTTTAAGATAAATCAATGAAATGTGAAGACCGTAAAGTCCACTAAATACCTAGGAATTACTATTACTTCAGACTTAAACTGGAAAGAACACATAGATAATGTCGTGGGAAAGGCGAACCAGAGACTTCGTTTTATTGGCAGAACCCTTAAAAGATGCAACAGAACTACAAAAGAAACTGCATACACTACACTTGTCCGTCCAGTTTTGGAGTATTGCTGCCCAGTGTGGGATCCTTATCAGGTGGGTTTGTCGGAGGAAATCGACAGAGCCCAAAGAAGGGCAGATCGTTTCGTATTGTCACGATACAGGGGAGACAGCGTTACGGAAATGATACAGGATCCGGGATGGTAATCATTACAACAACGGCGCTTATCGCTGCGGCGTGGGCTACTTACGAAACTCCAATCGCCAACATTCTCCTCCGAATGCGAAAATATATTGTTGACTGCCAGTTACATAAGTAGAAAAGATCATCAGAATAAAATACGAGAAATTAGAGCTGAAACGGAGAGATTTAGGTGTTCTTTCTTCCCGCGCGCTATTTGAGAATGGAATCGGAGATAAATAGTATAATTGTGGTTCGATGAACCCTCTGCCAGGCACTTAAATGTTATTTGAAGAGTATCCCATGTAGATGTAGATGTTTATCACGCTCAGTTTTCAGGACGGGGCTGTAGTTGTAGATGAATAGTGTTATAATCAATACACAACGAATCTGCAGTAGTAAGAAGTTTATTACAACCAGTAATTAATCCAACAATAGTATAGGTAGGCTCACAGCGTTCCGTCGCGAAAGGTGTTGATGTGTCGTGGCTTCTGGAGGACTCTTCAATACGTCGGTTATCATCGGCGAAGACTGACTGCCTCTGGAGGTTTTTTTTTCCTTTATTGTGTTTTCACACCAGCTATTACACTAGTAGGCTGGCAGCAGCTCCAGAGGCTGCTCTTCAGCCGAGAGAATAAAATACATGGATGAGATGAAAATTAAAATACAAGGCAGGCGAGAAAACAATGGAGGAATAATGACATAGACATGGTGACCAATCGAAGTACAAACAGTTGACAGATGATCAAAATCAGATTTAGTCAGTTAAAAATGATGAGCCACGGTGACCTAAAAACAATGTAGGACGACAATAACACAGGATGGCGAGTACACGGAGACACTAATTAAAACACACGGTGCGACACTTGTCTGATTGCGGTGGACGCAGTAAAAAAACATACACTTCGCTGGAGCACAGCACACAACACTTGACGTAACACTGTTAAAACTGTCGGTCCAGAACCCCGAGAAGGGGGGGGGGGCGGGAAGGGAAGCGCGGGGAAGAGGAAAAACGGCGGGGAAGGAGGCGGTAGGGAGGAGCCATACGGACTCCAGGGTAGGGAGGGGGTAGCCAAGCGGGGGAGGAGAAGGGATGGGGGTGGGGGATCAGAGCTGGTAGGACGGGTATGTGTCGGGACTGAGGACGTCATCAGGGAGGGGGGCGGCAGAAATTACCCTGGGAGAGGACATGGAGGGTGTGGAGATGAAGGGAAGGGGGTATAACGCGGTAGAGGCGTGGCAGAGGCCTAGGGTTGGTAAGGATGGGGTGGACCAGGGGGTTGCGGGAGTCTATTTTACGGGTGGTATAGAGGATACGGATACGCTGGAGGTATTCGAGGAGGTGGGATCAGGTGATACACGATCCGCGTGGGGGAAGGGAGCCGGATGCGGTAGGCGAGGCGGAGGGCGTGGCGCTTAAGGACTTGAAGGGTTTTATAATAGGATGTAGGAGCGGAGCTCCAGACAGGATGGAAGCTGCAAAGGACAGGACGCATGAGGGAGGCCACTGGAGGCTGGGCGGCCGTCTTAAAAGGGCTGCCGGCAGAGCGTGGTGGCGCCCGTGGAGCCTGGTAGTAGAGGTCTGCAAATCGCCGGTTTCGCTCGCTCGTATTCGGTCGAGTGTACAGCGCTCGGCGGTGGCGCGCCGAGTGTGTTAAGCTCGCAGCGAGCGTGTTGACACTTGAACGAAGCTATGTGGGGCGGGGCGGGCAGATGCCGCGAAGTGTCACTCTCCCACTTTTATGAAATTTGCATATGTTGTAATACATGATAAAGGGGTAGCTGCCCCCTAATTGTCACTTCCCCTGCAACATACCTAGGCCGATCTTCGTCTCTTATCAAAAGATACTTTCATACCAAAAATCATTAAAATCGCTTCACTAATCTCTAAGTCATCGCGTTTTTTCTATTTCAGCCTAAATTTTGGAGGGACCGTTTCACCCCTTAAATACGTTTTTCCGTCGCTAAAAAAATACGTGTCCCATAGTTTTTAATATATTATGTTGTTGTTGTGGTCTTCAGTCCGGTGACTGGTTTGATTCAGCTCTCCACAATACCCTATCCTGAGCAAGCCTCTTCAACTCCACATAAGAACGGCAACCTACATCTGTCTCTATCTGCTTACTGTTCCCATCTCTTGGTCTTCCTCTGCGATTTTTACCCCACACACTCCACACACTTCCCTCCAACGCTAAATTCACAATTCCTTGAAGTCTATGTATGTGTCCTACCAATCGATCTCTTCTTTTAGTCAAGATATGCCAGAAATTTCTTTTCTCCCCAATTCTGTTCAGTACCTCCTCATTAGTTACGCGATCCACCCACCTAATCTTCAGCATTCTTCTGTAGCACCATATTTCAAAAGCCTCAATCCTCTTCCTGTCCGCACTGTTTATCGTCCATGTCTCACTCCCATACAAGGCAACACTCCATACAAATGCTTTCAGAAAGGACTTCCTTAGGCTTAAATCAATATTCGATGTTAACAAATTTCTCTTTTTCAAGAACGCTTTTCTACCCATTGCCATTCTACATTTTATGTCCTCTGTACTGCGACCATCATTTGTTATTTTACTGCCCAAGTAACAAAACTCATCTACCTCCTTTATTGACTCGTTTCCCAATCTAATTCCTTCAGTATCACCTGATTTTCTTAGACTGCACTCCATTACCCTAGTTTTGCTCTTGTTAATGTTCATCTTATATGCACCTTTCAGCACACTGTCCATTCCGTTCAATTGCACTTCCAGGTCCTTTGCTGTATTTGACAGAATTACTATGTCATCGGCAAACCGCAATGTTTTTATTTCTTCTCCCTGCACTTTAATGCCCTCTCCAAATTTCTCCTTGCTTTCCTTTATAGCTTGCTCAATGTACAAATTGAATAACAATGGAGAAAGACTACAACCCTGTCTTACTCCCTTTCCAACCGCTGCACCCCTTTCATGCCCTTCAACTCTGACAACCGCCGTCTGGTTTTTGTACAAGTTGTAAATAACCTTACGCTCCCTATATTTTACTCCTGCTTGCTTCAGAACTTGAAAGAATTTATTCCAATCAACATTGTCAAAAGCCTTCTCCAAATCTACAAAAGCTAGAAATGTAGGTTTGCCTTTTCTTAATCTATCTTCTAGGATAAGCCGTAAAGTGAGTATTGCCTCCCGTGTTCCGACATTTCTCCTGAACCCAAACTGATCTTCCCCGAGGTCGGCTTCTACCAGCTTTTCCATCCTTCTGTATATATATATATATATATATATATATATATATATATATATATATATATATATATATATATATACAAATTTCATAAAAATCGGAGAGTGACACTTGGATAGGTTTCCTTGTAAGTCGTTACGGCAGCGGCTCCTGGCTCTGAGCTGTGGGCTGCACCCCCACTAACTAAAGGAACTATTTTCGGATAAAATCAGCTGTGCTGTAGACGTGTATTCCTGCATAGTAGCGCGTAACTGCAATATAATTGTACCCCAAACGAGACAAAAAGGTTGTTTTCACCAACTACAACATTTGGAAGTAATGTAAAGGATCCAAAGAGAAACTGCGAAACGAACAAAGTTTATATTGCAATGTACAAAACTGAATGCTACCGTACAACAAAGTATACATCGAAAAGTAACAACATTATCTCCAAACTATTCGTTGGTGGCATTGTAATTGCAATGTATTGTTAAAATATCATTTACACGTTGTAGATCGAGTAGAGTTCTTCTATCAGATATCAGGTTCCCTGCCGCACTGAAAGTGCGTTCACTAACTGTGTTTGAGGCGGGCACACAACTCTTTTTGCCAATACAGCTAGCTTAGGAGAGTGAGTACTGTTGCGTTTCCACAATTCAAGCTGATCGTCGTCATCACCATCAATTCGTGCAAAATAATAGTCCAGCTCATTGGTGGATTGCGCGTCGCGCATTTCACAGTCCAGCCATTCCAAAAACATGCACTTCATTCTTTCGGCTGGTGCACCCGGCCGACATTGTTCAGACGGCCCTAGATAAATATAACACAGATATCATTAAAACAGCAGGAGCACCATAAATTCGTACAGCTGTTTAAAGTAAACAATTGGAATAAGATGATTTAAAGCAGGTAGAGGATATATGAGCAATAGACCGGCATATGACCCTTACGAAGGAAGAAAGCGCGGAGCCTATACATTGCACAACAGCTTGCATGCGTTCTTTATTACGTAGACAAAAAGACGACAGTGGAGGTGGGGCATATATGAATATTGCAATTGGAAAAATTCACGTTAAGGACTGACTCGGAAAAGGTAGAGGCGCAGCAACCACGCACAGTGCCAAAATGCTACGGGAATATGTATTAACGAGTTACAACAGAGAGAGATGCACAAACCTAGCCTAACGGGTATACATCAATATCGGAGTATTTAATATCAATATAAAAGACGGACAAAGTATTTCAGGACTTGAGAGTGACAAGAGAGATGGATATAAAATACAACCATTTCCTCTTTGACGGCAAATAACACCTACCACTAAACAGGCACTAATAGTCCACAAAATGAGAACAAGAAAGAAAGAAAGATGATGGGAAACTCATTTAGTAGATGATCTTACAACAAAAACTTTATATTAATCACGTATAATAACTTGTATTACAAATTTCGCAGTCAGGATGTATTCTCTAGCGTCCAGTTGGCTCCCGACACTCGCCTCGAACTCGAGTGGCGCTGCGGTGGGCGACCGAGTTAAAGCTCTGTATAGGGAAAGTATGGCCAGCCTGCCAGCAGCGGCCATGTGGGGCCTATTCCGCTGCTGCTTACGCACCGACCGCTACCACGTTCCCAGCGCTTAGCAATACTCATCAACCGATTTTGAGAAAACTATTCAATGAAAAAATTCAACTTTTTCACGTGTTATTGTATGATATATTACCTCGATAATGGTCTGATTTTCTATTCATTATAACTAATAGTTTCCGTGCTACATCAATTTAAATAAACTACTGAGCAAAATTTTGAAGAGTTTGCAGAGGAAAAGTCGCATTGCGTAGACTTTGCGTACGGTTGATTTTAGCACATACAATGCTGCGGACGAAATGTAGGTAAGATATCGAAATTTTGTTTAAGGTTGAGAGCAGAACGATAACTCTTTTCATTCTCGAGATACAGGGTGTTACATCCGACGGACAGATGCGGGAACTTCGAGTAGTTCTGTCCATGCGGATCTGGCTGCTATACAAATTACTTATCGTCCGATTTTAAGAAAACTGTTTCGTTTGTGGCTCCAGATCTAGGGAGTTCACATATAAATTCAGACTGACCTGCACTGTAGCCAAATATTCCAATAGACCGCAAGCATCTCGTCATCGGAGCATAGTGTAAATTAAGAAAACAACTGAGATCATGGATAAGTCCTCGATGAGTATTTTCTTCCGTATTATGTACTTATATCTTAAATGAAGTACGAAAAATGCAAGGAGATACCCACTATATAACTTTTACCAAAAATAGAAATTAAATGTGCCTTTACAACGCCAATCACATTTGAATGTCCAATATTTGTCTTGTTCCAATTCTTTGTTTCTTGTAATGATACACTTAACACATAAAAATGAATGAGAAAAGCTTGCTTCAGGAACTGTGTTTTAATTTCATATCTAAAAGAGAATCTAGTTAACTCACTAATATGTCCAAAATTTGAGTGTTTTCGGCAACTACCTGCAGATAAAACCAACGACGCGTGAATAATTTAACCTCACGACATTATACAGGAATTTCTTCACAAATTTCTTCAAGTTAAAAATATATAGCTATCTGCTGCGTGATCCATTCGACAGTGAATCTTTAATCTATTGATTTACATTATGAATTGAAATCATTACAGTGCAAGAACCGAAGTTCGCTTCTGGACTCCTAGTTTTCTCTGGCGTCTTTCATCAGTCAGACTGTTCACCTTTCTGCATTTCTGATATTTAATGGAAGTGCTATAATGTTTGCCTCTCTTCTTCGCTTCTTAAGAACACCCAAAAGTACAACATTGTGGCATTATTCAAACCCAAACATACGAATATTCACAAGGCTTCTCATGGCAGCCAAGCAACGTATAGGACCAAGATGGCGGAGATAGCCACGTGACTCGATTTCAGCCAATGGTCAGCCGCAGATGGCGGCAAGCGGCGCGGAAAAGGATGGCCATACTTTCCATATACAGAGCTTTACGACCGAGTGGCGAGCCGGCAGTGTGGACGGTCGGGCCGGTCGAGCGTGCCCCGCTCGGAAGAGCGTGGAGGAAGTCGAGCGCAGCCACGCGCCTTGTCGCAAGCTGCAGTACCGACACCTGTCGGACAGTCATAGAACGACATGCATCACGCGATTCGAGCGAGCAATCGAGCGAGGTGCAGACCTCTACCTGGTAGAGACTCGCTTCCGGGTCGCGATGCTGGCCCGTCTGGTGGATCGACCAGCAACTGAAGCGCAGGTTGGCTGGCGAGTCTTACAGTGGAGTCGGCTGATGCATCGCTGGCCAGGGCGTTTGTAAACACGCCTGGCCGCTTGTTTGAGGTCCACGCTTCGCAGACTGTGTTGCGGGTTGCCAGCTTTCCGGGGCGCTGCCTTATGGCACGCTGCCGGTACGGAGTTTACTACAATTAGTATAAAGGTGGTTCGATGAACCCTCTGCCAGGCACTTAGATGTGATTTGCAGAGTATCCCATCGCCTCAAGGCGTCATTACTGACCAGTCGTCTAAAAGCCACCTCGTGTTAGAATTCACCGTTGTCTCAAAAATTCAGCCGCGCGGAATGGCCGCGTGATCTAAGGCCTCACGCTATTGACTGGCGGTCGTCCCTCGGGCCTGGGTGTGTGTGTTGTCTAATGTAAGTCCAAGTAGTTTAGCGACTGATGACCATAGTAGTTTGCTCCAATATGTTCACAAACGTTTCAAAATTTCTAACCACTCCGACAAGTTGATAGATTAACGGTTTTGCACATACGAAAACTTACATTTCAATGACTAGAGATACACATCGAGTGATGGGCCGATTATTTAAATAACAAATTTCATAAGTGAATAGATATATTGTGCAGCTACTGTGAACATCCCAAGACCTTAAATAAATGTCTGCAGGATGATCTTGGGTGGGCTCAGAGCAATATTTAGGCTATGCGACGCCCCTGCGCAGTAATTTAGTTTACGCCCCCCCTCCCCTCACCTGTCCCCTCCCTGCCGGCCGCGGTGGCCGAGGGGACTGAGGCGCTCCAGTCACGGTCTGCACGGCCACTACGGTCGGGGGTTCGAATCCCCCCTTGGGCATGGATATTTGTGCCGTCCTTAGTATTAGCTAGTTTGTAAGTAGTTTGTAAGTTTAGGGACTGATGAACCCGTAGTTAAGTCCCATAAGCTATACAAACATTTGAACATTTTGTCCCCTCCCTGGCATCTGGGATTCACGGTGGACAATGTCCAGATTTTATCAATCATGCAGTGTGTTATTACGGTTGGAATAAGGCCAACGGTTTGAAAATGGACGATTAAGTCCGAAACTAGTTACTAAGTCCTAAATAGTGCAACTGTGACGGAAAAATAAATAGTTTTCAATACATTACCAGTTGCTGATCCTGAACCACCTTTGCGATGAATTTTCATTAAAATTGTTTCGAAGGCAAAATGTTGCCGACCCCAAACATTTTCCGCCCTGTGCAGCTGCATTTGTTACGCCTCCCTAAATACAGCCCTGGGTGGGCTACATCATCTATTCCAATTACACGCTTTTGTGACATGAATACTTTTTTATATTCACGGAATATATGACATCAACTGCGAATGGGCAAAGCTCAAAATGTGTACCCAGTTGTAATTCGAACCCTGTTCTCCCGCTTTCTAGGCAGTTGCGCTGACAGCTACACCACTGGGGACACGGTGATCACCAGGGAGGGTTGGGCAAGTTTGAGGCCCTTAATCTTACGGGAATTAGTTCTAAACCACGAGTTTGAGTACTGTTGGCAGGGTGGAGCTGGGAATTTGTAGCTGACGGGAGGCGTGCTTAGGTAGTCCTTGCAGGTGCGGTGATCACTGTGTCCCCAGAGGTGTAGTGGTCAGCACAACTGCCTCGAAAGTGGGAGACCGGGGTTTGAATCCCAGCTGGATACACATTTTCAGCTTTGCCCATTCGCAGTTGATGTTATATATTCTGTGAATGTGAAAGAATAACAACTGCAGGATCACATATATATATATATTGAATACTTTTGGCCCTGAATGTTGAAATGCCCGCGAATATCATTCCATATGGGAGCAGTGAATGAAAATACGCTAATTTCAAAATGTTCAAATGTGTGTAGAGCTTATGGGACTTAACTACGGGGTCATCAGTCCCTACAAACTACTTATGAACTAGCTTATACTAAAGACGACACAAACATCCATGAAGTCTTTCACAAAATTATTAAGTGGTTCTCTACAAATAGACTCTCATTACATTTTCAACAAAATCTAGGTAAGGTAGATTATTCAAAAAAATTTGGTGTTTGATGTGGCATTGAATTGGAAGAAACACATCGAAGATCTGCTGAATCGTTTGATTTCAACTATGCTATCATAGTTGTTGATACACATCTCAGTAAATTAGCTTAGCCGCGGCGGAGCGGCCGAGCGCATTGGGGCGCTATGCTCCGATGCGCGAGGCCGTTCCCCGTCGGGGGTCGAATCCCCCCTGGTGCATAGATGTTTGTGTCGTCTTTACTACAAGGTACTTCATAAGTAGTTTGTAAGTTTAGGTACTGATGACCCCGCAGTTTAGTCCCTTAAGCTTAACAAACATTTGAACATATTTTTGTATCGGTTGTAAATAAATAGTTACCACTATTTAAGTTCCAACCCTCGTAAAATGTCCTTTGTAAAATGTGTACATATGTAATGAAAAAAACCATTTATTTTCGTAGGCGATGGAAAATGAAAAAAAGATAACTGTAAAATGATGGGCTTTTACAACTACAGCCCCGTCCTGAAAACTGAGCGTGATAAACATCTACATCTACATGGGATACTCTTCAAATAACATTTAAGTGCCTGGCAGAGGGTTCATCGAACCACAATTATACTATTTATCTCCGATTCCATTCTCGAATAGCGCGCGGGAAGGAAGAACACCTGAATCTCTCTGTTCGAGCTCTGATTTCTCGTATTTTATTCTGGTGATCATTTGTACCTATGTAAGTAGGAGTCAACAATATATTTCCGCATTCGGTGGAGAATGTTGGCGATTGGAGTTTCGCAAGTAGCGCACACCGCAGCGATAAGCGACGTTGTTGTAATGATTCCCATCCCAGATCCTGTATCATTTCCGTAACGCTGTCACCCCTGTATCGCGACAATAAGAAACGAGTTGCCCTTCTTTCGACTCTTTCGATGTCCTCCGTCAAACCCACCTGATAAGGATCCCACACTGGGCTGCAATACTCCAAAAATGGACGGACAAGCGTAGTGTATGCAGTTTCTTTTGTAGTTCTGTTGCATGCTTTAAGGGTTCTGCCAATAAAACACAGTCTTTGGTTCGCCTTTCCCACGATATTATCTACTTGTCCTTTCCAATTTAAGTCTGAAGTAATTGTAATTCCTAGGTATTTTGTGGAGTTTACGGCCTTCACATTTGATTGATTTATCTTGTAAACAAAGTTTAACGGATTTCTTTTCGTACTCATGTGGACGACTTCACACTTCTCATTATTTAGAGTCAATTGCCAATTTTTAGATTGGCAGATTGGCAGATCGTTCTGCAGTTGGTTTTGATCTTCAGATGATTTTACTAGACGGTAAATGACGCTGTCATCTGCAAACGCCGGCCGCGGTGGCCGAGGAGACTAAGGCGCTCCAGTCACGGTCTGCACGGCCACTACGGTCGGGGGTTCGAATCCCCCCTCGGGCATAGATATTTGTGCCTTCCTAGTTCGTAAGTAGATCATAAGTAGTTTGTAAGTTTAGGGACTGATGACCCCATAGTTAAGTCCCATAGACTATACAAACATTTGAACATTTTTGAACATCTGCAAACAACCTAAGAGAGCTACTTAGATTTTCCCTAAATCGTTTATGTAAATAAGGAACAGCAGAGGAAATAACACTACTCTGTGGAACGCCCGATGTCACCTCTGCTTTAGCCGATGCCTTACCATCGATTACTACGAACTGTGTCCTGTCTGACAAGAAATACCCTATCCAAACGCAAATTTGGTGCGATATACCATAACCACGGAATTTGATTAAACGCCGTTTGTGAGGTACGGCGTCAAAAAGCTTTCTGGAAATCAAGAAATACGGAATCAATGTGCGAAATTTTGTCGATAGCACCCATCACTTCGTGTGAATAAAGAACTAGTTGTGTTTCGCATGAACGATATTTTCTAAATCCGTGTTGACCTTGGGTCAATAGATCGTTCTGTTCGAGATAATTCATAACATTGAATACAGGATATGTTCCAAAATCCTGCTGCAAATTGACGTCAATAAAATAGGCCTGTAGTCTAGTGGCTTACTCCTACTGCCTTTCTTGAATATAGGTGTGACCTGGGCAACTTTCTAATCTTTTGGTACAGATCCAGCTAGCAGGGAACCTGTTTAGAAATGGTGGAGATGCTGCTTACAGAGGTGTTCGTCTTGCAAGCATTTCTGCCGTCGCCTTCTGAAAGCCTCGAGGTACTTGTGAATAGCCCTATATTGCACAGTCGTCTATTGGAGAAGGGGCAACGGTATTCTGTGAGGTCCCGGACTGCCAGACTGGAAATGAATCTGTTCCGTGTACAGGAGACTGCTCGGGGCCCAGTAGACAGCGCTGCTTTCCCCTCTATTGGCTGCCTCCGCCGCCCGCGGTCCATCGTGGCATGTTGGCAGAACAAAAAGCGGCGTCCTTTGTGGCCGCGCGGCGTGACGTCACGTAATGAGGCCGCCACGTCCGTCCGTCGGCCGCCCCGCCAGCTGGCGGTACCGCGTTCCATTCCGAGGCCCGTCCTTTCCTTCGTAATTTCTCCAGTCGGCAAAGGCCCAATATGTCACTCACTTCACCACAAAAAATTACATCCATAGTACAATCTTTAAAAACGAAGCATTCTACTGGTTACGATGAAAAATCAACAAAGTTAATTATGGCGTGTTCTTGTGAGTTTATCACACTTGTACAGCCAGTCTACTATAACTCTAACATTTCCTTATTGGCTAAAATATGGAGATTTGAAACCTGCATTCAAGAAAGGAAATAAAGACAGGCCATCGAACTGCGGACCGATTTCACTTTTGCCAGGGTCTCGAAAATTCTAGAAAAGGTAATGTACAAGCAGTTTCTCAACCACCTGTCCACAAATAACGTATTCTCCAGAAGACAGTTTGGATCTCTGGAAGGTTACGGTATCGAGGACACTAATTACAGCTACAGTGAGAATGTACTTAATTCATTAGATAATAAATTACAGACAACACGTATTTTTCTGTGGTTTGTCAAAAACATTAGATTGTGTGAACCACAACATCTTTTTTTAATATAAATATGGTTCTCGGGGGAAGCGTCGGATGTTATTGTCGTAACTGTACAATATTTCGTCAGCACACCTGGTTGACATCTTCAGGTGCGATGGACACATTGCTGGCTCGTTTCCGACGAATTCCTACTCAAAACATGCGAAGAAAGAAATGCACATGGGAGGGGGGGGGGGTTCGGATCCCCCCTCGGGCATGGATATTTGTGCCGTCCTAGTTCGTAAGTAGTTCATAAGTAGTTTGTAAGTTTAGTGACTGATGACCCCGTAGTTAAGTCCCATAAGCTCTACAAATATTTGAACATTTTTGTCATTCATGTTGTTATTTTTTATTAAAAACAAGAAAGTTCCATATTTCTAACATAAAACACCGGAAAATAAGTCCTCTCTAATCACGAAAGATAGTAAAATCACAGAAGTCAGTCACTGTAAACATCAGGACTAAACAGAATCGCCAGTGAACAAAGGATCACCAAGTTGCGAAAGGCATATGAATTAACACGGGCCTACTACAAAAAGAAATGAATTTCGAGAGACGCAAAACTGAGACATTACAAAACTATGTTTCTTCCAGAAGCAACATACACAACTAAAACAATGGTAATTGGTGAACACTCCAAAATTAAGGAAACAGAAAGACAGGAGCGAAAAATTTGTAGGAAGAATTATGGAGCTATAAACAAACACGGCATTTGGATGAAGAGACCTCAGAACGAACTGTACCAAAAAACCAACAGAATAACCAAACAAATCAGGAAACGCCGAGCAAAGTTCTACAAACACACATATACAGGACGGAGAACACCAGGGCAGCAAATAAATTACTCGACATCGTAGCAGAAAGTTAGTGCAACACGGAGTGGCTGAAGCAGTAAAGTCAGGAATCTAAAGTCTGAACGAAGAACAACACAACCACCTGGCAAGAAGTGGACAGAGAGAACATTTTGAGAAGATGAACAGTTTCTGGAAGAGGAAGTAAAATAAAATCATGTATTCAAGTTCAGTCGCTTCATAAAGGGGAATAATCGATTAAATACTAAATAAATAAATAAAACACTTATTGAAAAGAGCGGCTGAGGAATACTGATGCAAATGTGGGAAATTATAGTGTTAGTTTCTGGCGTTGCAGGGAGTGTATTTATTGCTTGTCCAACTCGCTCTTTTTCTCTGTCGATTCCAAATTTTTTCTAATGTTACTAAATCTACGAGACTTAACTACTCTGCTTATCAGTCCCTAGGCTTACAAACTACTTAAACTGCTTTAAACTATCTCACACTAAGGACAACAGACACACCCCTGCCAGACGGAGGACTCGAACCTCCGACGTGGAGCAAACGTGCGCTCCACAGCAAGGCGCCTTAGACCGTCGTCTCCCATCATGTTTCCTATCCATTCCGTTACGTTTTCATAGAGCTCGATTCTTATGATGCGATATCTCCTGAACAATGTATCATGCAATAACAGATTTTTAGGTTAGCGGAGTAGAATAATGAAAACCTGTCTACGGAATGAGTTGCGATTGGAATTGGTAGTAAAGACGTAATAAATTACACCATGAGTATTACAGGAATTTTTTCAAGCATTTCATTGTTGTTGATGTCGTATCTTTTGAACTATGTGATGTACTATGATATAATTTCGTAGGTACATTTAGTCGTATATGTGTGTACTGTCTGAAAAATACGTCGCGAAAGATTTAGTACTAAAGATGTAATTAATCGAAATCTTATGCATGACTGAAAAGTTTTCCATGAACCAAATTCTTATGATTACATATCTCATTAACTATGCGTCGTGCTACCACATACCATAATTTCAAACGGACACTGTCTGGTATGTGACTGTAGGCCTACTGACTGCAAAACGTCTCGCGAATACAATTAGTGTGGAAGTGAGGAAGAGTTTAATAAGTTTGAAATAATTCGTAAAGTTTGTTGTAAATCGCTGTGTTCTCTCGTTCGCAAATAGTGGATGAATAAACACCCGTAATACACGAGTTCGTGATGGAGCACTTTTCATTTCTTATGGAGTACACCTGCTGTGTGTCGTGGGTGTTTTTATTATCAGAACGATTGCTTCCTGATGTTAAAGATTATTTGTCGGTCCGTCAGTTTAGGGCGAGACAAAAAGAAAAGGATGTTAAGTGATATATTACGAATCTCTTATTGATTGACATGGTTAAGGTAGCAGATAATGTATCAACGTAATCAGTCTGTTTAGTTTACTTTTCTGAAGATGGTTTAAAACCTAAACCGGCGACGTCATAACTATAGTAACCGCTGATGGTTGACAATATGCATTTTTTGAAATATATTACGGATGCTACCCCTCATCTTAGTAAAAATATGAGAAAATTAATATTATGCCCAACATAGCATTTTTTATTTCTTTCTTTCAATGACCGGTTTCGGCACTCTGGGGTACCAGCTTCTGGTCTATGGAAAAAATAGAGCACAATGTATAGAGATGCCTAAAACATAACATTGGTAACAATCTGTCACATATCAGTCGTATACTTGGTATCTTAGAGCATTTACGTTTTTACAGAAGTGAGCGACATTACAGTAGTTATCGGTGCAGATGGTGCATCAGACATAATAAAACACGCCATCAAACACACAACAAAATACACCTTTACCCGTGTGCCGTTGACTGTCAGAGCGACTTCGTACGGTAGGCTAACGGCGATGCAATTACACAACAGATACCTACAACTGCCGATAGAGTGTGTTACTTTATGTCAGTGTGTTTCATCTCTTAAAAGCAGGTAAGTTACTCTACATTTCTTAAAAAGTAATTGCCCTTTATCACACTGACTTCGTTTTAAATACAGTATTAATTCTCATTTAAACAACTTACAAGTTTTTGGTAAAAAAAAATATGCACTGTCACAAACTGACAACTCCAGATACCACAGCGGTCCTTCAGAATGCACAGTTCCACTACCCTCGTTCATATTAAAAATACACAGTTTAACAAACTACTCAGCAAAAAATGACAGCCATACATTACATACCGTGTGTAACATTATGCCTCAACATCAGTATGTACCTATGATCTAAACGTTACTACGTATGTATACACTTATATGTATTGTCATCTATATGTCATCGTAAAATAACACTGCTGTTGTTCTTTTACGGCATTGATGTTTTCACAAAAATTTATAACTTCTAGCAAATTTGATGTATAAACGTGAAATAGTACAATAATGGTAACGACATCGCTATGAAAAAGGGTAATTCCTTTTTAAGAAATGAAAAATATGTATGTTTTTAAGACATTAAACACAGGAATATGAAGAAGCACAATCTTCTGCAATTGCACCGCCATTAGCCACAACTATGAAGTCACTTAGACATTCAACAACAGATATATATGTTGGTGTTTTTTATTGTGTATATTTTTATTGCGTCTAACTCACTTGCACTGACAACTATAATGTCGAGCACTTGTGTAAAGGCATCAATGCTCTAAGGTACGAGAAATGTGAGTGATGTAAGAAATACGGCTACCAGTATTATGTTTTAGGCGTCTGTATACATTGCGCTTTATTTTTCAATAGACCAGAAGATTTACGTCAGTGTGCCGAAACCGGTCGTCAAAAGAATAAAAAAAGTCTTGATCTTGACGTACATCAATTTGAAGTCAAGAAGTGTAGCAGAACATTTCAGATGAGGTGACAGTAGTTTCAGCAGTGCAGTTCCGATTAGCTTTGATCAGCGCCCAAAGGTGGTGGGCACTTCAACATTTGCTGCAGCCAGTTGCGTTCCTCTTTACTTTGGATCTCTGCTCTCCAGGCCACTTTCATTTGGCTCGCCGTATACTCATAAACATACACCTTGAAATATATTTTTATGACACACTATGTTATCAAAAGTATCCAGAGAGACCCCAATACAGACTTTTTTTTAAATTTTTTTACTAAGTTCAGGTACTCCATATTAGCGACCTCAGTAGCCATTAGACATTGCGAGAGAGCAGAACGGGGCGCTACACGGAACTCACGAACGTGGTCAGGTGGATGGGTGTCACTTGCGTCTGTACGTGAGATTTAGACACTCCTGAACATGCCAAGGTCCACTGTTCTGACCTGATTATGAATTTGAAACGTGAAGGGACACGTACAACACGAAAGCGTACAGGTCGACCTCGTCTGTTGACTGAAAGAGACCGCCGACAGTTGAAGACCATAAAACAGGGATTCCAAAGTGAACTAGGATCCACTCCAAATAGTTTGACAGGCGGGAGTTTCGAAATCTTGGATTTCATAGTCTAGCGGCTGCCCATAAGCCACACGTCACGCATGTCAGTGCCAAACGAAGCCTTGCTTCGTGTATGGAGCGTAAAATATGGACGACTGAGCAGTGGAAAAACATTGTCTGGAGTGACGAATCACGGTACGGAATGTGGCAATCCTATGACAGCGTGTGCATATGGCGAATGGCCGGTGAACGTCATCTGCCATAGGCCATCGTTTATAGTGCAAACAGTAACAGTTGGTGATCGTGTTTTTCGTGGCTTTCATCCCTTGTTCTTTTGCGTCACTCTGTCATAGCATAGTCGTACATTGAAGATTTTAGCATCTTCTTGCTTCCCACTGTTGAAGAATAATTCTGGGATGGCAACTGCAGCTTCAAAAAGATAGATCCTGTGGCGGAGTGGTTACACGACAATAACTTCCCTGTAATGGACTGGCCTGCACGAAGTCCTTACTTGGACCCTATAGAACATCTTTGGGATGCTTTGGAAGGCAGATTTCGTCTCAGGCCTCACCGACATACATCGATACCTCTCCACAGTGCAGCACTCCTTGAAGAATGGGCTGTCATTCCCGATAAACCTTCCAGCACGTGATTGAACGTAAGCCTGCGAGAGTGGAAGCTGTCATCAAGGCTATGGGTGGGCCAACAACATGCTACAGCATTACCGAAGTAGGGCGCCACGATCTTGTAAGTCATTTTCAGCCAGGCGTCCGGATACTTTTGATCACATAGTAGGCATTCGCTGCCGACGGCCAAGAAGTAAGTGGCAGTGACAAACGACAGTGGAAGATTTTTTTTGAAACTAAGGAGCTTCTTCCGCTAAAGAGGTTCCTCCTCCAAACGACGACGACGATGATGGTGGTGGTGGTGGTGCTGATGGAACCAGTCGTCTGGAACACAAGCGGAAGTGGCGTCATTGTGACGCTGAGTTTAACCCGAGGCTGCACAGAGGGTGACAGACTGCAGAGTTTATCTAAAAGACGCCCCCAGTGACGGTGGCTGGAGGCTCCGCCAAGACTACAAAAGGAGTGATGCGCCAGGGGTGAATTACCGACACCATGTACACGTCACGGGCGCTCCTGTGACAGATGGTCTGTCATTTAGCCGGAGACGAGAAGCGACCGGCAGCCTAGAATGTCCAGAATGCTGTCACGTAAATTTCGAGACGTTCCGTCCGCAGTCCATAATTTTCACACTCAGTAGCGTAACCGGATGACGTTGGCGGACATGGCTGTGATTTGATTTGAGCATTAAGGCAACCTATACGAAAACACGTATTCTGGGACTACATTTCTTGGACACACTGTATTTCAAAAACATTATGTGACTGGCAAACTTGTCAATTTCTCTGTTGTTGAAGTTTGTAATATCACTAGTTTCCTCCTAGTGAATGGAACAAACAGCCAGTGATTTCAGCCTTTACTGACTCATACTGTTCCTGAGGAAGGTTTCTATTCTTTTTATGGTGCTGAAACTGCGCTCTGCTTCTGCTGTTGAAATGTATAGTTAGCGAAATTTGTAATGTTTTGTGCACTTCAGTTAACGTTTCTTCAAAGGAATGTTCCACAAAGAAACTAAACAGCTCACAAACCGATGTAATGCCTCTAAATATATCATTGAGATAAATCACTGACAGTTTATTTTTCTATTTATCGCGGCAAATAAACGGGCTGTAGTTTAATGAAAAAGTATTGACCAAAGTGGCTGAGAAATTTTCTCTAAAACAAGCAAACTTTTCTCGGTCAATGATTTCGAAACGTGAGAGTTTTGAAATCTGCCTTTCAGTGGGTTGGTGATAATGTCACACACTTCTTTGGCATCTGCTGTCAGATGAATGTCAGTGCTACATTTAGAACGTTTTCTTGGAGGAACAATACACTCATCATCAGAAACTCGAAACCGTTGAATATTATTTCGTATTTCAGATACACCACACTCAAAATGATTTAATGCATTGGATATGGTAACGGCATTTGCACTCTGCATCTGAACTGTGTTACAGAAAATATAAACGTGTTGAAGTACATTTCTTAAGCCAAATGCTTCTCTTATTGTAACATCATCCCAGAAATCCTTTCCCCATTTTTTTAAAAATATTCCAATAAGTAGAATTTGTTTTCTTTGACAGTATTTACAATACAGGACTGGAAGTTCCATCTAGCTGAGGAGACTGGAGGAATTCTCTTGCTGCAGTCTGTAACAAATCACTTTACTTGGGAGATGAAGAAATAACGTTGTAAGACCAGCAATATTTTTGAAGAACAACCTTTTCGATAAAATTGTAACTTATTTGATGTCGCTAGATTATTATTTTGTTAGAACCCCACTCTTTTCAAGGCATGATGAATAGCATTTTTATTTCATGTTTTAAAATATTAGTTTATGAAATGTTAGTTAATATAATAAAAATAATAATAAAATAAAAAAAAGAATTTAATACTTCGCGGGTCAGTTGTCGTATGATACCTTTAATGAAAGGACGCAAGGAATTACGGATACCGGGAAGAATAACCACCACATCTTAACGATCTATGTCTGACAACAGGTTCACAATGGGGGCCACAGAATGGTGCCACTGGAATACCGAACCCGGTTGTTATAATACTGAAAAGTTGAAAACACAGCTGCTGGAAATTTTTCAGTCTGATCCCAAATGTGTTCTATAGGACTCAAGTAAGGACTGTATGCAGCCAGTCCATTACAGACAGGGTTGTTATTGTCGTGTAACCACTCCGCGACAGTCCGTGCATTATGAAAATATGCTTGATCGAGATGAAAGATGCAACCGCCATTCCGAATTTTTCTCCAACAATGGGAAGCAAGCAGGTGCTTAAAACCTCACTGTAGACCTTTGCTGTGATAGTGCCACCCAGAACAACAAGAGGTGTAAGCCCCCTCCATGAAAAACACCACCATACCATAACACCGTCGCTTCCGAATTTTACTTTTGGCACTACATATGCTGGCAGATGTTCAGCGGGCATTCGCCATACCCACACCCTGCCATCGCATCGCCACATTGTGTACCGTGATTCAGCACTCCACACAACGTTTTTCCACTGTTCAATCGTCCAATGTTTACGCTCCTTACACCAAGCGAGCCGTCGTTGTGCATTGTGTGGCTTATGGGCAGCCAATCGACCATGAAATGCGTTTCCTCACCTTCCGCCTAAAAGTCATAGTACTTGCAGTGGATCCTGATGCAGACGTCTGACACAAGTGACAGCCAATCACGTGACCACGTTCCAAGCCCCTGAGTTCCGCACAGCGCCCCATTCCGTTCTCTCACGATCTCTACTGACTCCTGAGGTCGCTGACATGGAGAGCCTGGCAGTTGGTTGCACCATGATGCACCGAATATGAAAAACGTACGTTCTTGGGTTAGTTCCGGAACTTTTGATCACATACTTCTAATGAATTTACGTTCACAAATGCAGACGTATTTCGTTTTACAGCGACAGCACTCCAATAAGCGCTGTATCGCGTCGCAACTGTTACAGTACGTTTGGTTTCCTCCTAGACGGCGGTACTGTTACCAACACGTCATGCCCTGGCGTCCATTAGTTTATGAAATAATGGTACCTGAAAGTAAAACAAATAGTAGTTTTGAGAAAAATATTGCAATTCTAGTACAGTTATTGATGAGAATTACTTAACATTAATATTTTCCTGCACCATATTGAGCATCATATGAATCATACTGATCTTTTCTTCTCTTGGTCCCTTTTCTTTTGTCTCAAGCTTCTTTTGTGCATTTTAAATGAGCAATAACGGCTTTGCGGATTCTCTCTTTATCTATTTGCACCAAGGATTTTGCAGTATTTCCACTAGATTGTATGCCCAATAATTCCAAAACATCCGATTTTCTAGTTACACTATCATTAAGGCATAAAATAGCATAATAAACACAAAATTTGAGGGTTTTGATATGAACAAATACAGTTTTTGGTAACGCTCGAAAACAATAACAAACACGATCGGAACAAAAATTATCGATAGTAGATACAGGGTAGGAAACTTTGAAGCGATAAAAACAATAGAAGCATGAAATAATATACAAGGAGTAAAAGAATGCTGTGTGCATTTTCTCCGAATGGTGCAAAACGGAAGGCGTGGCCGGATTGCACAGAGCGTCAGAAAAACCTCCATAACTCACGAAAAAATTGTCGGATTTATATAAAGCAACAACTGTTTCACCCAGGAAGTACCAAGCACTTCAAATACGCTAAAATCTAAAAATTGAATTTTTGAGCCCAGTTGCCTTCCGTCTCCCCTTAAGTAGCGTTTCAGACCTGCCTGGGTGACATCGCATCATTAAAGTATTAAGTAAACAATCTGCAACAATAATATGTACTACCGTTTATTCAGTGCCAGGCGGTACGTGGAATGTGCATTAGGTATTTTAGCCGATAATGGCGTAAATTCCACCGTCATTGTTGAAGCCACTTGTGTTCTGCACAATTTTGTGATGGAAAACGATAGGTACAACTCTGAATACACGTTATCATGTCCTTTGGACAGCATTCGGGCCCAGGGAACAGGATGGACTGTGTAAGGAACACACAAAGTTTCCTGGATATTGCTGTTCTGCCGCAGGTTCAGTACGCTGAAAAGACCGATACGCAAACACTGCTGAGTGAAAAAGACTGCTGGCATAACAATTTTCTATAACTTCTATGACTTGTTGTAGTTGCTTAATTTAACTATTGTAATTCACCAAATGTCGTTCATAAAATTAAATACTTTCTTGTATTTTTGATCTTTTATAGTATCGCAATTAAATGTTTTTACTACACTTACTTAAGACTTCTTTGTTTCTTTGTGCACGTTGTTCAAAGATGTTTGTAAAACTTATGGGACTTAACTGCGGGGGTCATCAGTCCCTAGAATTAAAAACTACTTATGAATTACCTCATACTAAAGACGGCACAAACATCCATGACCGAGGGGGGATTCGAACCCCCGACGAGGAACAGTCTCGCGCATCGGAGCATAGCGCCTCAATGCGCTCGGCCGCTCCGCCGCGGTTTATACGTTGTCCCAACCTTCACCAACAACATTAGCTGTCACTGCTACCCAACCGTCTCTTCTTTTGGCCCACTTTAGGTTACGGTACTGACACTAAAAGTAGGCCTTGGGATCCTCTTTTGACAGTTCGAATTTTAAATGAAAATAACGGCTTAACTATTCATCTGATAATATAATTGAATAACCGAATTTATAGAGGAGAAAATTCTCTACAACTATGTTCGTTATAGTCATATCTCGTATCGTTTGAGAAATATTTGCAAAAAATAACGGAGATTTGATACCCTCAGTTGAATTAACGAAAACCAGCCGTTCAGAGATGTCACGTGACAATCCTCGCCCAGAACTCTTTCTGGCATACGCCATCTTTCGTTGCGCATTTTTGTGGATTTTCTTATTCTAACTTACACGTGTCATTTCAAAGCAATGGCGCACTTATGAATTAACAAAAACACATCGTTCTTCGTACGATATATGATAATCTAGTGTCTACAAATGCCATATTAGCATCAGTTGACAACGGCTATTACTAGTAAAAGGGCACAACTCTCGGTTAATAACCGTAGCGTAGTGGGCAGGAATTAGACTGTGACGCTGAACGTCAGTGTTTCGGAACTCGCCACTTGGTAATTTTTTTTATTTCCTAAAAGAGTTTCAGACACTCTTATTAATTAATTTTTTATTATATAGTTTATTATTTTGGTTCAAAATGTTTGCAAAAACTTATAAAACTACAAATGTAAAGTGTGCCGTAAAACACGTCAGTGCGATTTTTTTGTCTGTTTCTATAATCCGCATTCTGAATGTCGTATAAAAAAATTGAACTTGAAATTTTAAAATAATACGTTGGCTATCAAGTTCAATTTTTTCCATCTCACACACCGAAAATACTGTAATAACACTTGAGTAAATACACTACTTTGTGCTGACACACTGCAAAGATACTGCTGGGTTGAGGTGGGAACGCGATCTGAGAAGCGGCCGTTGACGCGGGGAATGGGCTGTCGCCTGATGTTGAGGACGCGCCCTCCCGTCGGACGTTCACAGAAAAAAACGCCGGCCTTCTGCAGCCTGCCTGTCACTGCGGCGTCTTCTGGCGCTGGGCGTCCAGTTTCAGAAAAGGCGAGTGTGGCCATAGTCTCAGAGCGACACCGACCATCTCAACGCCTCTCGCGTTACAGTATGGCACGAATCCACCCGCAAGACAAACGTGATGATCGAATGACGATTTGGGGTGATCTCGTCAATTATACTATTATCCCATGTTTGTCAGCAGCCTAATAACGATCCTCAACTGAAACGACAAGCAGCCGCCTGGAATGCGGCAGCGCTTGCAACACACTGTGTCGAGTGGCTGCCTACCCTCCAGGCGTCAGTTCTCAGCATTTATTGAATATGGAACTCGTACAAGAAGTCGCGGCCGTGCGCAGAAACGCATTCTTGTGCGCGAGGAGAGTCCAGTCCGTTGTTGTGAAATGGCGGCCAGCGCGCAACTGAAGCGGCCGCGAGATCTGACACTACCGCCAGGTACGATTGAGAGTGCATTACAAACCTTTCGCTTTAGCAGTTTGTCCGCAGTTTTGGTTTACATTTGTGATTGTTCCGATTTTTCCCGATAACTTTTTCAGGAGCATAATACTCAGACCGGAAAAAAATTATGAAAAGGCATCATTGGAATCGTGAATTATGTTGTTGAGTTCAAAACGAAAGTCAAGCTTCGAAGGTTTTTCAGTTTTTCTCTAAATTTTCGTTACAACTTTTGCAAGTTATTCTTTCAAACATATCATGCCCAAAACGTACAAAAATGTTAGATTCGTTGTTAAGTAATACGAAGGCATCCTGCAACTGGTTCTGTGCAGTTCTGTAGTTCATACCGCGACTCACATAGAAGGCAAACGCTAGTTGAACCACATTTTACAACCGGTCCGCTTTGTCAGAGCCGAGAAGTCGGCCCCTTTAGAAGCATGTGGGCTGTTACAGACGCCGGCTACTTAAGAAAGGCAAACATGCCTCTCGATACATTCTGCCACCCCTCTGCCCCCTCGGCGCTCGCGAGGCAGTTGTGACGTCACCGCTTTCACGGCCTCTCCCGTGCGGCCACGCAGCCGGCCGCGTGCTGATGCTCATTTTTTAAGCCATTGTTCATGTAGCGTATACCGTACTTAAGGAAATTCCGCAGTTGTAGAATTTTATCCTGACTGTTGTAAATAAAAGTAAGTTCTCCTTTCAGTTGCTCATTGTCGAGGAAGGGATACAGTTTAAGCAAAATTTCAACCTCACCTGTCGGGAAACTGTTTGCCCTAATTGAAAACTTTTTCTCATTTACAAGTTACGTAATATCTATTTCTTGTTCGTCTTAGAATCTAGCTTGTATATTTACCAGTTCTGTGTGAACTATTTCGAATGCTTTAGTTATGAATAGTGCCTCCCTGTTCTTTGTGTTTGAAATGAATACTGAAATTAACAGTTTTTGATAGAGCTCTGGCGGAGGCCAAGAAGGTTGGGACGCCATGTGGCGTTATCTTTTAGGATACCACAGAACGACTCTTTGTCCCAGTATACTGTACAGAATGCCCGAGAACGTATCCATCTGCCGGCGAGAAGCTAAAGCAAATCAAATGTCAGCTCTCAGAATCATGAGTCGTATGAAGGCCGTGAAAAACCTGTCAGCCACGGGAAAGAAACAGTTTACCGCACATGCGCCGCATAACCTCGGAATGCAGGGAGCTATTGGTCGCGTAGCTAGATGAGAGCTACATTTCTCTGGCTGGCGAATATCCGAAGTTGAAAAGTAAAATATTTGAAAACATTTACGAGTATTCGTCAACAGATTAATATCGATTAGGACGAGTTGTTTTGCAATTTTTTGGGTAGGCTCAGCCTCAGAGCCTTAACGGATGCTTCGCCATGTTGCCCGCGGGCAACTTAGATTCATTGGAAGAATCCTAAGGAACTGAAGTGCGAAAACAAAGGAAGAAGGTTACAGTACACTTGTTCGCCCACTGCATGAATACTGCTCACCGGTGTGGGATCCGTACCAGGTGGGGATGATAGAGGAAGTGGAGAAGATCCAACGGAGAGCTGCGCGCTTCGTTACAGGATCATTCAGTAGTCGAGAAAGCGTTAAACTCCAGTGGAAGACTCTGCAGGAGAGAAGCTCTGTCGCTTTTGTCGAGGTTTTGTCGAGGTTTCGTGAACATATTTTTACCGAGGAGTCCTTCCTACGTACATCTCGCGAGATCATGAGGATAAAATCAGAGAGATTAGAGCCCACACAGAGGCATACCGACAATCTTTCTTTCCCCGAACAATACGTGACTGGAATAGGAGGGAGAACCGATAGTGGTACTCAAGATACGATCCGCCACACACGGACGGGTGGCTTGCGAAGTACGGATGTAGATGTAGATGTAATACTAGTTTGTTTTAGTTCTCTTTTGACCTCTTCTACCCATTTTGAGATGTCCTTCACTGGTACAGTGAAGAGCCACAGCAGTTGGTACCCCTGCTGTCTCGTGTCGAGTAGGGCCGTCGCCAGCACGCATTGGCTTCACAGCACGGTGCGGCGTTCACTCGACTGATGCCTGGGGCAGTGCTGGAGGCAATGGCAACATGCGTCCTGTAGGGCTGTCCGTAAATGCCCAAGAGTGCGATGTGACGGCGTCAAGAACTGTCCTGAGCGGTACGTTACAAGGCACAAAACGTCTGGGCAGTGCGGTGACCAGCGGCGGCGCTAATCTCAGATGAGCGTGGGGCGTCCCATTGTCCTACTGGAATTGCCCATGTTCATCGGAATGTACATAAATTGATCCAGGTTACCAGCTAGGATACGTACCTAGAAGTATCAGGGGTCCCATATCATTCCAAATGCACATGCCCCAAACCGTTACAGCGCATCCATCAGCTAAAGAGAGTCCCCCGTTTACATGCAGGGAGCAGGGATTCATGAGGTTGTCTCCACATCCGTGCACGCCCATCGAAACAACTGGCAGAGCGGCAACATGACTCCAGTCATTGACGGGTAATTGTCGGTGTTAACGGGTGCAGGCTTTGAAACGTAAAGCTTTATGACGTGCAGGCAGGAAGGCTCCGAAAGCCCAGGTCGTTGGCTCCATTGAATGGTTCGCTCGCTGGTGCTGAAACCCGCATCAGTTTGCGGAAGGGTTCCATTTCTATCAACCTGAGCAATTCTGCTTTATTCAAACGAAGTGATGGGTGCTATCGACAAGGGTTCGCAAATCGATTCCGTATTTCTTAGCCGGCCGCAGTGGCCGAGGGGACTGAGGCGCTCTAGTCACGGTCTGCACGGCCACTACGGTCGGGGGTTCGAATCCCCCTCGGGCATGGATGTGCCGTCCTAGTTCGTAAGTAGTTCATAAGTAGTTTGTAAGTTTAGGGACTGATGACCCCGTAGTTAAGTCCCATAAGCTTAACAAACATTTGGACATTTGATTTTCGTATTTCTTGATTTCCAGAATGCTTTTGACACCGTACCTCACAAAAGGGTGCGTGCTTATGGTATAACGCGCCAAATTTGTGTCGGAGAGGACACAGTTCGTAGTACTCGATTGGAAGTCATCGACTAAAACAGTGGTGATATCGGGCGTTCCACAGAGTAGTGTTATTGGTCCTCTTCTGTTCCTTATTTACATAGGGAAAAATCTAAGTAGCTTAGGTTGTTTGCAGAAAATGTTCAAATGTTTGTTAAGCTTATGGGACTTAACTACGGGGTCATCAGTCCCTAAACTTACAAACTACAAACTACTTATGAACTAGCTAATACTAAGGACGGCACAAATATCCATGCCCGAGGGGGGTTTCGAACCCCCGACCATAGTGGCCGTGCTGACCGTGACTGGAGCGCCTCAGTCACCTCGGCCACCGCGGCCGGTTTGTTTGGAGATGACGCCGTCATTTACCGTCTAGTAAAAGCATTTGAAGATCAAAACCAACTGCAGAACGATCTGAATAAGATATCAGTATGGTGTGAAATTGGCAATTGATTCTAAATAATGAGAATTGTGAAGTCGTCCACATGAGTACGAAAAGAAATCCGTTAAACTTTGTTTACAAGATAAATCCATCAAAAGCGAAGTCCGTAAACTCCACAAAATACCTAGCAATCACTATTACTTCAGACTTACACTGGAAAGAACACCTAGATAATGTCGTGGGAAAAGCGAACCAGAGACTGCGTTTTATTGGCAGAACCCTTAAAAGATGCTACAGAACTACAAAAGAAACTGCATACACTACGCTCGTCCAAAGAAGGGTAGCTCGTTTCGTATTGTCACGATACAGGGGAGACATTGTTATGGAAATGATAAGGATCTGGGATGGGAATCATTACAACAACGACGCGTGTCGTTGCGGCGTGGGCTACTTGCGAAACGCCAATCGCCAAAACTCTCCTCCGAATCCGAAAATATATTGTTGACTCCCACTTACATAAGTAGAAATGATCATCAGAATAAAATATGAGAAATCAGAGGTCGAACGGAGAGATTTAGGTGTTCTTTCTTTCCGCGCGCTATTCGAGAATGGAATGGGAGATAAATGGTATAATGGTGGTTCGATGAACCCTCTGCCAGGCACTTAAATGTGATTTGCAGAGTATCCCATATAGATGTAGATGAACAGTCACTGTAGGTCCTGTTCTTGAAGGCTCTTTTTCCAGCCTCAGAGATATCGGAAATTTTATGTTTTACCAGACTCGCGATATTCCCAGTGCACTCGTTAAATGGTCGTACGGGAAAAATCCCCGCCTACTCGCTCTCTCAGAGATGCTGTGCCCCATCTGTCGTGACACCCCGTCCAAACTCATTCAAACCTTGATAACCTGCCATTGTAGTGGATACCTGTTGTACCGTACTGCCGAGCAACACGCCGTACTCTGAATCTTTACATATGTCTGTGTTTGCGTACGCATGCCTAGGGTAAGGTGGTACAAATTCGATATTGGTACAATTCCGACCAACGTATTTTGTCACTCTCATAGTGTGGCATTGTTGTGTAGCAGCTTTTTACAGCTCCTCTTGTCTTTACCAGGAATAAACCACTTTGTGATACGGAGATATAATTTTTTTCCTGTTAAGCTTCACTAACCGATAAACGATCCCATCTTCCGTGAACATTCTAAGACTGCTGCTCAGGTTGCCTCCTAAAGCCAAGAAACATCTAACATCCATTTGCATCTACTTACTGTATTCATCTCTTGGTCTCCCTCAGCGATTTTTACCCCACACACTTCCCTCCAGTGCTAAATTCACGATTCCTCGATGTCTAAGAATGTGTCCTACCAATCGATCCCTTCTATTAGTCAAGGTATGCCAGAAATTCCTATTCTCCCCTATTCTGCTCCGTACCCCCTCACTAGTTACGTGATCCACACACCTAATCTGCAACATTCTTCGTCTCAATGATGATGAGAACACCTAACACTTCCTAGTCTCGCTACTGGCGTGGTACGCTGATTGCATAAATCAACACACCGCGATGCCACTGCAATTCGCCCACAGGCGTTAACTATCTCACTCTGTCGATATTCGTGTCAGACAAAAAATGGCTGATAAACATAGTGAATACCACACAGTCTAATTACTCTTAATAAGAGGTAATTACAGATTTACTTTCAACAGAGCTGCTCTTTTCAGTAAAATACTGAAAAAGAGTCTTCTCTCTCACACACACTTGGTCAACACTCGAAAATGCGCAAATTGCGCCCACAGAGTGCTCGCTCGCCTTCGACACAACCTGTCGCCGCCAGTCCAAGGGCTGGCGTGCTTCATTGCTGTCGCCGCTCACCGTAACACACCTTCCCCCCAAATCTCGCCACGTCAGCGAACTTTCGCCTACCAGAGACGCGCTATTGTCTGGCCTTAGGCGCGCCCACGAACCGGCCAATAATGCACACGCTAACACCGCGTTTCGGCTCACCCACGCATCGAAGGTCACCAGCCGCTATGCAGAGACTCACGCTCGCGCATGACGAAGTATTGCACCATAATTTGTAACCATCTGAAATCGTTGCCAAGTACTGTCTGCAAACTGATAAATTGGAACCAAACATATTCCCTCAGTGTATATGCCTGAACTTTTACTTGCTTCAGCCTCGAGAAAAGCTAATTATCGCACTCGCGATGTAATGCCGTACTTCGAATACTAACTTCTTTCCAAGCAATAAATAAAGTAATTAACATTTCAGATATCACTTGTAAGCAAAAAATACTGCGTTAAAGGTCCGAATATGTAGGAAAATATGTCTGAACGACTTGACTCCGTCCACCAGGAGTACATACTTCTAAATTACATAAGTTGACAGCTGTTTTTGATTCTATTTCTGCAGCAGTCTCTTCGTCTTCTTTGGTGAAGGAATTTACGAAAGCTGTTACTATCGTATTTTGAGCTTATGGATTGTGTTTTTCTGCTAGTATATTTTATATATAGGCACAATTTCTTTGATTTTCTGCCAAATTAAGTGACAGGGTTTCGTTGTAGAAAACTATTATAAGCTTCTCTGACGGCTTTCGCGCTAATTTTGGAATTTTATACCAGTCTATGGGAGTTTGTGCCTATTTAAATTGGCAGGCTGTTTTCTTCGTTCTTGCGAGAGTAAGATACCCTTTTTTGTACCACAACTGGTCAGCTTCCTCTTCTATTAATTTATTTGGTATAAATCGCTCAATCTCTATCGACCTTATTTGCCACTTCTGGTCTACACTCACATTCTTAGTTTCGAAAGACTGAAAATTCTCACTCAGGCAAGCGTTAATCAAATTTATCTGCTTTTATGGATAGATAATTTATTTTAATTTTAGTGTATTTGGAAATTTCGATCTTCATTCTCGATCCGACAACTCTGTGTTTACTAATCCCTGTGTCTCTTTTGATTATCTTTATTAACTCCAATTTATTTATTGCTACTAGGTCACATATGTTTTCATAACAATTTACTGTTCTAGTGGGTTCATAAATCAACTACTCGACATAGGTATGTACTGCAATTAATGTCTCAAAAAACTCAGTGAGCGGGTGTCGTAGTTGTGACACTACGAGTTCGTATTTTCGAAGAAGGAGCTTAAGATCCCCATCCGACCCTGTTTTTCGTGACTGACCTAATTGCCTTAAGTTCCTTGGATATTCATTGCCTGTTTCCTTATTCAGGATTCCCCAAACCAATCACGTTCTCCATTCCTAATGGTCAGACCATCTGCGGTATGTAAAACCTTAATCCTCATTCAATAAAACACAGCGCACCGCTATCTCTGTCAATTATACCTGATTTTAAATGTTTATAATGTTGTGGGGCTTAATTACTCTGATTATCAGCCCCTAAAATTACAATCTAACTTTTCATAAGAATAACACACACACACACATACACACACTCATGCGCAAGGGAGGACTCGAAGCCCCGATGGCGAACTGCCGCGCTCACCGCAGCATGGAGCTCTGGTGCGCACGGCTATTACGCCGGGGCGTAACCACACCGGCCTATGTTTGTTTGGTTTCACGTCATTAAAATAATTGTAATCTCCATCTATATAAAAGCGAAAGGACACTCATTAGTTACTCACTCACTCACTAAACACAAAATCTCGAAAACTACTTCACCTATGAAAATGATATTTTGCAGCAATGCCGATTACAGGTATAGGATAACGGGCAAGAAAGGATTTTGCTGTACGGCCGATAGTTCATGAGATATGACGTCATAAACAATGAAAAATTCCCCCTCTTGCGGCACGTTTTTGGTCTCCCGCTGTCCGCACCTGGACCGCAGTCCAACAGTTGCCGACGGCTGCTGTATCCAGTTGCAAATTTGGAGCGATATACCATGACTACGCAATTTGATTAATATCCGTTTGTGAGGTACGATGTCAAAAGCCTTCTGGAAATCAAGAAATAAGGAATCAATTTCAGATCCCTCATCGATAGCACTCATCACTTCGTGTGAGTACAGAGCTAGTTGTGTTTCGCATGAACGATATTTTCTAAATCCGTGTTGACCTTGTATCAATAGATCATTCCGTTCGAGATAATTCATAATATTTGAATACAAGATATGTTGCAAAACCTTGCTGCAAATTGACCGTAAATGAAATAGGCCTGTACTTTAGTGGGTTACTCCTACTGCCTTTCTTGAATATAGGTGCAAGTTTCCAATCTTTTTTACAAATCCTTATTTGAGAGAGCGGTTGTATACGGCTGTTAAGTAAGGAACTATCACTTCAGCATAATCAGATAGGAATCTAATGGGTATACATTAGACCTGTATGAACATAGTTGAATGGCATTTCTTTAACCAAGTACTGATCAATAAGCTAAAATATGTGCTTTGGTGGCATGGGTGGAAGTGACGGCTTGTTTCAGTCGTTAAGTGGGTGCATTCCTGCCTGGGTCACTATGTAAGAACACGTCCCGCGCAGTCTGGTAAAAACATGGCGGACGTAGATCGGTTGGCCACTCTCTCTCTGGTGCATTATTTCCCATCTCTTTGGGCCCCTTTACACGCTCCGACATGTACGCAGACTTGTCTGTACAGACCTTGTTTGCGCAGACATGTCGTAGCGTGTAAATTACTCATCAATGGCTGATGTGGTCTGCGCTACTGGTTGGTGGCCGGTCTGCGCAAAGTCTGGCACGGTTTGAAATCACACAGATGGCAATCAGACAAGTCGGAGCGAGTAAACGATATCCCAGACGAATTGCACAGTCAATTGTTGTTGTAGAACAGTGTAGTATTGTTGTTGTTGTCGTGACAGTGAGGAGGCTAACGTAACAATATGGGCGATGCTTCAGGAGACAGTCGCGATTCTCGAATGTACTCAAGAGAGTTTGAAAGGAAATTCATTGAACTTCACAAGTCGTTTCCAGCCATATGGAAGATTAAAAGCGATGTTTGAGGAGAGAGTCACGATTCTCGGATGTGTTAAAGAGAGTTTTTAACGGAATACATTGAACTTCACAAGTCGTTTCCTGCCATATGGAAGATTAAAAGCAGGGACTATGCTCACAGAAAAAAAATAATAATAATAATAAACAAAAAAAACGTGTAGCTACCAAGCATTAACAGCAAAACTGAAAGAAGTCGAGCCAAATGAAAATAGATAAATGGTTGTATATAAATGCATAAGGAGTTGTGACTAACTTCTCACCTTCAAATATAGCACCACATGTTTCTGGAATGATGTGAGATAGTGATGATTATGACACACAGCAGAAAATTTAAGGTCAGCATAACTTCTGCCTGTAGTTAGAAACCGCAGTGTCACCAAAATCTCTCATAAGCGCTTATTGACTTTCTCATCACACTGCCAAGGTTTTTTTTTTTTTTTTTTTTTTTTTTTTTTTTTTTTTTTTTTTTTTTTTTTTTTTGTGGGACTTAACTTTGGGGTCATCAGTCCCTAAACTTACAAACTACAAACTACTTATGAACTAGCTAATACTAAGGACGGCACAAATATCCATGCCCGAGGGGGGATTCGAACCCCCGACCGTAGTGGCCGTGCAGACCGTGACTGGAGTGCCTCAGTCACCTCGGCCATCGCGGCCGGCCACTGTCATGTCTCTTTATGTGTTCTGTGACGTGTCCTAAAAGCACAAAAAATGTTTCCTTATCCATTCGTAAATAATTGAACCAATCATCTATTTCGAATTTTAGTTCTTTTAAAAGATTAATTCGTGAAAGTGATAGACATTTTAATAGCCAGTCCTTGTGTCCACCTCCGAGGCCCAGGGCTGCCGGGCGCCGTGGCTCAGCGCGCCCGGTCAGAGGGCTCAACGCACTCTGTAATAAAAAAGCTGAGCCAACAACACACCGAACATGAACGATCACAAACGATCAGAGTCCGCAACGAAGAAAACTACCCACAGGAAAAAAAAGGGAAGAAAAAGTGTTAGCGTCGTTGACTACCACGAAGGGGGCCCAGGTCGATTTCCGGCAGGGGACTGGGTGTTGTGTGTTGTCCTCATCATTATAATCTCATCATCAGTGACACATAAGTCGCCCATGCGGCGTCAAATAAACAGACTTACAGTAAGGCGGCCGAACAATCTCGGAAGGGATCTCCCGGCCAAGAAAGCCATACGCCAGTCCTTGACCCACTTCTTACGTTGTGGCCTCTTTCTTTTCTTTTCTTCCGGTTGTTTTACAAGCAAATTTACTTAGTTTTCCCATAGCCTTTATACCATGGACAGAACAACTCAAGACTGAGCAAAGATGTTCCAACGGACGGAACGTGTAAATGCAACGTTTTAATGCGCAGACGGTCGTTGCAAAACTAGTCTGCACAGACATGTTGTACCGTGTAAAGGGGTCCTTTGGCGCGGCGTTACGACGGACGCGAGAGGCCGGCAACTCTTCAGCGTCTCTGGGAGGAGGGGGAAGAGGGGCGCCTCAAGCAGCGAGGACTTATGCCGGAGTTGTGGTGGACTCTGAATGGGGCGACAGGGCGCGGCGCGCGTGTACAGGGGAAGTCCGCGAGACGCGTGTGGCACAGTAGAGGAACAGGGGACACTCCAGCCAGCGAGAGGTGGCCGGCATCGATTGCGCACCGACCAGCCTCAAATATTAACGCCGCCAGCTGGCGGAGGGGTGGGGAGGGGGCCATTATTGCCCCTGAGCGTCGTCACAGGTTTGAGTCCCACCGCTCTGCCCCCCCCCCCCCTCCCACCCACACCCACACCCCTTAACCACTGCCCTCTACCCACTGAGTATTCCCGGGATCCAGCCAAGGTTTCCTTCCGAGAAATCCGGCCTCATTTTCTAGGTCACCGTAACTCCAATTACTGGAGGTCAATTTCCAGGTAACAGAGTCTGCTGCAAAGACCACCTTACTTACTGTTCCTTGTACCACGAGCAGTAATTTCCTCTGCAAGTTTCATTTAACTGCCTGTCGCACAATTTGTCAATAATATTTCTACATCGCTCCTCTTCTAATATCTCGTGGGAAAATCTTTCTGCTTTAGATCTGATTCCTCTTTTCTCCGATGATCGTATCTCCCTATTTAAGTGGGCGTTAATAAAATATGTTCGCATTCGGAGGAGAAAGTTGGTTGAAGAAATTTAGAAGATACATCTCTCAGCAACGAATAATGCCTTTCATCTACATCGATATTACATCAGAAAAATTTGTGGGTTTGTTCAAGTCTGAATCAAGTCACTAATTGATGATCGAAAACAGAATTTATTTATGCAAGAACACAGAATTTATTTCCATAGCTTGCGGGGGAACAAAAATTTTACTTCTATAGCTTAACGCAGAACGCATATTTTACTTCCATAGCTTCAGGTGGAACACAGACGAACGAAGATAGACATACTGCCGTTTGCTGTACTGTCAGACGCATTAATAACGTTACAGGTCGATCATGTGATCTCTTCATATCGAAGTTCTTACAGTTTTAGAACAACTAACATGCCATATAACTTTAATGATCATATTCTTTCAATATCTGATTATTATTAATATAATAAACTTTAAAATAAAAACAGTCAAATACTTAATGGAATTCTAAGTTGACGATCGGTTGAAATGCGACCGCCAACCATTATATTTTCTCAAGTTCTTTAAGTTTCACATACAAACCTACATCTACACGGGATACTCAGCAAATCACATTTAAGTGCCTGACAGAGGGTTCATCGAACCACCATTATACTATTTATCTCCCATTCCGTTCTCGAATAGCGCGCGGGAAGAAAGAACATCTGAATCTCTCCGTTCGATCTCTGATTTCTCGTATTTTTGTATTTTTTTCTGATGGTCATTTCTACCTATGTAAGTGGGCGTCAACAATGCGAATTTTTGCATTCGGAGGAGAATGTTGGCGATTGGAGTTTCGTACGTAGCCCACGCCGCAGCGATAAGCGCCGTTATTGTAATGATTTCCATTCCAGATCCTGTATCATTTCTGTAACGCTGTCTCCCCTGTATCGCGACAATACGAAACGAGCTGCCCTTCTTTGGACTCTTTCGATGTCCTCCGTCAAACCCACCTGATAAGGATCCCACACTGGGCAGCAATACTCCAAACGAGGACGGACAAGCGTAGTGAATGCAGTTTCTTTTGTAGTTCTGTTGCATGTTTTAAGGATTCTGCCAATAAAACGCAGTCTCTGGTTGGCCTTTCCCACGACATTATCTACGTGTTCTTTCCAATTTTTCAACATGGACGGGCTCTGGTCCGAAATTCAAATCTTTACACAAGATATCATATAATACCTGCTATGAATCTTACGAAATTGGTAACAACATCTTATTTGTTTATAGTATTAAATATTTAAAAAAATAAAAAATTACACTGAAGAACCCAAGAAACTTGTATAGAGTAAGATGGTACATTCGGGATTATTTCAGACGAATGTTATTGTAACTGGAAATATAATGAGAAAAGAAATAATTTTAACTATGGCACTTGTTCTTGGATGTGGAATGAATATGTAACACAAATATGACAATTACGTATGTTGGTATAAACACAGAGAAGATTACAGAATTGAGAAAAATAGATTAAAAATGTACCATACTA
The DNA here is from genome assembly GCA_026315105.1 of Locusta migratoria. Taxonomy (NCBI): domain Eukaryota; kingdom Metazoa; phylum Arthropoda; class Insecta; order Orthoptera; family Acrididae; genus Locusta; species Locusta migratoria. Next base: position 39,979,634 of record CM048749.1, read on the forward strand.
GATACAATTGTGATCACCTCCTGGCAAAAATTTTGAACACTGGCATCTTCCACATAAAAAGCAGTCTTTTCCTAGGTCACCAACTCATACTTCGTGCTACCAAACATTGCATTTTTGGCAGCGAATCCAGTCATGCTTAACTAGAAAATTTATAAGAGCGCACTACAGTTAGTATCTTCACTGATCTCTGAACAGGAAAAAGATCAATACAAGCTAAAAAATAATTTAGATAAAATATGTGCATAGTGCAAAATCTGGCAGTTGACGCTACATAAAGAAAAGTGTCAAGTCATCTATATCATGCCCACTAAACGTTAAATGAGTCAAATGTCGATGCCATAAATACAATTAACTGCTTAGGACTTTAATCGGAGAGAAAACGTAGAAAATATTGCAGGGAAGGCGAACGATGGGCAACGTTTCATTGCCAGAAGACTTAGAAGCTGGAACAATTCTACTAATGAAACTACTACCCTGCAGTTGTGCGCTCTTCCCCAGCGTGGGACCGACGGACTGTTTAAGAGAAAGTTCAGAGAAGGGCAGCTCGTTTTGTAAAATCTCGATATACGGGAAAGAATGTCACGGAAATGACGCGCGAGTTTGGGTGGAAATCATTAAAAGAAAGGCGTTATTCATTGTTGCGAGATCTATTTGCGAAATTTCTTTCACCAACTTTCTGTTTCGAATACGAACATATTTTGTTACCACCCATCTACCGAGTGATCAAAAAGTCAGTATAAATTTGAAAACTTAATGAATCACGGAATAATGTAGATAGAGAGATAAAAATCGACACACATGCTTGGAATGACATTGGGTTTATTAGAACCAAATCTACCGTTATCGGGTCATTTTTCTTCGAGGAACTGCGTGACTCTGGTTTTGTAACTGCTACCGTGACGGGTGAGAGGTTCGCTGATATGTTACACAATCGCATCATCCCCAACCTGGCTGATAAACACATGCTGGAACGTACGATTTTTATGCTGGATGAGGCTCCACCCCATAATGCTAGTGCCGGCCGCGTTGGCCGAGGGTACTGAGGCGCTCCAGTCACGGTCTGCACGGCCACTACGGTCGGGGGTTCGAATCCCCCCTCGGGCATGGATATTTGTGCCGTCCTAAGTAGTTTGTAAGCTTAGGGACTGATGACCCCGTAGTTAAGTACCATAAGTTCTACAAACTTTTGAACAATTGAACATGCTTGGCCTCCCAGGTCCCCAGACCTCAATCCCTGCGATTATTGGCTTTGGGGTTACCTGAAATTGTAAATGTATCGTGATCGACCGAATTTTCTAGGGATGCTGAAAGACAACATCCGACGCCAATGCCTCACCATAGCTCCCGACATGTTTTACAGTGCTGTTCACAATATTATTCCTCGAGTACAGCTATTGTTGTGAAATGATGGTGAACATATTGAGCATTTCGTGTAAAGAACATAATCTTTGTTTTGTCTTAATTTGTTATGTTAACTATTGCTTTTCTGATCAGATGAAGTGCCATCTGTCGGAATTTTTTTTGAACTTCTATTTTATTTTATTTTTTGTTCTAATAAAATCCCATGTCATTCCAAGCAAGTGTGTGTATCAATTAGATAGAGAGGTAAAAATTATCTACATTATTGCGTGATTTATGAAGTTTTCAAATTTATACTGACTTTTTGATCACCCAATACCTAGGGAGACATGATAATGATAATAAAATAAGAGAAATCAGAACACAGAAAGATTTAGGTGTTCTTTTTTCCTGCGAGCTAGTAGAGAATGGAACTGTACAGAAATATCAGAAAAGCTGTTCGATGTGCCCTCTACCATGCACTTCAGTGAGACTTGCAGAGTATCTACGTAGACCAGGCACGGCCAACATTTTCGCGCGGCGAGCGCGCCCGCGTCCCGCGGCCGGAGTACACTGTAGTTGATGGCCCCAGCTGCAACCGTGTGTCGCCAGTGCCCCACACGCCGCTGCGCACAGTATGCGGGTCAGGGGCGCGGCAAAGGCACGACGAGGGCGCCCGCGCCCGTGGGGCGGTGATTTTGGCCATGCCTGATGTAGATATACAGTGGTGCGTCATGGATAACAGCACAAATGCCTATCATCACATGTGGTGTTGCATCTCGGTGGGTGCAGTTTTTCCTATCGGTCACCGTTTCCTACCGCAGCCAGCGGTTACTGATCCTCACCACAGCTTCTCGGTTACGTCTGGCACTATCACCGATTCCGTCATCCCTACATAACAGGCGACTACAGTAGCAATCGGTGGCCGATCTCCGAAACGTGCATCGTGAAGATGGACTTGAGAAGAGTTTCTTGAAATCTATGTGGGAAGCAATATAAAACTATGGAAACGCAACAAAGTCAGCGGCACGTTTGAAGAGTAACACCACTATGTCTACCTGCGGCTACAGAGATCACATAAACTGATACAAAGCTGGCAGTAGTGTCAAATGTTCAAATGTTTGTAAATCTATCGTACCAAACTGCGTGGTCATCAGTCCGTAGCTTACAAACTACTTATACCTAGGTGAACTAACCTAAGGACAAACACACACACCGATGCCTCAGGGAGGACTCTAGCCTCCACGGCGAGCAACCGCGAGCTCCGCAGCAAGGTGCTTTAGACCAGCAGTAGCGTCACTGGTACAGTTGTGCCGCAGAAGCGTTCAAAGAGTTTAAAAAGTCAAAATACCAGCATCAACAAAGCTGGCAAAGAACACGAAACTTTGACTGAAGGGGTAGTAAAGTTTTCATTTTATTTGCCATTTTGTTTTATACATAGCGAAAATCAATACACTAACGCTCTTAATACGGCACATTTTCAGATAAACATTCAAAGGGAAACAATTTTTTCATCCGCAAAAATTTTCGCGTTAAATGTCTAAATTCTTTATGTAGCTTGTTAATGTAAAGAATATCCGATAATGCATAAATACTTAAAACCGGCTGCGAGATACCGATACATTTCTACAATATTTTCAATGTTGATATATTGGCTTTCCGACGTTGTGTAACCCTACAATCGCCTCACACACGGCGCTCGCATTCTCTGTCGTTTCTTTCGGTTTATTCCCTTTGACCCTCAAATCGCGAAGTCCACATCACCGCTCTTCACAATTTGGCGACAGTAGAACGCACGCCATTTTTACGTAGTTGAGGCTACCTTCGTCATAGCTCCGCATGAAAAAATAACACCACAGAAGCGCAATGTTAAAATACACAAATTTCACAATTGAAAAAGAAACTGGCAGTAAAATAAATTTACTTTATATAACAATAGAAAAAGCAAAGGGCAAACGTTCGTTCAACATTTATCGAAAACCAACATCGACAGACATGATTATATATTCTACCTCCAAAACCAGAAACTTGCTGCATTTAGACACACGTTATATAGACTAAGACGGGTATTACACTATCAGATTATCCGACAAAGAAATATTGGACGTAGTGTAATAGGAATGTCGTCAAACATTTCACCAAATCTAAGGACGGCTTAGATTTGATCGAAACAAATCGTTCGTCTTGCAGTGTGGTGTGAAATATGACCGCTCGGAGCGCTAGTATTAGTACAGCCTCGTTGCCACTGTGTTGTTGTTGTTATGGTCTTCAGTCCGGAGACTGGTTAGATGCAGCTCTCCATCCTACTCTATCCTGAGCAAGCCTTTTCATCTCCTCATAAGAACGGCAACCCACATCTACTTGAATCTGCTTACTATACGCGTATCTTGGTCTCCCTCTGCGATTTTTACCCCACACACTTCCCTCCAATGCTAGATTTACGATTCCTCGATGTCTAAGAATGTGTCCTACCAAGCGATCCCTTCTCTTAGTCAGGGCATGCCAAAAATTCCTTTTCTCCCCAATTCTGTTCAGTACCTCTTCATTAGTTATGCGATCTACCCACCTAATCTTCAGCAATCTTCTGTAGCACCACATTTCAAAAGCCTCTATTCTCTTCCTGTCTACACTGCTTATCATCCATGTTTGACTCCCATACAAGGCAACACTCCACACAAATGCCTTCAGAAAAGATTTCCTTACACTTAAATTAATATTCGATGTTAGCAAATTTCTCTTTTTAAAAAATGCTTTTCTTCCCATTGCCATTCTGCATTTTATATCCTCTGTACTGCGACCATCACATGTTATTTTACTACCCAAGTAACAAAACTCATCTACCACCTTCACTGTTTCGTTACCTAATCTAATTCCTTCAGCATCACCTGATTTTCTAAGACCGCATTCCATTATATTTGTTTTGCTCTTGTTAATGTTCATTTTATACTCTCTCTTCAACACACTGTCCATTCCATTCAACTGCTCTTCCAGGTCCTTTGCTGTCTCTGACAGAATTACAATGTCATCAGCAAAACGCAATGTTTTTATTTCTTCCCCCTGAACTTTAATCCCTATTCCAAATTTTTCTTTGCTTTCCTTCACCGCCTGCTCGATGTACAAATTGAATAACATCGGAGAAAGGCTACAACCCTGTCTTACTCCCTTCCCAACTGATGCTTCCCTTTCATGCCCTTCGGGTCTAATAACTGCGGTCTGGCTTTTGTACAAGTTGTAAATAACTCTCCTTTCCCGGTATTTTACACCTGCTGACTTCAGAATTTGAAAGAGTGTATTCCAGTCAACATTGTCAAATGCTTTCTCCAAATCTACAAAAGGTATAATTGTAGGTTTGCCTTTTCTTAATCTGTCTTCTAAGATAAGACGTAAAGTGAGTATTGCCTACCGGGTTCCTACGTTCCTCCTGAATCCAAACTGATATTCCCCGAGGTCAGCTTCTACTAGCTTTTCCATTCTCCTGTAGATAATTCGTGTTAAAATTTTGCAAACCATGACTCATCAAACTGATGGTTCTGTAATTTTCACACCTGTCTGCGCCTGCTTTCTTTGGAATGGGGATTATTAAATTTTTCTTAAAGTCTGAGGGTATTTCGCCTGTCTCATACATCCTACACACCAGTTCAAATAGTTTTGTCATGGCTGGCTCTCCCAGAGACTTTAGTAGCTCTGAGGGTATGTCATCTACTCCTGGGGCCTTGTTCCGACCTAGGTCTTTCAGGGCTCTGTCAAATTCATCTCTCAGTATAGTATCTCCTCGTTGCCACTACAGCTGTTTTATTTGGAGGTAAATGTTTGACATAGCGTTTGTATTCGTGAACATGGCTACAAGTGGCAAGTTTGTGTACTGTATCCAGCAACATTAAAATTGATAGAAAGTATAAATCAGATGGGGCGCTGTACAACATGCAACAAGGCCAATTCACACTGTCTGTCACGTCAATTCGTTTAGCCCAATAACCTGCGGTGAAAGTGATGTTATGAGTTACAATCCATGGTGTAAAAAGTCGTAATATATTATCGGAATTGAAGAAGTAACACCCCTATATCGTATTTACGGCCAAAGCAGACTTTATAATGTATGATTTTGGTCAGCTTGGCGTGCTAAGTGCTGTGAAGTGAAACAACATTCAAAACATTTATATCTGTTTGCAGGCGAAAATATACACATTTAAACACGTCAGACAATTTTTGTAAGGAAATAAACATAGCCTATTTACTTTATCATCTATGTTTTCTCCCTTAACATTGTTAATATTGTCATAAGCAACTTAGATTTTTCTCTTTGACAGTACTTGAATATTCCATTTAAAACGTCATTTTAAAGAAACTTGCTTTATCAACTTACAATATTATTCCAACACATTGTACTGTTACTCTATTTCAAATTGTGAAAAATGGAGAGCTACAATATAATTAGCAGTGAATTACGGCTCGGCTGTATTGCCGACGACATAGAAAATCCTCCAGGTCCCGTAACAAATTTTATTGAATACTTATTGATCTCGCCATGACACCCACGGTTTCATCCAAGTACGTTTCCTTTTCTTCCCTCCTTCTCTTCTAAATGCAGAAACAACGTAACTGTAGGGTAAACAACAGCTGAGCGTAACACCGCCATTTTGAAGCAGCTTTGACAACGTATTGAATGATTGTATAATACCCCATTTAGCATTTCATCCAATATCGTTGTCAAAGAATAAGGCCAATATCCAATTTTTTCGTCCAACTCTTTGTTCAATAATTTTGTAGTGTAATACGGTCTAAACAGAATCCCTCTCAACAAGAAAAACTATCAAAAAGAAATAAAACAATTATGCAAATAGTAAAGAACAATCGTTACCACACACAAGTAGCACAAACAAATCAATCAGAAAAATAAAAGACAGATACGTAACAAACAGAACATTTCAAACGCAACCAAAAACAGAAAAATACACAACACATAAATACAAACAACAAACACACACAATGACAACATCGAACAAAACAAATCAAATATTGTATCATGACATTTACACACAAATTAACACACAGAGTGACGAACATACTGAAGAAACAGACTTCACATAACATATAAAACTGCGCAATCTGTACAAAGGAACCTACAACCAAAAATCAAGAAAGATATATTCCAAGGATCGGAAATATACAAAATTGAATTCCAAAGTTGTGATGCACAGTACATAGGAAAGACAAACAGTGATTTCAAAGCACGATACGAAGAATATCTCAGATGTTGGAAATACGAAACAAACCACTCCACATTTGCCGAACACTTAAAACAACACGATATAGATCAAGAAATGAAAATTATCCAGACAAAAAAAAAAAAAAAAAAAAAAAAAAAAAAAAAAAAAAAAACACCGCATACAACATACAAGAAAACTACCAAAGCCATAGCCGAGAAGAGAAAATTCATAAATGAACAGACGAACATCGGTGAAAACTCACTCTTAAATCTACTCAAAGAAATGAGACAGTAATTAAAGAGAAAAATTCACACACACTATTTCATAATCAGAAAAAAATGAATGTAAAAATGACACATAACCAGACCTGAGATAAATCACAAACCCACATCTCACATCTCTCTCTCTCTCTCATTCCCCCATCCCCCCTCTCTCTCACACTGTCTTTCTCTCTTTCTCTCTCTCTGTCTCTCTGCCTCTCTCTCTCTCCCCACCCTCTCTCCCTCTCTCTCTATCTCTCTCTCTCCTCCCCCCGTCTATCCATCCCTTTCTCTCTCTCAGCCTGCATTAGCAGGAGTCATTAAATAAATAAAAATATCAATAAATGGTGCAGTTGTTTGTGCAGATACATGGGATACACACACACACACACACACACACACACACACACACACACACACACAAGGCAAATATACGCTAAAAACACATTCAACTGTTAGCAAAACCACCCAAAACAAAAACACAACACAAACAGAATGGCTTGTGCCCAGTGGTGAAGCTCTATAACGAAAAAGCCAGTCGAATAAAAGACGGAAACAAAACACCAATCAGAATTACATGTAGACCAGCATCCACCAAATCATGAAAAGTAACAACATGAAAATATCATTTTCTATACTTACATAACGCCCAAGAACTATTTATAAACAAAAATACTAAAAACTTAAAAAACGAATTTTGTATTACAGGCCACTGAATATGCCTTACAAATAAAGGCGAAATGCACATGGCAAAATAAAACTTTTATTATTCAATTGTATACACGGATTACACAAATATCTGCAGTATAATATTAAAACTATATTGTAGTGAAATTTTAACACTTCGGCTGAAGTAACAGGGTAAGACAAATTTATTCAGCGTTATTTCCGATCCTCCGTCATAGATTTACGTCCTCGAAAGACTTTCTGTTTTCTGCTAAAACTTAGTATTTGTTAGTGTTGCCTAAGGCTATTGTTATGTGTATGTACTCTTCCTGGTCACCAAAATTATTGTTCGAAACAGGTATGCTAAAGCCACATGGTAAGAATTTTATAAAAGGGTGGCACTCGACGGTGGTTTTAGACGCCACGGACTGTACATCAAGCTGGTGCTCCACCTCAGGTTGGCAGTAGTCGCCAGTGATACTCAAACATTGTAAGAACATTACCGTTATTTCCCGGAGCGCAGTGTTATCGCGGGGGCACGTCGCTTGTGGTCTGTTCTTGCAAGTGGTCGGACGTTGGTCCACTTTGTAGTCTGTCCCCTGTTTTCGGCGACTGTAATACCTCTCAGAAGAGAGTTCGCCGCAAACGTACAAAAGCAAAATTACTTTGAATGTAGTAAATTTTGTAAACGTTATTGTATAACTCAGAATTGTTAAGTTCCATTGTTGTTTCATATTTCTTGAATGAAGTTATTACTAGCATTTCATCACTACCTCCTTCAGTAGTTAGTACCTACCCCTCTGTAGTTAATTAAAATACTGATGCTATATGCAAATAGTGTGAAAAGGTGTCATTCTATGAAAACTGAAGATTTACGTATTTTCAATGAAAAACTAATAGCGCCACTATTGTATTGTCATATTATTTAATGACGACCGGTTTTGGGAGATGAGACAGTCCTCATTAAATATTTCCCAAATCTTGGCGTTTTCAATTTTGAAGAATATTGAGCATATAGATATTGTGAGAAGGTTACCTGAGAAACGCGTTTCTGTGTATTCTTGAAGTTGCTGAGAGAGTAGAATATTTCAGGAGTGTGAATTTTTGAAAAATAGAATTAAATAAGTTGTTCCGTTGTGCAGGAAAGAAAGATAATCAGTTCTGAATAGGGTAAAATTGAATAATTTAATTTGCTTAAAGCAAAGTGCTTCGCATAAATTTTGATTTCATGCAGTTTATAACAGATCATTTTATCAGACACATTTTTGAAAGTTCATTTTCCTTGGTGAACCAGATATGTTGCTAGTTTAGAAAACTGAGCAAAGTTTTTTTTATGGTGTTATAAAAATAGTGACAAATTTATTAATCAACTATGTATTTCGAAATATTATTGTTGAAAAAACGTTACACAATTTGTTAAAAAAAGGGGGTGAAAGGAAAACATAATGCTACGTTGCGTAACCAGATGTTATAAGCACTGTAATGCAAATTAAACACGGAAAACGTTCGAAAAGCGCAAGTTTAGGCATTTACAGCAATCTACCAAAGGTGAATCACAAGTGTTCCTTTTACCAGAGTACGACGACGATAATTCGGAAAGATTCTATGTCTATAACATTACACATGAGATTGTCAGGGTCAGTAAATAAAGCCCTTGACTATTCGAAACTAGCATTTACAAATAACTTCAGGAACATGAATATGTCACTCACTTCACCACAAGAAGTAACTTCCATAATAAAATCTTTAAAAACAAAGCATTCTACTGGTTACTATAAAATATCAACAAAGTTAATTAAAGCATGCGCTTGTGAATTTAGCACAATTTTAAGTTATTTGTGTAACCAGTCTATTATAATTGGAACATTTCCTGATTGCTTAAAATATGCGGATATTAAACCTCTGTTCAAGGAAGGGGATAAAGAGATACCATCAAACTACAAATCGATTTCATTTTTACCAGCACTATCAAAAATTCTAGAAAAAGTAATATACAAGCAGCTTGTGAAACACTTAACCTCAAATGACATATTGTCTAGAACACTGTTTGGATTTCTCAAAGGTTCCAATATCGAGATGGCTATTTAAACCTACAGTGAGAATGTACGTAATTCATTAGATAATAAATTACAAGCAGCAGGTATTTTCTGTGATTTATCAAAGGCATTTGATTGGGTGAACCATAACATACACAAGGCTGATCACACAAGATCTATTTCCTTATGCAATTTAATTTAAAACCCTTAGGGTATTATTGTATACAAATAAAATAATAATTTAAGTGCACAAAATACGTAACATACCTTAGAAGAACATGTAAAATAAAGGGTTCCTTGTCGAAATAAAAAATGAGTAAAAGAGCATGGTCAACTTGTTTAAATATACGTCACCAATATGGATGATCATTTCAGATTAAAAGATAAAATAGGACTGTTCCTCACGTATTAGACAGACTGACAAGAGGGAAAAATTTTGTTGGTGTGTTAAGATGTCCATTAGGTGGCAGTTGGTCCAAAGATAAGATTGCGCCTAGCAATCGAAATTTTTTAAAAAGATGAAATATAAACTATTAATGAAGGGTGTGTCGGCATTTACGTCTTTCGATTAAGGTGTTAAAATATGGCTACAAGAATAGATAGATCTCATACATAGTATAAACGTTAACAGATTGTGACACCAACATTTTACATGGAGAGAAGAGATGAAGGGATTGTAATGGCTGCTAACATAACATTTCTTTCATGAAGTGCTTAGACAAATTTAAAATCAAAATATATATTTAGTATAATAATTTCATTTAAAAAGTGTCAATTACATGACAAAAGAGAGGGAGAGAAATTGTAATATGTTATATATTTTATTTGCATACAAAAATATGTTACAGATTTTAACCAAAATTGTATAATCTTTCAGTGATGATGTTAACCCTTCTGAAGATCATAATATAAATCACTGAAACCGGTTAAAAGAAATAAATATATTTTATTGGCAACCTTGGCTTAACAGGTGTATTTTTATTAATATTGTAAACAGATTTGTCTTCACAGGCGTAACATGCCAGGTAACTATATCAAAGTGTTAGCTTAAGACAAGTGTTAATATCGTCATTTAGAGACTCAATAGTTTGACTAGGAGTGGAAGCCTTAACTCTAGCCCTGAACCTGGACTGTGTCACAGACGGCTGGACGCCCGTGATTCTGGACCGCCCGCCCTGCCCTCCGGCCACCCCCAATTACCATCGCCCCAAGGAAACGCAGTGGAGCGGTCGAGACACGTCCGCGCTCACAGGCGACCAGCGGCAGACTGCGCTAGCCATGTTGACACAGGTGGCTGGGCCACCACCGGCAGGGCACGGCCGCTGGTGCACGGGCAGCCCACAGACTGAGAGAGGCAGTCACTGACCTCTCTCTTCACACTTTGACCCACCTTTCGGCTTCTTAGACCGTAGTCAGATTACTTAGTACTGAACTGATAGTCCACACAGCGGTGTGAGTTCTTAGTTGTACAAAGATGGCATTCCAAAAATTTGTGAGTCTATTTCATGATATACCGATACCAGAAAAACAAGCATAATTGTAATCTGAATAAATACATCTAGGTTACAGTTTCGTGCATGGCTGTGAATCAGCGACTGTTACAATACAATTAAACTTTTAACGGGCAGCTCTCAGTCGCAAATTATGAATATAATCGTAACCAGGATTCAGTGCCGCTATGGGCACCCTCTTCAGATGAAGATGAATATATTAAAACTTCATGTCAAGATCTAAAAAATACAAAAAATAAATATCTTACATAATCAGATAGTCATACCTAAAAAGTAAATAATTGTAGTCAGGTGGAGGAGTCACTAAGGGCTGCAATGCTGTTAGCAGCCTGGCTACAATTATTTACTTTTTAGGTATGACTATCTGATTATGTCAGATATTTTTTTGTATTATTTTAGATCTTGACTTGTAGTTTTAATAGATTCATCTTCGTCTGAAGAAGGTGCCCCTAGCTACATTGAAACCTGGTTACGATTATATTCATACTTTGCAACTGAGGGCTGCCCCTTAGAAGTTTAACATCTAGGTTATGTTGAATTTGGATATTAAAACTGTAGGAACTATTAATACTGAAATATTGTCCAGGTGTGTAGTAGTAAAAGCATAATGTAAATCCCAGAAAAAGTACATAAATAAATTAGCAGTTTAATTTTTTGATTAAAATAATTACAGACAATGAATCTGTGAGAAAGAGACTATTGTATACATGAATACTGGGATAAACTGGAGAATGTTCTCGAGGGTACAAATGTGTGTGTGTGGGGGGAGGGGGGGAGTCTATATAGGGTGAGTCATAAATGAGGAAAACATTTTCGTGCAAATTGTCACACACTGAGATACAAACATAAATTCGTTTTCCGCATGTTCCTATGTCGATAAATTACAGTGCAACTGAATGGTAAGAATCTGGAAATATGAAGTGGACTTTTGGTTGTTACTGAGCGCCGACATTGGACAAGGGGACAGATCGGCAACAGGGCACAACATGCGAGTGTTGCAGGTAGTCGAGCCGCTCACGAGAAGGCGAGGCATGCGGCGTCAAGCGACGGTCTGCGTGACACTGCGAGCAGTGACAGCTCTCACACCTGTCTCGTGCCGTTGTCGCTGGCCGTAGTTATGTATCGTGGTTAGTTGGCACAGGGAAAGGAACTTGAGGAGGGGCTGCACTACTGTACGTGCACGTTTTATAATTTTGTTTTTGTGTCTCACATTTAGTTTAAAGAAACGAGTACATAGATGCAGAATACAAATTATAGCTACACATATATGTGCCAATTCATACAAACGAATACAATACAGCTGTACAAATCGAAAACAACGTATAAACACATGACCAGAAGCTGCAGTGGCTTTTTATAAGTACTGTTCGAAATGATAGGCACGATGTTTGTAGCAAAGTTGAACTCTTCCCAGGAAGGATTGCTGAACATGATCCATCATGGCTGTATCTCTTTGAGTAATATCACAGGCATGTTGTATTCAGTGTTGAAGATTTTTGACATCAACAACCTCTCCTTCATAAATCACAGATTTCAGATGGCCTTACAATACGAAATCCAGTGGATTCAGGTCTGGCAATCTTGCTGGCCATGCTACAGGGCCTCCACGACCAATGCATTTCGAAGGGAAGGCACTGTCCAGGTGGCCGCTGAAGTGAGCGGAGGCACCACAGGTTCATACGAGAGGCCAAAGTAACGTCTTCCAACAATTCTGGCAATGCAGCATCCAGGAAACGCAGATAGCGCTCTCCTGTAAGCCTTTGTGGTAGCATATGTGACCCCATGAGGTAGTGATCCGTAATACCACACCAGATATTGACACAGCATCGTTGTTGAGACCGTCGTACCATTGTGCTGTGGGGCTTTCCTACCGCCCACTCGTGCCAGTTATGCGAATTCACTATCTCCTCCTTTGTGAAATAGGCTTCGTCGGTGAACAGTACTGTTAGTGAAAAATGTTACTCGTGGGTCTGACGCCGTAGGATAAAGTTACAGAAGTCCAGCCCCACAACCATAGGTGGAAACATAAACGACTCAAAACACCTCAGAGACTAACCACCTACGGTCATAGGGACCACCAACTCGCAAACACGATGAATATGGCGAACCCATGCAGAACAGCAAACTGACTGTCAATGCCAGATGAGCTCACAGCCGACCAACAGGCAAGACAGGGAAACCATATTCAGCGCACTGAACACAAACAAACCTATACAGTCCCACATATTTAGCTAGTTCTATGACCGAACTCTCTAACTATCATGACAAACTTGGCTTTGTTCACAGGTATTCTGCCGCAGCCAACTCAGGAGACTTCACAGGAGCTCAGCTGCAGCAGAACCTTGCATCAACCGGACTGATTCTTTATGACGAACCTAGCAAATTTAACGGTACTGATATATACCCTTTACTAACATTACCAAACCTTGCATGATCTGTCGCAGATATCATACCGCTACTGCCCTTAAAACCTACCCGTCGCAGAGGTTTTTTCCCTTGGATTTTGCCTTGGCACTTTTTTCCTCTGTCCTTACGTACAATTACCCTTCGTAATACCTTTCGACCAATTCTATCTCCAGATGCACCGAATTAATGGGTGATCGTGCCCACACGTACGGATAACATCGCGGTTCCCACATCCCGTGATCCACCTTAGCAAACTAACCTAAATACGGAGGTGACAGTAGAACTTTTGTGATGGTCACCACGTTGGTGTGGGCTTGGAGGGGCCCCATCCTTTCCTTTCCCCCTCTGGTAGTCTTCCGGCAATAGTGCCTGTACTTTCTGCATGGGAATGGGTTGGTTTCCATGGAGTACTTGCATAACAGAAAATTGTGGCAGTGGCAAAAGACCTGGTGCTTATTGTTGGGTTCTCCGCAACAGTTTGTAACACATTTTCTTCGTCATCCGCACTGTACGTCGAAGGTCGGCCACGACCACTGAATCCCGTAGTTGCTGCACATGCACCATACTCCTCCAAGCGCCTGTCCACAGAGTGAAACGTTTCTGTGGATGGAAGGCGCGACTAGGAAACCTCTCGTGATACAGTTGCCTCGCAACGTCAACTCTTCCATCTGCAAGCCCGTAGCTGAGGTGGATGTCGGCGTATACCTTGCCCTGTTACTGTGGTAACACTGCGTCAGCAGCTGTCGGCAGGGGAAAGGGAGCAGCGCAGAGCTGTTGTAGACGCGTCAGGCACACCGCGGTGTTAATGCCGCCGTTGACCACTCTTTCCTCTTACAGGACAAACATTCCCTAACACGAGACTGTAGATTCCATTACCGCCGGCAACGTGTGACTCACAATTTCTGATACAATTTCACATTAATTACGATTGTTCTTCCTCGTATCAAACGCTGGCAGATACAAATCAGCTCATTGGTGCGTCGTGTGTTGTGTCTATGGGTAAATGACATGTCGTGAACATGAGACTCGTTGGTATCTGGTTTTACGGTTTACAGGTGTTTTGTTTTATGTATACAGTACACTGAGGACAACAAAATTAACAACGGTGCGTCACGTGTTACTCATAGCAGCATGCAGTTATGGAGACATTTTTCCTCATTTATGACTTACCCTGTAACTAGATAAAAGGGGCGGGAGCAAATGATGGCATGCGGGAGTCTATGTAGTATGGGTAGGGAACAGATACAACCAAATTAAGAGCTCACAGTGAGAAAAACATTGACAAGTTTCCATTACTACTTCAGTAAGGGTGAATAATGAAACCGCGAAACCGCGTTTGTTCATTAAAGACTAGGTCTGCATTCTTAGAAAATCGATAGACAGAATTTCTAATAATGTAAGATTTTTGCCCTTACTGCCCTTAGGGAGAACATCACATTTAGTGTTATAAGAATTACGTTCTTACAGAGCTTCTCAGCAAAGGCAGAATCTTTCTTTTTAAGTCTCCAGCTTCATTCATGCTAGGACAGTCTAGCTGTTACAGTCCTACCTGATTGACCTACATATAATTTCCCACACAGGTTGCAGGTAATTTCATAAATTCTACACCTAATCGAGGAAATATACTCCAACATTTTTCACCAGAAATACTATTGCCCTCATTTTGTTCAACAGCAAAGACATAATTCCACCCTTAAAACAGAGTGGAACTAATTAAAAAATTACATTACTAGAAATTCTATCAATAAACGTCATTCTAAGAATCCAATCCTGGTCTTTAATAACGGAACACAGTTTCAGTATTCGCCCTTACTGAAGTAGGCCTAATGCCAACTTGTTATTATTCGCCTCACTGTCTTAATTTGGCTATAATTGTTCCCTATCCACAATGCATAGATTCCCCTATGCCACCATTCGCCTCCACCCCCATTCTTTTACCCTTAAGCACATTTTTAATTTTATCCCAGAATAGTCTCTTTTCACAAATTCATAGTCTTTTGATTAGTTTAGTAAAAAAAAATACTAAACGTCTCTTGTATTTACATTATGCTTTTACCATTACACACCTGGACACTATTTCAATATTAATAGTATCCACAGTTTTAATATTCTAATTCGACGGCAGCTGGATGTAGTTATTCAGATTCCAATTATGTTTAATATTATGCTTGTTTTCTTGTCGCGATAGCCTACATTGTGAAAAAAGAATAACAATTTCCGCCGGCGAGTTTCAAGCGAGATTTTGAAGCTAATTTCTGGCGAGCTCTGACGACTTTTTTTTATAGACTATATAAATATAAATATAAATAGTGAAATACAAGAGGCTCACCTATAAAAAGGAGTACGACAGGAATGCAATTTATCGCCAGTGCTCTTCAACTTGTATATTGAAGAGAGAATTAAGAAATGTAAAGAGTCTATGGAAGGAATTAAGATCAATGGAGTACAAATTAAAATGATAAGGTTTGCTGATGACATAGCCATCATTGAAAAGAGCGAAAAAAATCTGCAAAAGGCGTTATCAAGAATGAATGAGATCCTGCCAGCTAAATATAACATGAAAATCAACATAAAAGAGACAGAGATTATGGTACGCAGCCACGAGCAAATTACAACTGATATTAAGATTAATGATGTGCCATTGAAATAAGTTAATGTATTCACATACTTAGGAAGTAAAATTACACCGGATGGTGTAATAGCTTCTTATATCAAGAAATATAAAAGAAGAGACCAAACAAGTATTTATAAAATACTATGTGTGAAGTGTGGCAATCTAAGGCTCCGAAACTTGGACATTCGGCGTTTGCCACAAGAGACAAGTAGCATTTGAATTGTGGTGAAGTAGGAGGATGCAGAAAATCCATTGGACGGCCAAGATGACAAACGAAGAATTCTTGAAAAATCGTCGAAAAAAGAGCCCATGTGAAAACGATAATGAAGAGAAGAGACAAGTTAATAGGTCATCTGTATAGGCACAATGAGTTTATAATAAATTTTATGGAAGGAATGGTAGAAGGAAAAAGAGGCAGAGGAAGAGCCAGATTGCAATACTTGAAACAAAGAGATATAGGAGTGGAATCGTATCAGATAATGAAGAGGCTATCCGAGAACAGAGATGTATGGAGGAGAAGAATTGCTGCCAACCAATCTTCGTATGGAGAACGAGAGAAGACGAGAAGAGGTTCCAAACAAATTAGCAAGAAAATACACAACGGTAGCGATCAGTCGTCAGGAATTGATACTTGATTTTTCCAAACAAAGAGAATACGATAAAATTTATTCAAACCGAAATACCTGCTTTAACCACAAATCCATTATTTTGAGAGGTGGTCGAAGACTGCTGACACGCCGCGTCCTTTACCGCCAAAAGGACAATTTTTAGCGCAGCGCCGCGATTCAAAAGCGTGCCGTGCCGTCGGTCGCGGCCGCGCGGGTCTAGCGGGCGAAGCTTTTGAGTGGCGGGGAGGGCGTCGGCACGAGGCGCGGCCTCCTCCGTCAGGGCGGCTCAAAGCCGGCGCCGAGGACTACCAGCACACCAGTCCCAGGGCTAGCGAAACAGGCGGGTGTGACGTCCAGGCACTGTACGGGTCAACTTTGAATTTCTGCACTTGAACGTGAAATTTGTCAAATTTCAGTGGCCGGCCGTGGTGGCCGAGGGGACTGAGGCGCTCCAGTCACGGTCTGCACGTCCACTACGGTCGGGGGTTCGAATCCCCCCTCGGGCATGGATATTTGTGCCGTCCTAGTTCGTAAGTAGTTGATAAGTAGTTTGTAAGTTTAGGGACTGATGACCCCGTAGTTAAGTCCCATAAGCTTAACAAACATTTGAACATTTGAAATTTCAGTGAGATTCGAGGGAATATTTGCAAGCGTAGGGTTTCGCGGCCGTTGTCATGCCAATGAAATTATTCTAGGTGTCAGGCGCGTCGTCATTTTTATGAAATCTACCGACGTTTTGACTACCAATATGAACAAGGGAGAAGGATGCAGCGTTCCGGCGTCTGCGCCAGGCGACCAGAGAACTGCCGCACGCCACAACTGCTACATGTGTAGGAATTACTATTACTTCAGACTTAAATTGGAAAGAACACGTAGATAATGTCGTCGGAAAGGCGAACCAGAGACTTCGTTTTATTGGCAGAACCCTTAAAACATGCAACAGAACTACAAAAGAAACTGCATAGACTACACTTGTCCGTCCATTTTCGGAGTATTGCAGCTCAGTGTGGGATCCTTATCACGTGGGTTTGACGGAGGACAGCGAAAGAGTCCAAGGAAGGGCAACTCGTTTCGTATTGTCACGATACAGGGAAGACAGCGTTACGGAAATGATACAGCTTATCGCTGCATCGTGGGATACGTACGAAACTCGAATCGCTACCATTCTCCTCCGAATGCGAAAATATATTATTGACTCCCACTTACATAGGTAGAAATGATCATCAGAATAAAATACGAGAAATCAGAGCTCGAACAGAGAGATTCAAGTGTTATTTCTTCCCGCGGAGATATTCGAGAATGGAGTGGAAGATAACTAGTATAATGGTGGTTCGATGAGCCCTCTGCCAGGCAATTAAATGTGATTTGTAGAGTATCCTATGTATATGTAGAAGTTGTAGATGTATCCGGCTAAAAGTAAGTTCCTATGCAAAAGCCCATTTTCAACAATGAGGGAAGAATGCAACGTCCAATCACATGAAAAACGTATCATAAAGATACCTATAGTTGACGCCCTTTTCCACCAGTGAAGTGTAATATCTTACATTCGGCTGTCAGACAAAGACCCTGATGAGGGTCGCCTTCAACAGTGACCGAAACGTCGGGAGATTTTATAAAAATGACCACGCGGTCTCATACCCAGAAGAATTATTGACACGAGAGAATATTGCCGCGAGAAACCATGTAAACCGACTGCCGGCGTGATGCAGGGGATAGCGTCACCACCTGCGGTGCTGAAGGTCGCCGGTTCAATCCCGTCCACCGTGAAAAATTTATTTATTTGCAATTAACAATTCCAGAATGTTCTACATTTTTCTTATGTTCACTTGTAAATTCTACTCGTTTCTTATGTTAACGATTCTTCTAATTTCTGGCACATTCTGTATGTGTATAAATAGCAGAGCACTCTGCCCGAGAGGCAGTTAGTGCTGCGTATATGCTAAGTTTGTAATAAACCAGCTTTCAGTATAAATGCTGTGTTCAGTTGCCTTCGAAGTCAACCCTGCTTCCATTTCAACACGACAATATTGTTTAGTAGCGGTATTTTTGTGTTTGCCGCTTGTGGGTATCGTAATCATACAACGTAGACATATAAAAGTTGGTGCTGTGGCCGGGACTCGAACCCGGGTCTGTTTTAATGCTAAGCGTAGTTCTGTTTGTATCATCCATTTCATTATTCAAATCCAGGTAAAGCGCTTGTGTCAGATGGACCAGGAATGAATGCGTAATTGTGCCCATAATTACACATTTTCTTCGCACTATTGTTCATTTCCGATATTTTAGGCACACTTAGCGGTTTGACGTCGAGGAACCTCGCCATCCGATTCCTTCTCCCGTAATGAATACGTGATCAGGCCTTGATTTGCCCTTATACGGCAGTCCCAGCCTGTGGCATTGTTTTCCCGCACTCTCTTCTGCGACTGGAGTGAAGGTACCTGCGTTTGTAGGAACAGAGGGAGATTGGAGTTTAATGTCCAGTCGACAGCGTCGTCATTAGAGACGGAGCTCATGCTCCGATGGTTTGGGTGAGAATGGGGAAGGAGATCTACCGTGTCCCTTCAAAAGCAACCAACCCGGCAATTGTCTGGAGTGATTCAGGGAAATCAAGGAAAATGTAAATCTGGATGGCCGGTGTAATACCACTGCACCACGTCCCTTGGTGACCTGTGTTTGTATTTTTCATGTGTACGGCGACTCGAACACCAGATTGCCTATTATCTAATGAACGAAAGTGGCTTGTCACCATCTGATTCTAAATGGTCATCTCCTGCGTGCCCTCCCCATCTGTAACCTCTCGACATTCGCAGGTCTCCAGGAGCAGATGCCTGGGGCGGTATCCCACCATCCCCACCAGCCCTTCCTTTGCCCCGCCACTGGTTACTGGATGCTCCAGCTATTACGGGCAGCTCACTGAAACTGAAGGCTGATCTCACTTCATTACAGGGTCTATAAGTGTACACGTGGCTGGATGGAGGCTAACGAGTTGGGCGGCATCATTGCTCCTAAACATACTGTACTGTGCGTCTGGACTAAGCGTTCTAAAACTGCAGGACGTTTGGGTCGTGGCGTTCCCAGGTGCATAACTCTACATGTGCATAATCCACAGAGCCTGACAGAGGATGCATCGAACTACTTTCAGGTTATTCATCTGAGAATGCAAGAGTGTTAAAAAATTGTAGAATTCTTCGAGAGTTTATAGCACTCAACGAAATAATAAAAACTAATTCATTAAACACGGCCGCGCGGGTGTAGCCGAGCGGTCTGGAGCGCCACGTTACGGATCGCAAGACCCCCCCCGCGTCGGAGGTTCGAATCTTCCCTCGGGGATAGGTGAGTGTTGGCCTTAGGTTAGTTTAAATTATTTTGTAAGTCTAGGGACTTATGACCAAAGTAGTTTGGTCCCATAAAACTACAAACATTTGAACATTGACTATTAAACATGAGTCTAGAAACGCAGACTTTCGGAGATAGACACGTTCCTACAGGTGTTCCACGTGACATCCAATCATAGCTATGCATCCCTCTGCCCTTGGTCGTAAGGAGTGACTCAAATTTTTTCTTGTAGTACTTGCGCTATAGACGTGAGGCTGTAGTGTATGTAGGTCGTTGACTGGAGCTGCGTAGACCAATTCTTCAAGTGTGCCCACAAACTTCTACGGGACTGAGGTCTGGCGAACGAGCAGGTCAAGGTGAGAGGCCTCCCTGCTCTCTCCAGCAGTCGGATGTATTGGCGCACAATCTGAAGAAAGCGTGTTCACAATGGAACCGCTTCTCTAATCGCTGCTGCCATGGTACACCCTCCAGGAACGTACGAAATTCATGTTGTGCCCCATTTAAACTCTGCGACAGCACTTATTCCCCTGTTAATGTACCCCTAGTACGACTATACATACCTTGAATGGGAAGCGGTGTTGCTCCTCGCTTTCCTGAATAGCTTGGGGTTCGACATATTCCCATAAATAACGGTTGTGAAAATGTGCAACACTATTTCTCGTGAATCTTGCCAATGCAGCGATGCGCTAAAATCCACAACTAGAGCCCGAGCGAAACATGATTTTCGGCCGAAACCAAAACCGTAACCGAATATTGGACTTCTAGTTTCGGCCTAAATAGTAACCGAAATAGAAACTTACTTAATTAAGTTAGAATTTCGGTAAATTTACGTTATACCGCAAATCACTACTTCCTACATTTTGCGGGATTCCCTCCTGGTACAATCTTCTTGAGTGTGTATAAGCCTAGCTAAAAGTCCATAGAAGATGACATAGGAGGCGTAAAGATTTACTGGTCTCAACTTTCCAGCCGACAGTTGCGAAAATTAAGCCAACCACTCCTCAAGCTGGACGGTGAGCCAGTGCATACGGATACCTCGCACCTTGTATCAGTGAAGGTACGTCGTTTTCCCCTCACAGTACTCGTAGCATTTTGCATTTAAAAAAGTACAATGCAGAATACCTGAAAATTACCAAGTTGTCGCAAGTAGGTGTTTTCCTCAGAATAAAGTTCGAGATCCCAATTAGGATATGTTTGTTGCTTGCGACGGTGTAATGCTGAAATAACATTTATTCTTTTCCCTAACTTTGATATGTAAGCAAAATTGTGGAGTACGGTGTCTGCATGACAGACTCAGATTAGGTTCTGTCACCGAAATACTATAACGCGCGCGGTTAAGACCTCGTATACACGTAAAATTTCGTTGGGTATTCGTATCTCTTTGTTAACATTAGTTTCTTCATTTGTTTATTACAGTAATAAGATTTAAGCGTAGTTGTTTTTATATAGTGTTGCTGACTAATAGGCTTCGCTCCTATCAATAAATGAACTTCAATTAGTGCTGCATAAAATATCGCGAAAAATAATTTCACAATTCTGACTAACAGTATGATTGTTGTCAGTGTAAATTTTCGCAAACTCAAAGGGAAAACTGTGTAGCATATGATGTTTCCTAAACCCATATTGGTTGTTGAAAAAGCCCCTCGCTTTCAAGGAAACAAAACAAGGGTAATGGCATCCAGACAAATAAAATCAGGTGATACTAAACGACTCAGATTAGGTAAAGAAACAATGAAGCTGGTAGATGAGTTTTATTACTTGGGCAGTAGAATTACATATGACGGTAACAGAACAGAGGATATAAAATGGAGATTGGCAATGGGAATAAAAGCAAAATTTGCCAGCATAGAATATTAATTTAAGTGTAAGGAAGACTTTTCTGAAGGCATTTGTGTAGAGTGTTGCCTTTCACAGGAGAAATTTGCTAACATCGAATTTTAATTTAAGGGTAAGGATGTGTTTTCTGAAGGCATTTGCGTTGAGTTTTGCCTTGTACAGGAGTGAAACATGGACGACAAATAGTTAAGACAAGAAAGGTTAGAAGCTTTTGTAATGTGGTGCTACAGAAGAATGCTGAAGAGGAGGTACTGAACAAAATTGGGGAGAAATTGAATTTTTGACAGACCTCACTAAAAGAACGGAACGATCGGTAGTAGACATTCTTAGACATCAAAAAATCATGAATTTGGAGAGACGTGTGTAGGATAAAAATCATAGATGGAGACAAACATACGAATACAGTAAGCAAATTCAAATCGATGTTAGTTGCCTTTCTTATAAGATGGAGAGGATTGTTCAGGATAGAGTAGGGAAGAAACCTGCATCAAAACAGTCTCTGGGCTGAATACCACAACAAAAACAACAACAACAATGACTTCCAGAAACGTGATCTGCTGTATCTCATCAAGACATCCATAGCCTCATTGATTCAGTGCCGAGGCACGTAGCAGCGGTTACAGTCAGCGGCCACAAGTCAGTACTGATTTCATCTTCTTCCACGTGATAAGAGAGCAAGTTGTTATTAGTAATGAGAGTTGCCATATATAACTATAACAGGATACTGCTCGACCATACGTGGCACGCAATGTTCAAGACTTCTTCATCGCCCATCAAATTTCATCGTTGTCTTGGTTTCCCTCTGATCCTGATCTCTCGCTTGTCGAAAACGCCTGGTCCATGGATGCAGATGGACTGGTCCACGATACACCGTCCTCTGCCACATCAGTGCAACCTTGTTAATATGTGTGAGCAACATGGTCTCCTATACATCAACACATCGGGAGCATCTCTGATTGAACGCCGAGGCGGATATCACCTTTTATAGCTAGAAATAGAAACAGTAGACTTTCACTTCATCATCATCGTTACTTCGAATGGGGCTATATTTGTTAATATTCGTTGTTATTCTACCAGTATTTTTTGCAATTGTTTAATTTAAATCACTGCAATACGCTTCGAACATGTTGTGCTCATGATCAGGCACTGTACATAGATAAATAGCTTCCATAACTACATAAGGACCTATATTAATGTTGTTCTTCGTTGTTGAGGTGGTATTTGGGTTGTTTAATGGGTGGAATAGATTAAAAATGTGACAGTGAAAAATAGATCACTAAGAGACATACAAACTCGAAAATATTTTTGCATATGAGATAATCGATACTGGTACAAATAAGTCTGTCATCTTGTTTTCCACTCACAATGTTTACGTATATGTGAATAGTTTTTTTCGTGTGTGTGTGTGCCTGTGTATTACATGATGAGCCATTGTATAGTGCACCTGTATAATGAAGCAGCTTAACCAAAGCACCAGAGACACAAGAACCGAGCCGTAAAATCACGAGTAGTGCAGTGTTAAAAGTAAAACACAATAACTACACCATAACACCTGATACAAACTTCTGTGCATCCTATGCAAGTGACAGTATCATCACAACCACCAGCCAGATTAACAGAAGACAGAGCTGCACACCATTTTATGACCATCCACAACACTCCTTCCAAATACCCAGTACCACAATAACGAATAATAACATTAGTATAGTTCCTTATGCAGGGTGAAAAGTATTTAAACCGACAGACTCTTGGATGTTGTAGGGGACACTAAAACAAATATTTTTCGCCAATGTCATTTTTTTCCCTTGATGAGTATTTTAAACCGATAGAAGAAGATTTCTCTGGCGGCAAATTAAAATAAAATCCATGTTTTAATTGACAGGAGACAATACATTAACACAACCCAATTTCAATTACAGTAGATTTTCAAAACTCCCTCCATTGACACGTAAACAAAGGTTACACCGTCGTATCATATTCTGTCTGACATAGGCAAAAACTCCAGGAGTCTCCTGAATTGTACCTGCTGCTGCTACTATCCGGCAACCAGATCCTCTTCTGATGCAACAGCTCTTGAGTAAACGAGGTTGTATTTCTCTCCCACACAAAAAAAGTCAAGAGGGGACACATCTGGGGATCGAACAGGCCACAGTACGGGACCACCTTTGCCAATCCACGTTTCTGGGAACCGTCGGTCCAGGAATCGACGCACACGACGAATGAAATGTGCCGACGCCCCACAATGCTGGAACCACATGCGTTCTCTTGTAGGGAGCGGGACGTCTTCCAGCAGTTCTAGCAATGCTCTGGCGATAAAATTTTAATAGTGCCTGTCATTTAATACGGACCCCACCGGTTTAAATACTTCTCACAGGAAAAAATTACATGAGGAAAAACCTTCCAGAGTTTGTCAAATTAAATACTGTATAGTTATGTAAGCAGTGTCTTTACGGATAACGCCTGTTAATGAGCACAATATGCTCGAAATGCACTGTAGTGTTTTAAATTAAACAAATGCACTGAAGTTACTGGTAGCAGTAATAACGAATATTGTTTCGTACATTCACGGTCAATACACTTTCCCACCACGCCTACAGTCAAGGGCTGTATTTGGGGTCTGTCCAACTTGTTACCCCTCAAATCTGAAATTTGTCCGCGATATGTAAGGTGTATCTCGGATGGCCAGCGCAGCAGACAGGCGGGCAGCGGCGGCCTCACCTTGTTGTAGACGCCCGCGCTGGACAGCTCGTTCTCGATGACCATGACGATGATGCCGAACATGCCCATGACGAGCGCGTAGTCGCTGATGCGCTTGCGCTTCTCGAAGAGCGCCTTGCGGCGGCCCAGGCGGTAGCCGACATTGGGCTTGTGCTTGCCGGGCGCGCCGCCCTGCGCGGAGGCGGAGCCGTGCGCGTGGCCGTGGCCGTGGCCGGCGCTGTCGAGCGAGCCGCCCTTGCAGAGGCCGGCGCGCTCCTCGGTGTAGCGCGGGAACTCGGAGTGCACGCCCACCAGCGCGATGCCCGCCTCCTCGCCGGCGGAGCCCTCCGGGCCCCGGCCGCCGGCCCCCGCGCCCTTCATCGCCGCGGGGATCGACAGCGTCGACACCGGCTTGCGCAGCTGCAACACACCAAAGGGCGCCGTCACCGCACTGCGCTACCCGGCCACGCGAAGCAAAAGCTGAACTACCTGTCGCAGTGACGCAAACTCACTTACCGTATTGTCTCTCCAACAATGTCGTTCACTGTAAACCGACTTAGCAAATATGGCACTTGTGATAAAGGTGCTGGTGTTGGTGGTGGTCATGGTGGTGGTGACGTTGTTGGCAGTGATTTTGATGACAACAGTGATGGTGATAATGAGGATGATGGTGATGATGTGGTGGTGGTGGTGGTGATGTTGTTAGTGGTGACTTTGATGACAATGGTGATGGGGTGATGTTGGTGGTGGTGGTGATTGTGATGACAATGATGGTGGTGGTGATGGTGGTGGTCATGATAATAATAATGCTGCTGATGATGATGATGATGATGATGTTGGTGGTGGTGGTGATTGTGATGACAATGGTGATGGTGGTGTTGATGATGATGATTAGGTGGTGGTGGTGATTGTGATGACAATGATGGTGGTGTTGTGGTGGTGTTCATGATAATGATAATGCTGGTGATGATGATGATGATGATGATGTTGGTGGTGGTGATGACAATGGTGATGGTGGTGTTGGTGATGATGATTTGGTGGTGGTGGTGATTGTGATGACAATGGTGGTGGTGGTGATGATGGTGGTGGTCATGATAATGATGATGCTGATGATGATGATGGTGGTGGTGGTGGTGGTGGTGGTGGTGGTGATGATGTTACTGGTGACTGTGATGACAATGCTGATGGTGGTGGTGGTGATAATGATGATGTTGGTGATGGCAGTGGTGGTGGTGGTGGTGATGTTGTTCATTGTGATGACAGTGGTGATGCAGCAAAGCTAATGCAATGAGTACTCAGCTAAGATCTACTCTCTTCTGCAAGAAGGAAGTAAGTGCCAAGACTAAGTTAGCAGTGCACCGCTCTATCTTTCGACCAACTTTGTTGTATGGGAGTGAAAGTTGGGTGGATACAGGTTACCCTATTCATAAGGTAGAGGATACAGATATGAAAGTAGCAAGATGATTGCAGGTACTAATAGATGGGAGCAATGGCAGGAGGGTGTCCATAATGAGGAAATCAAGGAAAACTGGCAATGAACTCCATAGATGAAGCAGTTTGAGCGAACAGACTGAGATGGTGGGGACATGTTACACGCATGGGAGAAGCAAGGTTACCTAAGAGACTCATGAGCTCGGCAGCGGAGGGTAAGAGGAGTCGAGGCAGACCAAGAAGAAAGTACTTAAATTTGGTGCAGAATGATTTTGAAGTAAAAGGCATAACATCAGACGAGGCATCAATGTTAGCATTGAATAGGGGTCATGGAGGAATTTTATTAGAGGTACTATGCTCCAGACTGAACGCTGAAAGGCATAATCAGTCTCTAATAATAATAATAATGATGATGATGATGAATGGTGATGGTGGTGGTGGTGATAATGATGATGTCAGTGGTGGTAGTGATGATGATGGTGTCAGTGGTAGTAGTGGTGCTGGTGGTGATTGTGATTAGAATGGTGATGGTGGTGGTGGTGGTGGTGGTGGTGGTGGTGGTGTTGATGATGTTGGTGATGATGATGGTGGTGCTGCTGGCAGTGTTGATGATGTTGGTGGTGGTGGTGGTAGTTGTGGTGCTGATGGTAGGTGCTGATGGTGATGGTGATATGGTGCTAATGATGCTGGTGGTGTTGTTGATGTTGGTGGTGATAGTGATTACAATGGCCATGGTGAAGATGATTATGATGATGTTGGTGGTAACAGTGATGATTACAATGATGATGGAGGAGCTGATGATGATGAAAGTGATGTGTTGCTGATGGTGGCAATAATGATGGTGGACACAGTGGTGATAGTGATTATGTTAATGGTGGTTCTGGCGGTGGTAGTAGTGCTGATGTTGGAAGTGTTGGCAGTGACAATGGTGATGGTGTTATGATGGTGGTGGTCATAAAGATTGTGGTGTTGATAGTGGTGCTTATCTTGATGACGATGATGATGTGGTGGGTATGGTGGCAATTATAATGGTGTTGATGATGATGACAGTGTGACATTTTTGTCTGTTTGGTCCCAGCTGGGATTTCTCTACCGTAAATGTGACTTGTCGGTATCATAAGTCACATTTACAGTAGAGAAAGTCATCATAATCAGGTTTTGTGTTGTAGGGCACCACACAACCAAAGACTTTTCGCCACAGGAAAACTTATCTGCATAACAGAAAATTGTAAGTGACATTTGTGTCGACATGAACAGATGTCTGATGATGAACCGAAAGGTTTGAAACCGGTAACGGCGCTATTTAGTTAATAAATAACATAAACAAAAGTGGTTGGTTGCTTTCTTCTTTATTACAAAAATCATCCTGTACATCATACACAACCAAGGGCTCAAAATGTCAGTTTTTGACAAAATAGAAAAGAGATTTTATGTATTAGGAAATTAAAGGGTCGACAGAAGGAAAATAGACATAATCGCAATCAACAGCATTGAGAAAGCGGTATTTTCACTGATACGATGCATTCTGACTGGATACTACCGAGTCCCAAGTCATATAACCTATAGATATACATTTGAGAACAAATTCGTTACAATAAGACGTGTTCCACATGGCCACCGCTTACTGTAAGCGGGTTTCAACACGTCTCTCCAAGCTCTAACTACTTTTTCGTAATGCTACATGAACGCACACACATCGATTAAGTACGCTGGGCTTTTAATTTGGATGATATAAGAATACAAATATTCGAAATATCGTATGTTATTCTGTATTAAGATCTTGGACCATGTTATTACTATTCTGGCGCATTGTTACTGCTTTTAATATGCTCATGTTGTATTCTTTCAGTCATCTCAACTGCAAATTGGATGAGCACACGAAATTTAGTTGTCTGAGACACTGGTGGCCTGTGTTGGAACTACGAAAAAAGAATGACGGGCTGTGTTCCGCCCGAAGACTGCTTTCATGAAACTCTCCACGAACGTTTTCATCAGTGCGCTAATATTGCAAATTAACTTCACGACAACCTGCTCACTGTGATTTCTTGGTCTCTGTCAATAACGAGAAAAATGTAAATAAATAAAAAAGATGAGAACGTATAAAAAACGCAGCATTTTTCTTTCCTTCAGAAGGTGGAAAAGGTTCAGTTATCGCAAATTAACATCAAATTATTACACTTAAATGTGTATTTTGATCCACTAAATAATTGCGCAGAATATGAGCGTTCCAGAAGCTGCGAGACGTTGTTGACCCAGTTTTGACTAAGCGGAGCGCTCAAGTGGCTCTCGGCTTTGTGGGCCCGTCCAAAGCGGCTGCGTTTCAAAATGAGCTGGCAGCCCTCCAAAGCCACCTGGCCACGCGGTCTCGTGAGACGCGGTACGACAGAGGAGCGTAATGGAACTCAGACGAGACAGTATTTTCTGCTCGTATTACAGACATTTGTGACCAGATGGTACAAGGAACTAACTATCCAGAAACAGTGTGCTTGTGATTTTAATTTTTGAAGAAAAACCTATACGCCATGACATCTCTCTACCCGAGGAACATATTCTACATAGAGTAACGACTGAAGAGAAAGAGATATCACCGTAGAAGAACATCAAAATGAATTTAGGGACAGAAGATGTGCGCACTAGAAATAAGAGGTTGAAATCATGTCTTGTACGCCGAGACAAGCATTGAAAGCTCGATCAATGAGGAGCCGACAAAGTAAGAAATGGGTAAAGTATTTCCAGTCTAACGTGTCGGCGAGATAATATTTCGGTAACGTTTCAAATTATAAGTAATTTTTGATGGAGCTGTTAAGTGTTTTCATTCTCAAATGTTAAAATAGCCTTATGTACGTTCTGCGTGTTATTGTCACTTGCAAACACTCGTAATGGCACAAAAACATACTTAGAATAACATTAAATAATAATAAAAAAACAGTGGCCTGTGGCGTTTTCTACCAGAAGTGGCATTTTACTATGCAACAAGATATCAGTAACTTAGAACGTAAATTATAAGCAATTATGTGACGCCAGTGTGTTATAAAATTTTTAATCAGACACAGAGAGGTAGACGACGCTAAGTCGCTATTGTAGGCCACTTTTCAACGTTAACATTGCTGGACAGCTCCGGCGCAGATTCTTCGAACACTGTTCTAAAGGAAGTCCTTCACACCACTCCCAGCGCCACATCCAAGTAGAGAACTGAATCAACACCCCCACACATTCGCGCAAACAAAATAATAAATATTTTATGTCGCTCGAATCAACAAAAAACACTCTGTTTACAGAGAGTTTGTTAGAGTATTCTTGACGAAAGATAGATATTAACATTGACATTTGTATATCATCATTTAAAAGTGTAATTAGTACGGCTTTTCATACTGGATTGCTTGAATGGGGAAGTGTGGTATACACACTGGGGTTTTTCAGTCTGTCTGAAACCCTCTAAATCACTCAACTGTAATTTCAGAGCTAATAGGAACACTAGCACGTATATACACTAGTCAGGAACCATTATGGAATCTGTTGTATCAAGGTTCTCAAGTACTGTCATCGGCAGAATGAACTACAAAGGTTCCACGTCTTTTCGTCGGTTCTACGGAGTTAAGACAACGGCAACCGAGATAGTTGTAATAACAGAAATTTTCTGCAGACGGAATTGGTGTTGATATTACTCAAGCTGTTGGGTTCAGATACTGTAGTGAGCTCGTAGTGAAATGCAATAGCAATGTGACTTACCCGAAGCTGTGGCGTGGAGAGCCATAGAACTATGGAAGCAGGACAGACACAGAGGGAGGGGCTGCAGCTAATGGAGTGTCCCAAAGTGTAATCTCTAGGACTTGGACGTGATTTCAGACAACAAGAACCGATAAAAGATAGCAAGGCTAAGGTCGTCCACGGGTAACACCAGCAAGAAATGACCGTTATCTCTGGCAACAGGCCGTCGAGAAAGGAGACAGAATGCAAGTCAGCTGCAATGCTCCCTACGAGCAGCAACAATCCGAAATCGCCTTCGGGAATGTGGCAACTACGCACGGAGGCCTACGGCGTGTGTCACATTAGAGCAACGACACCGTTTGGCCGGCAGTAACTGGGTGGAGAAAAATCAGGACTGGAGTAGCAACGAATGGATGAGTCAAGATTTTATGTTCAGCCGCACGATCGCCGTTCCCTTATCTGAACAGAACATGGAATTCTGAACAATCAATCCATCATATCAACATATCATGGTGGTGGTCGAATGGTGTGGGCAGGAGTCAGTATTGGCGGACGTACGGACCCTCTATGTCGTCCAGAATGGCGCTTTGACTGCTCAGGGGTATAGAGACGAGATCCTTCGACATTTTATTGTGGCCTACGTTGGTGCCACAGGCGATGGGTTCGTTCTGGTGGACGATAACGCTAGTCCCCACAGAGCTGCACCTGTCGACAAAGCGACATTTTTAAGCGACATGGAGCTGCCAGTTTGTTCACCGGACTTACAGCCCACTGAGCATGTATGAGATGCATTGCAGCCAGCCAGTGCCTCGCAGTTGGTGCCAATTGCACTAACCGTTTGAGGGGAATCACACACCGTATTAGCGCGGCAGTGAGAACGACTTCATCACTACATCACTCCATGCTGCCTCACATGTGTAAACCTCAAGTAAAGACTTGAAACAGCAAAATATCATATTGTGTCTCACTTTCTGAGTAAAATACGCTATGTTGTATATGATATGTCACCTGATCCCCTAATTGTTTTTGAGAAGTGTAGTTTATTTGTATTTTGCGCTACTATATTTACTTTAAGCAGAGTACTTTCGGCTCAGTTTACTGAAAAAATGATACACTGACATAAGTGAATTAAGTATAATTTCTCTGGTACTGATATTTGGTTGGTTGATTGATTTTTCCAGGGAAGCCAAAACAGTCTTGGTCCAACCCGCCACTGCCCGCACCGAAACTAAGTTTATTGTGCGGTATCGCTCCCTGTATATCTAGTAAAGCCAACCAATGCCCTTTAACAGTGCAAAGAGTCCCTTTACCAGTTCTTTATTAGACACAATTTCTTCGGGTCTGTTTGTCCCAAATATTCTGTGCCTTGATATTTGGTTACTTTGATTATCTATATTTAAATGCTGCTTGTGGCAGAATGCTACTTTAACTTGGCAATAACACAGCGCATGTTTTCTCTAATGATCCATTGATATTTTAAACATCGTTTTCTATGGTTGTGAGGGTTTGGGATCAGTGTTGTTCCATGAAAAAATAACACAATCAGGGTATCAGCTTAGATGCGATGCACAATATAACGTATTTTATTCAGGTAGTGATTATAACAATTTTTCTGACTCATCTCCTTACTGGAGATTCACGTGTCGTTTTCTTAGAGCGAGCCAGCACGGGGATACCATGACACTGAAGACGTCATCCTCGTGGCCCTCCAGTAAGCTGTGTGGTCACCGCGAACGGTCAGTTCAGTTGCACAACAGCTCTGCAACCGTTGTCGGAAGCATTGGTCTGGCTGCAATGCGCCTGCCAACGGCAACCCAGAAATGCGGAATCGGGTTTATGTTCGGCAAACAAGCAGGCCACTCCATACGTTCAATTCTCTAAGCTTCATACCGGTGCAGCTCTGTGGGGACGAGCGTTACCGTCCACCAGAACGAACACTCCTCCTGTGGCAGCGGCGGGCAAAATAAAAGGTCGAAGGCTCTAGTTTCTAAACCCCTGAGCTGTCAAGGCGCTATTCTAAATGACAAAGTATCCGTATGTGCGCCACCATGATATGGTGATGTTTATTTTCCGTAAGCTTGATTGTTCCGAGCCCCAGTTCCTCTCCAGCTGAGGGAACGACGATCTCCGTCTGAAAACAAAATCTTGACTCATCTGTGAACAGAACCCGGTGTCATACGTTATGATTCCAATGCCGATGTTCCTCCGCCCAATTTCTACGCGCTAAACGGTGTCGAAGATTTTATTGGTCACACACCATAGGCCTCCGTACATAGAGGACATATTCCCGAAAGCAATTTTGGACTATTTCTGTTGATATTGCACATTCTGTTGCTCTCTGGAGGGTGCGTTGCAGCTGAGTTGCATTCAGCCTCCTGTCTCCACGGGCTGTCAACCGGAGTCAACGGTCATCTATTACTGATATTACCCGTGGACGACCTCGGTCTTGCCTTCTTTTAACGGTTCCTGTTGTCTGAAATCGCGTCAATGACCTGCTGCAAATTACACCTTGGGACACTCCAGTAGCTGTAACCACCCCTATCTGTGTCTAAAAATGTTCAAATGTTTGTTAAGCTTATGGGACTTAACTACTGGGTCATCAGTCCCTAAACTTACTAACTACTTATCAACTACCTTATACTAAGGACGGCACAAATATCTATGCCCGAGGGGGGGATTCGAACCCCCGGCCGTAGTGGCCGTGCAGACTGTGACTGGAGCGCCTCAGTCCCCGCGGCCACCGCGGCCGGCTGTTTGTGTCTGTTCCGCTTTCAATCTTCCTATGGCTCTCCATGCTTTAGCTTCGGGTAAGTCACATTGAATTGCACTACCTGCTCACTAGACTATCTCAACCGAGTTGTTTGTGTATTTGGTTTGGTAGAGTAAAAGCAAGTCGAGATCAAACCCATCTGCAGCGACTTTCTGATAATACCAATGTGTTGTCACCCCCCTCAGAACGACAGAAAGTCTCTACCCATTTTAGTTCATTCTGCCGACGACAATTGTTCAGAACCCAGATATCTCAATTGTTCCCCTAATTGTTTTGACCAGCGTAGATTTTTCGGAAGAAAGGGGTACTTTCGTGGGAATTGCTAGCAAGGTACGCAATACTGGAACCCTTACATTGTACCTAACAGCAGAACTCGCGATTAACAGGTGTGATGGTGGCAGCAAGTAGTCAAGAGGGCTCTGGCGTCGCGCCCGGCGGTAGATTAGGAGGCCGCGCACGTAAACACGCTGACAGCCGAGCCACTGCACTTGCTGCTGCCAAGCACGGGGCAATAGCCGTGGCGCGGTACGTTTGTATCGAGACAGATTTCCAGAACGAAGGTGTCCCGACAGGAAGACGTTCGAAGCAATCGATACATCAAATGGGCATCGGCCAACTCCGCATTTGTAAACATTGCACTGACTGCAAAACCACGTTCGTGATGAACACTAACCAGTTGTTGCTACGTACTGGTGTGCTTGATGCTAGTACTGTAGAGCAATGAGTCGCATGTCAACACAAGCAGTGAAGTAAACATTAGCTTCCTTCAATTGGGTCAACTGGCGGTGAATCGAGGAAGTACAGTACATACTAACGAAAGAATTGGGTATTTTGACAATTGTCTGCACGAATTATATCAATTTACATTTAAAGAGAAATACTAAAATGAGCTCTAACATGGAAATTAAGCGTTTGTGGACACATGTCCACATAATATATTTTCTTTCTCTGTGTGTGAGGAATGTTTGCCGGCCGCGATGGCTGAGGAGACTGAGGCGCTCCAGTCACGGTCTGCACGGCCACTACGGTCGGGGGTTCGAATCCCCCCTCGGGCATGGATATTTGTGCCGTCCTAGTTCGTAAGTAGTTCATAAGTAGTTTGTAAGTTTAGGGACTGATGACCCCGTAGTTAAGTCCCATAAGCCTTACAAACATTTGAACATTTTGAGGAATGTTTCCTGAATGTTTGACCGTACCTTTTTGTAACACCCTGTATAGATATAACCATGCTGTAAACCTGAGCGCCCTGCAGAGAGCAGTGGCGGAGAGCGCAAGGGGACTGATGACCTTGTAGTTTCAAAAAAATGTTCAAATGTTTGTATAGCTTATGGGACTTAACTACGGGGCCATCAGTCCCTAAACTTACAAACTACTTATGAACTAGCTAACACTAAGGACGGCACAAATATCCATGCCCGAGAGGGGGGGGGAATCGAACCCCCGACCGTAGTGGCCGTACAGACCGTGACTGGAGCGCCTCAGTCCCCTCGGCCACCGCGGCTGGACCTTGTAGTTTAGTCCCCTATAAACAAGAACAACAACAACAACGGGCAGCGCACGCTGCACTCTCGCTCGGAGGCGCTGGCTGTCGCGATGACACCGCATAGTGGGACGGAATCCCCCAAACAAGGCCAAAAACTCAAGAAGACGTTTAATCCACACAAAACTCGTCACGCGGGGGGCTTTTTGAGGTAGCTGATTACGAATTTGATGGTAAAAATTGTCTAAACAAAATGGCGGAGCTAATATAACAATGCGACCAATAATTAATACACTGCCAACGTGATTTGTTTATTGTAACAAAATAACAGAAAATTTGTCGAAAATATATTAGGGAAAAATTCTTCAGTACCAGACACATTGTAATTCAATAATATAATGAAAAAATCTTCAAAGTCGGTGACAGAACACAAATAATAAATGTAACAGTACAATCAACGATAGAAGTATTTTTTTGTAGCTAATAATGAGAATCGTTCGTAACATTCACATGTTGTGCTACGAAATGACGGCGCAAGGGGCACTTGTAAATGTTCATTATACAAGAGAAATGGCAGATTCTGGCAGTTGATTCTTGTCGATTCCTTCAGATAATTAATCAATCAGTAGTCTGGCAGTTGAAATTCCGAGGTATATGCTGCTTTTACTGTAGCTGAAAATGCATGTTCGGCAAAGCATGGTCGTTTAGCATAGGCATCGGGAAAAAAGTTAATATAAATAAGATAACCATGAAATTTATAGGAACATTTTGTACATACCTGTTGCAACCGTTTCCACGTCGTAGGACCGAAATTCTTCACCTCACATCCAAAATATTCATTCACAAACCTAGAGTAAATTTGCTTCGCTTTCACAGCGCCGCGTGTGCTCTCCACGAAGGTCACTTTTGAACTGAGCTAAATCGACAGGTGTCGAATGTGGCGACCCCTCGTTCTAGAATGAGATGCACCAATTCTTCCCCTACCCAACACAGCCATCGAAATTCCAAGAATCGACAATTCATTTTCGGCATTTTGGCCACGTTTTGGGGATTCCGTGCCATTGTGCGCACCGTCCAGTACACGGTGTGGAGGGGAAACCGCCAACCGCCAGCCCTCTACACGAGAAACATCACTTCGCTGGTGGTGTTGACTGCGTCCGAGACCTCGCTTCAGGCTGTGGACGTGTTGGCACATCCGCCTGTGAGTCAGAGGCGCCTCAGTGCAACAGTTGGCGGCCCTGCCAGCTGGCAGGCCGGGATGTTGACTGAAAGCCGCGCACCTGTCTCGCCGTCTGCGCCGGAGACTGCAGCGGGAGTCTCTAGTGGCCAGAGTGACGCGGGGGGGGGGGGGGGGGCAGGTTTGACTTCAGGGCAGGTCACAGGTTTTCTGTGCTGGGGGACTGGCTGTTGCGTCGTCCTCGATACCATTTCATCATCACTGACACACAAGTCGTCGAAATGGCGTCAAAATAAAATAAAAACCTTGCACCATGCAGGATGAACACGACCCGAGTTGGCAGTCTAATGCAGGGTGCGAAATCGCCATCGGCGACCGAAAACTGGCAGCTTGCAAACTGGGCTTACAAATAAATTTAACTCTTTGAAACAAATAGAACTGGGTTCCGAATTGTAGAAGCCCGAAGAGGTAATTTCAATGATGAATAATGCAGGCCTATGTGATTACGTAGAGTTTCCCTGCGTATTAATTGTTGATATTCACGTCGGGTTTCCAGCCGGATCGTAGAGTCATTTTGACACAATATTAGTGTGCAGGAAGGACGATGGAACCGTAGGACATAGTGTGTACAGAAAACCCTCGCACACAGACCGATATCTACATGCAATGAGCTGCCACCCACCGAACCAACGCACAGGCATCCTGAGAACTCTGGTTAGAAGAGCTTATGTCATATCGGATGCAGATACCTTAACACGGGAACTAGAACATCTGAAGTTGGTGTTTAATGAGAACGGGTACACAGAGAGACAGATCCGTCATGCCATGCAGATTGGGCCATCGCCAGAACCAGAAGAAGACCAATGGAGATCAGTTGAATTCCTTCCGTACACTGGAAGTGTGTCTTCAAAAATTCGAAGAATTGTAAAAAAGTTTAAAATCAAAAGTGTGTTTCGACCACCTGCTAAGACTAGGGCTCTTCTTGGCTCAGTTAAAGACGATATGGGGCTGAGAAAACCCGGTGTTTATAAGATTCCTTGCCACTGTGGGAAAGCATATATAGGACAAACGATTCGCACCGTTAATGATCGATGCACCGAGCAGCTCAGACATACACGTTTGTTCCAACCTGCAGTAGCGGAGCATTGTCTAACCGAAGGACACAGAATGAAGTATGAGGAAACACGTGTACTTGCTTCTGCGTCTCGCTATTGGAAATGCATTTTAAAGGAATCGATTGAGATTAGGTTGGCGAACGATTTAATAAATCGAGATAAGTAACATGTGGAACCCGGTTTTGTCTAATCTTAAAAAACAGCGCACTCTTTTCTCCACCTGTGACAACTAGCGCTTGTAAGCGATACATCGTTCCTGCCAGTTTTCTCTACTGAGGCGCAGCACCGGCTGCTTGGGGCAGAGGACGCAGCCACGACTCTCTGGCGCACGCGCCGTTAGTACTTCGCGGCGTATATAAGGCCGCCGATCACGGCAAATATCACCTGAAGATGGCGGCCAGGTGGTCTGTCGAAATATTGTGTCAAGTTAACTCTACGAACCGGCTGGAAACCCGAACGAATATAAA
Organism: Locusta migratoria; assembly: GCA_026315105.1. Lineage (NCBI taxonomy): Eukaryota > Metazoa > Arthropoda > Insecta > Orthoptera > Acrididae > Locusta > Locusta migratoria. The sequence goes on from CM048749.1 coordinate 40,016,294, forward strand.
CAATTCCACGTAGTTGAATCAGTACTTTTTATTTTTTATCATCCTTCCTCAGTATTAGTACAAATAAGACATATTAGACGCCAGTTTTGTTTTCACATCGCTGCTACCGTACCTTCTCCGTACTCTTTAGGTTTGTACAGGCAGCTGTCAGCGGGTTCACGCGCATGCGCAGAGCTAAAATTGTGTACAAGCTTGCGTGTTGTCCCAGTGGATTCAGCCTGAAACCATGTGTTTACTTTGCCTGCTTTTCCGTCTGCGCGAGCTACTTGTTGCAGTGGTGAAGTGACTGTTATCGGGTAAAACTCTTATTTGTGTAGTGCAGCGCGGAGAACAAGTGGTATCGACCCAGACTTGATCACAAAATTAGTTTGAGACCTCTATATAGCAGATAATTCGAATTTCAGGTAATGCATAATTCTTATACTACATTTTGTGATATTTGGAAGATGTTTTTATTCATAATTATAATGTAAAGTTTAGTATTTACGAAAATTTAGGTGGTTACAGAATGAAACCACAGGGACGTAACGACCTTGAAACGGTAAATCTGCAGCTTGCTTTTTCTTTTATTCATTACAGTGTGTCAGTTTGGATAATAGACCACCATCTAGGGTGAAACAGCAATTCAGAGCTCGTGCCCTAAGCACAGATATGCTAATGGATGTACCTGCTAAAATTCCAAGTGATACTAAGACGGCTGCTTCGGATATTAGAATTGAATCAGACGAAATTGATGAACTTGGACTACTTTCACCTGATTACACCGTAGTTAGTTTGAAGAGGTTGTGAATGAAGCTGTGGGCTGAAGTGACTGTTCACGTTAGTAGCGGCAACAATGACGACGATGTGTGTGGTAGCAATACAGAACTGAAAGAACATACTGATTGGGTGCAACAAATGCTGTCAAAAAGGGCCGGCCCCGGTGGCCGAGGGGACTGAGGCGCTTGAGTCACGGTCTGCACGGGCACCACGGTCGGGGGTTCGAATCCCCCCTCGGGCATGGATATTTGTGCCGTCCTTAGTTGTAGGTAGTTCATAAGTAGTTTGTAAGTTTAGGGACTGATGACCCCGTAGTTAAGTCTCTTAAGCTTAAAAAACTGTCAAACAACATTTGATCTGTCAAAAGGAACAACTGAATTTTCATGGGAATGTGGTTCAAAGCCGCGGTGGAGTAGCCGAGCGGTCTAAAGCGTCTCGCTGCGGAGCGCGCGGTTGCTCGCCGTGGAAGTTCGTGTCCTCCCTGGGGCATGGGTGTGTGTGTTGTCCTCAGGTTAGTTTACCTAGGTTTAAGTAGTTTGTAAGCTACGGACTGATGACCACGCAGTTTGGTCCGATAGATTTACAAACATTTGAACATTTTTGTGGTTCAAATATCTAACAAATAGAAACTGTCGTAACAGCCAGTTGTATCACCTAATTTATTTTATTGTGAAGTACAAATTTTATTGTTATTACACTATATTATTGCGTTTTGAGACAATAGAAGTAGATTTCGGAAGAAATTGTTATTGTTTTCTTCCTATATTTATTAATGGGCCTCAAAGGATTAACAAGAGAAATATCTTCTGAGTCCGTGTTGATTCTACGGTTCGATAGGTCGTTCTCTTCGAGTAGTTCACAATGTGTTATACAACTTGTATCATATTTTGTATGCGTAACTGATGGGGTAATTGTGGCAATTCACGTGTTGGATGGAAGACATATCTGTAATCAGTACAGTCAGAGAAAAATATTGTCTGTCTTCCTGCGATTGTTCTGCAGTTCTGACATCTAGGGGGTGTGAAGTGTGAGGGGGAGGGGGTGCGTTGTTTTGTAACGACATTTGCAAAGACATTGAGAAAGTGCAGATAAGGGCAGCTCGTTTTGTTTTGTCACGTTACAGGGAGGTAAGCGTCACGGAAATGTTGCACGATTTGAGGTGGAAATCATTAAAAGAACGACATCATTCGTTGCGGCGAGATATCTTTGCGTAATTTCAGTTACCGATTTTTCATCTACATCTACATCTACATTTTTCATAGATACTCTGCAAATCAGATTTAAGTGCCTGGAAGAGGGTTCATTAACCACTTTCATAACTTTTCTCTACCGTTCCATTATCTAATAGCGCGCGGGAAGAAAGAATACCTAAATCGTTCCGTTTTTGATCTGATTTCTCTTATTTTATTGGGATGGTCATGTCTCTCTAAATAGGTGAGTGCTAAAAAAATATTTTCACATTCAGAAGTAAAAGTCGGTGATTGAAACTTCGCAAACAGATCACTCCGCAATGAATAACGTCTTTCTTTTAATGGTTTCCACGAGCTGACCTTCTCTGAAATTTCTCAATATCTTCCATCAGCTCACCTGGTGAGGGTCCCACAATGGGCAACATTACTCCAGGAGAGGACGCATAAATGTGACGTAGACAGTCTCTTTGGTGGAGCTGGTGCATCTTCGAAGCGTTCTACCAATGAAATGTAATATTTGGTTCGCCTTCCCCAAAACATTTTATATGTGTTCTCTCCGGTCAAAGGTGTTCGCAATTGTAACTCCTAGGTATTTAGTACTATTTACGACCTTAATGTTTGACTGATTTATCGCGTAATTGAAGTTTAGCGGATTTATTTTAGTGGTCATGTGTATTACTTCACACTTTTCTTTATTTAGTGTCAATTGCCAATTTTCGCACCATGTAGAAATTTTGTCTAAATTGCTTTGCAGTTGCTTTTGATCCTCAGTTGACTCCACTAACCGATAAACGACAGTATCCGCGAACAGACTAAGGGAGCTCTTCAGATTGTCTCCTAAATCGTTTATAAACACAAGGAAGAGTAGGGGACCTATAACGCATGCCTGTGGAACGCCAGATATCACTTCTGTTTTACTCGATGACTTACCGTCAATTACGACGAACTGTGTTCTTTCTGATCGTGAATCCAATCGCATAGTGAAACTGAATGTGAAAATGTACTGATGTGTCATCAGTACAGTCAGAGAAAAACATTCTCTGTCTTCGTGCGATTGTCCTGCACCTCTGACATCTAGGAGGGGTGGGGGCGCGCTGTTTCGCGGCGGCTTCGGCCCGCAGCCCTCGGCCAATCAGAGGGCCCGCCCTTCAATCAGCAGTAAACGTCCCGGGCAGGTCCGCAGCTGAATCAGGGCTGCCGCCCTATCTGGGCTCTGGGACCGATAGCCCTGAACGGCGAGCGGCACTGCGTGGCTGTTTGTGAGCGACGCCTTCAGCGCAGGGAGGGGGGGGGGGGAGGGGGCGCTTCCCGGCGTCGCCAGCGGATTCTCATGTTTGTCCACCGTCTCAGCTTCCGCCGTGGCTACCCTTGTTACTCGCAACATTGCAGCGAACGCGGAGTTGCACTTCCTCTGCTTCCAGCATGCTTCCAATGGATTTTAGATAGCACTGGAAGTCTTTTAGCAGATATGGAACTATGATTGCTGAAACCCAGTGGCGTATATTGTGGGCTATCAAAGCTGTCACCGAAGCCCATATCTAAAGCAAACCAGAAATTAAGAACCAATATTAACAAAAATGGCAATAAAAGCCAGTTTCCGCCGTGAAGAATTAGCGCGTAGTGTGGAATATGTCTCGTTCGCTTCATCCCGACAGTGGGAGAACGGAGCTTCTGACGCTCACTGCCGCATCCTTCCCTGTTGGGAGGGGTGGGGTGGGATAGCGCGGCCAACAGCAGGCCACGGCTTCGGAATCCTTCGTCGCAACACAAGCACGAGTGTTTCCGAAATGTGCCGAACGGACACGACTTGCTCTTGGTGAACTCCGCATTAGTTTAAAGCAATACAGAGCATGATTCTTACAATAAAGAAGTCAGCAACCAACCACTCTTGATAATGTTATTTATTAACTAAATAGCGCCGTTACCGTTTTCGAACCTTTCAGTTCATCATCAGACGGCTGTTCACGTCTACACAATTGTCACTTACATTTCTCTTTTATGCAGATAAAAAAACCAGTACGCAACATTTGTGTAGACGTGAATAGCCGTCTGATGATGAACTGAAAGGTTCGAAATCGATAACGGCGCTGTTTCGTTAATAAATAACATTATCAAGAGTAGTTGGTTGCTGTCTTCTTTATTCATACACAACCACGAGCTCAAAATGTGAGTTTTTGACAAATTAGCAGAACAAAGAGCGTTTCTTTTTTTTTTTACGTTTCACAACTGCTGTATTGGTCTTTTTTATTTCATAGTGTGCAGTTTACTTTGACAATTCTTCAAAATGGATGGGCAATGTGTAATTAAACAGTTATTTGGATTGTCCGTGCATTAATGTGTAAATTTTGTATAAAACATTGTTTTTTCGTTTCACGATAGACGCGCTGTAATAGGCAAAACTAAAAATGTGAAAATTGTTGAAAAACGGTAATATCTCAAACAAATACACATCATATCAGGAAAATCAGAGTACAGTTTTTCATGTTACTCTTAATACTATCTCGTGACATCTCCCACAATCGAATGTAACACAAACTATGATTATGCTATCAGTCCACGGCTAGATTGTTTATTGTATTTCAATGATTAGGACTGTACTACCTATACGGAATTGTTCCCCGATGTTAACGTTTGCAGAGAGAGAGAGAGTAGATATCATTTACTGGTACTATGAGGCCCACAGAAATGCTGAAGAAGCTCGTCACAGGTATGCTACACTTTCGTTTTTGTCGATTACAGCACCATTTATGATGAAAAGTAAAAAAATGGTTTATATTTTTACACGAAGAATCCAAATCTGCAATAAGAAGTAGGCGCAAAGGACCTGGAGGATCAATTGAACGGAATGGACAGTGTGTTGAAAGGAGCATATAAAATGAACATTAAGAAGAGCAAAACAAGGAAGATGGAATGCAGTCTTAGGAAATCAGGAGATGCTGAAGAAATTAAATTAGGTAACCAATCAATAAAGGTGGTAAATGAGGTTTATTACTTGGCCAGTAAAATAACATAGGATGTTAGGTGTACAGATGATATAAAGTGCAGAATGGCAATGGGAAGAAAAGGCGTTTTTGAAAAAGAGTCCAGAACGCTACCACATTTTTTTCAGGTAGATCGATGCTTTGCGGTTGTTTGTTCATGTTTAGATGAACTATTGGCTCAGCTCTTTTTATTCCAGAGGGCGTTGAGTCCTCTGAGCGGGCGCGCTGAGCCACGGCGCCCAGCTACCTGAGCTACACCCGCAGATACTGGAAATGACTTAATTATTGGTTGTGACAATAACAATTGCGAAACTTCGAAGTCTATTTTCTCGATAATTTTTGAGAGTTGCGTCGAATGGCTTTGGCTGATTGCTATTTGAGATCCGAACTTCGTGTACCTTAAATATAAAAAAATTATAAAATCCGACACTCATGTGGTCTCCTTCTAAACATCACTCTAGGGACTGCACGGTCGCTGCCGGCGGATGTTCGAGTCCTCCTTCTGACATGGGATTAATGACCATAGCACTTTGATTTGTGTCCCGACTTCGTCGCCGCTTTTGTGTCCCAGCCTCGTCGTAGGTGTCGGTGGCCGAGTGGAATGAGACCGACACGCTGGTGCAGGTACGGAGGGGAGCAGCCAGAAACTATAAACACTCGAGTAAATTAGAAAGAGATATATTGCACAGAATGTAACAATACTTAACTTTTACATAGTACTGCAGAACGTTGATACATAGTTGTTAGAGGCCTGCCTAGTGCCTGTACAATAGCAAAGTCTTCACTGGTCCTATCTGATGACGAAGGTCCTAACTCGTTGCTATGTCAGTCCGAAGTGCGAAGTGGCCGATGTCCTTCAGTGGTGGCCACGAGCGGCGTTGTCCCAGAGGGCGCTCGTGGCTGTCGTCGGAAGAACGCCGCGCCGTGCATGTATGGCGGCGCGCGGCGAAAGTAGGCGGCGCGCACTTTGTACTTGTGCGACACCACACCCCTCCCCCCCAAACCGCCGCGCCGTCGTGGCGTAGGGCTGAGGGCCACGTCGACGGCACTGGGAGGAGGGCCTGAGCGGGGGCGTTACTGGTGGGACGGGCGTCGTAGCTGAGGCCGGGATCGAGACGCCGTCCGCGCCCCGGCATCCGCCTTGCGATCCTCCAGGGAACCCGCCGAAACCTGGGGAAGGGCGCCCGCCCCCGCCCAGAGGGAGCAGGTCATCTTCTTCTGAGGTGCGTGGCCCAAGCTGGGGGGGCCCGCACGGTCCCGGAGTCCCTCTCGGTGACGCTGTCATCTGCGGCGGCGACAGCGGCGGCGACGACTGCGTCGGATGTACGTCGACGTCCATAGGGATCTCGTAGTCCGGGGACGAACGATGTGGTTGTGCTCCCTGGCGGTGAACTGGGTCTGGAATCAAGAAACCGGAGACAGGATCGCGCGGTCTGTGCAGGCGCAATTGGTTTGCGTGGCGCCGCAGCTCCGACCCTGTGGAAGAACGTACAACAAACATATTGCGCCCAAGCACGCGTTGAATGGTGCCCGGCAACCATGTCTTCTTGTTTCCAGCAAACACCCTGTACAGCACCGGCGTGGAAACCTGAAAACGCGTAGCGCCATACGAACCGACTCGGTGCGTGGGAGGCTGCAGCAGGTGAAGGAGAGTGCGGTGACGGCGGCCGTGTAGCAGCTCGGCAGGAGACGGGCCGTCACGTGGCATGCACCGATACGTAGACAGGAAAATTTGAAGAGCTTGCTGCCTGGAGTGCTGACCTTTCATCTTCTCCATGTGAGACTTGAATGTTCGAACGAAACGTTCTGCTTCACCATTGGACTGAGGGTGAAAAGGTGCGGTGGTGATATGCTGAATGCCATTCACACGACAAAACTGTTGAAATTCCGCACTAACAAACTGAGGTCCATTGTCACTGACGATAGTTTCAGGCAAGCCTTCGATGCAAAACACTGATGTTAAGGCACTGATTGTACTAGAAGCTGTCGTTGAGTTCATGGCAATCACAAAAGGAAACTTGCTGAAAGCGTCTACAACAATTAACCAGCGCGTATTCCAGAATGGTCCGGCAAAGTCAATATGTAAACGTTGCCATGGTCCCTTGGGGCGTGGCCAGTCTGAGAAACGTTGCGGAGGAGCCGCCTGATGCTCCGCACAAACGGTACACTGTGATGTCATGTTCTCTATCTGAGCGTCCATACCAACCCAGGTGCAATGACGTCTAGCCAATTGCTTCGTCCTAACAATGCCCCAATGTCCTTGATGCAGGAGGCGTAACACTTCTCGTTGCAGGGAACGAGGAACAATCACTCTTGCTTGGTCGTTGTCGGTATGCAACAACAGTACACCCTGACTTAAAGATAATGCATGACGTTGTGCAAAATAACGTCGAACCAGAGGCCGATCAATGTCTTTGGCCCTGGCAGGCCACCCTGAGCGAACAAAACGTGCTACTACACTTAGGTCTGCATCCGCAGCTGTTTCCTGTGCAACCCGACGAGAGTTCAAAGGAAAGTTTGCGACAGCGGAAGCATCTCTGGAGTCTATCTGACAACATGCCGTTTCTGAAGAATCAAACAACACATCCTGGCCAACCGGAAGTCGGGAAAGTGTGTCCGCGTTGGCATGTTTAGTGGTAGGTCGGTACAAAATCTCATACTGATAATTAGACAATATCAAGGACCATCTCTGAAGCTTTTGTGCCGTACGTGGCGGAATTGGCTTTGTGGGTGAGAACAACGACGTGAGAGGCTTGTGGTCTGTCAACAAATAGAATTTTCTGCCATACAGATAATGATGAAACTTTGTGACACCGTAAATGATTGCTAAGGCCTCCTTTTCTATCTGACTGTAATTCTGTTGCGTTGGCGTCAGTAGCTTGGATGCAAAGGCAATAGGACGATGTGAGATTACAGCGCCTAGGCCGTACGATGAGGCGTCAACTGCTAACACTACAGGCTTCTGTGGGTCAAAGGGAATCAAACATGCATCACTGAGTAGTGCCGACTTTAGTTTGTCAAAGGCAACCTGACAATCTTTAGACCATACAAAAGGAACGTTCTTCCTACGTAAGTGATGCAGTGGAGCTGCAATCTGAGAGGCATTGGGAATAAACCTGAAATAATAGTTAAGCTTTCCCATTACTGCTTGCAATTCATGCACATTCTTAGGAGGAGGCAAGTCTTTGATTGCTCGAAGATGTGACTGTAAGGGATGAATTCCTTGGGCATTAATCACATGGCCTAGGTACTCTATTTCAGTTTGAAAAAACGAACACTTTGCTTTATTACAACGTAGACCTGCTGCAGTCAACACTTTGAAAAGGCACTCCAGGTTTGCTAAATGTTCTTCAACTGTACGTCCGGATACCACAATATCATCTAAATAGTTCGAACAACACGGTACAGAAACTGTCAGCTGTTCCAAAAAACGCTGAAAAATAGCAGGAGCGGAAGAACTGCCAAAGGGTAGGCGTTGAAATTGAAAAAGGCCCATGTGAGTATTAATGACGAAAAACTTTTTTGACTCGTCATCAAGTGGAATCTGTAAGTATGCCTCTGCTAAATCAATCTTAGAAAAGAAGCGAGACTGTCCTAATTTGTCCATTAGTTCGTCAGGTCTGGGCAGGGGATAAGTGTCTACAATTGTTTGACTGTTCACTGTTGATTTGAAGTCCGCACAGAGACGAAGTTTTCCTGACGGCTTGGGTATAATTACTATAGGCGAGGCCCACTGACTCGCAGAAACAGGAGAAATCACGCCACTATCTTGCCAACGTTTAAGTTCTTCGGCAACTGTATCACGCAAGGCGATAGGCACTGGTCTAGCTTTACGAAATTTTGGAACTGCAGATTCTTTTAAAGTTACATGTGCCACGAAGTCTTTTGCACAACCTAGTTCCGGCGAAAACAAGTCACTGTATTTGTCACACAATGCATTGATTTTATCCTGAGGCACTATTGACGAAATTTGAAGCACATCTCTTTGAATTGATAAACCAAACAAGTCAAAAGCATCTAGTCCAAAAATGTTCTGCGTAGATTTGGCCTGAAGAACAACAAAAGCAACTGTTTTCGTAACACCTTGAAAAGAGGCAGGCAGGCTACACGTTCCTAGCACGGGAATATTTTGACCTGTATAAGCTGTTAACACTTGTTGACACAGCGATAATTTTGGCGAACCCAGAAGTTCATAAGTATCTTTATTAATTAAGGTAACAGCGGAACCAGTGTCGAGCTGAAATTGCACAGTCTTATTGTCAATGGAAAGATTCACAAACAGTTTTTGCTTTCGGCGCTCGACAGGTGCGCGAATGTGGGCAACGTCTGCTACGGTTTGTTTGCTGCGTATGCGCGGGCCGCGTAGTGAAGGAAGCGGCGCAGACTCGGCACGCAGCGGATTAACCACACTGTCACTAGATGGCACTACCGCCGGATCGGCGGCCGCGCAATGCGAAGCTACTCCAGATGTACTAACTACTGCACTACACTTTTGAGGAGCTACTTGGTGTCTACTGTCACTAGCTACACAGTACTGGGCACTATTACAAGGAGCAGTTGCAGAAGGCACTATTTTCACTACAGTAATGCACTGTTCATAGCCATTTTGCTTGTCCCGAACCCTTTTCCGTTGCACTGTTTTACGCGCTCGTCGGCGCTTGCTACGTGGTGCACTATATAGATTTGCCATAGGCGCAGAACTACTTTCTTGCAATTGAGATCCAAGGAAAGCAGTGTTCAATTCCATAGCCCGTATAACATTTACAGAATGAACCGTTCTCGCACTCTGCGAAGCACTGTTTCTAACGGTACCGTTCTTTGAGTTTTTAATTTGCATACACACAGACTGTACATGTCCCGATTTGCCACATTGATAACAGGTTGCGTTGCGACTAGGGCAATGAGCACGCTTGTGGCGAGACACACACTGGGGGCAAGATTTACGTACATTTTTCTGAAATGAGCGTTGGCGCCCGTTATGCAAATTACTGTGTCTAACACTACGGGGCGACCTTTGCGTCGCACTTTTACACTGGCTACTGTTCACTGTCTGTTCAGCACGGCCTGTACTATTGTAAGAATCACTAGTGCTACACTGAGAACTACGGCTAGGAAAGCGTCCGTTGCGGCGCACTGAATTTACACTATGGCTTTGCATTTCTACATCAGCTAAGTCAAAAGTATCATGCGCTTCTATAAGCTGCAGTACACTGTCTAATGAGGGGTCAGACTGTTTCAGAATTGCTGCTCTAATTCTGGGGTCCTGAATGTTCTGCGTAATCGCATCCCTCAACATCACGTCACTATACGAAAGTCCACAAGAGCAAGTAAATTTACATTGGCGGGTTAAGCCCTTCAATTCCGTAATCCACTCTTGGTGTGACTGTTCCGGTAATTTTTTAAGTCTGAAAAATCGGTATCGTGCAGCGGCTACAAGAACTTTTCTCTCATAATGAGCATTCAGTGCATCTACAATTTGTTCAAAGTCTACATCACGAGGAGATGCGTGCGGGAATAGTTTTTGCAGTAACACGAAAGTTTTGGGGCCCACCACAGACAATAAAAGATGCTTAACAGTCTGACCTGTAAGTTGATGAGCCGCGACGAGTTCTTGAAACTGTGCGAAATAGTCGCTCCATTCTTCCTCACGTTCGTTGTATTGGCGAAACGTAGGAAGTGTTGCGGCGGCAGGTGTGGGCTGCTGAAGCGGCGGCTGTTGTTGTTGGTTAGCTGCCTGCGCTGTGAGCTCGGCCACCGCCTGGAGCAACTGGGTGATTTGCGCCGTCTGTAACTGAATAATTTCCATTAAGTTTGGGTTCGGGGTAGTGGCCATGCTGACCGATTAGGCGCCGCGCATACAAGTAAATTATAACAAAACACAAATGCAATATGAAAGAAGGGCTCGCTCTGCAACAAAAAAGTCCACAAAACACGTAACAAAATATCTTCCCCCAAAATTCTTATAATAAGGGTGGGTGGGCGGGAGCAATTTTTGCGTGCTCCGACTGCTGCTGTCTGGCTGCTGTAAGCGGGCTGGTCCAAGGTTCTATCCCATCCTCGTCGCCACTTTTGTGTCCCGACTTCGTCGCCGCTTTTGTGTCCCAGCCTCGTCGTAGGTGTCGGTGGCCGAGTGGAATGAGACCGACACGCTGGTGCAGGTACGGAGGGGAGCAGCCAGAAACTATAAACACTCGAGTAAATTAGAAAGAGATATATTGCACAGAATGTAACAATACTTAACTTTTACATAGTACTGCAGAACGTTGATACATAGTTGTTAGAGGCCTGCCTAGTGCCTGTACAATAGCAAAGTCTTCACTGGTCCTATCTGATGACGAAGGTCCTAACTCGTTGCTATGTCAGTCCGAAGTGCGAAGTGGCCGATGTCCTTCAGTGGTGGCCACGAGCGGCGTTGTCCCAGAGGGCGCTCGTGGCTGTCGTCGGAAGAACGCCGCGCCGTGCATGTATGGCGGCGCGCGGCGAAAGTAGGCGGCGCGCACTTTGTACTTGTGCGACACCACACTTTGGTCCAACAGGTTTACAAATATTTTTACGGTTCTGCGCCTACAGCTGCAGCAGATGCAACCCGCAACCCACATTACAGGACTTGTGACGTTGAGTTCCAGATGCGTTACTCAAATATGTATTAAATTTTAATTGTATATAGGGTTTGTTGAAGCTTACTATCATATCTGATGTATGCTGTAATATTGTTTAGTTTGTTTTTATGAATTTATGTAATTTACTATTGATGTATCTGGGTAATCGTCGGTAGGGAAAGTAGGAGACGGCCGCGGTGGCCGAGGGGACTGAGGCGCGCCAGTCACGGTCTGCACGGCCACTACGGTCGGGGGTTCGAATCCCCCTCGGGCATGGATATTTGTGCCGTCCTTAGTGTTATCTAGTTCATAAGTAGTTTGTAAGTTTAGGGACTGGTAACCCCGCAGTTAAGTCCCATAAGCTACACAAACATTTGAACATTTGGAAAGTAGGAGACGTGTTTGGTGTGTGTGGTATGTGGTCTTTGGAGCAACAGCGCGGGATCAGTAGCAGTAGCTGGGGAGTCAGATGGGAGTCGAGCTCCGTCGTTAGAAGAGTTCGGACGCTAACAAGTGCTTGGGAGTGTGCAGCGCCACGCTCTTTGCAGTCACCAAGCCTTGTTGGCGGAGTTCCATAACTAGCGCACATGGTTCAACTATGAGCTGGGGCACACGGAAGTTCATCTGTGTATGTCAAAATTATGCCCTCGAATTGATCACTGGATTGGATCCGTGCCTATATTGTGACCTGAAGCGTCGGAGTCGGTGTATCCTGCTCTTCAATAACGAGGATGCAATATAAGACCGCTCCAATAATTTCCGACCACATAGAGTTTAGACATGTTGTAAGGCGTGACCCAGTTTTGAGCTTGAGAAATTATTTTCTCTCATAATGACCTAAAATTTAAAGAATTGCTACTTGGATTGAGAGAACTGCTGTCTTGTGAAATAATAATAAAAAAGCTGGCACAATTAAATAACTAAACAAAAATGTATTAATTCTGAAATAATTGGTTCATTACTATTTAATATTTCATTGGTCTAAATTTTATGTGTAAAGTTGATTTGCTTTATTGGTGCCGCGGCGGAATGGCCGAGCGCATTGAAGCGCTAAGCTCCGATGCGCAAGGGCGCTCCCCGTCGGGGGTTCGAATCCTCCCTCGGGCATGTATTTCGGCGTTGTCCAGGTGTTGTAATCTATGTAGTTGCGTGTTATTCCGAGTATTTTCTTTCTTGGTAATCTTAATATTAGTTATTCTGCCAATCAAGTGTTTTGCTGCCCACTATGAAATTCTCATCCAGGTGAATGTTAGTGAGGTGACGTTAATAATTGAGTGCAACATTGATCTGCGATCCAACACTATTTCCGAGCTAAACCAATTCATTTCAAAATTATTACTTGGTTTATTTTCTTACTTACTATAAAATGATAAAACCAAAGCATTGTTTTCGTAAAGGTTATTCAGATGCATAAGTGTTTGACAACCTTCTGTTGTACAACATTAAGTTGTGTGATTACCCATTCATAATTGTCGTGGTTAACTGAACATAACTCTGTGTGCCCAATTGGTCTGGCGACCGTGTTATTTTCTTTTCCTAATTTGTACCGTTTCATTGTTTGTTACTTCCTAAAATTTGCAAGAGTTACGTGTGTGAGTGTGATTGTTCCGAAATTAAAACAGTTCAATTACTAATCAGTATTCTAGCAGAAAATCCAAAGAAATTCTGGTCATATTTGAAGTACACTAACTGCAAAACACAAACATTACCTTCACTACGCGATAGCAATGGTAATATTACTGATGACAGTACTACTAAAGCAGAATTGCTAAACACAGCTTTCCAAAAGTCTTTCACCAAAGAAGACGAAGTGAACACTCCAGAATCCGAACCATAAACAGCTGTCAGTATTCGAAATATAGAAGTAGATCATCCTGGAGTAGTAAAACAACTTAAGTCACTAAACAAAAACAATACCAACTAGATTCCTCTCAGAGTATGCTGATGCAATAGCTCCATACTTAGCTATCATTTTCAACCGATCACTCAGCGAAAGATCTGTACCCAAATATTGGAAAGTTGCCCAAGTCACTCCAATATTCAAGAAAGGCAGTAGGGGTGATCCTCAAAATTACAGGCCTATATCATTGACGTCGATTTGCAGTAGGATTTTGGAACATATACTTTGTTCGAACATTATGAACTAACTCGAAGAGAACGAACTCAGCGAAAGATCTGTACCCAAATATTGGAAAGTTGCCCAAGTCACTCCAATATTCAAGAAAGGCAGTAGGGGTGATCCTCAAAATTACAGGCCTATATCATTGAGGTCGATTTGCAGTAGGATTTTGGAACATATACTTTGTTCGAACATTATGAACTAACTCGAAGAGAACGAACTATTAACCAATAGTCAACACGGTTTCAGAAAGTATCGCTCTTGCGAAACACAGCTTGCCCTATATTCACATGAAGTGTTAAGTGCCATCGACAAGGGATCTCAAATCGATTCCATATTTCTGGATTTCCGGAAGGCTTTTTTGACACTGTACCCCACAAGCGGCTTCTAATGAAATTGCGTGCTTATGGAATGTCGCTCAAATTGCGCGACTGGATTCACGATTTCCTATCAGAAAGGACACAGTTCATAGTAATTGTCGGTAATTCATGGAGTAAACAGAAGTGATATCTAGCGTTTCCCAGGGAAGCGTCATAGGTCGCCTCTGACTTGTAGGGAAGCAGACGGCTGGAGCAGGAAATCTACAGGTCAACCCGGCGGGTGATCCAGGACAGTTTGTGAGCGGTCGGATCAAGACATTTGTTAATGTACCTAAAAGCTTACATATGGCACTTTGGACGACTGTAGCGGCCCTAACAAAGAAGAAGCCAATCATTTGTATTAAGCCATTCTTCTACGACTAAAATACTGTCGCTAGTGCCCCTATGCCTGTTGATAGTGTCAACTATGGTTTTTGTCAGATAGGAGCGTTAATTTCATTCCAAGTGCCAGACGTACACTTTTACATATACGTTAGACTGTGATGTATGATAATATGGAAAGATAGATTTAGTAGGTTGAGGTTTGTACACTTCGTCCGACACGATTATCAATTTCCCGCTCTATTACGCTTTGACATGATGTTTATGCGCATGCGTCTGCGAGACCCCCTACATCTCTGCTTACGTCACTCTGGCACACTGCCCTTACTTTACGAGGACAACGGGAGACGCAGGTATAAATTACCGGTAGGTGGCGTTGCGACGTTGGACATGCTGGTCGATGTGGTTAAGCCGGCCGCGGTGGCCGAGGAGACTAAGGCGCTCCAGTCACGGTCTGCGCGGTCACTACGGTCGGGGGTTCGAATCCCCCTCGGGCATGGATATTTGTGGCGTCCTAGTTTGTAAATAGTTCATAAAAAGTTTGTAAGTTTAGGGACTGATGACCCCGTAAGTAAGTCCCATAGACTATACAAACATTTGAACATTTGATATGTTCGCACGCTAATTATATCAGAAGAACATACGTCCTAGGAATACGAACTTCTCATCTATTGTATTTCTAGGTGGTGTCCCTTTTTTCTGAAAATGAGTGTAATAAAGCAATGAAATGTCAATGTAGTGCTTTAAATTTGATTGTCAGGCCGGAAACACATGGAACTTGAACAAAGAATTATTCTGATCGAAGTTGGACTATGACTAGAGACTATTGAGAAGTAGTTTCGGAGGTACGACTATCGTACACTGAGGTCGAACATTATGCGGAGTTGTCCTTTTGTTGAGATCTGGGACTGAGGACTTAAAACAGCAGCGGGCCTGTGAAAAGCGGCAGGCGGGGCCGGCACTTAACGGGGCTTGCAGCTCTAAGGCTTGCGGGGTCGCGGAATCGTGCTGCAGGGTTCTCAGTCCTGGCAACGGGGAAACCGAAGCGACGGAACTACTGGAACTGCTGGAGAACTCAACACACGACGTGAGAACACCGCGGCGGTACTTGGCGCAGGGCTTCTGACGTAACGCCCCAACCTGATAAGTAACGTCGAAAAGGCGGACTGCAATGACTCACTTACACCTCCACTTAACTTTGTGTAACCTTGCGCATGTGTCACTGCTATCCGTGCAACTGCCAAATTACAAAGAGAAGAAAGGTAGCGCTTCACAGGCAGGTAATAAATGCGTTTCCATGCGACACCTACATATACATTTCTCTCCTGCCTGACGGTTGGCATCTGTATATAAATACTAGCTTAAACCCGCGTCTCAACTCGCGTATTGGTTGATTATGATAAGCTATCTTTCAGTAGTGTGCTATGATATCAAATCACACGTAAAATGCACTCGTTTAGAAGAATCCAATCACGAAATTCAACAATAATGATTTAATAATATCACAGATCGATCACTTGATGAAGTGCGCGAAACGTCAAATCGATTATTTTAAAGAGATGTATTAAAAGAAATTTCTTTTTTACTGCTTTATTTATTTATTCTTATATTTCCTTATTCGTATGCTTATCCTTACAGAGAAAGAGCTGAAGACATTGTAGCACGCATAGACCAAAGATATGATTCTGTGGTATCACATTTCGCTTTTTGTAACCTCCTTGCTATAGAGTCGCAAACGTCAGCGCTGGCCTTCAGTCCGAATTTTTATAATTGACAACTTTCAATCACCATATCTTCCACCCCCTTATAGCTATCGGCATCGAACTGCTGTGGTGTACTACAAAGGGAGACTTCGGACAACAATTACACACAGACCATTCGTTTGCGTTCTGTAGTTCTTCCTGCAGAACGAAATATTAACACACACACACACGTAGAATTTTATATACACCGATAACTTTCCATCCCCATATACTCCACTCCTTTATCATTATCAACCCTCAAGCAACAATAAAACCATTTTCAAAGAGTAAATATAATTTTCAAAGCGTAATTATTATTGTTCCGCATTTAGCGTTGTATTCTTTAAATTACTAAATATCTATCAGATCGCTATAAAACCGTGCCTAAAACCTTCCTCAGTTATAAATTAGTAACTGTACAAATATTTAAGTCTCTGCGTCTTGTCGTTCGAACGTAATAAGCGTACACCGAACAGACATTCACATTAATATATATATATATATATATATATATATATATATATATATATATATATATATATATATATATAGATAAATAGCCATCCGATCGCCATAAAACCGTGCGTAAAGCCTTACCTGGTAGACGTTAGTAGCTGTACAAATTTTTAGCTCTTTATGTCTTGTGGTTCAGTCGTGATAAACATACACCGAACAGACATTCACATTTATAGATATAGAAAAGAAAGTCGTGATAATGACACTATTTATAAGTAAAGAACGTCTGAACCGATTTGGCTCAAAATTGGTGGGGAGGAGACGGACATAGGACATAGGACATAGGAAGGTTTTTAGATATATCTCTATTTAATATTTTATGTATGACACATCTATCTGTATTAATAAAAATGAATTGCCGCATTTATGAAAGCGCATCACTTGAGAATGACTTCACCAATTTCGCTGACCTTTTCTTTGTTCTATTCGTAATTCTCAGGACAAGGTTTGTACGAAAGAAAATTTTTGGAAAATCTACCGGATAGTATTAGAATTTGAGAATAACTGATTGTACGCTTCCAGCTCGGATCATTTTCTAGATTCTCCAACAATCACCTTATTCATTCGCTAATCGCCTAGCGACGAAATACGCTGTAACGGAGCAAACAAATACACCAAGGAGGATAGAAGAAAGGGAGCGCATTGCTTGAACCCAGGAATTAAATGGTATGTAGGGTTTAATTTTAAACCCGCTACACAGACCAAGCGGGCAATGTTGGCAACAGCCGTTGATTCCGGGAAATTGCGTTACGTCGCTGTTAGCCAATCGGGTGATAGTATACAATATCCAATTAGATTTGCCGATTTTTTACAGTATTACGTTATTCGTACATGGAAACACAATTCATTTTTCTCGTGGTTATAAATGATTAGCATTTGTTTCCGTAAGGGAAGTCCATTTCACTCTAATACATGAAAAACATCATCTTCCTCAATAAGTTTAAGGTATCTGAAACTAAATTATTATGCGGGTTCTCAAAATAATATCGTTTATTATGGAGAGAGAAAAACAGTCGCCAACTAAAATTTCATTGGCTGTCTCAAGCTTTGCCACAATTGGTCGGCTTCATTCCCACGATCCAACAGCTGTTGCCTGTGTCGCGGAATGTAAAATTTTACCAGTATGTAGCAATGTTGTTAATTGTGTTTCAATTAGATTCTTAATAAGAGTTCATTATTCACTTACAGATAAAGTAACTAACAAGAAGGTCAACTGTATGGATTTTTATGCCTACCGTTTGATGATTCACCGAAACGAGGACAATCACATACTGAAATATCGCAGATTATTTCATCAGTTCGCGGTTATGTATATTCGTGCAATTAAAACCATTAACAGTACGGACATTAAAGATACTAACCTCACAGATAGGGCAATTCGAAAGTTCTCTCTAATAACCCGTCTCCAATTGTTGTATCCATCCTTTTTCACTTCTATTTCCAATCCGGGTCCCGACTGCAATAATAATAAATAAGATCAGAGAGAGGGAGCGGAGGAGATAGAGAATGGGGGAATGAAATGGATTTAAAAGGGGGGATAATAGGAAGGGGGAGTAGATGGATGTGGTGTGGGGTAAGAGGGAGTGGTGTGAAGGTACGTGGAGGAGGAGATGGACAATGGAAGGGGGGAGGAGGCGAAGGAGAAGTAGAGGAAGTGATAGACATCGGGAGAAGAAGAGAAGAGATTAGGGTATATATCCCATACACATTAGCGACTGCGAAGCGTTGCCGGATTTGCTAGCTTGTTATAACACTATCTGTTATTCTATATATGAGAAAATGACTGTCGTCCTGTTTCATTATGAATTAGTACCCCACCACTCTCCGCCAATTTTGGTTACTTGCAACCTACCCCTGCTTTAAACGGGTAGGTCACCAATATACATAGCTCAAAACAATTAGTGGATCAGGTTAGATACCATAGGCAATATACATACTATAATGTATCTTCCAAATATTGGCTACTGTAGTAACTTGTGTGCGACAGAATAGGATGTAATGCTGTCTGAACTCGTTACTGGAAATTTACTTGCTGTTTACTTTGGGCGGTTTTTCCGATTTATGATTTTTCACATTCTGTAGGATTACACTTTCTCTTTATCCTTGTTTATTTCCTAACACGTTTAACCCACTCATAGTAAACTTCCCTTTTGTTATTTTAAATGATCTACCTTACTCTCTTAATATTTATTAAGCCCTATTCCTGGCGTACAAATTTATTGCGACAGTTTTCTATACGCCATGCATCTCAACTCCCGATAATAATATACATCTTTACTAGAATAATGATTATATCTTTGCACACTGAGTTGCACAGTTAGATGACTGTCGTCTGTTGATATTTCGTTTGACAGATACGTGTTATTTCTATGTTTTAGAGGGTTTCTATCGGATTATTTTCGTGCACTACACCATAATACAATTTTACTAATAATATACGGTAGTGCGATGTAGAGGCTTCTTAAGTGTAGTTTTATTTATAACGCGTAGATATCAGTCTTCTTTTAACACTTAGTTTGACAGGTACATGTTACTTTTTGTGTTTTGAGGGTTTCGATCAGATTACTTTCGTGCAATACACCATAATACGATGTTATCAATAATACATAGAAGTGCATCGTGGAAGCTGTTGGTTTTATATGTGCAGCTTTGATTCGTCATGTCAGCAATTACATCACGATTAACCTCGAGAAGTCAATATAAGTTGTTGAAACTTGAGAGAGAAGAAAACCTTTCCGGTATGTTATTTCAAGAATGACATCAGTTAAGGGTTCTATATAGTGCAAGTTCGTTTCAGTGTGATACACAGTTCCACTACAGACATGATACTTGTATGTCTTAATGGCGTTACGTTAGCGTTCATTCTGTTTCTTCTTAATAATACCTAATTAATAGATGAGCAATAACAGATAAGAAATAGCCTGCCTCACTATTTCCTAATATTAGATGACACTGGATTGTTGTTGTTGTGGTCTTCAGTCCGGAGACTGGTCTGATGCAGCTTTCCACCCTACTGTATCCTGAGCAAGCCTCTTAATCTCCTCATAAGAAAGGCAACCAACATCCTTTTGAATCTGCTTACTGTATTCATCCCTTAGTCTCCCTCTGCGGTTTTTACCCCAAACACTTCCCTCCAATGCTAAATTTACGATTCCTTGATGTCTAAGAATGTGTCCTACCAATCGATCCCTTGTTTTAGTCGAGATATGCCAGAAATTCCTTTTCTCCCCATGTCTAAATTTTAGCTGCATTTCCTCGAGAAAAGTAATGGCTGTAGTTTCCTGTTGGATTCAGCCGTTCGCAGTAACTGTGTGGCAAAGCCACATTAGCTGATGTTACAAGGCCAGCTCAGTCAATCACCCAGACTGTTGCCCCTGCAACTACTGAAAAGGTTGCTGCCCCTCTTCAGGAACCACACGTTTGTCTGACCTCTCCACAGATACCCCTCCGCTGTGGTTGCACCTACGGTACGTTGAGTAACTGAAACTAGTAAATAAATAAAAGATTTACAACATTAAAGGCTGAAACTTACTAAAAATTGCCGGGATACTATGCCGTGGTCTATTGGATTTATTGTGGAAACCCAACATTTCGTCCCCGACTGCGGACATTCTCAAGGGGGATCGTGGCTCTTTTGAATGGCCGATACACATCCTGGTTTGCTACTAACTGAAGCCAAACTCCGTTTACTAGGGCTCGTGCGCAGAGGTGTGACGTCAGAAGTTTGACATGCGCGCGCAATTCGTCATTGGCGATTGCCGCTGTCCGTTAATATCGTCCTATGGTGGAAGACTGTTACATTTATTCTTCAAAACCGGAATCCAGTTTTATTTAGTTTCACTCCCTCTTCCAGCCTATTGAAATTATTGGGGTGTTTTAAAATTTCTATAGCCTATCTGAACAGTCTTTTGTGGTATCCATTTGTGGCTGCTAAAACCTGAGTCTTATCAAATTGAATAAGGTGGTCCCCTGGTTGAGAAACATGTTCAGCAACAGCTGATCTGTCAATATCTCCCCTTCTCCAGTTCCTCTTGTGCTCATCTAGTCATTTTTTGACTGTTCTTTTTGTGATACCCACGTATACGTCTCCACAGCTACACGGAATCCTATTACTCCTGCTTTTTCCAGCGTTTTGTGAGCATCCTTTGGCGATTTCAGGTTATCCTGTATCTTCCGAGTAGGTTTGTAAATAACGGCAACTGTAGAAGGGCAGAGATTGACAGATCAGCTGCTGCTGACGACGATTTGCGCGCGCATGTCAAACATCTGACGTCACACTTCTGCGCGCGAGCCCTCGTAAACGGAGTTTGGCTTCAGTTAGTAGCGAGCCAGGATGTGTATCGGACATTCAAAAGTGCCACGATCCCCCTTGAGAATGTAAAAAAAAAAAATTCAAATGTTTGTAAATCTATAGGACCAAACTACGTGGTCATTAGTCCGTAGCTTACAAACTACTTAGACTAAGGTAAACTAATCTAAGGACAAACACGCACACCCATGCCCCAGGGAGGACTCGAACCTCCACGGCGAGCAACCGCGCGCTCCGCAGCGAGGCGCTTTAGACCGCTCGGCTACTCCACCGCGGCTTGAACGTGTCCTCCGCAGTCGGGGACATTAGACCACGGCATAATAGCCCGGAAAATTGTAGTAATTTTGAGCATTCCGGCCTTGAAAGTTTACCTTTTACAACATTAAAGGCTGAAGGCCCGTTTATAAATAAGGACGACCAGGGCGGTGTCCCGGTCAGAGGTCCCGGCCTTACACAGGCAGCTGCGGCCAGTGGCGGCAGACGTGTGTTGACATGGGCCATCAAGAGGCGCGCTCGCCGGCACGGCGCCTTAAAGAGGAAGCCCGCCAGCCGCCAGGGAGAACAGATTTCTCGGCACGCTCGGCGACGTCGGGAAGCCTTTGAGGCGGCTACAACTGTCCTGCCGCCCACGCGCGCTCAGGGGCTTCTCTGTAAGGCAGCGGCCAGCGGCCAGCGGCCAGCGGGACCTCTGAGGTGGAGGCACGCAGCCGCGGTCAGGAGCGAGAGCGAGGGGCCGGCCACTTCTGCCAATGGCGGCTAAAAGAAGGGCTGATGGGACGTATCCTAACACGAGGAGAAACTATTGATGAACAGTTTTTTTAAATTTTTTATTTATTTCATTTGTGGGGGAGTACAAATGGGATGAAGGCACGAATGCAGTAACGGCGTCGAAAAAACTTAAGTAGTGGTAGTTACCGGACGAAGGAGAGGCTTTCACAAAACCAGGCTACGTCACACACAGCCCTCGATGGCCCAAGTGGCACCGAGCGGCTGCCGTGCCATCCTCCGCCCGAAGGGCGTCACCGGATGCGGTGTGGAGGAGGGCGTGGTCAGCGCCCCGCACTACTGGCCGTGGTGTCTGTTTTCCAAACCGGAACTGCTGCTCCTCAACCTAGTAGCTGCTCAGTCGGCCTTACAAGGGCTGAGTGCACTCTGCTTGCTAACAGCGCTCGGCAGACCCTAACGGTTACCCATCCAAGTGCTAGCCAAGACCGACAGTGCTTTACTTCGGGAGTCTAACAAGAACCGGTGAACCCACTGCAGCGCGGCCGTAGAGGCTTACACACGTTGCAGTGATAAACTGCGTCACAATTAAGAACTGTTGTGAAACTTCCTGGCAGATTAAAATTGTGTGCCGTAACCGGAATATCAGCGCACACTCCGCTGTAGAGTGAAAGTTTCATCCTGGAAACATCCCTTAGGCTGTGGCTAAGCCATGTCTCCACCATATCCTTTTTCCAGGAGTGCTAGTCTTGCATGTTTCGCAGGAGAGCTTGTATGAAGTTTGGAAAGCAGGAGGCGAGGTACTGGCGGAAGTAAAGTTCTGAGGCGGCACCGTGAGTCGTGTCGGGATAGCTCAGTCGGTAGAGCGCTTGCCCGCGAAAGGCAAAGGTCCCAGGTTCGAGTCCCGGTTCCGAAACACAATTTTAATATGCCAGGAAGTTTCATATCAGCGCACACTCCGCTCCAGAGTGTAAGTTTCATTCTAACAACTGTTGTGTTGCCTTCTGACAGGCAAGAGCCACGAACCACTGACCCTACCGAAGTGTCACTTTCCGATTTTCCTGAAATCTGCATATAATAAATGAAAAAGTAAGGGACACTTATTTCTTTTTTAGGGTAATGAATCATATTGAAGTAAATATATTCGCAACAGATTTTACACACATACAGAACTTATACAAATGAATACATACCTGAAAAATTATACAACTGGACATCACGTAACTCAATAAATATGAGATCGTATGCTTCTTATACGTCATTTCTATTTCGGTTACATTCTTTCTTTGTTTGGATATTGGACTTATAATTTTGTACATTATGCGAGACACCGTTATTTCTTATGTATTCTCCGATAAGTATAGCGTGTTTATACATAAAAGATGGACAGAGAGAGATAGTATAGGAGAAGTACTACCTCAAGGCAGGTTCAAATGTTCAAATGTTTGTAAATCTATCGGAACAAACTGCGTGGTCATGTCCGTAGCTTACAAACTACTTAAACCCAGGTAAACTAACCTAAGAAGAAAGACACAAACCCATGCCCCAGGGAGGACTCGAACCTTCACGGCGAGCAACCGCGCGCTCCGCAGCGAGACGCTTTAGATCGCTCGGCTACTCCACCGCGACAAAAAGATGGACAGAGAGAGATAGTATAGGAGAAGTACTACCTCAAGGCAGGAATAAATAAATAAATACCCGGGCAACGCCGGGCTTTCAGCTAATTTATAATAATGCAGGTGATACGCACTGAGCGGCATAACGCTACACGAATTCTGTCCCTACACTTTGTCTCCTCAGCAGAATTGAAAAATGCGTTTCGCAAGGAGAGATTAACCGGCGCGGCGGTAAGAAGTCCGCTCGTCTGTAATGGACTTCCGCGCCGCGAGTATCGCGGGCGTTTATTTCAAAAGGGGGCGGAATTTAAAAGCTTTCAGCCGGCGCATAATCCCGCCTGAGCCGTAGTTTCAATTAGCGCCGTGACGCAGACAGATGGGCCGCCATTCACCGCCTCCCCGCGTGGTCCTACTCCTCCTGTCCCGCGGGTTAAGGCGGCTTTCACCCCCAGCAAAGGCACGCCACCAGCCACATTAAATTCACGCGCCGCGTTGCCCTCGCACGCAACGTATTTACTGTCCGGGGAGCGTCCTGGCGTCATTGACGCAGATGTCTGATGGAAACCAAGCTTCGAGGACCTGATGAAAATGTGGTGTAGCACAAGTATGAAGTGCGCGCCACGTACTTTCGCCGCGCGACACCATGCAAGCACGGAGCGGCGTTCTTACGACGTCGGCCACAAGCGCCCTCTGCTGCAACCCCGCTCGTGGCCACTTGGCACTAGGACAGGTACAACAACGGTCTCTTATCGGTAGGCAGGTCTCTACCTAGTTAAACTATGTATCTGCATTCCACTAGTCTTCAGATAACAAAGTTGAGTATTGTACTATTTCTGCTAAATATGTATCTTGTACTAATCTATCTCATTGTTTCTAGTTTCGGCTGTCCCACTGGGCCGGCCGCGGTGGCCGAGAAGACTGAGGCGCTCCATTCACGGTCTGCACGGCCACTACGGTCGGGGGTTCGAATCCCCCCCTCGGGCATGGATATTTGTGTCGTCCTTAGAATAAGTTAGTTCATAAGTAGTTTGAAGTTTAGGGACTGATGACCCCGTAGTTAAGTCCCATAAGCTATACAAACATTTGAAACATTTGTCCCACTGGCTGGTCATCTCAGACTCTGTACCCGCACATGCGTGCATCCTATTTCGCTGTGTCGGTCTCTCTCTCCTCGGCCACCGACACCCAGGGCAACCGGCGGAAACGAGACACAAAAGAAAAGACGCAAAGGTCCGACCGACCAATATGGCGACAAAGGACAGTTTCTCCATCAGCTCACCGCCCCTGTTGACGTACAACTCACAAACAATCGACAAAGTACAGGGTGCCGGGGTGTTGAGGGTTGACAATGGACACCTACGCCATCTGCTGACGGTTTCGTTAAGTGTGTCGACGGTGCTGCCCTCAGAAGGGAGTGTTGTGATTTAGATTAGAATGCTTTTACCACTGTAGGATGGAGGTGTGAAAATAAAGCTGTTTGTGTGAAGTTGACTGAGTTTAATGCTATCGAATACAAGCGTGTAGCAACACAGGGTGAAGTCGGTTTCAAATGTTCAAATGTTTGTAAATCGATTTGTCCAAACTGCATGGTCATCAGTCCGTAGCTGACAAAATACTTAACCCAGATAATCCTGACGTCCTTCCAGAAGGATGGTGTTTCGTGTTTTTTAAACATTAAAAGTTAATTGTTTCTTTTTGGCAAAAAGTTCTTCAACATTAGGCTGTCATTTGATTGTCAATCATTGACATGCAAATACTAACAATCATAGTTTTAGCACGTTATTCTTTGTTAGTCACCTTTGAAGATAGGGATTCAGAAGCAACGTATGAGTTAATGCATGATTTATGTTTGTATGTACTTACACATAAATTTTATGTGTATTATTGAGAAACATATGGATGGCTTTTCAATTAAAATGTGATATCAAACAACTAATAGTAGTGTTTTCATTTTTACTTCGTTCCAGGACGGCCTATTATATCGAGACCAAGGGTGCAATTCGTGTAACTTCAGTGTTGCAACATTTGAACGATCTACTACAGATGTAATAATCTTTTAAAGCAAAAGTAACAAAAAATTAAATAAAATAAAAACAAAACAGGGTTAATGTAAACTAACCTAAGGACAACACACACACACACACACACACACACACACACACACACATGCCCCATGGAGGGCTCGAACGTCAGACGGCGAGCAACCGCGCGCTCCGCAGCGAGGCGCTTTAGACCGCTCGCCTACTCCATTGCAGGGACGTCGGTTTGCAGCAGGATTTTAGAACATATACTTTCCTTAGACATAATAAACTAACTGGAAATCATAATTCAAATGATTGTAAATATGTAGGACTTGACTGCTGTTGTTATCAGTCCGCTGCTGGTTGTCGTCTGCTGCAGGTCATTCGACAAGTCCAACATGCCGAGAGGGACGCAAAGAGCCAAGACGTGACACATTGCTAACTGCGTGCGCAGTACGTTGTTCTCGACGGCGAGTGTTCATCAGAGACGAGTGTATCGTCAGGCGTGCCCCAGGGGAGTGTGTAGGACCGCTATTATTTTCTATCTATATAAATGATCTGATGGACAGAGTAAGTTGTTATTTGCGGCTGTTTGCTGATGATGCTGTGGTGTATGGGAGGGTGTCGTCTGTAACTGACTGTAATAGCATACAGGATGACTTAGACAAAATTTCTAGTTGGTGCGAAGAATGGCATCTAGCTCTCAATGTAGAAAAATGTAAGGTCATTCGCATGAGTAGAAAAAACTATCCTATAATGTTCGAATACAGCATTAGTAGTGAGCTTCTTGATGCTGTCGCGTCGTTCAAATATCTAGGCGTAACATTGCAGAACGATATGAAATGGAACGAGCATGTAAGGACAGTTGTGAGTAAGTCGGACAGCCGACTTCGGTTTATTGGGAGAATTTTGGGAAGATGTACTTCACCTGTAAAGGAGACCGCGTATAAAACGCTTGTACCACCACCTCTTGAGTATTGCTCAAGTATTTGGGACCCGCAGCAGATCGGTTTGAAGGAAGACATAGAGGCGGTTCAGAGGCGAGCAGCTAGATTTGTTACCGGTAGGTTCGACCAATGCGCGAGTGTCACGGAAATGCTCCGGCAACTCAATTGGGGATCGCTGGAAGAAAGACGACGTTCTTTTCGTGAATTTCTGTTAAGTAAATTTAGAGGGCCGGAATTTAAAGCTGAGTGTAGTACGATCTTGCTGCCGCCTACTTACATTTCGCGTAAAGATCACAAAGACAAGATAAGTGAAATTAGGGCTCGTACGGAGGCATATAGACATTCTTTTTTTTCTCGTTCAATTTGGGAGTGGAATAGGAAAGGAAATGCCTAGTAGTGGTACAGTGTACCATCCGCCACGCACCTTACGGTGAATTGCGGAGTATGTATGTAGATGTAGATGTAGAACCTCTTGATCCCTAACTACTCAAACCACTTCATAAACTCATACTCGAAAAGGATTTACTGCTCATCGACTGATAAAGCGCGACAGAAGAAGAAACCAACCAAGGAAGACCAACAGAAACAGCACTCCAAGAAAAAAAAATGAAGTCCAAGAAGTTCCAACATGAATAAATAAAGTGTAGGTTAAACAAGCAAAAGGACCTCAGAACCCACTGTCCTGTCAAAGACAATAAATAAAGACAAAACATACCCCCATTTCACGATACCGGACGTCAAGCAACCAAAGCTCACATAACGTCGGCAACAATACCACAAAACAAAGTTATCAGTCAGTAAGCTTTCAAACTACTTTAAATTAACTTACCCTAAGAACAAAGAGCGCACGCACACATACACATACACACACACACACACACACACACACACACAAACGCGCGCGCGCGCGCGCGCGCGCGCGAGGCATGGCTCAAACCTCCGACGGGGATCAACCACGCGCTCTGCAGCTAGGCTATTTAGATCGATCGGCCATACCACTGCGGGATCTACGACCTATTGACCCATAGTCAACAATGATTCAGAAAGTACCGTCCTTGTGAAATACAATTAGATCTTTATTCACATGATGTGATGAGTGTAATCGACTCGAGATCTCAAATAGATTCCACATTTCTAGACTCCCGGAATACTTTTGACAGTGTACCTGACAAACGTCTACTAATCGGGAATTACCGGACAAACAATAATAGTTGACTGCCGGAATTGTAGACTGGATACCTCGTGTTTCCCTTTGAATACGGTTGGTAAATATATTTATTATCGAAAACCGTTAACTGGCCGACGACATTACATCACCGCACGGTGGGACCACACGATGTTTTCATAATTAATACACAAGAATAAAATACGCCGTGTCAGAGCTAGCGATTTTTTTATGCAACAGGTGGTAGCCTCAAACATTAGCGTTCCGAATATTTATTTAATTCTGATTTAGGTACTAGAAAGCAGATCCAAAACGTAATTTCTGGTGTTATTAGCATTTAGTTAATGAATAAGTACACACGTCGATAGACGATACAAAATGACAAAACACGATACGCAGAAATAAATTGTGTTCACTTGTAAACTGAAAATACTCGTTCAGCGGTCTTCCATACCTTCAGACATTCTGCCAAACTG
This sequence comes from Locusta migratoria, assembly GCA_026315105.1. NCBI lineage: Eukaryota > Metazoa > Arthropoda > Insecta > Orthoptera > Acrididae > Locusta > Locusta migratoria. The sequence goes on from CM048749.1 coordinate 40,044,158, forward strand.
GCGACTATATTCTTTAGTTTCTTTTTATTTCAGCGTTTAATTATTTTCGCCTTATTTACTTGATCATTGTTGATGATAAGTCGTCTTTATTAACGAAAAGAAGTCACTTCAACACTTCTCTCCCTCATTATTCAGACGGAAGCAGCCTATCGGTTTTCCTGAGATAGAAGGCCACGGCGCTCTGGTGTGACGTCACACGGGGAATGCAGCTGAGTGGCTGGCCACTCCGCTGCGCGACCCCGGCCTACTCGGCGTGACGTCACACGACCTTCTCTCCTGGCGGTGTGGTATAATGGCGGCGCCACGACTCTTACGCCCGCAGGCTGAGTGCGAAAAGGCGTCGTAGGGACAAAGGGCCCATTTACCGGGGCGGTATTACTTGCTTTTTATGGTGAATACAAGGACGCAGTTTTCATCTTAACGCGGACTGACATTTAAAAGAGCGTTACATCGGGAACCAAACTGGGAAACCAAACTGGGATTTGTTGGCAAAATAACATAGATATGCAAGCTTATTTTCAGAACAGATGCTTCCTACAGATAAACAATGGAGCAAATACATGGCGACGGACACGTGTTTTATTATTTAATTTTACTGCAGCAATTACGTTTTAGAAATCTTTTATTAGTACGACGCGTTTCGGCAGTAAGTTACCATCATCAGGTGCGGCTTTACAGTTACAAGTGCATTTCTGTGTGGTTGTGTTCATATGCAGTGTGTGTGTCAGAGAGGCTATGTGTCGAAATACTTGTTAGTTCATTAAGATACAAACTGTATCAGACTTCTTATTATTATTATTCACGCACGGACCCAATTGTACCACGCGAGGTACGATCAATCTAACTGGCTTTTGGTGATTGGTCTTTTTTGCACCCAAATTTGTTTCAACATTTTAGGATGTAATCAAATATTATGATGTCCTTGTCAAAGCCATTGTTTTCTCATCAGAATGAGACTCATTTCATCCCAGGTCTGCCAACAGCGATCAATATTTGTAAATTGTACACTGTTCACCAAGATAATTGTGAACGCCTTCGTTGTACGATAATATCGTCCTCTGACGAGGAATGACTGTAGTCAGGAACACTCAACGTGATGTACTGTAGTGAGCGTGTTGTTCGTGTACAGAATGGGGAAGACGGAATCTATGCGAGTTTGACAGATGGCGAATGGGAATGGCCGGAACCAGTATTCCGGAAATTGCAAGACTTGTCAGGCATTTGAAATGTGCTGTGAGTGTCTTCAAAAGGTGGCGAACCCAAGGTGGACCCACGTCCAAACGACGAGGCGCTGCTCGGCCAGCCCTCATTATAGACGTCGGCCGTCGTAAGCTAGTCAGACTGGTGAACAGGACAGGTGGCGTCACTGTGGTGAAAATACCGCGCCGGCCCCGGTGGCCGAGGGGACTAAGGCGCTCCAGTCCCGGTCTGCACGGCCACTAAGGTCGGGGGTTCGAATCCCCCCTCGGGCATGGATATTTGTGCCGTCCTAGTTCGTAAGTTCATAAGTAGTTTGTAAGTTTAGGGACATGACCCCGTAGTTAAGTCCCATAGACTATACAAACATTTGAACATTTTGAAAATACCGCACTTTGATGGTGGTCAGAATACGAGTTTAACCAACACACAGCGAACCAGAAAAATCCAACTACGAGCCTCCACAGCCGACGACCCATACAACTGCCAGTCTTAACTCCACGACATCGACAACTCAGAATGAAACGGGAGCGTGACCGCCGTCACTGTACGTTAGCGCATTCGCCGTACGTTCCATGGTCTGACTAATGCCGATACCATCTTCACGACGTGAGTAGCAGGGTAGTAGTACTCTGCCGTTCTTAAGGAAAAGGGCTCCTCCTACGACCAGATGGAGACAAGCGGGCGGTGTACAGTTCTGTGGAGCCCGTGGAAGCCACCATCTGGATCAAGAAGTATCGTACGCTGGCTTCAGACCATGTACTCCCCTTAGTGACGATCACATTTCCCGATTACAGTGAGATTTTTCAACCACTTAATCTGCCTTGTCACAAAGCCAGGAATGTGACGGAGTTTTCTTCGAAGAACGCATTGGTGGGGTGCAATTGATGTGCTACTCTGCCTCCCCCCCCCCACCTCCTCAGCTCACCACATGTCAGCCTGATCGAAGACATCCGGCATGTCATTGACAATCGCGTCAGTGCTCATGCCCTGGATCTCCTCCCCACCTACCCACTACCCGGAATTGAGGGGGATCAGGTGACGTGTCTGTAGATGTGCCACGTCGCTCCAGAGACCTACCAGCGAGTAACTGCTTCCACTCCATGCCAAAACAGGTCGCCGCTCTTATCCGTGTCAGAGCGGGACATAGCATAGATAGGGTTCATAATGTTGTAGCTGATCAGTGTATTTCCAGACCTCCATCATCAGTCAACAAAATATTGTTGCGTGATACTGTTGTTGTTATGGTCTACAGTCCGAAAACTGGTTTGATGCAGCTCTCCAACCTACTGTATCCTAAGCAAGTCTCTTCATCTCCTCATAAGAACGGCAACCTACACCCGTTTGAATCTGCTTACTGTATTCATCTCTTGATCTCCCTCTGCGGGTTTTACCCCAAACACTTTCTTCCAGTACTTAATTCACGATTCCTTTATGTCTAAGAATGTGTCCTACCAATCGATCCCTTCTTTCAATCAAGGTATCCAAAAATTCCTTTTCTCCCCGATTCTGTTCAGTACCTCCTCATTAGTTACCGATCTACCCACCTAATTTTCAGTATTCTTCTGTAGCACCACATTTCAAAAGCCTCTATCCTCTTCCTGTCCGCACTGTACGGCAACACTCCACACAAATGCCTTTAGAAAGAATTTCCTTACGCGTAAATTAATATTCGATATTAAGAAATATCTCTTTTTCAAAAACGCTTTTCTTCCCATTGCCATTCTGCATTTTATATCCTCTGTACTGCGATTATCATGTGTTATTGTACCGCCCAAGTAACAAAACTCATCTACCACCTTAATTGTTTCGTTATCTAATGTAATTTCTTCAGCATAGTATGATTTTGTTATACTGCACTCAATTAGCCTTAGTTTACTCCTATTTATGTTCATCCAAACGCTTTCTCAACAAACTGTCCATTCCGTTCAGCGGCTCTTCTAGGTCTTTTATTGTCTCTGACAGAATTGCAATGTCATCGGCAAAACGCAATGTTTTTACTTCTTCACCCTGAGCCTTAATTCCTTCTGTTTAATATAGTTAGAAATTAACATTTTTGAATGAAACACACAAATGTGTTATATTCTGCAAATTTATTGTTTTCACAAACCGGTTTTCGGCTGTTACGCCATCATCCGCTAAACACAACACAAATATGACAATGCTGCTTGGACGTTTTACGTTTAAACAACATCTTAAATTGCTGTATAAATAATACATTTATATTAATTTTCAAAGAAGATTAGTTTAAAATTATTGAATACTGATAAAATATTACAAATGATATAAAGTTCTACTTTGTCCTAAGAAAATATTTTGAACAATTAGGTAAATTTTATATTCGTCAATCAGGCTTGGCAGTATATACGAGATTGAAGGAACACGTAGAAGTTGGAAACATAAGAAAGAAAATTTAACCTTTGCAGACCAACGCTAAAAGAAGACCACAGCCACAAGGTAACACTCGGGAGTCCCACACCATATCCAGAAAAGGAGGAAAATGAACTACTTTGAGATATTGGAAATTAATAAACACATGTCAACTTCCAACTTCCCAAACTTCGTGCCAAATGACCAGACAATTCCAGTTCTCGCCACTTCTGTGTGCAGAATCTAACCAGGTCAGGAAAACTACCCACTCCTACCCAGTTACCTCATGTCCCTACTACAGATCCATAGCCTAATTACTTTGTATGATCACAGAAGTTTAGCTACTTCGTGATAACAATTGTAATTTATTATTTTCGTAGTAATATTCCACATTTAAGCCAGTAACTATTGTTTAATTTAAGCATTTTAAAATTTAACCTATTTATTCATAGATGTTTCACTCAGTTTATCCTCTACCTTCAATATTCCGAATGTTTGATCTGTTAAACATAATTTGTTAAGAAATTTTCTATTGTTCATTTTATTTTCTTAGGAAATGTTGTTCTTTATATCTGGTGTCTTATTTTATTAACGTTCAATAATAGTCACATTAGGCTTCTATCGAAATTAATGTACATCTGTTATGTATACAAGGACGTAAGATATTTGAAAACTTTCAATCCCCATTGCTATGTTTATGTGATGTTTACCGGATGATTACGTAACATCCGAAAACTGGTTTTTAAAAACAATAAATTTGCATAATGCCACACTTCTTTCTTGTGTGTTTCATTCAAAATTGACAAAAATTACTGTCAAGAACCGACGGAAGAAACAGTGGCCGCGGCAAACCGGCCGAGCATTGAGGCGCCGTGCTCTGATGAGCGAGGCCGTTCCCTGTCGGAGGTTCGAATCTTCCCTCGGGCATGGATGTTTGTGCTGTTAGTTCGTAAGTAGTTTGTAAGTTTAGAGACTGATGATCCCGCAGATAAGTCCCATAAGCTTAAGCATAACAAACATTTTGAAGAGATTCAGTAAAATCAAATTAGTAGTATTTGCAAGTTCCCTTTCCTTTTCACACTAAACTCTGTGTTTTGCCGATTTGATGACTCAAGGACAGTAATAAGTTCACAGTAGATTCTGATGAGTGAGTTTGCGAGTAAAATGAAATTGCCGTATGTTTTTGATTGCATCGTCGTTGAAGGTTACATGTTTTTCATTGCCCATGGACCACATAACTTTTCACTTTACAGATATTGAGCCTGTTGCCTCTACACAGTCTGAGAAAAAAGGAGTTACAATGTCAGACGGACAGACATAAAGCAAAGTGCTTCTATAAATGTTCAAATCTAACCAGCTGAGGTACGGAAACAAGCAGAAGCAGAACAGGGAGTGCATTTGGGAACATCGCCATTCGGCTGGCGTCACCGGCAGTTTGCTCTGAGAATTACGGGGCTGCCATGCTCTGGGCCCGCCTACTATCTCACACGTCCTGTGAGTAACGCGCCAGGCCACACGGCGAACGCCTCATCCCGCCATCCATCACGGTTACCGTGATCACGTGGCCAGCGAGCAGAGGCAACGCGCTGGTGTGCTTATCCACATGATGCTTGAGCTGCTCTGTCTGATCTATACACACACACACACACACACACACAGAGGCACATGTAAATACCCATAAACGTTCAAATAGGACGTGAGCATAAACAATCAGTTGGTACCAGATAAGGTGACCCTCGTGCTGAACCCCAGGCCTCTGCCTCCCTCCCTACACCTTCACACTCTCCACATCCTCTCCCAGGCTAACTTTCGCCACCTCCTTCTCCTGGATGACACCCTCTGTCCTGATATCTACCCCTCCTATCAGCCCTGATCCCTCCCCTCCCCATATATTATGTGCCTCCCCTCCATTCCCACTCCCCTCCCTTCCCTCCCCCGCTTGGATCTCCCTTCCCCTCCCTCAGAGTTCTTACATTTTCAATTCCTCGCCTTTCCCCGGTTCTCCCCCCCCCTCCCACCGCGCCACCATACCTTCACCGCTCCCCATTGTGGGGTCGCAGTGCTTTAAATTAATTTTATTAGTATAATTGGCCCACTTTAGGATACGGTAGTAACACTAAAAGTGGGCCTTTGCGATCGTCTTTTGACAGCTCAAAATTTAAATGAAAATAACGGCTTAACTATTCATCTGACACGGAAATTGAATAACCGAATTTTTAGAGGAGAAAATTCTCTACACTTTGCTCTCTGATGTTTTTTTTTTTTTTTTTTTTTTTTTTTTTTTTTTTTTTTTTTTTTTTTTTTTCCTTCATATCTCGCAGCGTTTCAAAGATATTTGCGAAAATAACGGCGATTTTGGGATGTATGTCTGTCTGTCTGTCTGTCCGTAACGTGTTCCCTGTTTTTAAGACGAATCGTTCAACCGATCAGCACCAAATTTTACAGACATGATTGTAAGCCACCAGAGACCAGAACCTTCTTTTTTCAAATTTTTCGGACAAAGAATACGACAGTAAAACAAAAAAAAAAAAGCTTTTTGTAATATAATTGTAATTTCAAACGAACCGTTCATCTGACACGAAAATTGAATAACCTAATTGGTAGAGGAGAAAATTCTCTACAACTTAGCTCCCTTATGTTTTTTGCATATCTCGTATCGTTTGAGACATATTTGCAGATTTGACACCCTCCATTGAATTAACGAAAACCAGCCGTTCGGAGATGTCACGTGACATTCCTGGCGTATTTGATGATTTTCTTATTGTAACTTACACGTTGTCATTTCAAAGCAACGGCACACTGAGGAATTAACACACACACATCGTTCTTCGAACGATAAATGATAATCTGTCTACAAACGTCTTATTAACATCAGTTAACAACGGCCATGAATAGTATGAGATTAAAGAGCTCGCGTTATGATTTTTAGCCGTAGCGTAGTGGGCAAGGTGCTGGACTGTAGAGTGAAAGATCTGTGGTTCGAAACCTGCCACTACCTATTTTTTTTTCCTAAAAGGGTTTCAGACACTCTTATTAATTAATTAATTATTATTTAGATTATTATTTTGGTCCAAAATGTTTGCAAAAACTTAAAAAACTACAAATCTAAAGTGGGCCGTAAAACACGTCAGTGCGATTTTTTTTAAACGGGCCTCCGCACCAAATTGTTGTGTTAGCGTCAAGAGGTGAGCGTGATTTTAAGACTTCAGCAACCGCCGCATAGGCAGAACAAAGCGTTTCAATGTTTTCTAATTGTCTCTCTGTTATCGTCACCATACACTGTGCAAAATCAAGCTTTTTTAGCCACCGTGGCAGTTTTTAATACTGACTATGTGTCTTTTAAAGCCTTCATTTCATTGTTTTTAATTCGCGTTTTATCTTCTTTTTTATTGTTAAATTCAACATTTTTATCTCCTGTTTTAAACTACCATCACCAACTGTCAAACACATATGTACACTGGGAAGAAGAGCAGTGTACGACGCTGCTGCCAGCCTGCCGCACAGGGCACTACAATATAATAAAAAAAACTAAATAAAAAAAACCGATAAGGTGCTCATCCCCATCTCATGTGTACTACATAAAGATATTGTGGTTACAGTCTGCAGTTCGGAGACAGCTTTGCTGCAGCTCTCCACCCTACTCCGTCCTGAGCAAGCCTCATCATCTGTTAATAATAGCGGCAATTCACATTCATTTGAATCTGCTTACTGTATTCGTCTCCCTTGTCTTCCTCTCCGCTTTTTACACTTTTCTCCAATGCTTAATTCACGATTCCGCAATGTCCAACAATGTGTCCTACCAATCGATCCCTTCTTTTAGTCAAGGTATGCCAGAAATTACTTTTCTCCCTAATTCAGTAACCAAATGTTCAAATGTTTGTTAAGCTTATGGGACTTAACTACGGAGTCATCAGTCCCTAAACTTACAAACTACTTATGAACCCCCCGAGGGGGGATTCGAACCCCCGACCGTAGTGGCCGTGCTGACCGTGACTGGAGCGCCTTAGTCCCCTCAGCCACCCCGGCCGGCAATTCAGTAACCACTTCATTAGTTACGCGATCCATCCATCTAAATTTAAACATTCTTCTGTAGCACTACGTTTCAAAAGACTCATTCCTCTTCCTGTCTGAATTGTTTATCGCACATTTTACTGCTGTACAACTTAACACTCCATACAAACATTTTCTGGAAAGACTTCCTAACACTTAAATTCTAACACTTTTTTATATTTAAAAGGAAAAAACCGCTTTTCTCCCCATTGTCTTTCTGCATTTTAAATGCTCTATAGTGCTACCAACATTTAGTATTTTGCTGCCCAAGTAACCAAACTCACCTACCACCTTTATTGTTTCGTTACCTAATCTAATTACTTCAGCATCACGTGATGTTCTTATACGATATAGCATTAGCCTTACTTTGCTCTTGCTAATGTTCATCTCATACACTCCTTTCAGTACACGATTCATTCCATTCAATTGCTTTTGTATGTACTTTCCTGTCTCTGAAAGAATTAGTGTCATCGGCAAACCGCCACGTTTTTACTTGTTGACCCTGAACTTAACTACTTTTTCCAAATTTCTCCATGATTTCCTTCACAGATTGTTCAGTGTAGAAGTTGAATAACTCTGTCTTATTCCCTTCCCAACAAATGCTTCTCTTTCATGACCTTCGTCTCTAAAGATAAGTCGCTAATCAATGTTATCGAAACAGCGAAACTTTCTCGACAGATATACTCCAGGCCGTTACATCTTGCTCTACTGAATTTACGCGCGCGCGCGCGCGCGCGCACACACACACACACACACACACACAAAACAAACACACACACACACACATAGGGTCTTCATCTATTGTGACAGATTCGGTCCAACTTAAAAGATACGATAGTTTTTATCGCTATTAATAATCTAAATATTTTTTTCTGCAAATTACGTGTTCGCACTGTTCTGAAACATCAATTCTTCGGTAGAGGCATAGTTCCCGGTTCAAAAGCGGAAGTCACGGTTTGTATCCATGCTAGGATAAACGAATTTTTCATATAGAGTTTTAACCTGGCGTTCGCATCTCAAGGTTGTGAGGAGTCGCCAGAAACGACACGTGGTTCGCATTCCCCGTTAAGATATGCCCCTTTTTGCTGCTGAATAACTGTGATAGGTTAGGGACATGCTGGCTCCGAAGTAGCGTACAGTGGAAAGACATGACCCGGGTAACTCGGCCACAGGAAGTTACACTGGATTTAGAGCGTTCTCCTGATGCCACAATTTATTTCACATTACGCATTTTTTCCCACATTTACATCAGGAATAAGCTTACTCTTTAAATTTTTTGTGCACATCATTTCATTCTGGTTCTTCTCTGTATATACACTACTGGCCATTAAAATTGCTACACTAAGAAGAAATGAAGATGATAAACGGGTATTCATTGGCCAAATATGTTATACTAGAACTGACATGTGATTACATTTTAACGCAATTTGGGTGCATAGATCTTGAGAAATCAGTACCCAGAACAACCACCTCTGGTCGTAATAACGGCCTTGATACGCTTGGGCATTCAGTCAAACAGAGTTTGGATGGCGTGTACAGGTACAGATGCCCATGCAGCTTCAACAGGATACCACAGTTCATCAACAGTAGTGACTGGCGTATTGTGACGAGCCAGTTGCTCGGCCGCCACTGACCAGACGTTTTCAGTTGGTGAGATATCTGGAGAATATGCTGGTCAGGGCATCAGTCGAACATTTTCCGCATCCAGAAAGGCCCATACAGGACCTGCAACACGCGGTTGTGCATTATCCTGCTGAAATGTAGGGTTTGACAGTAATCGAATGAATGGTAGAGCTTTGGGTCGTAACAGCCACTGTTCAAATGCCGTCGATGCGAACAACAGGTGACCGAGACGCGTAACCAATGGCACACCGTACCATCACGCCGATGACGAGTACACGTTTCCAATGTGCGTTCACCGCGATGTCGCGATGCGACCATCATGATGCTGTAAACAGAATCTGGATTCATCAAAAAAAAAAAAAAAAAAAAAAGAAGTTTTGCCATTCGTGAACCTAGGTTCGTTGTTGCGTACACCATCGCAGGCACTCCTGTCTGTGATGCACCGTCAAGGGTAACCGCAGCCGGGGTCTCCGAGCTGATAGTCCATGCTGCTGCAAACGTCGTCGAACTGTTAGTGCAGATGGTTGTTGTCTTGCAAACGTCCCCATCTGTTGACTCAGGGATCGAGACGTGGCTGCACCATCCGTTAAAGCCATGTGGGTAAGATGCCTGTCATCTCGACTGCTAGTCATACGAGGCCGCTGGGATGCAGCACGGCGTTCCGTATTGCCTTCCTGAACCAACCTATTCCATATTCTGCTAACAGTCATTGGAGAGCGACCAATGCGAGCCGCAGTGTCCCGATACGATAAACCGCAATCGCGATAGACTAAAGTCCGACCTTTATCGAGGTCGGAAACGTGATGGTACGCATTTCTCCTCCTTACAAGGGGCATCACAACAACGTTTCACCAGGCAACGCCGGTCAACTGCTGTTTGTGTATGAGAAATCGGTTGGAAACTTTCCTCGAGTCACCACTTGTAGGTGTCGCCCTCGGCGCCAACCTTGTGTGAATGCTCTGAAAAGCTAATCATTTGCATATCACAGCATCGTCTTCCTGGCTGCAAGAAACTGAATTCTTTTTTCGTTTGAATACAGAGGTGGTTTAGAAAAAAATATGAAAAACCCAAACTAACAGTTGAAAAATCGAATTTGGTAATTCTGTACGAGGGATCATGGCACCTTCGAACAAGATTCGTATTTTATGCGCTGACATTCTGTTCATTCGAATGCGACAAAATTTTACACACTTTAGGAAAAAACGCAGTCATACTAGTTATTGCGCTGCTGTAAACAAAACTTCTTTGTTACTGTATTTATTTTACTTCTGGACAAATGTTCATTTGTAGTCGGCGACCAAATGATAGATCCTGTACAAAGCATAATTTTCCCCAATTCCGAATTGCGAAAGAAAATGGGAGACTAAGCTCCCTCTGGGTGTAACTCTTCTCTTTTACAGTTTCTGTAAATACCATTCTTCATACTGAAATCCACTATAATTTAATGCGTTCCTAAAACAAGTTGTCTGAGGGCCTCCAACTGCTATTTAATTCATACGTTTACGTAGTGGATTCCGTGGGCTATGAATATATCAGTAGCCTGAGCCCTGCGTTCGTCACAACGGATTAATCTACAGTGACGCGTATAATTTTCAATTTAAACTTGCTCCCGTTACGCAGTTCGTCTGGGACTTCCATAAAAACCGATGACGCGTAAAGCCATCAAATATTTAAGCTCGCGCAGCGGACATAACGGGAAAAGTTTTCGTGGTGTGTGACAGCGTAATCACTTTTGGGCACAAAAATAAGCATCAAAGCTTATTTAAATTATTTGTTCATGATTCAATGTTTCTTGTGTCATTTTAAAGGAGTTTTTCAGTTGATCCTCCGGTTTTTAAGAGTCTCATGTTTGGACTTATTGAAGAACAAACTAAATTTGCATTACTGGTCATCCACCCACTCCGACTAACCTATGCCGTAATTTTTGTTCATTTAAAGGTTGTGTCACAATCAATAGCGAAAATTTACTTCAGGGAAATTATACGATATAAGAATAAAAAAACTTTGCAGTAAACATGAGTCTGCAACATACGATATAAGAATGAAAAAACTTTGCAGTAAACATGAGTCTGCAACATGTTGCAACAAACCGCCTTGCGATATAAAGAGTCGTGCAACTGTATGGGGGAAGAACTGCAGCTGAAACGGTGCTAGCATACGAACTGACAGGCTACCGTTTTAAATGATATTTGTTTTCATGTTTCCTAGGCACCACATGTCATTGTGATCTTCCTAATAGCATTATCAAAACAACATCAAAGTTGTATCACTGCTTCTGATAATGACAGTGTATAACAGCAAAATGTCATTACACTGTAATTCATACGGCTAGCAATAGCAGAGTCGTAGTGGTATCGTCCACAAACGTTTCAAGAAGATAAGTGAATTACAACCTGATGTCCTCAGAAATCAAAAGGAAGTGATTATGATTATATTCTGTGCTCGGTACGTACTTTCACTTTGCATGAGTTTTGTTACTTTATTTATTTACTTATTCAGATTTTCCTCATTGCAGATATTTACCTCCCACGTAATTATTTACCTGAAAATGAGTACATACTAGGGTACATAAGGTCTTAAACTCACTATTCAGTATACTCCTCCGGGTGTCTCGGTCTAGTGCGTCCAGTCTCCTCGCTTGTGAGCTGTCTGTACTTTTTGTAGCCAGCTGGTCATAGGTCGTCCTATTCTTCCGCTACTACCCTCAGTTTCCCATTCCAGTACCAGTTTCGGTATTCTGGTGTCCTCCATTCTTCGTACATGCCCGTACCAATCTAATTTCCTTCTAACCATCACTTAGTCTATTGTCTCCATCCTCTTTATTACTGCGGCGTTTCTTGTTTTCTGGAAATTCTGGCCGGTTTTTCTTCATACGTTCATCTCTAAAGCTTGTAGTTTCTGACTGTGCTTCAGGTTAATGGTCCAAGTAACCAAACTATGCTCTCTTATAAATGGATTCTTCCGTCGCTTCTTGGTAGAACGCTTCCATATTTACGGTTGAAATCAAAACAAACTGTTTTTGTTCTACTAAATTTTGTTTATTTACTAACTAGTTTTCGGCTTATTAGGCCATCGTCAGGTAAACTGTTGACATGCGTCGACAAAGACGCTATTGCTTGGTTCTCAAAGATGGTAAGACAAAGATACAATACACAGATTACTTGGTCTTTGACATTTGTTGGAATTACAAACAGTATCTGTTGCCATGCAGAATTATGTTCACATTATCAGTGGCCTCCTTAACATTTTTACATTTTAATCAATGTAGAAAACGAATTTAATGTACACCTTAAGTGATGATCACAACATATGCTACAGTACCAATAATGTTAATATAGTTTTTAATTCAATAATATTTGAAATGTAATGTGTTTCACACTGTTCACTCGCGAATTAAAATGTAAAAATGTTAAGGAGGCCACTGATTATGTGAACATAATTCTGCATGGCAACAGATACTGTTTGTAATTCCAACAAATGTCAAATCCAAAGACCAAGTAATCTGTGTATTGTATCTTTGTCTTACCATCTTTGAGAACCAAGCAATAGCGTCTTTGTCGACGCATGTCAACAGTTTACCTGACGATGGCCTAATAAGCCGAAAACTAGTTAGTAAATAAACAAAATTTAGTAGAACAAAAACAGTTTGTTTTGATTTCAACCGTAAATATGCTCTCTTATATTCCTTACATTCCTGCTCCATAGGATTGAGTCCAACACCCCAATGCCAACTCTTTTATTGATTTCTGAGACTGATTTTCCCTCAATTTCTAAAATGTATCCCAAACATCGGAAAGAATTTTGTTTTTAATTTTCCGCATCTCTTCATCTGGATCATTGGCCAGGTATTGTGTTTTTGTATAACTGATCTTCAGATAACAATTTTTTAGCCGTTGTTAGTGAGGTGTCAGGGGTCCTCTTTCACAACACAAACTTTCCGCAAATCCCCGACCACGCGGTGGTGCCGTCTCCTTGTCAGTGACGGACGTGATTTCCGTGCACCGTGGAACCTGCTGTTTGTCCGGTGTTGGCGCCCGCAGCAGAGTCGTGTAGAGACACTAGCACTAGCAGCTGCTGGCACGGCGCCAGCCGGTCACCAGCGCCGTGGCGGCTGCGATCAGCGCTGGGCGTTAATTAGCACGGCCTGTGTCAGGGCGCTATAATTAACGCCGGCGTGGCGCTGCTGTAAGGCGGCCGGCCGCTGCCGGAGGGACAGCGCGCCCCAGACCGCGCGGCCGTCTGGTGTCTGGAGGGCGCCGACCAAACCCACTAGCACAGCGCCAGGCGTCTAATGTTCCTTCCCACTCTACACTCTTCTTATAAATGAAGAAATCGCACTGACTTGTTTTACGACCACCTTAGATTTGCAGTTTTATAAGTTTTTGCAAACATTTTAGACCAAAATAATAATGTAAATAATAAAAAATTAATTAATAAGAGTGCCTGAAACGCTAAGACTACTTTTTTTCTCTCTCCATCTTGTAGATCTATGGTTCGCGGTCGTTCGTTCAGTATGTTCCTGGTTGTTTGGTGGGCTCAGCTTTTTTATTCCAGAGGGCATTCAGCCACCTGACCGGGTGCGCTAAGCCACGGCGCCCGGCAGACTATCAATCAAAAGATGGGTCCTTTACAGATGGATCCTTTAATCTCTACATCTACATCTACATAGATACTCAGCAAATCACATTCAAGTGCCTCGCAGAGGGTTTATTAACCACTTTCATAACTTTTCTCTACCGTTCCATTCTCTAATAGCGCGGGAAGCTATTCATGGCCGTTGTTAACTGATGCTAATAAGGCATTTCTAGTGTTGTTGTTAATTAAAAAAAAAAGTTCAAATGTTTGTTAAGCTTATGGGACTTAACTACTTACAAACTAGGACGGCACAAATATCCATGCCCGAGGGGGGATTCGAACCCCCGACCGTAGTGGCCGTGCTGACCGTGACTGGAGCGCCTCAGTCACCTCGGCCACCGCGGCCGGCGTTGTTAATTCTTCAGTGCTTTGAAATGACAATGTGTAAGTTACAATAAGAAAATCGTCAAATACGCAACGCAAGATGGTGTATGCCCGAAACAGTTCATTAGCACAGCCTGTGTAGGGCGCTATAATTAACGGCGGCGTGGCGCTGCTGTAAGGCGGCCGGCCGGAGGGACAGCGCGCCCCAGACCGCGCGGCCGTCTGGTGTCTGGAGGGCGCCGACCAAGCCCACTAGCACAGCGCCAGGCGTCTAATGATCCTTCCCACTCTACACTCTTTCTATAAATAAAAAAATAGCACTGACGTGTTTTACGGCCCACTTTAGACTTGAAGATTTATAAGTTTTGCAAAAATTTTAGACCAAAATAATAATCTAAATAATAAAAAATTAATTAATAAGAGTGACAAAAACACTTTTAGAAAACAAAAAATTGGTAGTTGGTGGGTAGCGAACCACGGACCTTTAGCTTCATAGTCCAGCGCCTTGCCCACAACGCTAAGACTATTTTTTTCCTCTCCATCTGGTAGATCTATGGTTCGCGGTCGTTCGTTCAGTATGTTCGTGGTTGTTCGGTGAATGGTTGGCTCAGCTTTTTTATTCCAGAGGGCATTCAGCCCCCTGACCGGGCGCGCTAAGCCACGGCGCCCGGCAGACTATCAATCAAAAGATGGGTCCTTTAAAGATGGGTCCTTTAATCTCTACATCTACATCTACATAGATACTCAGCAAATCACATTCAAGTGCCACGCAGAGGGTTTATTAACCACTTTCATAACTTTTCTCTACCGTTCCATTCTCTAATAGCGCGCGGGAAGCTATTCATGGCCGTTGTTAACTGATGCTAATAGGGCATTTTCTAGTGTTGTTGTTAATTCTTCAGTGCGCCATTGCTTTGAAATTACAATGTGTAAGTTACAATAAGAAAATCGTCAAATACGCAACGCAAGATGGTGTATGCCCGAAAGAGTTATGGACGAGGAATGTCACGTGACATCTCCGAACGGCTGGTTTTCGTTAATTCAATGGAGGGTGTCAAATCTCCGTTATTTTTGCAAATATGTCTCAAGCGATACGAGATATTAAAAAAACATAAGGGAGATAAGTTGTAGAGAATTTTCTCCTCTACCAATTAGGTTATTCAATTTTCGTGTCAAACGAACGGTTCTTTTGCAATTACAATTATATTACAAACGACCTTTTTTGCTATTACTACCGTATTTTTTGTCCAAAAAATTTGAAAAAGGCAGGTTCTGGTCTCTGGCGGCCTGCAATCATGTCTGTAAAATTTCGTGCTGATCGGTTGAGCGGTTCGTCTTAAAAACAGGGAACACGTTACGGTCAGACAGACAGACAGACATACATCCCAAAATCGCCGTTATTTTCGCAAATATCTTTGAAACGCTACGAGATATGAAAAAAACATAACAGAGGAAAGTTGTAGAAACTTTTCTCCTCTACATATTCGGTTATTCAATTCTCGCGCCAGGTGAATAGATAAGCCGTTATTTTCATTTAAATTTCGAGCTGTCAAAAGACGATCGCAAAGGCCCACTTTTAGTGTTACTACCGTAACCTAAAGTGGGCCAAAATTGACCGCATCCATCTCAACAGACTATATACGGTGATCCAAAGGGAAAAGAGAATGTTTTAGGAAGTGATAATACACACGAATAGCAGTAAATTTTCCATATTACATATACTGGTGTAAGCAATTATGAGATCAATAGAGATATCTACGTTCTGAAGTATTGTCATCGGCAGAATGAACTAAATGTCTCTAACTCTTTCTGCCGGTCCCACGCAGTGGACTCAACAACATTATGGCAACTGAGACAATGGTAATAAATGGTATTAAATAATAACAACTGCAGGATCAGAAGTGACGTCTGTTCTCTAGCAACAGACGCCACACACACACACATATATATATATATATATATATATATATATATATATATATATATATATATATATATAATATGCCGGTGACGGGCAATGATCCTATCGTTAGTGGGGAGGGGTGGGAAAAGTTTGAAGCCCTTACTCTTACGGAAATTAGTTAAACTACGAGTTTGAGTACTGTGGGCAGGGCGAAGCTGGGAATTTGTATCTGACGGGAGGCGTGCTTAGGTAGTCCTTGCAGGTGCGGTGATCACTGTGTCCCTAGTGGTGTAGGGGTCAGCGCAACTGCCTACAAAGCAGGCGACCCGGGTTCGAATCCCGGGTGGGTACACATTTTCAGCTTTGCCCAATCGCAATTGATGTCATATATTCTATGAATATTAAGTAATAAAGGACGTTGGTGCGGAGGGTGATGGCGTCGACTTATCATTGCAATCGAATTATAGCGGCAGTTGATATCAGTCTGTGTAGTGAGCAGCAACAACGTGGCCGTACCAGAAGCTATGGCATGGAGAGCCATAGGAAGGTCGGATGCGGACCAGACATAGAGGTGGCTGCAGCTATTAGAGTGTACCAAGGTGTAATTTCTAGAAACTGGACGCGATTTCAGACAAAAGGAACCGTTAAAAGATGGCAAGCCCAAGGTTGTCCACGGGTAACATCAGCAACAGATGATTGTTATCTCCGGTGAATTTTCCGTCAAGGCAGGATGCCGAATGCACCTCAGCTGCATTAACCCTCCAGGCAGCAACAGGACGCGAAATATCAAAAGAAAAGGTCCGAAATAGCCTTCGGGAATGTCGCCTCTATGCTCGAAGGCCTTTGGAGAGTGTCTCATTAAAACGCCACCGTTTAGCCCGCAGGATCTGAGCGAAAGTACATCAGGATTTGAGTCGTAGCACCGCGTTCTAGTCACAAGTGAGTCAAGACTTTGTGTTCAGCTTGACTATCGTCGGTTCCTCATGAGGAGAGAACGTAGAAATCTTAACAATCCTGCTTATGTGCAGCAAAAATCACCATATGACGAATGGTTTAGTCAGGAATCAGTATTGGTGGCGGTACTGACTTCTATGTCGTTCAGACTGTCGCTTTGACTACTCAGAGGTATGGAGACGAGATCCTTGAACCTTATATTTTGCTCTGCGTTGGTGCCACATAAGATGGATTCCTTCCAGTGAACAAAAACGCTCGTCCACACAGAGCGGCGTTGGTGGACTACGTGCTAGAAGCTGAGGGAGCTAAACAAATGGAGTGGCTAGCTTGTTCACCGGATTGAGCATGTCGGGGATGCCCTCGGCAGACGCACTGCAGCCACCAGCACCTCCCACAACGGTCGCAGAGCTGCATATTACACTCATGGAAGAATGCCCAAATATTTTCAAGAGCTGACTGATAAACTTTTCACTATTATGGTAGGCCCATACTGCCTCGCTCTACGTAAACGCCATGTAAGCCGCGGTGGATTAGACGAGCTGTCTAAAGCGTCTTGCTGCTGAACGCGCGGTTGCTCGCTGTGGAGGTTCGAGTCGTCCCTGGGGCATGGGTGTGTGTGTTGTCCTTAGGTTAGTTTACCTTACTTTAAGTAGTTTGTAAGCTACGGACTGATGACCACGCAGTTTGGTCCGATAGATTCACAACCATTTCAACATTTCAACGCCATGTAAACCTCAAGTAACGAGTTGAGACAGCAACATATCGTACTGTATCACACACAAATTACAATTGTAACCAATAGTAAAACAAGATACGTTACCATATGTATATTGAGGAGTGCGTGTCCTAATTTTATTGATCAATAATGTTTTCGTCATCTTCCTCGCTTCGCATGGGTCTGTATTTTCAATGATGTGAACAAATCTCGTTGATACATTTCGAGTCCTCCTTGTTTTTGCACTTCGGTTGGCCAGCGATGTATACCGGAGTTGTTTTGCAGGCAGTAACTCGTTTTAGTGCTGCTCGGTAGCATAGTGGTAAGGAGTGCCAGATTATAAACGCAGAGGTCGCGGATTCGAGCCCCGCCAGGTCCTAGGATTTTTATCTGTCACTTTCCACTTCTTTCAACTCTGGCAGTTATTGATCATAAAAAAATTACAGAGTAGCAGCGTGGTTCGAAACCCAAGTTAAAGTGTAGGTCCCCCTATAACTAGCTGGGTAAGTCAGTTCGAAGGGCGGAGGAAGGCAACGACATACCACCCCCAAATAGGACCATGCCTAGTAAAGCACTGATGTGTTCAAACCAACCTTCGGATTGTTGACTGCTTTACCAAGTTTTTTTTTTAAATTCGTGCAAAGATGTGTCACAAAGTATTACAACAGATTGTGGGAAGAAACCACCCCGACGTGATACCTGCTGCCTTACATTAATTTGAAACCGTTTTCCCAACGTAAACACGCGCCCAGTGTCGCCGCTGAATATCTTCCCGTCTTCAAATATTTGTCGACGCAGCTGTACTCCAACGATTTCCGAGTCCGTGCAGCCTGTTTAATTAGCGCGACGGCCACTCACGTAAATGGCTGGATCTCGCGCTCCTCACAGTCGCGGAATATGCGGCACCCCTCTGGAACTGGGCCAGCGAATTCCGCCGCTAGCAGACAGGGTGCGGAGTGTGGAGAGCAGCGGCTGCGTCGGTGGAGGCGACCGACAGACTCCTTCCCCCTCCAGCTCCTCCTCTCCCTCCCCCACCCCCAAACTGACGTCCAAACAATGCAGCCGTAGAATGGAGCCTAACGACCATTGTTTGCACCGAAAACTCGAAGATAAGGGGTTTCTGCTTTTAAATTCAATTTTCGTTCATCTAATTTCATTTATATCAACGCTTTTACACCTCAGAGTGATACAATGGTGTGCACTGAACCAGACCTCTGTAGGACACAATATACTCTTTCTGAAAAAAAAAAAAAAAAACATATCTATAAGAACTACAATAACACTTCAAGGATTCAGAGAGAACGTCAATTTAATGTAATGATTATAAAATCGAGTAACTTTTACAAATACCTTTGCGACGTTAACCACTAATCAGCATGACCTAGCAACCACTCTTGGAATTATGTACACACCAATCTGTTTGGTCAGCATGTCAGGAAGTCGTGGTGGCCGCGGTGGAGTAGCCGAGCGGTCTAAACCGTCTCGCTGCGGAGCGCGCGGTTTCTCGCCGTGGAGGTTCGAGTCCTCCCTGGGGCATGGGTGTGTGTGTTATCCTTAGGTTAGTTTACCTAGGTTTAAGTAGTTTGTAAGCTACGGACTAATGACCACGCAGTTTGGTCCGAAAGATTTACAAACATTTGAATTTGAAGTCGTGGTACTCTTTCCTGAAACAAACTGGTCGACTACTTTGCTAGTTGTCCAGTCACTGATCATCATTCTGATCACCAGCAAACAAGGAGCATGCATACAGCTCTCCATGCTCCCTATTAGTTTTTAATGCACACAGTGCGCTATGGGATCCAACAGCACTGGAACCACTGGTTGACTTCTTGAAGATCTCCCAAAAATTGTACTGATGAAAGAGCGTTAGGCCACTCATTTTAGCACTATTACAGGTTCGTCTTCAGTCATAGACCTCCCGTTCTGCACACCTGCCTCCGCAGACGCAGATGAGCGAGAGGCGGTCCATAACCTTCGTGGATGTGTCACTTCCCTCAACTGGATCCAGCCGCCAGCCACCACGGATTCTGAACGGACACGACCAGGTGGCTGTTAAGAGAGGCCATCTGGCGACTTCCTTTTGGTAAACAATCCTATTCCCATTACGCCATTTTCAGCTGCTGGTGATGTTACTGTATAATTGTCCCACCAACTTATTTCATTTCCATTCGCTGTCAGTAACCCTCATCATACCTAGACTGAGGCCTTACATTCCCCTTTCCAGATTTTCTAGCAAAACACGCGACTCGTGGATTGTTTTTCCTTAATTGATTATCCAGTCTTTTTTTATATTTCCCGTGTTTATTTCGCTCCCTCCCCCACCCCAAATACACCCTTTCGTAGTCCCCTTTAAGCTATCGGAGAGTTTAACACAAAAACTGTCCACCATGCTAATGGTTTGATTTATTAAGCGGCCAAGATGCTGGAAGATGTTCAGCGCGGTAGAAAGTATTCTGCTGGGTTAAATGGCGCAATTGGTTCCAAGGAAATGAAATTGTTGATCAAGCTCGCAAAGAAGTTTGCTTTCATTCACACCAGACTTGACATAAAGTCTTGTGTTAGGTATGCGCCCATTACGATTACTTTGATAATTAAAGTTTCATTCTGCATGGCCATAGAGTACAACACATTACATTTATGTATGAAGGTAGGCCCCAAGTCTGAATTACGACGAGATTCCCCAAACGCATCAATAAATGGTTTTGTCACATTACTACGTGTGACCGTTCCACTCCAGCAACAGCGTCGTTTTTATCACTTGTAAAACTTTTGAAAGCTGCTTCCATTTACATCTTCACCTACTTCTACATCTACATGTAGAGTCCGCTACTCTCCTCAATGTGCGTGTCGGGCGGTACATTTCACTTTCTTCTTTGCTACTCCAGTCGCTCGTGTGGTATCATATCTTTAATTTTATCCTCATCGTCTTTCGTGAGATATACGTAGGAAGAAGGAATATATTGGTACATTCTCCGAGAAAGGAAGCTCTTGTAACTTTGATAGAATCTCTTACCATGATGCAGCACTTCTCTCTACCAGCGTTGGCCACATATTTTTGACAAACATAAACGTTACATTTTCGCATTTGCAAAATCAACGAAGCGTTGCAACTTCTCTATATCCTCTATCAAATGTATGGGGTTCGGATCCCACACAAAAGAGAAATGTGATGGTTCTTTTGTTTTGCAGTCACACAGTACAGAGTGGGGCAAATAAGTGGCCTGAACGAGTGAATACCATTTGACATGAATTTATGCACCACATGATGTGCACACCACATGTATGACCGCCACATGGTCCACACCGGTACAGAGCGTAGTTTCAGTGTGGGTACAGCTGTGCGGAGGGAGTTGGACAACAAACTCGTGCAAATGATGTGTACAGTTGTTTACTGAGAAGTTTAAGGGTGAAAAGGCTGCAGTTCACCAGGAAACAGTTCTACCAAATCAATACGAGGCCTGTCGCAGGAGACACATCAATCATACCCCTACTAGACTTTCACACGTATCTCTGTAAAGTGTCTGTTGTTCATGCTTTAAAACCGGCAGATGGCCCTCAGCACCTTCAGTTTTTTTGAGTCAATGAATGAATTGGTCTCTTCTTTTATCTGACAGAGCACAGGATCTGTGCAGCGGAGTGTACTGCCAGCTATGAGGGAACCGCTTGCAAGCTGGCATCACAACAGACAGCTGTGTGTGCCAGGAAGCCTAAGCACTACTTCCATAGGCGCACCATGTGGAAACCAGATATTAGCGGAAAATAAACAGAAACTTCCCTACTTAGAACCTGTTCTTTCATAGGTTGCAGACAACAACTCGGGAACTTCAGATCACTAAGCTGGCCCAGGAGTGACCGGTGCCGCCTCTGTAACCTCGGCCAGGCAGTTCACTTTGAGCCACCGCAGTGTACACTACGGTACGAAGAATCGCCGGAGAAGAAGCCGACTGCTGACCAGAGGATACCAACAGCAGCAGCCTGCCACCTCTCAGCCTGTCTGGACCTTGGATGCTGACTCACAATAGTCGGAATCTGCTCCAAGTCTTCCGTGCAGCACAATCACTGTAAATGTCTGTAGATAGAAGTTCTTCAGTAAGTTGTAGTATAGGAGAAACCTCGGAGTGCATTTCATGGAGATTCCGAAATAATTCCACGAACGCCAAACATGAGAAGAAAGTTGGGGTTTGCTGTGCGATGTTTGCGTCATTAGTCTTCTTTCATCAGACTTTGGGCTTCGCGTAACATTGCCAAAAGTTTGTCCTTATGGAGGAGGGAAAGATGTAAAGTTACATCCAACAGGACGGCGCAATTTCGCATAAAGCCTTTTATTGATATAATGTATTTTTCGGACATGTACAAAAGTACATACATCTTCCGTTGACCTTGACGGCCTTAATTTTACAAATTCAAAATATAGCACTGAAATAAACCCAATGCCAAGTTAAAAATTGAGCTGAACCGGGATTCAAAACCGGACTTCCCACTTCAGGCCAGCGTTCGCCTTAACCAATTAAGCTACCTGGCACGCTTCCCTTCCAACCCAAATTCTCACCTTATAGCACACTACGATGGTAGTCCCTTAGTTCCCCTTGCTCGCAGCCTATACTGGGATCAAATGTATTGATGCGTCCGCATTGAAATTGTCAGCTTGTCATTGGGTGTATATATACAGTTACTAATATTGTGTCAATTCTTTCCGTACATATTCTGCACAAATTTTCAATTTCGACAATGGATTTATTTCAATGTCCTGAAACGATAGAAATGTTTAAATATTACAAATTCATAATATGAATTACAATCAACGATGTCAGAGACGGTTTAGGCTTAGCTGATTATTGTGGACACTGCGTTAAAGTCAATGAGGCATTTGAAAATCAGTGCCCAGGTTGGGCGGTCGTATCCGGGTCCTCTGCTTTCTAGGTGCATGCTCTATCCACTAAGCTACCAGGACAGTCGTATACCGCAGCTGAAGAACCTACCCTGGAACGCTCTCAGCCAGACACGAATTGTCATTTTATATATCTCGCACTAATATCGTAGTGTCGCTTATCCATTATCTACTTACGGCCATGATTAGCCGCTTCCCGGACAGAAATCAAATCTCGTGTGCAATCTAACTGATACTTAAGGATATTTTTACTTATCATCGGTTGAAATCTGAATATGCCGATTTGGGATAACGTTGTGTGACATCTAAAAAATTCAAGGCTCTGCCCTCAGCAGGCAAGGTGACGCACACCGCCTTTTTTCGACGTCCCAGTTCCGATACTGAACGAATTCCTCGAGCAAGGGAAACCCATTAATAGTGACATGTCCAGTGAGGCATTCCGTACCCTATGCAAGTTCGTCAAGAGCAAACGGCCTCGGCTGCTCACGGAGGGAGTCGTTCTGCTCCATGACTCTGCCTGTCCACAAGCCTCCAAGATCACACAAAGTGTACTGGCCAAAGAGCAGCTTGAGCATCCGCCCTACAGTTTGGACATACCATGCGACTTCCATCTGTCTGGTCCGCTAAAATAACGTCTCTAAGGGCAGCGCTTCTACTCGGAGGACGAACTAAAGGACACGTCAGAGGATTTGTTCTTGTCACAGCCACAGGAATTCTGGGAACAGGGAATCCTTCAGCTCATTAAACAGTGTGACAGTTGTGCTCATGCATCTGGTGGTTCGTGAAATATTTCAAGTATATCCACAGTGTCGTTCCATACCTTTTCATTTCAAAACCCCTTGTATAATCAACTCAACGACAGACGAAAAGGAAGGAAAATCAGCCGTCGACGAAACGCAAGCTCGTATAGATTTGACACCATGAGGAAAGGAAATCGGCTGGCCTCGACTGATTTAGGGAAATCACGGAAAACCTAAATTAGGATAGCCGAAGGCGGGTTCGAACCCAGCTCCTCCAGCGTGTCACCACTGCGCCCATTTGTTCGGTCGGCGGACATAGAGAAGCATTCATAACTGTGCGGATGTACATGCGACTCGCTCTATTTACGAAAATCGGCAGTCGTGGTCTAGAGTAAATGCGAATGATGGCCAGTGGTCACTCCCAAAGTACCGTCCGGTGTAAGTTAAGAATCTGTACCTGACTCAGAGCAACATATTGCAGTTCCTGCAGCTGCGGCATCCACCATGTCCCGGTGGCCTAGTGGACTCTGACTAGCACGCACTGTCAAGCGCCTAATTGAATTCAATTAAATGCCTGCAATAAACAACTTGATTGCAAAGTCACTGTGTTTACTCGACTACTGGTATGGATTTTGAACCAACGAATGATTCCCTTCGCTGATTTCATGCGATTGTTTCGAAACACTGCCCTCAATGCTCGATGTATGTCTTTTGTTAGTTTATCTGTGGTTGCTTGGTCGCGTTTCCAGGTGACAATCACATTACCATCAGACGAGTTTGGGACATTCAGACGGGCGGAAATATTCCTGATGGAATGGTTCTGCACGTGAAATCCAATCATTAACGCACGTTCGAAATCAGTGAGTTATCCCGAACGATGGAATCTCTGCTGCTGTCGCGCTTCTCTCAGTATCAACCCTGGCGGATCCGCCTCTCGGTGAATTCAGTTCTCAATTAGGCGTTACGTCATGGTGTACGGATACTTTTTGAGAGAGAGATTATAAGGAAACGACATTAATCTCTGTCTACATATACTTGCGGAAATAAAGCTCCCATCTTGGAGTTTTCCAATTTACTCGAGGTTTGTAGTTGAAACAGTGGATAGGATTACTTTTATAGTGCAACAGCTCAAACTGTTCCAGATGTTGATACCTTGCTTAGACACAAAATTTACTGGTGAGTAAGGGCTTGAGAACATCTGCAACTCATAAAAGAACAGATTCGTAAAAAAAGTTTTACAGTTTCCAACAGAATATTATCCATTCTGTGAACAAATCATACGCCGATTACTTCGACGATACTAGTGTCGTAAATCTGGTCCTCCTCACTCTTCGCACCAAACCTTTCCATAACGGTTAAATTACGTTAAGATACGACGGTCCAGGGTGATGTTTGGCAATTCTTTTAAGCTGCACAAAGCACGTATGAAACATTTTCGCTGTGTATGTGGACGCATTAGTTTGGAATATGACAGTGTTTGTTAGGAATATGCCAGTAGTAGTGGGCAGTTTGGTGTATCCGACCAGTCGGAGTAATGATAGACACAATGGAACACCGCGATACACAGGGTGATTCACGAAGAATATTAATATGTTATTCTGCAAGTAAAACTAAACAAAAAAGTTCATATAAACGTATGTGCACAAATGTTTAGTTACGGAGTTAAGACCAATAAAAGATTTGCCTGAAATTTAACAACCTTGCTATTATGAAGATATCGCAAAACTGTACGAGGTTAAAGTAAAGCTCGATTTCAGTTTATTTCATTGTTTTGAATCTCGTGCAAGGAATAAAATACGTCCCAGACGTGTATCTGCAGTAGTTTTCCAAAGATTATAGTAGTAAATTCCAGAAAGTAAACAAGTAAATTTCTCTACTTTTTATTAAGAATGTTGGCAACCGCTAATGAGTGGTTTCAGTCGTTTCCTCACCTTGAAACGACTTATTTCTCTGTATTCTTCAGTGAAAGAACATAACAACAACATTGTATTAAGTGAAACCATCGTCACACAAATCGTGGATGTCAGATGAGATACATTTTCATCTCATAGGTTCTGTGAATAAACAAAACTACCGTCACTGGGTTACACAAATCCTAGTGACATTCATGAGCGTCCTTCAAACGCTACTAAAGTGACAGTATGTTTCAGTGTTTCAACACAAGGGATTATTGGGCCGCATTTTTTCGCAAATGATCAGGGAAACAAAACAACTGTGAATGCCGATCCTTACATAGAAATGTTACATACTTTAGTTACAGTTGCACTAAACAACTTTCCAAATATTCAAGAATCCTGGTTTCAACAGGACGAAGCGACAACAGACCCTGGACAGCAATCAGTGGCACATGTGCTAGAATTGTTCGGTAATCGCGTAATCTCATGATTCGTAACATTGCCTGGCCATAGAGATCGCCACATTTATCCGTTTGTGGTTTTTTGTTCAAAAATGTTCAAATGTTTGTTAAGCTTATGGGACTTAACTACGGGGTCATCAGTCCCTAAACTTACAAACTACTTATCAACTACCTTATACAAAGGACGGCACAAATATCCATGCCCGAGGGGGGATTCGAACCCCCGACCGTAGTGGCCGTGCAGACCGTGACTGGAGCGCCTTAGTCCCCTCGGCCACCGCGGCCGGCTGTGGTTTTTTCTTGTGGTGCTACCTCAAGAGCAAAGTCTACACGACTTTACTAGCAGCCCTGGATGAGTTAAAACAGAGAATTCGGGATGAAATTCACAGAATCCCAGCTCAGATGCTGCAGCGGTCAATCAGGAATCAACACAGAAGATTTTAAGAATGTATCGTAAAGGAGAACGCCATCTAAAGGACGTAATTAAAAAAAAAAAAAAAAAAAAAAAAAAAAAAAAAAAAAAAAAAAAAAAAAACATAAGTGACATCACTCTTTCGTAAATGTCAAAGTTGTCAGATTTCAATTACTATGAGTTAATTGCTTTCCTCCGTCACTTCTGGTTTTATTGTATTTTGTCCCCCTGTACTACTGTTCTTTAGTGGACAATGTTCGTCCATTTTTGGAGTGTTGCTGCCCAGTGTGGGATACTTATCAGGTGGGTTTAACTGAGGATATCAAAAAAGTCTAGAGTAGGGCAGCTCGTTTCATATTGTCACGATACAGGGGAGACAGCGTTACGGAAATGATACAGGATATGGGATGGGAATCATTACAACAACGGCGCTTATCGCTGCGGCGTGGGCTACTTGCGAAACTCCAATCGCCAACAGTCTCCTCCGAATGCGAAAATATATTGTTGACTCCCACGTACATAGGTAGAAATGACCATGAGAATAAAATACGAGAAATCAGAGCTCGAACGGATGGAATAAATAGTATAATGGTGGTTCGATGAACCCTCTACCAGGCACTTAAATGTTATTTGCAGAGTATCCCATGTAGATGTAGAACACAGTTTTGGGAACCAAGTGACGGTACTTTCTGTAAAGCCTACCTTTTAGTTTGTGGGACAACTGTTGGGTAAGTACAGCACATCCTGTGACTGGTTTGGCTGTGAAGCGCCACACCATCCGCCATATTCCCCTGCCTTAAGCCCCTATGACTTCGCATTGATTTCTAACCTGAAATTGCTTAAAAAATCTTCCAGAGTGTAGCCGTGCAACCGATCGCTACAGCCGAACTGTGGAAAGAAGCGCTGTTAGATTTTCCTATGAATGAAGTACAGAGCTAGTGATTACTGCTAAGGACAGCGAAACTTTAAAGCATGGAACCGCTTTGCAACAGTTGTATACCTACAAATAGTTGATAGTATTAAACTCCCAGCTGTCATATTTTCGGCGTAGTCTTAAGTACTGGAAACGTTCCAAATACACGTCCACATTATGAATAGTGAGTTTTCCTCAGCGATGTGTCTCACCATCCTGGCGTTCGCTGAAGCGATTCGGCACGGGGCGTGAAACTGTTTGAAGTCTCTCTGTCTCATCAGTGAGCTCGGAATATCTGCGTCTTCAAAATGAACAGTACGCGACGTTACGCAATGTGAGCGAGCAAACCATAAAACTCGTGTGACATAATCACTAACATGTAGCACAGTAATTTTGCCTAGCACTTTGTAGTAAAAGCATTCACGTAGCCTACCAATGAGACGCATCTATCTGTCCTGTCCTTCATTTTTATAGGAGCTGCCGATGATCAGTCCGCCTCTACGGAAAGAGAGAGAGAGAGAGAGAGAGAGAGAGAGAGAGAGAGAAGAAAACATTGTCATTATCTCCAAATTGAGAAAACGGTATCCAATTTAGCTTCTTTCGTTTGTATTTAAGTGCTACGGATACCTATAACACGTCGTTGTTTCGCGGATTAATTAACCTCGCTGCGGCAGAGTGGCCAACCTCATTGCGGCGCTATTCTATAATGCGCGAGGCCGCTCACCGACGGGAGTTCGAATCCCCCCTCGGGCATGGATGTTTATGACGTCTTTAGTATAATGTAGTTCCTAAGTAAAAAATGTTTGTATAGCTTATGGGACTTAACTGCGGGGTCATCAGTCTCTACACTTACAAACTACTTATGAACTAGCTAACACTAAGGACGGCACAAATATCCAAGCCCGTGGGGGGATTCGAACCCTCGACCGTAGTGGCCGTGCAGATCGTGACTAGAGCGCCTCAGTCCCCTCGGCAACCGCGGCCGGCAGTTCCTAAGTAGTTTGTAGGTTTAGGGACTGATGTCCCCGCAGTTAAGTCCCTTAAGCTTAATAAACATTTGAACATTTAAATTAACCTCTCGTAAACAGTGAATTAACGTTCTCATTGCTGTTTGTTGATCGCAGACTTAAATTACAAGAATGTAGATACAACGTTGTGGCTACGAGCAAAAACAGTTACCCAGCATGCAACGAAAAAATTAGCAAAAATATTTTTTTTCTACGAATTAACACCAAAAATGTTTAATAAGTTAAAAAATATAACGTTTCACGTGAAAAAGAAAAAACACAGACATAGATAAAAAACCACTTATTGAAAAATTGTCGCATGCAGTTCATCTATTTCATGCAACATTTACATTCCAGATAGGGAAGTGCACGGTGCCTGAGAGAGGGTACTTCGAATGAGTGAGTTGGAACGACACATACACACTACTCCGTGAAAAAAAAACTATGCTGCTTGTATGCAGCTTCTCAGGAACTACTTAGACATTCTCTCGCCCGCGTGGTGTAACTAGTATCCTTAACGAAATATGTAATTAGCTTTCGTAAGAATGCCTGGTCACCACACTCTCTTTGTTTCGTTACCTTTTAATTCAGTGGATGTCTGCATCAGCTTCCGAAAAGTACTTACCTGTATCGAGATACGCATATCAACCGCTGTGCTATATCAATACTTTTTATGTGGTGAACATATTTCTAGGTATGAACTTAGCGTCATTTGATGTCATTAAGTCAGCTGTAAAGATCAACGGTCTTCCATGGCGTATAAAAGTTTTAACTGAGAGTGAAAATCAATTGTTGCTGTTGTCTTCAGCCCGGAGACTGATTCGGTGCCGCTATCCACATACCCTGTCCTGTTCAATTCTCTTCATCAACTCATAACAAAGACAACCAACATCCATTTGCACCTGCTTACTATATTCGTCTTTTAGTCTTCCTCTGTGATTTTTATCCCATATACTTCCCTCCAATGTCCTATCAATCGATCCTTTCTTATAGACAAGGTATGCCAGAAATTCCTTCTCTCTCCAAATGTGTTCAAAACTTCCTGATTAGTTACTCGATCTACCCATCAAATCTTCGACAGTCTACTGTGGCACCCCATTTCGGAAACATTTATCCTCTTACTGTCTGAACTATTTATCGTCATTGTTTCACTCACGTAAAAGGGACAACTCCACACAAATGACTTCAGAAAAGGCTTTCTTAGGCTTACATTAATATTTTATGTTAGTAAAGTCTCGTTTTCACAGACGCTTTTCTTCCCATTGCCCTGCTGCATTTTATATCCTTTGCACTGCGACCATCATAGGTTATTATACTGCCTAAGTAAAAAAAATTCACCTACCACCTAACTAATCGTTCAGCATAGCTCGATTTTCTTTGATTGTTTTCCATTACCCTTGTTTTGCTGTTGTTAATGTTCATCTTAAACGCTCCTTTCAACACACTGTCCATTCCATTCAGTTGCTCTTCCAGATGCTTTGATGTCTGTGACAGAATCACAATATCATCGGGAAAACGCAATGTTTTTATTTCTGCACCATGAACTCCAATTCGTTGTCAAATTCTCTCTTTCCTTCAGAGCTTGCTCAATGTAGAACCATGTCTTACTCCCTCCCTAACCATTGCTTCCCTTTGATGCACTTCCACTCTAATAGCTGCTACATGATTTTTGTACAGTTTGTAAATAACATTACGTTACATATATTTTACCCCTGCTGACTTCAGAATTGGAAAGGGTGCATTCCAGTCAATACTGTCAAAAGCTTTTTCAAAATCTTCGAAAGCCAGGTTTGCCATTTATTATTGTATCTTCTAAGATAAGTCGTAAAGTGAGTGTTGCCTCCCGCGTTCCCACATTTCTGTTAAAATTGGAAACTTGTTTTCATCGAGGTCAACTTCTACCAGATTTTCCACTCTTCTGTAAATAATTCGTGTCAGAATTTGGCAACCAAGACTTATCAAGCAATTATGGAACAGAAATTACAGGCATAAGTGGCAGAGGTGATAAATGTTACAATATAAACGAGTGCAGACACGTACAAACCGCCGCCTATACGCAGATGTCGGATTATATCTGTCGGAGCGTCCTGATCAGAGATATTTATACGAGGTGGCTGCGTGTTGTTGTTGTTAGGCTAGGAAGGCAGTGTCACCGGAACGCTCATAAAAGTCCTCACAGATCCTACTTCAAAGCGAGTCAGTTACATGAAATGCATACAAGTATACTTTTAGTTGTCACGTACGTCCCAGCTCAACATTTCTATCGTGTGCCTATATATAAAATAGCGTAGTAGCTGTTCACAAACCAAACAATCAAAGACTACCATCGTCAGCTAATAGTGGAGGCAATGGGTACTGTGAAAAATGAAACTTAGTTTTTTTGTTGAAACCATCATTATTAACGATCTGTCATAAAGAATGGAAAATTACGAATAAACAAAAAACTGCATTATTCGTAAAATTACCATTGGATGTTAAAATTGTGTACGTATTCGAACACAATAAAAAATAAGTAAATAAAACATCTGCCACGGCAGAATTCGAAAAAATTGGTAATTTGGTATACTTGGAGTTATCAATCGCCATCGATTGTTTAGCAGTGGGTGCTGCAGTCTACTTAGGGGTAGAAAATTTGTCGAAACAAAGGTGGAAGTTGAAGATTAGCAAAATTGTTTCGTCCAATCATCCATTCACCGCGTCAGTAGTTTAGGTTTCAGAGCTTTTTTATGCTTGTCATAATGTTTGCTGCAATGAGGGATTATAGACTAAAGAAGACAGCGCAGGAGTGGCCGCGTGGTCTAAGGCGTCATGCTACGGACTGGGCGGTCGCTCCCGCCGGAGGTTCGAGTCTTACCTCTGACAGGAGCGTGTCCTTAGTCAATTTAAATAGTTCAGGGACTGAAGACCATAGACGTTCGGCCCAATAGGTTTATAAACATTTGACTGAAGAACATCCAGACAGCATTATGTGCTCTTGACTCTCCGTGCACTGCCCTTCAGTGTGCTTTAATTTCGGCTGTCTGTCTGCTATCGGAAGCACGGGAGAAGGTGCACACAATACAGCCTTGTACCCCAAGACCTAGGAGGTCGCATAGAACATGGCGCATAGCTGCCAACCTCTTGGCAGAGTATGTTCTAGAGACTCGAAAAATTGATCTGTATCCTCCCACCGTTACATACAATTATTGTACGCTAGCTATATTTTGTGTGCAATAGATGTAATGTTCGACTGTTAGATGCGAATAAAAACATTTTCAAAAAATATTTACCAAAGAATAGCACAAGTAATACCACATGAATTTAAGAATTGTGAATTTATTACGAAAAATTAACAGTTTTCTAATAAACAGGCAGAGAGACGGCGTAGTCTTGCTTTTCAAGGCAAAACTTGATTGTACATTACTGACATACACGTATCCTGGCGTTATTGCCCTTCCTACATTTTTCCTAGTATGTGTTTCCACGACGAGTTATAGCAGCATGATTTGTAAATATCTGTAATTTGCAGTTGTCTAATTTTTTATTCTCGTAAGCCATCACAGAACATGTCCGTTCTACCGCTCGACGAATGAAAAGTTTTACTTGTTAGTATGGAGAAGCTGATATTGTTCCTATCCACAAAAAGGGCGTGGCATTCACTTTATTGACAAAATAGCTCGTCGTCTGTGGGAGCCTTGCAGAAACGCCTGATATTTCACTTGAGAGTACCGAACTTAGTCATCGTTGGAGAAGTGTATCGCCCGGGCAATAGTGCTGCAAGGGAAAGTCATTTCTATGCACAAGCAACACAGAAAAAAATTGCGACAGACACAAAACTTGCAGTGCACACACATATATCTATGAGAGAGGGGGTCAGTCACATGTAGAAGGGGTTGAAAGCAGGGGAGTGAACAGTGCGGAAGCGAAAGAAGGGTGCGAGCAGGGGGGATGGGCGAGTGGCCGCCAGGGTCACGCCTAAAGATCCAAACACGATCCGATTTATCCTCCGACCAACCAAATGACCAACAAACTAATCAAATTCGTAGCAGCCTACCCAAGTGCACGCGGTGTCTGGTGTCTGTCTGTCGAACTGTTTTGCTTTCACGTGTTCGCTGTACAGACAGCAGACGATCGCAGGTGGGAAAAGCCACACACGGTACAATTTGTCGTGTTGAGGGATGTGTGGTCGCTGTCGGACGGCCAGGCCTGACCAACCATCCGACCAGAAAAGTTGGTCGGGGAGCGCCTCCACACGTCCAATTTATCGGCGGTCCTATAATTTGGTCCTGACAAATCACAACGTGTATAAGGGCCTTCAGAGTCCTAGTTTCCGCCTCCCCTCTCCCCCTCTTCCTGCCCCCCCCCCTTCCCCACCACTACCCTATTACAGACCAACGACTGGATCGCAGCACCTGTTTTTCTAACTGAGGTACCGAAATTCAAATGTTTGTTAAGCTTATGGGACTCAACTATGGGGTCATCAGTCCCTAAACTTACAAACTACTTACGAACAACCTTATACTAAGGACGGCACAAACATCCATGCCCGAGTGGGGGACTCGAACCCCCGACCGTAGTGGCCGTGCAGACCGTGACTGAAGCGCCCCAGTCCCCGCGCCCACCGCGGCCGGCCTGAGGTACCGTACCACTATCACAGAACATACGCATCAATTTGGAGTAATTCGTAAATTAGAAGACAATCTGATCTTATAAAGTTGTTGAAGATTTCCACATTAAACACCAGCTTGAAATACGGCGTTGCCCTGGTATTGATTTATTCTGTACCGTTATAGTCCGTGTCTCCCTCCTCCGTCTGCGTCCATGTCTTCTACCTCTACATCAACATACATACACCACAATCCACCCAAAGGCGTGTGGCGGAGGATACATAGTATGACTACTGGTTACTTGCTATCCTGATCCACTCCCATACCGAACGACGGAATAACGAATACTTGTATGCATCTGTACGAGCCCTAATTTCTCTGATCTTATATTTATGGTCTTTATGCGAAATGTAGGATGAAGGCAGCAGAATCTTTGTGCAGTCTGCTTCTAAATTCCGGCCTCTAAATTTCTTCAACAGTTCTTCTCGCAGAGAACGTCGCCTTCAGTCCAGTGACTACCATTTGAGTTCACGAAGCACCTCGGTGCCTCTCGAGCATTGATCGAACCTACCACTAACAAACCTAGCCGTACACGTCTCATTTGCTTTTATGTCTTCCTTGAAAATCTGTTGGGGTCCAAACACTTGAGCATTACGCAAGATGCGGTCGCACAAGCGTTTTATATGCGGTCTCATTTACATCGTCCCAATAAATCTAAGTCGACCATCCGCCTTCTCCACAACTGTACTTACATACTCGTTCCGTTTCATACCACTGTGCAGCGTTACTCCTAGATATTTACTTGGCGCGACCTGTCAAGCACCACAGTACTAATGCTGTATTTTAAAATTACGGGATTGTTTCTGCTGTTCATCCGCATCACCTTACATTTTTCTACATTTACCGCTAGTTGCCATCATCACACCTCCTAGAAAATTATTCCAACTAATCCTACACCTTACTGTAGTCATTCAATGACGACACCGTCCTGTACACCACAGTATCATCAGCAAACAGCCACAGATGGCAAGCTCGCTGTCCGACAGGTCATTTATATAGAAATAAAATAACAGCGGTCCTAACACACTTCCCTGGGGCACATCTGACGATGGCGCAGTCTCTATAGAACACTCGCCATCGATTTCAACGTACTGGGTGCTATTACTTAAGTAGTCTACGAGCCACCCAAATATTTGGGTACCTATTCCATACGCTCGTACCTTCGATAGCATTTTGTAGTGCGGTACTGTGTCGAACGCCTTCCCAAAATCGAGAAATACACAGTCTGCCTGTTGCTCTTCATCCATAGCATGCAAGATGTCATAAGAGAGAAGGGCATACTGAGTCGTTCTCTTCATTTCCGCCTCCCCCATCCCAGCGTCTTTCATTCTCTCAGATTCCCCCCTGCTACCGCCTTCCAACATCTCCTCCCCTCCCCCCCCCACCGTATCCCCACCCATCTAGGAAAACTACCGTTGTAATCAGTGAAGAGAGTCAATGTTAATTCCAAGGTACTCTTTGGCATGCCCCATAAGCACGTCTGAAGATAACAAAAACCCTCTCCAAGACATTACATGTAGATACTGACCTTCGTATTGCTTTAAACGTGGACTACATAATCAAGATCGCAGCAAAACTATGGATTTTATCAAAGTACGCAAGTAAAGTACCCTCCACCATACACTATTCGAAAACTTTGGAGTGGTCTGCGGCGCGCCAGTCACAGTCTGCACGGCCGTTACGGTCGGGGGTTCGAATCCCCCCTCGGGCATGGATGTTCGTGTCGTCTTTAGTGTAAGGTAGTTCATAAGGAGTTTGTAAGTTCAGGGACTGATGACCCCGCATTTAAGTCCCTTGAGCTTAACAAACATTTGAACGTTTGAAAACTGTGGATTAAAGTACCCTCCGCCTCGCGTCAAACGAAATTTTATGTAGTCAGTGCCTTCCCTGTTGTTTTGGCCAAGTTTGCAAAATTTCTTCGTAATAGAAACCAAAAAGTAGGTTTGTATGTGCAACAGAAACGCACGAACGCAGTAAAAACCGCACTTTCAGACTTTGTCAAATTTTCCGGTCAATTTCCCCAAAACTTAATTTTGTACAAACTTTGTCCTGCGGACTCGAACGCAAAAAACAAAATCTGATAAATCGGCTCCCCAGTTTTGAATTATTGGCGTGACCAGAGAAATGGGGATTCATTTTTATATGGATACCCTAGAGTCTTGCTTGCATTATTCACTGTAATTCGCGAACGTAAATAGACAAATAGACATACTGATGAAAAGCAGTATACGATAATGTATTTCTCTTTTGAATCATGAAAATCTTATAAATTCACTGTGTGGTACAAACCAAGTGCTGAATGAAATGTGAGAATAACTTCTCCGCCGCCAATCAACCTCTCTGGCGAGTGTTACCTGTGCCAGCATGCACTTAGGCAGGGAGCGCGACTTTATAAGGACGGAGCGAGCACTGAGCGATGTACAGCCGAAATATTAAAGCAGGAAAAGTTAGTTTTATGCGGCTGCAGTCCCGACATTTAATGGAGAGACATTTCTTTTGTAAGAATGCAGAGTCTCTCGGCGACAACATCGAATGTTTTCCGGTTTCCAACCACCTCAAATCTAAAACTATTTAAAAAATTCTCGTTAGGGACATCCTAATCAGTTAGCACTATGAAACATACTTTACGATCTATTCTTGTACCTACCAAATACACATAAAAATTTCATAAAAATCGTTCGAGCCGTTTCGGAGTATTACGAACACAAACACCGTGACAGGAGAGTCTTATACAGGGTGTTACAAAAATGTACGGCCAAACTTTCAGGAAACATTCCTCACACACAAAGAAAGAAAATATGTTATGTGGACATGTGTCCGAAAACGCTTAATTTCCATGCTAGAGCTCATTTTGGTACTTGGATTGTTGGATGAACCATTCGCAGAAGTGTACCCGTGGAGGCCAATCAGCTGCCTGCACACGCTGTACATGGTACGGAAACAACTGGTTCTCCCGTAGCACTCTTCATACAGTGACGTGGTCAACGTTACCTTGTACAGCAGCAACTTCTCTGGCGCTGACATTAGGGTTATCGTCAACTGCACGATGAATTGCCTCGTCTATTGCAGGTGTCCACGTCGTTCTAGGTCTTCCCCAGTCGCGAGTCATAGGCTGGAATGTTCCGTGCTCCCTGAGACGCCGATCAATTGCTTCGAACGTCTTCTTGTCGGGACACCTTCGTTCTGAAAATCTGTCTCGATACAAACGTACCGCACCCTGTGCTAATCCATACATCAAATGGGCATCTGCCAACTCCGCATTTGTAAACATTGCACTGACTGCAAAACCACGTTCGTGATGAACACTAACCAGTTGATGCTACGTACTGATGTGCTTGATGCTAGTTCTGTAGAGAAATGAGTCGCATGTCAACACAAGCACTGAAGTCAACATTCCCTTCCTTCAATTGGGCCAACTGGCGGTGAATCGAGGAAGTACAGTACATACTAACGAAACAATTGGGTATTTTGACAATTGTCTGCACGAATTATTTCAATTTACATTTAAAGAGAAATGATAAAATGAGCTCTAATATGGAAATTAAGCGTTTCCGGACACATGCCCACATAACATATTTTCTTTCTTTGTGTATGAGGAATGTTTCCTGAAAGTTTGGCCGTACCTTTTTGTAACACGCTGTATACAGGGTGTCCCACGCAGCTGTTTCACCCCAGATATCTCTGAAACTACAAGAGATACTGAAAATCGACTTTTACGGACATGAATGTACGGCAGGGTCTTATGAAAGTAGGTACTATGAGACACTCTAAAACGCGAAGAATTATTATGTTCAATACAAAATTATGATTTTTTTAAATGGATACCCCATATTATTTCTTAAGTAATCGACAGAATGAATAATTACAAAAACAATGGAGTCGGTTGCATCACGATGCGTCAATTACATCCGGAGAAACTGCGAAGACTCAAGCGAGACTCATGGTTGAGTGTCAGACACGCGCTAGCAGCGCGCCTCATGTATTTCAAACGTCAACGTCCGCCAATACCGCGTCTCCAAAACTTGGCAGAAGTTGTTCTGTGGGCCTTGCAGTACATCACAGGTAAACCAGTTGAGTAAGCGCGCTATGTCAGACCGTATGGGGGGAGGGCTGGATGGCTTCTCAGATATAAAACTAACAAGGGGACCGTAAGAAATGTAGCGAATTGTGATGGGTCCCGGATATGTTGCAGAGGGACATAGCCGGGGTATGAGGCTGTCCGGTATTTGGCGACGGGTCTTGGTTTCGGGAAAATTGATGTTCCAGTTCAATGCGCGCTGTAAGACGCAAGACGCGTAACGCTAGCCATGTTACAACTAAGCGAGTATGGCGCAGTGGTTGAGCTACCACGCTGGAGGTACCGTATTCCATTTCTCCCCATGATTATTATTATTATTTTTAATCAGAATAGTCCGAAATTTTCCATCTTATTGACAGAACATCAACACACAGTGCACATTGTGTGAAATTAATATGAAGTATTAAATTTTGCCGTTGGTACTTCAATCTTCAGGTCATAATTACAAAATCTTACTCGCTATCACCAGCATGCTAAACAGAGATATGGATTATATTTGTCGTAAAAGCAACCGAAACAATGGTTTACAGCAGCAAGCACATTTCATAAAAGCTACTATCTTTGGGGAGCATGGAGATTTTAAGAGCGATACCAGAGTTCTGTTCCACCCGTTTAGGTTGATGGGAACCATGCGTATTTGATCATTTTCGAAAAAGCAGGTGTCCTGAATTGATGAAAAATTAATGAGTGTAGTTTTATGACAAATATAATTCGGATTTCTGTTTTGGCATAGCAAGCGATGGAGGCGATAGCGAGTAAGATTTTGTAATAGTAAAGTGAAAATTAAATTACTACGGCCAAATGGAATATTTTTTACTAATTTCATACAATTCACACTTTCGTAGACATTTTGTAAAGTAATATGCAAAAATGTCGAACTATCTTGACCTTAATTGGTGCGCCACGCTCGCCTTTTTTTCCTCAAACATATTTAGGCTAAGCCATTGTGATATAATTGTTGCTACATTGTAACAGAAGGTACACAGTCCTTGGGTCTTAATGAAATATGATGGCAACTACAACAGAACAGCTGACAGAATATGCGTATGCAGAAGCTGTTGGCGTCCCTGTTTTTTTTTGTTGAGCATCAATGCGATAGTTCATTGCGGAACCAACCTCGTCCCGTCTACAAACGCATTCGAAGTGACTTGGTACACTATATGGTAATACCTTGAAAAAAAAGTAAAAATAAAAACACTGGATATGTTCTGCCATCTACTACTGTCCTATGACCTCCTCTCCCCTGATTTCTGTCTCTCTCTATAACTCATTTGGTTGGAGGATGCCTAAGGTTATGCGTCTTACATCAAGCACTGAACTTAAACATTAATTTTCTCGAAAGTCGAGACCTGTCACATAAAAAGTGGATAGCCTCCTAATCAGGGTATGTGCCTCTCCAACATATCTGACACCCACAAAAAACAATGATTTATACTTCTGGTGGCCAGTTGATAAGCCAAGAAATCAAACGATCCATTTAGGACAAGCACAAGCACAAGAAACCTCAAGGATCGTATCCCTGTCCGAGTCACAGATTCACTCTGCAAGGAAGTTTTAGTTACATCATTATTTTTACTCGAATCATTCTGCTAATCAAAATTATCGATAGTAAATTGAGAGACGGTTAACTTTAGGTTGAATGTTTGGATGATGGTAAGGTTAAACGTGGATTAACGACGCAGCCACTAGCCGGTAGGGTGGTGGAGGCGGTGCCGGGAGGGGAGGTGTGCGTGCAGAACCGTTGGGGGTGTTGCATGCGAGTGGGAATAGAGCAGGAGAGTAGAGAAACGTCAAGGCGTCCAGGCGCTGCGTACCACTTTGACCCTCCAGTCGCATGCCCTGTTGCGCGGGAGCAGCAGCTCGTCTGTCGACATGCCGGCTGAAACAAGACAACATGGCGCTGCTGACACGTGGCGAGGCGGCGCGAGCGCTGGGGATCGCGCGGCTGCCCGTGCTCTGAGTGTCTGTGAGTCTGTGTGTCTGTGTATGTGCGTGCGGGGGAGGGGAGGAAACACCTGTCCGCAGCTGCCGCCGAGCTCCGGGAGAGACACAGCCGCTGAGAGAAATGCGAGAGTGAGACAGAAGCTGCCAGACTTCTGGCAAACTATCACTGGTGCCGCGTCTGTATTTACCGCTGAGACACGCATCCTTATGGACTGTACGAAATATTTAAGGTATCAAGTGAGATACCATACACAATGTACGATACATGTTACAAATGTATTTAGCGGGTGGAACAGTACGATAATTTGCTGCCTCCACTCTTTACTTGAGCTTTATGTCGCCTTTACTTGGAGCGGGGCACGGCGGGCCTACCATAATAGCGATAAAGTCATTCTCGTTGCCCTCCAATACGGTGTGTGACGGCCAGTACAGTTCCACACCTGCGTGGCATGGACGGTACGAGATTATCCGTCAGTTCTTGCGGGATATTTGGCCATTCTTCCATGGATGCAATATCCAGCACTGCAACTGTTGTGGGAGGACCTGGTCTGGCTACAGCGTGTCCGTTAAGCGCGTCCCAGACATGCTCAATAGTCTTCTAAGTCCGGTGAACAAGCTGGACACTCCATTCTTTTAATTCCGTATCAAGCCTGTTGTCCATATGTGCAGCTCTGTGAGGAACCAATCTCCCATGGCAGCAGCGTAGGGCACAATAAAAGGTCGAAAGATCTCGCCTCTTTAACCCTGAGCAGTCAAAGCGCCCGCCAATACTGACTCCTGACCACACCGCTCGTTCACCTCCATGATATTGGTGATGTTTTCTGCACGTAAGTTCTACCTCCTTTCCAAATGAGGGAATGACGATGTCCAGCTGAACCCAAAATCTTGATTTATCTTTAGAACAGAACCATTCGGCACGACTCCAGTGCGGATGTTCGTCCGCCTCGTTTCTGCGGACTAAACGATATCGTGGTTTTAATGGGACACAAATATAAATGTGTTCCATTACCTTGCTTCCAAGTGCTCCTGAACACTGAATTTGATGTGTATATTGGATCATGATAACATTTCGTCAGGTTGTCCATAGATGTCACTCAACCCGCACAAAGGAATAAACAACCACGCATGAGCAACGTACACGTGACGCAGTGGTCAGACGACCTGTGATGTCACAACAACTCACAACACCGTTTGGAGCGCAAAGCGCGCTAGTTTGACAGCCGGGATCGTCGAACAGGCAGTCGACCGCGGCGAGGAGGTAAGCTTCGCCGGGTTTCCCATCAGCGCGGCGGGCCTAGAGAACGTGGAGACCATGCTGGCGGGCCACAGCAGCGTGCAAGCGGACAGCTCAAGGCGGACGTGACGTAGAGGCCAACTGACACTTCTCCCGCCGAAAAACGGCATTGTCTTTACTTTTAGATACTACGCTGACACTACTAGAGCTACAGATTAGCACGTAGTGGCAAATGAAAGAGGAGAACAGCAAGATTCAGACGATGTATTGACATAATTTATATTGATTTTATATCAAAAGTTATACAAAAAACTAATATTCATTCACTTGGAATAATCCAGAAGCTAAAGGACAGTAACGAGCGAGGGCTCAAATGTAAGGTGTCATCGAGACGCAAAGTTTGATATAACCATATATTCTGCAACATTTATATTGCGCATAATAATGCACTTTTAAGGAGGAAAAATAGTGACTTGTTACTAAGAATTAACACAAGACTGATAAACAAACAGCGTGAGAGTGTTTAGAATATATTATTTTTGTTTATTTTAATACGTTGTCTTTGTGTAAGATAAATTATTTTTTTTATCGACCTATTGTGCCACCTGTCGTGGTTCTCACCAGCTTTTACCATCCGTCGTCTACTGGTCCTAACCGGCTGCACTTAAGTAATACTTCGATCTTAATAGGATGGCTTTAAGCCAGAAATATTACAGTTTGTCCACAAGTACAAAACTGTGTTCAAATTCGGAGTGAGCACTTTTTAGCTTGTTCTTTACTGCGCTACGTCGAGATTTCAGAAGCTGAAGAGGTACAGGGATTTAAATTGGGCTTTGGCCGTTGAAAATTCACTTGTCTCAGGACAATGATACTTTGTGAAATAATTTTCCATGACATGAGAAACAGATAACACTTTTTTTTCCACATGAGAGGAAATGCCGAAGACAAATCACAAATCAACCATCGAATAAAACACATTCTTTAGATGAGGGGTAACGTTGTTAGTTCCTCTGCCGCTGCCCGGTAATGTCAGGCAGGATGTTGACTGCCTTCCTTGTAATGTTCGTCTTCATCCTCCACCGGGTGTTAGTGTTTCGTACTTCAGGAAAACCTCACCCAGAAATCAAACGGGCTCAAATCTGGTGATCCTGGTAGTCAGACAGTTTGCTTGCGACGATCGACCGACGATTGGGTCGGAGTTGCAGAATTCCGAGTGATATTGTCTCCAGTGTGAGGTGCACCTCCATCGCGCGTCAGAAGTAGTCAAAAGTACCTCCCTTCTTCCCTGCCTTACAGCAGGTTCACATGTCCGCGAAGCGTGTCACTTCAGTGCAGGACACGGTGATTGAGTTGGACCTTGCTGTCCGACTTCTTCAAGTAATTGATTGTCGACCTCTTCCATGAGCAATTCAGGAACAAACGGTTAATTTGAACTTCCTAGTCGTGTTGTTCGACCCTGGTTTGGAAAGAACTCCACTCCACATTCCTTTAATGCATCGATTCTCGCGAAAAAAATCAACCGTGTTCCTTTTGTTTTGATGAAACTTGTCTACACTCATACTGGCCTCTGCAACCCTAATACACGGCAAGTCATGACACAAACAACCCAAGTCATGGAGGGTATACAACGCTGAATACCTGAACGGTAAATAATTTTCTGTCTACAGCAGATAAAATAACATATGCCTAATTAAAACGACTCCGTAACACTTCTTCTTAAAATGGATTTAAAAATTGCACTATGTTACCTAGTACGTGACTGGATCCAACTTCCAGCGCACCTTTGAGGTTTGAATAACCATGACAAACAGTTCACAGCAATAAGCAGTTATAAGAGTATTATGTTAAATTCACTTTATGCAGATTCGTAAAATAATGAACAACCAAATTTAGTATTCTGGAAATGTTCTTCGATAAAATTTCTTAAACGGAGGTAATAAACGATATATCTCCATTAATTCGTCTCCCAGGCAACTATGCATAAACCGCTTAGATTTAGAAGCCTGTTTGAAACACATTATAATTGATATATGTGCTAAGGATGAAAAATGTTAATGTTATACGACTGTACAACGAAACTCTGAGGCCACTGAACGCTTACACACAGCCGCCGGTCCGGTAATATCTCAACCCTCCCGTTTCCGAACACAGTGCTTCCCGACAGAGTTCCGTGCATTAATTTTGGCACGCCTGGTATTCCTTGGTACGGCTATAAACACGACGATATGTCACGCAGACTTTCGGAGTGCAGTCAATAATGCTACAGGAACGACGGGGTACTCAAACTTCGATATAGCGTACTGACGTTGGAAGCAATACCACTAGTTTGTTCCGAAAGCAGTTACATAGAAACTAATGTCAAAAGTAAAACGAAATCGATATTTATAACGATTTAAAATCAAAGTATATCATCACAATAGCGATATATTTTTAAAGGGATAACACTGATGTATTTATTAAATGTCTGTTTCTAGCCTGTAGAGCAGTGAAAATCAGACTGAGTGATAAATTAAGTTTTACTGACCGGGCGGTTCTTAGATGCGTTCTGTAGTAGTGTGCAAAATCTTTCCAGACTCGAGACTCTTGTAGCTTATAAATATGGTTTCTGTACTTTCAGACATCAGAGAAAAGAAAAGCCACCATATCTACTATATGTGATACGCTCAATACGTTCTGTGGCTGTTCGTATGAGGGTGCTGTGCTGCACAATAACAGACAAGAGGCAAGCGCAGTGGTCCGGTACCAAGTCAGGCAGTCTCTCCT
The DNA here is from genome assembly GCA_026315105.1 of Locusta migratoria. Classification (NCBI taxonomy): domain Eukaryota; kingdom Metazoa; phylum Arthropoda; class Insecta; order Orthoptera; family Acrididae; genus Locusta; species Locusta migratoria. Next base: position 40,086,910 of record CM048749.1, read on the forward strand.
CCTTGCAAGAGGCAGTCCTACATATACATATACATATACATAGAAAATCTGTCAATCACATTTAATTGCCTGGCACAGGCTTCATTAACCACTTTCATAACTTTACTCTACCGTTCCATTCTCTAATAGCGCGCCGGAAGAAAGAACACCTAAATCGTTCCGTTTTCGATCTGATTTCTCTTATTTTATTGGGATGCTCATGTTTCCCTGTTCAGGTGTGTGCAAGAAAAAATTTTCACATTCAGAAGTAAAAGTCGGTGATTGAAATTTCGCAAGTAGATCTCCCCGCAACGAATAACGTCGTTCTTCTAATGATTTCCATTTCAAATCGTGCAACATTTCCGTGACGCTTTTTACCCTGTAACGTGATAAAACAGAACGAACTGCCCTTCTCTGAACCTTCTCAATGTCCCACTTGGTGAGAGTCCCACACTGGGCAACAGTACTCCAGGAGAGGACGCCAAAATGTGATGTAGGCAGTCTCTTTTGTAGAGCTGTTGCACATTCGAAGCGTTCTGCCAATGAAACGTAACTTTTTGTCCGCCTTCACCACAATATTTTCTGTGTGTTCTCTCCAGTCTAAGTTGTTCGTAATTGTAATTCCTAGGTATTTGGTAGAATTTACGACCTTAAGGTTTGACTGATTTATCGTGTAATTGAAGTTCAGCGGATTTCTTTTAGTGGTCGTGTGTATTACTTCACACTTTTCATTATTTAGTGTTAATTGCCAATTTTCGCACCTTGTAGAAATTTTGTCTACATCGCTTTGCAGTTGCTTTTGATCGTCTGTTGACTTCACTAACCGATAAAGGAGAGCATCATCCGCGAACAGTCTAAGGGAGCTAATCAGATTTTCTCCTAAATCGTTTCTAAACACAAGGAAGTGTAGGGGACCTATAACGCTACCCCGAGGAACGCCAGATATCACCTCTATTTTACTCGATGACTTACCGTCAATTACTACGAAAAGTGTAGGAAACCACGAATGCAATCGCACAATTGGGGCGATATTCCATAAGCGCGCAGTTTCATTTGAAGGCTACACTGCAAGCAGACGTGTTGTCGTTGTTGTGACGGTGAACGGGATGCGTCAGTCGGACCTTGACAGTCACAGTTGGAGCAACGGGCCAGCATCAAGTTCTGCCAGAAATTAGGCTGCCGAAACGTTTGAAATGATGCCTCAGGTGTAGGGTGAGGACTCGTCGAGTTGCAGTGTCGTGTTTAGGTGGCAGCGACGTTTTGTGCAAAGACAGGACACTCTGGAAGACAAGGTGCGTACCGGTCGACCGTGAACAGTTCTATCGGATCGCAAGATCCAAGAAGTTGCAACATTGGTGCGTGCTGACCGCTGCAGCAGCAGTAGAAGTCAGGAAATTTAACATGTCTCGTGTTACCCAGCACACTGTGCCACGAATCCTGTCGGAAGACCAACGTGAGGATTGCATGACGATTTGTGAGGACCTTGTCAGTCATGCGGATAATAACCGGAAACAAAACAGTGTTTCCTTTATGATCCGCAACTGAAAATATGTCAACAAGCCGCCTGGAATGCGGCAGCACGAACAACATCAGACTCGTGTGGCTGCCTCGCCTCCAGGCGTCGTGTCTCAAAATGTTCAAATGTTTGTATAGCTTATGGGACTTAACTACGGGGTCATCAGTCCCTAAACTTACAAACTACTTATGAACTAGCTAATACTAAGGACGGCACAAATATCCATGCCCGAGGGGGGATTCGAACCCCCGACCATAGTGGCCTTGCAGACCGTGACAGCAGCGCCTTAGTCCCCTCGGCCACCGCGGCCGACGTCAAGTCTCAGAACGTATTCACTGTACCACGTGTAATCTTATGCATGCCTCCAACAGGCAAATTACAGTTTCTGTCCAGATGCACAATTCCGGCCGATCACGTGCGGGAAAACACTTAAAGCTGCGAGCAGCGTCCACCATCTAACACAATCGTTTTGTGCGGTAAGATGAGAATTTCTGCAGGGATAGAAGGCGACCGCTGGCTGGAAACGGGAAATCCGGGCTTCCAATTTTAAACATCGCCTCTGAATTTTTTCGATTATCTGTCATAGTCGAGATGTCAGACATTTCTAAATGACACTTTTAACTTGTATTCTGCATATTTCTTATAGAGATGGAAAATGTTGACTGCTGCTGTTCTAGTATTCGACCTCAGGCTACTGGCTTTACAATACTCTCCAACATCTTCTAGAGCAGCAACAGCTATCTTTGTACGCTTCAATTTTCTTTAAATGTACACTGCTGAAAACCGTTAGGGGATCAGGTGAAATATCATACACAAAATACACATGTTAAAATACTTTGATCAGATATTGGTTACAGTTGTAATTTGTGTGCGATACAGTAAGATGTACTTGAGATTTACATTGCGTTTACGTAGAGCGAGGCACCATGGGGCAACAATAATAGTGAAAAAGGCATGCTCGTCGCCTTCTAATATAGTGTGTTATCACCTCATACGGGCAGCACAGTTTCACACATGCGTAGCAGGTACAGTATGAGGATATCAATCAGCTCTTGAGGGATATTTGTCCATTCTTCCAACAGTGCAATATCCATAGCTGCAAACGTTGTGGGGAATACTGGTTTGGCTCCAGATATGCTCGATCAGGTTTGTTCAGTGAACAAGCTGGCCACTCCATTCGTTCAGTTCCCTCAGCATCAAGCATGTTGTCCACCAGTGCAGTTCTATGAGGATGAGCTTTATCGTCCACCAGAAGAAACCCTTCTCATATGGCACCAGCGTAGGTCAGAACAAAATGTCGAAGGATCGTCTCTATAACTCTGAGCAATCAATGCGCTTTGCGCCTTTCTGAACGGCATAGAGGTTCGTACGTCCGCCAATACTGACCTCTGCCCACACCACTCGTGATATGGTCATATTTCCTGCATATAAGTATGATTCTTCCGAGTTTTTACGTTCTGTCCAGACGCGGAAACGACGATTGTCTGGCTGAACATGATTTCTTAACTCATCTGTGAACAGAATCCGGCGCCATTCGTTACGACTCAATCCGCCAAGTTTTAATTACCACACACCAGAGGCGGCATTCCTGAAGGCAATTTCGGACTCATTGTGTTGACTCTACACGCATGAAGGACACGTTGCAGCTGAGTTCCATCAGCCTCCTGTCTCGACGAGCTGTCAGCCGGAGATAACGTGCGTCTCTTGCTGACGTCAGTCGTCGACGACCGGGTCTTGCCTTCTTGTTCCTGCGGTCTGAAACCGCGCCCAGGTCGTGGAAATTATTCTTTCGAACACTCCAATAGTTAAATACACCTCCCTCAGTGTCTGTCCCGCTTCCAACCCTCGTGTGGTTCTGTGCCATAACTTCTGTAAGCCACGTTTTTGTTGCATTGCAGTGCCCGCTCACTTCATTATTCGAACCCAACTGCTCCTGTAATTCATTTGGCACAATAACTCCCTGTTATTACCAGTATCTCGATTGCCGTAATGTTGTTGTCTCCACTTCGTACATCCGGCAGAAAGACGTAAAACAATTTTAATTCATTCTGACGACGACAACACTTCAGAATCCAGATATCTCAATTGTTCCATTAACTGTTTAGACTAGTGTACATAAAGTTACTCTAATAATCAGTTGGGTATCCATTCAAACAGACAACAACATAAAACTTCGTTAGTGTCGACATTTTCACGGCTGACAGTGGCGGCTATTTGGTACAGAGAACAGATCAGACGAAGTGTTACTGGTGGCAGCTGAGTTGTGACGATCAGTACTTGAGAATCGACGTCAAACATTCCACACCCTTATTGTAGTCAATTGTCTATTCTGATCTCATTGTACGCATAGGTACGTATGAAGTCAGAGGTGCCGCCTCCACTACAACAGTTACGGATCACTGCTGTAGAAGGTGTCTTGAGGGACAAATTCAGCAGACACGGCAGTAATTGAAGTAGCTTCCACTACTAACCACGCAAGAAAGGGAGTTAATTATTAATTTTGATCCACTTTTGAACCATGTCGAAAGTTTCAAGTCTTTAGCTCGTAAGAAAGTTACTTCAAAAATTGGAAAATTTTTACCGAGCAGATGAATTGAACGCCACACGAGCGAGATAACAAAAACGCAATAAAACGAGTCATGTGCATACATAATTCGGTTGAAATTCTTCTTGGCGTCCCAGAGTTATCAAAATTCTTACAATTTCGTCCTCAACCATAACTAGTATTACGCGCGTGTTAGTGACATAGACAATTTGTTTCACAGATTGCAAGTGATACGTGCACCCAGGTTGGTATAAATTGTTTCTGGCGTTACGGAGATCACCTATAAATGTAATAAGCTGTTTCAGTCATTCGTAACCCTGTTGCAGGTACGTGGTTGTTAACCACACACTATTCCCCTGCCATCAAGTTATGAATTTTGATAATAGTATTCTTGATGTTGTGCTTTCTATACTTGTCTAATTGATCAAATATAAATGTTATGCAACACACTTAAATCTTTACTGTTTTCGCATGTATGTAAATGTTTCAGCACTATCAGTGGAATCTTCAGTGGGAAAATTATATTCCATCCTTTACTATTTTAAATGGACTGACTATAAAGCTACTTCGTGATTGCTGTTCTAATCTAGTACCGATTGTCACGAGTTTTTTACGTGTTGTGATCCTTCGTGTTTTTCAGTATTAACTCTGTGGCTAGATTACTGAATGTTACTCACGTATTTTCCTGCAGTAAGACGTTACTCATTTGGAACGCGGCTGCACGCAAACGATAACAGCACGTAATGCGTTGCAACAGGAAAATACGTGAGTAGCATTCAAAAATTAACCTGCGAAATACGGAAAGCCAACGACCACAAGATGCAAAAAGAAATCATGACAAGCGGTATTAAATTAGAACAGCAACCACATATTAGTGTCACGCTGAATCCATTTAACGCAATAAAAGAATGGAATAAACGTATCCTGCTGATGAAAGCACAAATAGTGCCTAAACGTCCATGCGAAAGACGGCGCAATACCTGCACCATTTATTTCTGAGTTATGATTACAAGGAGTTTTTAAAGCCAATTGGAAAATTTGTACTGAAAGGGCGAACTGACAAGATAATTGTCGTACAAAAACCTGTAGAAAATAGAAAAGTTAATGAAGGTATTTTAAAGCTTCAGGTGTTCTATCTCGATCAGGACAACATATCACATATTTTAGTATTGTCGTATAGACAACAAAATACTAGCTCAGTGAGTGGGTTCTTCAATCGTGTGGTTATCATGTCCTCTGAAACAACATATCGCGCCGTGAAGCAATTCGCAATAATTAAAATGTCTCTGCAGCGGCATATTCCGTTGTCTGGCAACAGTTTGAGGCAAGACGACTGGAGAGCAACACACATGTAGCGGTCCCCATTGAAAGAGCGGAGAAGAAGGTAAGCCGTGGTGCATCCATAAATTCTCTCTTGTACGTATATTCCAGTAATATAGGAAACTTCGACACTGGTGCTGTATTCGGTGTAATTTAATGTTATAAATCAGTCATCCACACAACATCATTTGTTTTAGTCACACTGATTTTGAAGAGCATGAATGTTATAATTCTTATACATGAATCTGCGTTCTACAAAGTATGCATGTCAAAGGAATGTTGCCCAGTGGCATTAATAGCTGCCGCGACGTCACCTCTCAATCATTTGTTCTCTGTGGTCAAGTTTCAACGATATGTTCGCTTTAAGAGAATAATTATTTACTGACCGCACAAGGATATACACAAGAAACTGTCAACCATAGAGCAGTAACAGAATTAATTATATTTATTTCACGATCAACAAGAAATTATTATTCTACTCATTTTATGGTACTGGGAACATTCAACGGTCGTTACCAACATCAGCGCACTAGGCCGCCGATACGTTAAGAATAATATAATTTCTTGTAGTCAAATGCGTATCCATTGTCAACATCAATTTTTTCAATTACACAGGCCAATTGCTCTTAAATGACGCCACTTACTACAATCGATACATTCGCTTTTTTTTTTTTTTTTAAATACCTCCCATCTAAAATCACGAGGCAATCTACTAAATGCTGCAGAGTGGATTGACGTTGCCATGTCTCTCACACGGACAACTTTGTCGCTTGCTCAGGGGTAGGAATTTATTAATACTTCCCCCTGGACGAGTAACAGGAAATATTGTATATAGTCAGGTTTTGTATTAAATGAATGTTTGAATGTTACATATCATTTGTATTTTGATTACGGTCTTCCTTAGTTTGGATACTGCGCTTAGAATTTTGTACATTCTGCAAGACAGTCCTATCTATATATAAATGAATTGTTGTTCGTTAGTCTCGCTAAAACTCGAGAACGGCTGAACCTATTTGGCTATATATCATTACATAAACCACTGAATCTATTGTGATGAAATCTGGTGTGGAGATAACTTGAGCGCTGAAGTAACGGAAAAGATACTTTAGAAAGTGTGTAATTTAAGATATTTTTTGATTTGAAGTATATAAAGTGAAATTTCGAACAATAATTACTCTCTGGAAAAACTATTTACTCCTCTTAACTTTACCGTATCTCAGAAAATGCTTTCATTAGTTACCACGTACCTACAGCGTGTTTAATCCACATCCATTACACCAAAAACAAAACAAAAATGTGAACTTCATTTGTCATTCTGACTCTAGATTGTTATTGGTTGCGTTAAGAAATATACTTTGAAAGAGTAAAGTTCTCTTTACTCGATCTGAATTTGTATATGAAATGTCAAAGTCACTGTCAAAGGTCACACATACATTAAATATATGCAAAGTACACACTGAATATAGTGCCACTGAAAAGTGCTTTGAAACTAACGCATTTATTTGTATTTGTTACAGCGAAGATGGCCATGTTGCTACCTTTGTTAACATATTTACATATGTACTAGATGACATGGTGAACTTCGTATCACTTACCTCTTAAAATTACCATAAATATGGATGACCAAAAATTTTTCAATGTTTTATCACCGTTTAAATCTTCCATGAACTTCCACGAACGTGACATGAACATTATCCTGGAGACGTGTGAGTGATTTGCTCACTCTTTTCGCCCACTATCGAGCCGCTGCTTAGACTATCTGATGATGTCTTTATAAAGCTACTGGGACTAAAATAAATATGATTTAAATTAATATGGTTTTTATTAAGAGGTATGTGATACGAAGTTCACCGGGTCATCTATATATATTCTTCTATTAACATGTTTTTAGGAATAAGAATGAGATGGATAGAGATAGAAGGGATAGGAGAAGTACCAACACACGGCTTGAATAAATAAATACGCGGGTAACGCCAGGTTTTCGTTTAGTCTGCTGGTAAAAAAAGTAAGGTAAAGCGGTCAACAATCCGAAGATTGTGCTTTACTAGGCATGGTCCTGTTTGGAGGTGGTATGCCGTTGCCTTCCTCCGACCTTCGAACTGACTTACCCAGCCAGTTATAGAGGGACCTACAGTTTAACGTGAGTTCCGAACCACGGTGCTTCTCGGCATTTTTCACATGAGCAATACTGCCAGAGGTGAAAGAAGTGAAAAGTGACAGGTAAAAATCCGACGACCTGACGGGTATCGAACCCACGACCTTTGGATTTGTAGTCTGGCACTCTACCACTGTGCAACCGAGATTGATTAAAATTAATTTGAAAACCTGTGCGGTGTGTGTCCCGCGTTTACTTTACGCGTCAGCTAGTGCGCTGAGAAGGCGGGACGGACTTGTAGAACGCCCCCAACGTCAGGAGAGCTGGTGGCCACCCCCCAGCACCCCCTGCCCTCGGAGGGTGTGTCCGCGTTGCGTAATATCGGTTCGCGCCCGCCAAGGCCGCACTTTAATTTCAATTTTAATTTTCGCCGCCGTGCAGTGGGGTGGGACTCCAGGTCGAAGCCCACGCAGCCATTACTACGCACGCCCCTCTCTGAGATTCCGATCTAAATTGCGTTCAATGATTACTTACCCGACACTTAAAACGGCGCTTATTTCCGTTTATTGTGTGACGAGGTAGGAGCCTGTGTTCTGCAAAGGATGTTAATGAACGACATTTGCATAGCATCGCGTTGTTTACTTCGAGAATACATTCAAATACAAGCACATGCTATCGAAGTGACGTTAGTAAATCGTTTGACTAGGCAATTGTTGTTATTACGGTTATCATTACCAACTTTTCAGGCTGCGGTGGAGTGGCCGAACGCTCTCAGCGCCTCGCTGCGGAGCGCGCGTTGCTCACCGTCGGAGGTTCGAGTCCTGCCTGGGGCATGGCTGTGTGTGCTGTCCTTAACGTAAGTTACTTCAAGTAGTTTTTCTGCCTAGGGACTGGTGACCGCAGCGGTTAAGTCCCTCAACTTTACCAACATTTGAACACCTTACACGCCTTTGTCAGGCAATGCGAAGCACTAATGACTACTTGTTCTTCCTGTTCTTGCGGTACTCTTTCATTCGTTCGCTAAATGACCTCTTCCTTTCTTCGGTCCACTTTGGTCTTTGGGTTTTAGGTACTGTGTTCTGTGACATTACTTCCCACTTGTCTATTTTGTGTCTACAGACGCGTTTGTCTAAAATGTCTGATAAATGTAATGTGCTTTTTGTAGATCAATTTTGAGTTGGGTCATCCAAGGTGCAGTGGTTTTGAGCCTCTGTAAGTATCTACTTGTTCTGTTGGTCAACCTAGTCTGTGGGAGACTGCTGATGTTGCGGTGAAATTTTATCCGCCTTTATCTGACGTCCGCTGCGAGGTTGGACAACTTGTCTGTGTTGTCTCTGCAGTGCAGCCTGTACACATCGTCTCTGACTTTTGGTCCAATAATTTTCCTGATAATTCTTCTCTCCTCTGTGTGGCTCTTCTTTAGGTCACCGTTGGTGTGTGGCGTCAGAGTCTCGCAGTAGTGTATCACCGCTGGTTTGATTCCAGTATTGTATTGACAGATATTTTTTGTTTTAGGTATCCTGTGTTTTGGATAAGGCACTCTTTACCCTCAGTAAAGTGGTATTCTGTGAGATTTTCTTTTTTACTGTCGGTTCGAGGCACAGTTGATCTTGACATAATTTTTGTTTAAATTTAGTATGTGGATTTTCGTGCAGAGAAAGACCTGTAGCCCCACTTTTCCCGCGCACTGTTTGAATACCTTTGCCTTCCTGACTGCTGTGGTTTCATTGTCTGCAAGTAGCGGCAGGTCGTCTGCGACGGTTTAAGGGCAAACTTGTAGTTCAACCTGGGGTCTTCATGGTCACACTGGCCTCCAGTAGCCTTGTAGTTTCAGCTCTTCCTCCTCTTCCTTAATGACTTCGTCCAACACAAGGTTGAAGAGGAGTAGTGAGAGACCATTACTCTGTAGTATGCCTGTCCCTATCTCAAATGGTTCAGAGGTTTATCCCTCGAAATTTCACTTTTGTCGTCGCGTTCGTCAGTGTCCGTTTGAACAATCGCAGGGTCCTGTTGTTCAGACCTTGTTAGTATAGGATGTTGAACTGTTTGTTGGTCAACGGAGTCGTATTCTTCCTTAAAGTCAACAAAAGTGCCTACGCCTGGCGTACTTCTGAAGGCTTTGAGTTTCAGCTTAGTCTTCAAACTGGAGATTTGTAATGCGCAGGATCGACCAGGTCGGAAGCCCGCCTGCTACTCGCCGATACTGTATTTCAGCTGGCCCTGTCGTCTTTGGAGTAGGCACGCTGAAAGGTGCGACTTGTAGCAGAGAAACTGTTTACGTATGTGTCATCACCTTTTGATTACAAATATGATGTCTGTCCTTTCAAACATGTCCCAAAGAACATTCGTTGACATTAACAGCGTAAATTTACGACATGTGTGAATATATCGAAATCCGAAAACTTACTGCTATTAATGTCAAACAATAATTATAATCGTATGTACGTCCCTAAAAAGAAAAAGAAAAATGACAAATTCTGTGCGGATGCACAAACACGCCAAGTCCCTTGCGAAAATTCAGTGAAAGCTACGAGCAAGAGAAAGTGACCGGCAGGCGGCTCTGCAGTCGTAGTGTTGAGAATTTCGGCAGGACGGAAGGTGTGATAGGGTTGCCCAATCGGTTAATGGGACAGATGGCGAGAATCGTGAAAGCCAGCTGCAGAATCCTGTTCCAGTGAAAAATTTCGACTTGGATTTATTTCAATGCCTTATAAGACAGTCGGCATGTCTGAATATTTCGAATTAAATTGCCAGTGTTACATTGTATTCGTAAAGATAAATGGTGGTCATTAATATTGTCACTGACGTAAGCTTTAAAATATTCTTCTGTTATTCCCATAAATAAAGTAACAGTGCCATGTGGTTGCACTATGCCGTTACGATCATGTCACTAAGGCAGCCGCGGTGGGAAAGCCGAGTGCTCTAAGGCGCCTCACTGCGGAACGCGCGGTTGCTCTCCGTCGGGAATGGGTGTGTGTGTTTGACCCTTAGATAACTTTAAGTAGTTTGTAAAATAGAGAAAGTAAATAAATTTAAATATTTTGGAGAAAGTATACAACAGAAAGGACTAGAAAAATTTGCAACAGGTGTAAGAATTGACGAAATGGAAAGAGCATATGGTTTGACTAAAAATATCTACAACAAGAAATGTATATCTAGAAAAACAAAACGTAAACACTGCACCACAGTGGTACGAGCAGAATGTTTATATGGATCTGAATGCCTAACGATGAAATATAATAGGGATAAATTAAAGTTACTGGGAAGAAGGATTATTATAAAAATAAATGATACAATAAAACCTGCAGATTATAGGAAAATAAGAAGTAATGAGGATATCTACAAAAATACAGAGAAAGTATCTGAAGTAATGAACAAACGAAGATTAACGTTTTTCGGATACCTCTACCGAATTGATGGAAATTGACTAACAAAACAAATACTCCTATATTTCTCGAAGAAGAAATCGACAATAGCATGATTACAGAAGTAAGGAAATATTTGGAAATAAACAACATCAGAGAATCAGAAATAGCAGGAAGAAACCGTTTTAAAAATAAAATAGTAAATTTGGAAGACTTCATGGGGAGAATGTGAGGGAATACTGGAAAAAATAGGAAATAACAATATAGGAAGAAGAGGAACTGAAGTTATTAACATGATACTTGTTGGACAATACGATAGTAAAAGGGAAAAAAGAAAAGATAAATTAAAACACAGTAATATTTATCCCTAAAATCTTCCCTGCTGTGAAATATTAGGCTATCGCAGGAACTAAAAAATTCGATCAGTCTTAAGAACAATCCAGAGTCAGAAACGAACAAGGCGTAAATACTGGTACAGCCGTTCTAGAGTCGGGCAACAGTGCACCCGCTGCCGCTATATTAGACGGCGCATATATTCTCTAAGACTCGCATCGGTGTGCTCTTACTGCGGTTCCTAGATGTCGTCGCCCGACAGCGGCTGTGTTTTAAACGGCACCATCCTGGGTCTTTGCGAAGCACTTTTCAAAGTGCGGTAGCAATGAGGTACAGAGCTCCACTTGCCTTAAAACGCTGAAAACGGGTTTAGGTACAACAAACAAGCGGTATCATTGAAGGAGAAAGCTTCCACAAGGGCGATGGAAGAGGAGGCAAATGTGGTTCACATTCCTGTGACGTTGTTTATATACTGTAACAGTGCTTCACAACCTTTTGAATATGCGACCCCCTCCAACTAAAAATATTTTGCTGGCCCTCATACCCTCCCCGAACCATGACACAACTATATGTGTAATATAAAATGCAAGAAATTTTATTTTCTTTTGTTGACACAACTTCCTTGTAAAAATAAGAAAAGTGTAGTATATTACATTAGACCATTTTGGTCCACTTTAAATTACGGTAGTAACACTAAAAGTGGTCCTTTGCTATCGTCTTTTGACAGCTCGAAATTTAAATGAAAATAACGGCTTAACCATTCATCTGACACGAAAATTGAATAACCGAATTTATAGAGGAGAACATTCTCTACAACTTTGCTCTCTTATGATTTTTTCATATCTCGTATCGTTTCAGAGATATTTGCAAAAATAACGGCGATTTTGGGATGCCTGTCTGTCTGTCCGTAACGTGTTCCCTGTTTTTAAGACGAATCGTTCAACCGATCAGCATCAAATTTTACACACATAATGTTAGGCCGCTAGAGACCAGAAGCTCCCTTTTTCAAATTTTTCGGGCAAAAAATACGGTAGTAATACAAAAAAATCCGTTTGTAATATAATTGTAATTGCAAAGGAACCGTTCATCTGACACGAAAATTGAATACCATAATTGGTAGAGGTGAAAATTCCCAACAACTTCGCTTGCATCGTTGCAGAGATATTTGCAAAAATAACGGCGATTTGACGATGTCTGTCTGGCTGGAACGACTTCCCACTTTTTAGGTCGAACCGTTCAACCGATCGGCACCAAATTTTATAGCCATAATTGCTGGCTACCAGAGACCAGAACGTCGCTTTTTCAAATATTTCGGACAAGAAATACGTTAGTAATAGCAAAACAAAAAAAAGCCGTTTGAAATGTACTTTTAATTGCAAATAAACCGTTCAGCTGATGCGAAAATTGAATAATCGAATTTGTAGAGGAAAAATTTCTCTACAACTTTGCTCTCTTATGTTTTTTTCATATCTTGTATCGTTTGAGAGATATTTGCAAAAATAACAGAGATATGACGCCCTCTATTGAATTAACGAAAACCAGCTGTTCGGAGATGTCACGTGACATTCTCGCACAGAACTCTGAGGCATACGCCGTCTTGCGTTGCGTATTTGATGATTTTCTTATTGTAACTTACACGTTGTCATTTCAAAGCTATGGCGCACTGAAGAATTAACAAAAACACGTCGTTCTTCATACGATAAATCGTAATCTAGTGTCTACAAATACCATATTAGCATCAGTTAACAACGGCCGTCAATAGTATGAGATTAAAGAAGGCTATTCTTAACCGCTAGCTGTAGCGTAGTGGGCAATGTGTTGGCTTGTGACGCTGAAGGTCAGTGGTTCGGAACCCGCCACTACGAATTTTTTTTTCCTAAAAGAGTTTCAGACACTCTTATTAATTAATTTTTTATTATTTAAATTATTATTTTGGTCCAAAATGTTTGCAAAAACATATAAAACTGCAAATCTAAAGTGGGCCGTAAAACACGTCAGTGTGATTTTTTTTTAATGGAACACATTCTATTATTATATGAACTACTACAGAAAAATATATATGGCATAACGAATTTTCGCATTGCAGTTGCAGGTATAGCCCTAAAGGAAAACAGACTCGTTGTGCAACGTCCCACTATTTCATCATTTTGTAAAGAATCGAATTTCTCAAAATTACTTATTGTATCTTATAAATGTAGCTAATTTCTGGTAACCTGAAATCAATTTTCGGCCTGTCATTTTTTGATTGTTAACAAGGTATATTCCTATTCAACTGAGAATTTATTTTCAACAAGGAATCGCGTAATTATAACATAAAATACATTTCACCTTTTTGCATTACGGAACTCGTAGTATTCAGACATACTGGTGGCAAGTTATTATATGACGCAACTACTGGGTTATCCCCCGGACACGACTTTTCGACCCACAGGTTGAAAAATACTGTACTAAACGCTTGGAATAATAATCGAGACCTCAACTCTGTGGTTTGTTCAGGGTGCAAAATTGATAACAATTGAAATTACTATTTGCAGGGTCCAAATAGTGATGTGATCCTCGATTACAACATGATTTTTCAGTCGAGATTCAGAATCAACAGGAGAAAACGTGATTTTTTGCAGTATTCAACAGTAGACAAAGTTGTGTTTCAGTTCGCTATTTTATCGGCTACTTTGTTTCTACATATCTTGAAGGAAAGTATAATGTAAAAGTATGGGAAACTGTTTAAATTTTTGAACTTAAGATTTCTGCTTTTGTTACTGCAAATAATAGCAGTTAAAAACCGAAAACCCTTGATTTGAAAACGGTTATCTTGAACGGTTTTTACAGTTACGTTAAACTGTAAATGAAACATCCGGTTCAACAATAAACGCCTTTCCTAATTCGCATTAAGGTTACAACAAAAACAGCAGGAAAACTGTAGAAATAAGAAAGCGAAAACCAAAGACCGTGAAAATTTTGCAAGTACGTAGATGAATCAAACGTATAAATTGTAAACCAGCTGAACTACCGTGAGAATTTGAATCTCTGATCAGAGAGGACTCCGGAGTAAATTTATCGCTTGTGTGGATCGGAACGCGGTTTTAACATTACAAAGCGGAACGGTGTTTGTATTCAATTGCGTCGAAATTCAAATGAAGGACAAACGAGGACACAGCTCTAAAGTCAATATGTCCCAGAAGTAACTGTCGCGACCTGAGAAGCCGTTTGCAAGTGCTCAAAGCTTTCATCTGGAAGAGGACTCCAAGCAAAGGCTAGAACAACGTGACGCGAACACTCAGGAGAAATGAAAACTCGATGGTCTCTCTGTGTATAAAAGATACCTAATTCATAGTCTTTATTCCAAAAAGTAAAACAGTTGAAATAAAAAGAGGACAAGACACATTCTGCTATAGACTTACTACGCTGTCATCCATCGGTCACTGCAGTCATGAGTACTCGTTTAATATTCACACTCGGCGAAAACACAAAGCGGTGGCGATGTATTTCTGGTTTTGTTTGCAACGAAAGCATCTTAAAATCACGTCAATGCAACGTTAGTACAAGGAACTCACTGCGGTCGCCCTCTAATCTACGTATCATGGCATATGTATTTGTGCATTACCAATGTTACATACTTTCGTAAGTTGTAAACGATTTACTAGATCCCTTTAATTCGCCCAAAGGGCAGTTCGTTTATCTGGTGAAAACAACTTGGGCATCATTTGAGATAGTTAGGCTCTGAAGTACTGTCATCGGCAGTGAAATGGCTCGACATCTTTCTGTAGGTTGCACCAAGTGGATACGACAACATTACGGCAACCGAGACAATGGTAATAGCAGAAAGTTGCTGCAGAGAGTCTTGCTGTAGACCTGATTTTACTCTACCAAACGAATTACAGAAGAAAAATAAATGGTGATAATTCTCCTGTGAGATTTCTTTATTTGCCCAGATCGCTTACTTACATAATTGCTTGATGACTAGTTTCAACTCATTAAAGAGCCATTTTCGAATATGTAATATTTAAACAACATCTACAGTGACTTCCTGATATCTACAGTAGATGTTATAAAAGGCAACTAAACATGCTATATACGAGTAAATGTTCTCAATGTAGAGTAATTGAATACTATTATAAATCTAGATTACAAATATAAAATAACATATTTGTCATAGTCATACCTTAATTGTCCAGGCATAATAAAATGTTTAAAAGATGCAACACTGTGGCATGATATAAATGGTATGCACATAACAATATGCTATAATACAATATAAATACCATATTTCCATACTGGTATACTTCCCTTCATACATTTTCAATATGGTATGCATACTAATACTACATTCAGTCAAGGTATCCGAATATTGCTTCTCATTGTATTATATCACATTACAAATTATCCGAATGGCTTGTAAACTCAAATTTACTGTAAATTACACAAAATGACTATTGTAGCAGAATAGTATATAGTTTATGTTTTTGACTAACTGTGTCAGATATAAATGAGGCACCGTACCATAAATATGTCCGATTGAGCACTATACATATCGATTCGTAACCCTATCCTACTGCCACCTGGTGGCAGATAGGCCACACATAACTGTTTACAACTGGAGCCATTAGTCTATCAGCGGCATTTGCAGGCATAACACGCTGCCTAGTGATGTGGGGAAGTGAACTGTATGCAGATAAGCAAACCCAAGTGTTTAAAACTGAATCTATCAGTCTGTCAACAACGTTTGCTGTCATGACATGCTGCCTATTGATGTGGGAAAGCGAAATGTAAGCAAGAATAGAACATGACACCAAGGCACATTGGATGGATAAATATGTGCATACCGTTTGTATCATGCCACAGTGTTGCATCTTTTGAACATTTTATTATGCCTGGACAATTAAGGTATGACTATGACAAATATGTTATTTTGCATTTGTAATCCAGATTTATAATAGTAGTCAATTACTGTACATTGACAACATTTACTCGTGTATAGCATGTTTAGTTGCCTTTTATAACATCTATTGTAGATATCAGGAAGACACTGTAGTTGTTGTTTAAATATTACAGATTCGAAAATGGCTCTTTAATCCGTTGAAACTAGTCATCAAGCAATTATGTAAATAAGCGATCTGGGCAAATAAAGAAATCTCACAGGAGAATCATCACCAATTTTTAGATCGACTCCTAAACCTGAATAATAATGTCAGGTAACTATATGAAGTTACATAAAGATAGTGTAGTGAGCAGGTAGTGCAATGCAACAACTCTACCGGAAGCTGTGGCATGGAGAGCTATAGAAAGGTTAGAAGCGCGACAGACACAAAGCTATTGCAGTGTACCAAAGGGCAATTTCCGGGACCTGGACGCGATTTCAGACAAAGGGAACCACTGAAAGAAGGCAAGGCCGAGGTCGTTCACGGGTAACATCAGCAAGAGGCGACCGTTTTATCCGGTTAACAGCCCAACGACACCGGAGGCCGAATGCATGTCAGCTACAGAGCACCCTCCAGGCAGCGCAGTATCTACACCAGAGGAAGACAACTTCAGGCGGTGTTCCGTGTGATCAGGAAGAGCAAGCCTGCAATCCGTGTCACGTCAGGCGAGAGCCGTGTTCGCAATGTTGCCTTCATAACCGGGGCCGTGGGTACGGATCTGAAGGGCTGTCAGCAACAGCGCTTTTGACGGCAATAACATGGCAAGTACAAGCAAAACGGAGCAATCGGTTTTTCTGTCTGCATGAGAAAATATGATTTTTTGCGTAGAAGGCGGTGAAGGTCCAAAGTGCTTGATGTGTAACAGAGAAGTACCAAGTATAAAAGGAAAAGTAATAATTAATAGCGTCATTATTCTCTGCGCCGTGCAAATGAGTGTGTGAAATATGAAGGAAAAGAACGAGACGCCATAATATCTGAATTAAAGGAACGTGCTGATGTGGACACTCCGCGTTTTTCGAAGCTACCGCAGGAGCGAGTTCCTGATCTTACTCTCTCTGGGCTATACGTGCAAATTCTGGAAGCTTTCCGCCACCAGTTTGAGTCCAGGTTTAAAAATGTGGAAATACAGTGTACTATGTGTCAGATAATTACAACACTGCTTTCAGAGAATGTTAACAATGTCCCTACCAGGATTCAAACGGAACTGTTACATTTGTGAGACGATTTATTGAAGGACAAATATAAACAGAAACTCTCGCAAACTTCTATAAGGACGATCCTCAATACAGATTTCCGAGGTTGTATGCCTTTGCTTCACAGATGTTTTATATCTTCGTTTCAACGTATGTGCGTGAAAAATTTTCTCATGTGAAATTACCAAAGCCCAATACAGAAACACCTTGTCAGATCACAACCTAACATGCAGTCTTAGATAAGAAATATCTCAAACATTGCATCCTAACATTGAAATCCAACTAAAGAAAAACTAAATGGAAAATGTCGGAAAATGTCTACTTAATTATACTTTACATTTTTGCTTTAAACTATGGTGAAAATTTTATTATGTTCCATTCTCTACACTTTATAACAGTGCTATTCTCAGATTAAGTTACAACTACATAATAATGTCCTCGTAGTATAGAGACATATACATCGTGTGTAATCTTTGTATATTATTTAATTACAACAGTATGTTCTAAAATTAGGGTATCATAATGCTCACTGTATTGTTTACAACAGATATTTTTCCTGTTGCCCTCCATACGCTGCATTCTATTTATCCGCGGCAGCATACAGAGCGAGGCCACGAGTACAGACCGCGTGACGTCACACGGTCAGCTAAAGCACTAGATATACCGAGCTGACCAATCCACCATTTTGAATCTCAAACCGACGGCAGTGTTGTATGCTATGTGTTTCTGTAGCGAACGGAATCAGAGAATATTTCGTGATTTCATTGTTTCACACTGTGAAATGGTTGGTTGTGTTGGTCCAAACTGCTCAAATAATAGCAGTCACGGTCATTATACGTTTTATCGCTTTCCTTCAAACATAGATCAGCGTAAAATGTGACTTGTAAATTCCCGATGCCAAGTATGGATGCCAAAAGCAAGCAACCATTTGTGTAACGTTAAGAACCAAATCTTTGTTTTATTTCTATTAGAAAGAGTTATGCTTACAGAGAGGTAATAATGGAAATTCAGGCCTATACATGTAAGCAATGGTTTAATTTTGCTACAGATTGTTAACATAAGACGACATACAGTGTGTTTAAAACAAGATGTTTTTCTTGATTTTATTTTGACCAACAAAGGAGTTATTCTGAGGGCTGTTGGTTGTATTTTAAGTGATGCATGAGTGCATCTGGCTTTACCCAACTAGTGATTTTTAAATCGCATTATTTCACATTAGTTCAGTGTTTAATTTAAATGTGACTCTCAACCTGGAAATATTTAGGCCTAAGCCAAGCTGTGAACGGGGTGTTTGAAAATAAATAAATAAATTGAACTTTGCAAAGAATACGAACAGGAAAGAAGTCGTACATGAAAGGCATTAAATTCAAAACTTAGCATGCAACATTCATTTTATTTCGAAGTAGACACTACCAGAGAGACTTTATTCCGTCATTATCTAACGAAACCATTCGTTCATAGTTATTACACATTTTTGACGTAAAATCTACTCTGAAAAATGGCGTTTGTAAAATATGCGACACATTACGGAAAGGGGGGGGGGGGGGATACGGAACGTACAGTATCGCAATTTAACAATATTCCGTAACTGTTTTCGAAAGCAACTCTTAGTTACCGTAAACATATGTGGACTTATTACTTATAAACCAGAAAATACGATAGTATTTTAACTGTATGTGGTAAATATTTAGAACGGAAACATATGCCATATTTGGAATGTAAGTGAGTGTATCATATCTCTAAATATCCATCTAATCACTAACTTTAAGTTGTTTGCCTCTTACAGTGAGATGTAAGCAAACAAATCTACTATGGTGTAATATTTTCTGCGTCAGGAAAGTATATTTTGAATCCCGCGTTGAAGGCGTGTATTTAAAGCGTAAGTGTTCCGTAGTCTTTAAATGCACGCCTTCACAACGCGGGATTCAAAATGGCGGATTGTTCTGCTTGTACTGTACAGTGCTCTACGCTCAGCTTTCCTTCCTCGTGAGCAGGCAGAGCTGCCTATGTTGACGTCACACCGACGCTGCCTGTCCTCCCATGATCTACACAAACAGTCCGGAATCGCCCTCGATTAGATTAGATTAGATTAATACTTGTTCCTTAGATCATGTATACGACATTTCGTAATGATGTGGAACGTGTCAATTTAGTAAATTTTGTCTATACTTGACAATCTATATTTTAAGAATTTTTTTGTAATTTTTTTTTTATGTTTTATCTAAAAATTCATCTATATTGTAGAAGAAGTTGCCATTCAGAAATTCCTTTAATTTCTTTTTAAATACTAGTTGGCTATCTGTCAGACTTTTGATGCTACTTGGTAAGTGACCAAAGACTTTTGTGGCAGCACAATTCACCCCTTTTTGAGCCAAAGTTAGATTTAACCTTGAATAGTGAATATCATCCTTTCTCCTAGTGTCGTAGCTATGCACACTGCTATTACTTTTGAATTGAGTCGGATTGTTAATAACAAATTTCATGAGTGAATATATATATATATATATATATATATTGTGAAGCTACAGTGAGTATCCCTAGATCCCTAAATAAATGTCTGCAGGATGCTCTTGGGTGGGCTCCAGCAATTATTCTGATTACACGCTTTTGTCCAATGAATACTTTTTTACTCAATGTTGAATTGCCCCAGAATATGATCCCATATGAAAGAAGTGAATGAAAATAGGCGTAGTAAGCTAATTTACTGAGATTTATATCACCAAATTTTGCAATGACTCTGATAGCATAAGTAGCTGAACTCAGACGTTTCAGGAGATCTTCAATATGTTTCTTCCAATTCAGTCCCTCGTCAATGCAAACACCTAAAAATTTTGAATATTCTACCTTAGCTACAGATTTATGTTCAAAGTCTAAATTTATTAATGGTGTCATGCCATTTACTGTATGAAACTGTATATACTGGGTTTTATCAAAGTTTAATGAGAGTCCATTTGTAGAGAACCACTTAATGACTTTCTGGAAGATATCATTTACAATTTCATCAGTTAATTCCTGTTTGTCAGGTATGATAGCTATACTTGTATCATCAGCAAAAAGTACTAGCTTAGCATCTTCATGTATGTAGAATGGCAAGTCATTAATATATATTAAGAACATCAAAGGACCCAAGACCGAACCTTGTGGGACCCCATTTTTAATAACTCCCCAGTTAGAAGAATTAATTGTCTCATCTACATCATGTGAACTGCTTATTTCAACTTTCTGCACTCTTCCAGTTAAGTATGATTTAAACCATTTGTGCACTGTCCCACTCATACCACATTACTTAAGCTTATCTAGAAGAAGCCCATGATTTACACAATCAAAAGCCTTTGAAAGATCACAAAAAATCCCTACTGGTGATGTCCGGTTATTCAAAGCATTTAATATTTCATCAGTGAAGGTGTATATAGCATTTTCAGTTGAAAAGCTTTTTTGAAAACCAAACTGACATTTTGTTAGAACTTTATTTATACTAATATGTGAAGCAACTCGTGAATACATAACTTTTTCAAAAATCTTTGATAAAGCTGTCAGAAGTGAGATGGGCCGGTAGTTGTTGACATCGTATGTATCCCCTTTTTTATGCAAAGTTTTAACGATAGCATATTTCAGTCTATCTGGGAAAATACCCTGCTTTAATGAGCTATTACAAATATGACTGAGAATCCTACTTATCTCCTGGGAACAAGTTTTTAATACCCTGCTGGAAATGCCTTCAATTCCATATGACCGTTTACTCTTGAGAGAGTTTATTATTTTCCTAATTTCTGAAGGTGAGGTGGGTGGAATTTCAATTGTATCAAATTGTGTGGGTATGGCCTCTTCCATTAATTGCCTTGCCTTGCTCGGGAATGTAGCCTCTATGTACAGAGATGTATAGTGTGTGTCGCATTAAAATTACGACACCGCTTAACCCGCAGAAAATCGGAGCAGGAACATCAGGACTGGAGTCATGACGAATGACGGCAGGTTCTGTTCACAGGTGAGTCCAGTTTTTGTGTTGACCCGCACAATCTCGAGAGAACGTGGAAATCGCAACAATCCTGGTTATTTTTTTAATTGGATTCCATTATCTGGAGGGGTGTGCTCAACGGCAACAAAATCACTTTTATCAATAATGAAAGGAGCAGCATTAGCCGTAAAATCTTTTGCTTTATTTAGGCAAATCGATTTCGGTTTTCCAAGAAACCATCTTCAGTGCTGTCAGAAAGTTCAAAACAGCATATTTGTAAAATGTACAATGACATTTACGTCTAACATATCCATTGACATAGTTAGATACATGTGATACTATCTGGTGTCATATAAAGTCAAACTTGCTGTACAGCGATTCGTCCGTATCACGATTCGATTCTTACGATTCTTTATTTGTTGTACAAGTTTGACTTTGTATGACACCAGATAGTATCACATATATCTAACTATGTCAATGGATATGTTAGACGTAAATGTCATTGTACATTTTACAAATATGCTGTTTTGAATTTGCTGTCAGCGCTGAAGATGGTTTCTTGGAAAACCGAAATCGATTTGCCTAAATAAAGCAAAAGATTTTACGGCTAACGCTACTCCTTTCATTATTGATAAAAATCCTGGTTATGTGCAACAAACGTCACCGGATCGTGGTGGGGGTCCAATGGTGTGGTCAGGAGTCAGTATTGACGGACGTAAGGACCTCTGTCATAGAGAAGGGCGCTTTGACCGCTCAGAGGTTTAGAGGTCAGATCCGTCGTCCTTTTGATTCGCCCTACTCTGGTGCCATAGGAGATGGTATCTTACTGGTGGATGGAAACGCTTGTCCCTACAGAGCGGCACTGTTGGACAACATGCTTCAAGCTGAGGGAATTGAATGAATGCAGTGCTTCCTTTCACACGCTTTCTTGCTTTCGTAATCATTCGGCGCGATTCGCCACTTACTTTCGAATCATGAATCGTTGGTTCTTGGAATCGTCACGAGACAGACGATTCTTTAGAACGGCGATTCATCTCCCCCCTCTTGACTTCTCTCCGGCATTCGGAATCAATCGGCATGATTCGGCAGTCACCTTCGAATCATGAATCGCTGGAACTTGGAATCGTCAGGAGGCAGAGGATTCTTTTGTACCACGATTCGTCCGGATCACGATTCGATTCTTACGATTCTTTATTTGTATTCATTCAAACGAACGACTCACTCACCAATCGCCCCAATTCTATCAATCCCTTAACAGGCCGAAGTCAGGAAATGAGATTGAGGGTTCCTCTATTTCCGAGCCGTTACAATTAGCTCAATTGCCTTTCCTGCGACACTCACACGCGCCAGTTATAAATTACAGTGGGGGGGGGGGGGGGGGAGGGGCAAAAGTCTGCAAGGCGCTCGTTATTCAACTGCAAACTGTGGAAGCCACAGGTCGCTGCACCTCCAGGAATCAGCCAGAGCAGTATTTATGTTGCGGGAGCCGCGGAAATGTAGACTAAAGGCCGGAAGCGCTGCGATATACGAGCCAGTGCGAGGCGTCGGCGTCGGTTGGCGCTCCGCGGAGCAAAGGCGTTTCTCGGGATGTACTGCGACTGAAAGCGACCGCCCCAGATGTAAATTACTCGTAAGCGCTTCTTGGAGGAAAATAATACATACAGTACACAGGACGGCGTTCTTATCGAGATGAAATGTACAGAACATAGCGATTACCGCAGGATATATACAGTGAGTTTCACTAAGTGTGTTTGGCTCTGTAACTTATGAAATAATAGGTAACGGGAAATTTTAATGCGGTAGGTCAACACAAGAAATGTTACACTTCCTGCGGAGCTATGAACATAGTTTGTTGTATCATTTTCCAAAGAGTTACAGCACAAAGATATAATTTTTCTAATGGAACAATAATTTTTTCTATCGTGCATTGGATTCGTTGAAACCAGCTGAGTCCAAATCAATTTAAACTACATTCCTATCACTGTTAGTTTGGGAGCTAGAACCCTTCAAAGTTTAGGGGGCGGAGGCTACGACAGCGTAGCTCACTGGCTGGTGGTCATGAGACAGTGGGCCGTGCCTCAGGGGATAGCCACTCGGCCAGTCAGCTACACTATCGCAGCCTCCGCCCCCTAAACTTTGAAGGGCTGTAGCTCCCAAACAAACAGTGATAGGAATGTAGTTTAAATTGATTTGGACGCAGCTGGTTTAAACGAATCCAATACACGATAGAAAAAACTTTTGTTCCATTTAAAAAATTATATCTTTGTGGTGTAACTCTTTGGAAAATGATACAATAAACTATGTTCGTAGCTCCACAGAAAGTGTAACATTTCTTGTGTTGACCTACCGCATTAAAATTTGTCACCTACTATTTTATAAGTTACAGTGGCAAACACACTTAGTGAAACACCCTATATATATAGTACAATTTAAGACATTAAGTGTCAGTGGGCACTGAAACACTCGAACATGAATGGGAATTGTTAAAAATGGGCCGATCCGGGTTTCGAACCCGCCTTTCCTGCGTAGTTGGGAATTGCGGTGTCTGCTAGCCATACACACATACCTGTATCCTCGACTGCACGGAGTACCCTAGCACGCCTGCCGTCTGGACCTCATGTTCAACCCGTCGACGCATCGCTCAGGCGTGTAGTGGACAGCGCAGTGGGTTGCCGCGTGGGAGTCGCGCGTTCGATTCCCGGTTCGGTCGGGAAATGGTTCTTCAGTCGTCCTGATCGTCATCTTCTCATCACTGACACGCAAGTCGCCGAAGTGGAATTTTGCCGATTCTGGTAAAGAGTTCTAGAATGGTGTGCATCCCTCCTGAAAGGTTCAGCAGACGTCTTCACCTTAATTATATACGTATCTATTATCAATATTTACTCGCAATAGCGAATTTCATTGTGTCACTGTGTAAGGTATGGTTGTTCTACCAAATGGTGAAATATGAAAATTTGTGCCGGGCCGGGACTAGAACCCGGGTTTTCCTGCTTTTCGCGACCGGGAAACCCGGGTTAGAGTCCCGGCCCGGCACAAATTTTCATGTCACCATTTGGTAGAACATCCATACTTTATACAGTGACGCTATTGCGAGCAAATATTGAGAGCATTATCATCACTGTAATTCGTCATCATACAGTAATATATGTTTATCCCACAAGACTTATGTGGAAAGCAGGAAGACCTACAGTGGAAGGACATTTGTTCCGGACGCTGTGAGCTGACAGAGAACGAAATGAATTGGACATATGTGTGGTGTGTGTGTGTGTGTGTGTGTGTGTGTGTGTGCTCTTTCTGGCGTTTGTGAAAGAAAAGACACCTCATATATAAACCTAAAATGGGTTGTTAATGGCTGTTACTGTTTAGAATTTGTGAAAAATGTTTCTACTGAATGACGTCGAAAGCTCCTCGAAGGTGTTGACGGACAGTTACGTTCTACAGCTGTACTTTGAAATGCAGCTTACGGCGTGTGACGTCCGGTACTTTACAATCTCAGTTATCTATGGGTCGCAGTAAAACAGTGTGCTTGTAAGCCTTCTTGTGGGCTTTTAAGTCTCTAATTCCATCTACCTAGCCCTTTCGTGAAATGTCTACTTGGAGGATACTACTAGAAACGTTTAATATTAGAATTTTAACAATATCGAATATCTCCATTTTTGCCGTATATGACAATTTTCATGAGCACATCCATGACGCTTTGGTGTTTACTAAAAGAATTTGTAACAAATGCGGTACTTTCCTTCAGTTCTTCTCAATGTCTTATGTTAGGTCTGTTTGCTGTCGATTCAAGGCTAACGAGCAGTATTCAGATATTCATAGAAAGAGTGGTTTTATGCTACTTCTTTTGTGGAAACACGACAGTTCCTGAAGATTTTTCCAGAGTTATACGTAAGAAGGATGCTATCACTAGACTTAAGAGCTACAGAGGAAGGACATTTGTCGCAGAGGCTGGGAGCTGACCAAAAGTGAAATAAATCTGACGCATTGTTCTACGTACGGAAGGCAGCGTATTACTGATCAGTTACATGCTTGACAACAAATCTTGAGTCGGCGTTCTTAACTACAGAATTTGCATGGTTAACTTTAAGGCGTGGCCCGAGGTCCCTTCCACAAAACATCAATCCATTTGCAATGTTCCAGATAAGAATTTCCTAACACTTTTACGAAGTAACTAATTTTCAACTCTTCCTCTTATAGTTAATAAACAGTTTTCCTTTTATAAGAACAAAATAGCGCCACAAAGCGAAAGAAACTAATACACTGCTAAGGTGCGTTTGCAGTGTCTCTTGAAGATTCCGACTATTCCAAAACTTATCGCAAAACACAATGGAACGTTGCTGTGTACGTGAGCTTAAATGTTGATGGCAAGCACTATTGCCCATTTCAGGACGAAATATTTTGCAGAAAACCGCGTGCAATTTTGATGTCGCTTCAGAGGAACATTGCGAAATTAAGGGGCCGGCCGCAGTGGCCGAGCGGTCTTCGGCGAGCCAGTCAGTCTGAACGGCCGCTACGGTCGGGGGTTGGAATCCCCCCTCGGACATGAATGTTTTTGCCGTCTTTAGTATAACGTAGTTCATACGTAGTTCGTAAGGGACTGATGACCCCGCAGTTAAGTTCCTTAAGCTTAACAAACATTTGAACTTTTTTTTAAATTAAGGGTTAAAGAACTGAAGCGGAATCTCATTTTGGATAATAAAAAGTGGACTATGAGCCTTTGTAAATCTATCTTTGAGGGGACTAAATGGAGTGACAACAATTTCTTTAAACGAGTAAATATTTTCATAGTTTTGTAATACCTTATATTAATATACATCTATATTTACATGGTAAGCGATTTAATCCTGAGACCAACAAGCTTCAATATGGAAAGTATCATTAAGAGTTACTATTAAGACTTGTACAGATTGAGCTTACCATTTAAACTGCACAAAGTAAATTTCTTATTCGAGAAAATGTAATTCAGTTTCCTTAATGCTTCCAAATGCTTACTCAGCAGAATTTACACTTCTGACAACTTCAGTTTCATTTTGCACGCAACTATTAGATTAGTGCCTCGCCGGAATGGCCGTGTCACGGATTATACGGCCGCTACCGCTGGAGGTTCGAGTCCTTCCTCGGGCATGGGTGGGTTGTTGTCCTTAGAATAATTTAGTTTAAGTAGATCGTCAGTCTTGTGACAAGTGAGCTCTGCATTTTAATACTTTAGGTTTACAAACATATCAAAATTAAATTAGCATTAATTACTGTTAAGTCGTTGGAGTGTATGACACATATATTGGGTCGCGAAAAAATTTCCAAAAAGATTTTGGGCCCCATTACAAGAAATATTGGGTAACACTGCTGTAAAGTATTTTGCAGTAGGACAAACTGGTCTTCATCTAACAGATCGTCAATTATCTTCTGGAATGGTATTAACTATTAAGCATACCGTTTATTACAGGACGGGACACAGCCGGTTTCGGGTTAATATAATCGTATCCTTGTGTATATATGGAAGTAACAGTGGACCATGAAAGAAGTACGATGTTCCAACTTCCGATTAGCGTAAGAAGTAGCAGACCCACTTAAAATGTCTGTTTACGAAAAGCATCAACATCCGACAACGAATGCCTCGCGGAGGCGTCCCTGCTGTGTCAGAAGCAGGAAGGCCGGCTCACCGAGAAGTGTGTTGACGGGGGTGAGTGTTGACGCGACTGACGACGCACTCAGCTGTGTCAACTCACCGTCTGGTGGCCTGCCCCCCCACCCCCCACCCCTTACTACGGGAGAGCCACTACTCCACTTACTGTTATCTTTCGATGTTTCGGAACTAGCCTATACGTCCGGTTTGCAGCGCTCGTGTACACTGCTAACACCGGTTAAAATACTGCTCAAAACAATTATGGGATCAGGCGAGATATCAAACACAATGCATATGGTAACGTATTTTAATGTATTTTATTCAGATGTTGGTTATGATTGTAATGAATGTGTGACACAGTACGAAATTTTGCTGTCTCAGCCACGCCGTTTACTTAGAGGAAGGCACCATGGTGCTATCATAGTAGTCACAAAGTCATATGGTGTGTGATCACCTCAGAGGGCCAATACCGTTGCACACCTACTTGGCATGGACAGCATGGCATTATCAATCAGCTCTTGATGGCTATTTGCCCATTCCTTCGTGAGTGCAATATCCAACTCTGCGACGGTTGTGGGAGGTGTCGGTTGGCTACAGTGCGTCTGCCAACTGCATCCTACACTTTCTCAATCCAGAGAACAAGCACTCCATTAGTTCAGTTCCCTCAGCTCCAAGCAAGTTGTCCACCAGTGCATCCCTGTGCGGACGAGCGTTATCGTCCACCAGAAGGAACCCATCTGTTATAGCACCAGCGTAGGGCTGATAAAGCGCTGAAAGGATGTCGTCTCTATACCTCTGAGCAGTCAAAGCGCCAATCTGAACGACATGGAAGTTTGGACTTCCGCCAGTACTGACTCCTGCCCGCTCCATTCGTCCACCACCATGATACGGCGATGATCCTGCACACAAGCAGAATCACTAAGTGTTCCACGTTCTCTTTAAAAAAAAAAAAAAAAAAACGAACGACGGTTGTCCGGCTGAACACAAAATCTTGACTCATCTGTGAACAGAAGCCGGAACCATTTGTTACCACTCCAATTCCGATGTTCCTCCGCCATGTTTCTATGGGCTAAATGCAGTCGTGGTTTGAATGGAACACACAGCATTGGCCTCCGTGCGTAAAGGGCACATTCTTGAGAGCGATTTCGTACTGTTCGCCTTGATGTTAGTCGCCCTTTTTCGGCCTGAAGGTTGGGTTGCAACTGAGTTGCATTCAGCCACCTGTCACTACGGGCTGTTAACCGGAGATGAAGGTCATCTCTTGCTGATGTTACCGGTGGATTACTTTGGTCTTGCCTACTTTTAACGGTCCCTGTTGCCTGAAAACTCCTTCAAGTCCTGGAAATAACACTTTCGGACACTCCAATAGCTGCGGCCATGTCGCCCCGTGTCTGTCCCCCTTCCAGCCTTCCTATGACTCTGCATGCCATAGCGACGGGTAAGTCACTGCTCTACCTGCCCACTACACTATCTAAACCCAACTGCTTGAGTAAGTTGTTTGGTAGTGTAAACATAAGTCAACAACAGCCCCGTCTGCAGCCACGTTCTCTCGTTACCACTGTGTCGGTTGTGGTAACGTTGTGTCCACTCTGTAGAACAGACAGAAAGAAGTCCGACCATTTTAGTTCAGTCTGGCGATGACAGTACTTCAGAACCCAGATATCTCAACAGATGCCCCAACTGTTTTGACCAGTGTAGTGCCAGTCAATTCCATCCACTCCTTCTGGATGCTTCACGTCTTTGTCAAGCAGCATATATCCCTGACTATGCGATTATACTATCATGAAACCGGCCGTGTATCATCATCCAATATAATGAATAATTAAGAAACAAAAACATGTTCAAACGTTTGTAATGCTATGGGACCAAACTACGTTGGTCATCAGTCCCTAGTCTTACAAACTACGTAAACTAAGTTAAATTAAGCTAAGGACAACACACACATCCATGTCCGCTGAAGGCTTCGAATCTCCGGTGCGGGAGGCCGCGCGATCCGTTACATGGCGCTCCAGACCACTCGGCTACTCCTGCGCGGCAATGAATTATTAACACCCAGTTTGGATGTGAGAGTTTTTAAAAGATTTTAATTTTTCTTATTTCCTAATATGTACTTGAGGCGCACAGTCAAATAATGTTCATCATTCTCCTCAATAGTTACAATGCTTGAGCAGTTAAATTGGCAGTAGCGTAGTAAAGCTGTACGTTAGGTATAATTTCTATAATTTTCTAAATGTGGTTATTTCATGAGGTGTACGTGGGGAGGCGTGGCCTTTGGTACATACGCTCTGGAAACGTCTGCAGTAAACCTATCGTCATTAAACAACGCCTATCTTGCGTTTGCCAGTGCAATCTGCTGAACATCGTCAGAAACTTACGCCTGGTAAACGATCCCGTAACGGAAGTCGCCACTGTTCTTTAGAACTCGATACTACCCTTAGGTGTCGCATACCGACGAAAAATATTGTGATACGTTAGTGTATGACGGGCCAGGTCTTTCGAGGATGGACTACAATTTCGTAGGTTTCCTTCAGTGCATGTCAACTTCGCACCTCCTTCAGCTGTCACCGGTCATATGTTGTCGTTGTATTTTAGCACCGTTCAAACATTTGGTTCTACTTATATCAGGGTTGTCAACGTTTACATTTATATTTCGTCAAGTCTGTATTGCACCAATAGCAGGTGTCGTAATCCACTTCAGACGTACGCCACTAAAGTTGCTTTCCTCATTGGCGACAGCTGAAGGCCTGAAGGTCCTCTTCCATTTTGATGCAGTCTCCTGGCGTTGATATCTTCTTTTAGACAACCGCATCGTCCGCGAATCAGCGTCACGCAACCCCCAACGCGATATATAGAGGACCATAAATACCAACTGTAAACAGTAACGGCCCTATAAAAACTCCCTCGTGGGAGCCACAAAATAAATTTTACGTATGTGGACGTGAAACCGTATAGCACGACGTGTTGAGTTCCGTGTGCGAGGTTGATGCGGAACCTGCCACTGCAGTGCTCGGATACTCGGTGTGCTATTAGCCCAACGTAAACCGAAAGCATTAAGAGTCCATGACACGCCCCACCCCGTAGCCTAACACGTCTGTATTTGAAGAAGTGCTGGTTGAATTCTGATACTAGGGATTTTTTTCTTTCACGAATTAAAGAGTGGTGTCTCATCCAGAAAGTTCACAGAAATGTGGAAACACCAAAACACAACACTTTGCCGCGCCCGAGTCACTACCGAAGCTTCTCGTAGCTTCCAGACGTTTTACTATGGACGAATATACATTATGTATAGAATCTTACACTATTCTTCCTCCAAAATAATGATACCAAATTGATCATGCACTGTTCTCTCGCAATTTGATCAGTAAAGCTCAATAATTTGGAAATTCCGGTATAAATCCCAGTCCAATATTGGTAACGTGGTCTTCTGAGTCAACAAAAGAACAAGGTGGGTGGAGGGGAAGGAAAAGAATAAGAAACAAGCAGAAGCGCAGCATGATCACATAAACGTCTTAGCGTAATTTCGATCAAGGGCCCTAAATTCTCGTTTTATGAAACAATGGATGATTGTAGATGCGTAATTTGACTACATGTTAAGGAAAAGAACGTCTTTAAAGCATCTTGTTATTTATGGCGTCATATCTTCCGCATAATTTGCTATACTGTCATATAATTATGCAGCTTCATTGACTTGTATGTTTGGGTATACTGCACTATGTAGAAAATGTGAATAGCATTATTAGGAAGGAAGTAATGTAGATCACAGAACATGTCTGGTTTCACTCCAAATCGTTGTAAGCAGGAAGTACGACCGGTGTTCAAATGAAAAGGAATGAAACGACACTGTGGTTAGAATTGAAATATTTGACAAACCACCAGAGGGATGAGCACAACTGTCACACTGTTTAACGAGCCGAATGAAAAGGAATGAAACGACACTGTGGTTAGAATTGAAATATTTGACAAACCACCAGAGGGATGAGCACAACTGTCACACTGTTTAACGAGCCGAATGATTCCCTCTTCCCAGAATTCCTGTGACTGTGACGAGAACCAGTCCTGTACTACGTCCTTCAGTTCGTCGTCCGAGTTTATGCGCTTCCATTTAAGATGTTATTTTAGCGGACCAGACAGGTGGAAGTCACGGGGCGACATGTGCGGCCTGCAGGGCGGATGCTCAAGCCGCTCCCACTTGAATCTGGCCAGTACACTTTGTGTGGCCCTGGTCACGTGTGAACGTGCGTTATCATGGAGCTCAATCGCTCCTTCCGCGGAGTTGCGTACGCTACCGAGTGTCTCACAGTGCACGTCACAGATCATGGTTTTTCCGTGCTCGGAGAATTAGATTAGTATCGTACCTGGGACGTCGAAAAAGACTGTGAGCATTAACTCACCTACTGAGGGCACAGCCGTGACGTTTTTAGGGGGAGATGACAAAGCACGCTTCGCGTCCCCAGATGTCGCACTACACTAGCCCAAAGTGGCATTGGGTGAAGTATAAAGGGTGAACGGTGTTCAAATGAACAGTACATGGTTAGAAGTCATTACAAATTAATTACAGAATAACACTCAAAAATATTACCATTTAACAAAATTAATGCTTGGAAACAACCAGTCCCAGGTGACGGCTGTTGTCAGCGATGAACTTCGCAAGGCGCTCGCGGAAGTTGGATCAAAAAAATGTTCAAATGTTTGTAAAGCTTAAGGACTTAACTGCGGGGTCATCAGTCCCTAACCTTACAAACTACTTATGAACTAACTTATACTAAAGACGGCACAAACATCTAGCCCGAGGGGGGATTCGAACCCCCAACGAGGAACGACCTTGCGCATCAGAACATAGTGCCTCAATGCGCTCGGCCGCTCCGCCGCTGCTCTGCAAGATGCCTCCGTCTATTTGGATGATTTCCACACCAACATCTTCCTTCAATTTTTGAAGTGTACGTGGTTTATGCACGTACACACGTGATCTGAGGTAGCCCCATAGAACGTAGTCACACATGGACAGGTCAGTGGATCGAGAAGGCTAATGAACGTCCACGAATCGTGAAATAATTCTGCCACGAAAAACAGTGTGGATTGTTTCCAGAGTTAATCTTGCCTTGGGGAGCTGTAGCTCCATCCCACTGAAACCGTACTCGCCGGATAGGAATACGTTTTCTTCTTAATTTAGGTAGGAAGGATTCAGTCATCATCCCTCTATGATGATGATTGGCGTTTTAGGGCGCTCAACAGCGAGGTCATCAGCGCCCGCCATCCATCTATACCGATCAGGGGTTCCCCTTCTCGTCTTGGAAAAAGTATGGACCAATGACGTCTGTAGCTGCCACAGCACACCAACCAGTCACCTTTGGACTATATAATGATTTCTCATGCAGTAGATTTGGGTTTTCACTGGCCAACGACACTTCTGCTGATTTACCATTCCATTCAAATGGAAATGAGCTTCATCACTTATGAGCAAGACGATGTGTCATTCTGCACAAATATGGCCTCCATATCTAGAGCAAAATTTAGCCACTATTCACAATCTTTTGGGTTTAATTTCTGCACAACGGCCATTTTGTAGGGATGAAATTTTAGGTTAGTGTGCAAAATACGCCTTAGCGAGCCATTTCTGAGGCGCAGTTCAGCCGAGTGTCTTCTGGCAGAGCGTCCAGGACTGCCGATTACGGCTTGCCGAGCTCTTCACACATTTTACGGTGTCCGAACTGAGTGAGGAGCTCCTGATGGTTTCTCGTCCACAACTCTTCCTCGCGTTCGAAATGATTCTACCAACGTAAAATGGTGTTACGAGTAGGAACACTATCTCTCATTTCTAGCGAGACTGAAATAGCGGCGAAGCTCACGCTGCATTGTGACGATAGACCCACTGATGCACACAAAACTGTCGCAGCTAAACACACCATGTTGCACAGTCCGCGGCTCCACAACCTTGGCTAAACAAAATGGCAGGAGCTACCCTACTGATCACGTTACCACATCAATCCCCTCCCCCCACTCCAACCACCTGAGCCTGAATCTACTTGTTCTAAAAACGTCCGGCCTTTCTGCCTCACCCAAGTTTCAACTGGTTTGGTTGTTCAGACGTTTCCTTCGTTTCATTTGAACACCCGTCGTAGTTTTCGACTCGTGTAAATGCCTAACACGTCGTATTGCACGAACTATGGTCAGTACAGCACACACACACACACACACACACACACACATACAAGGTGTTACAAAAAGGTACGGCCAAACTTTCAGGAAACATTCCTCACACACAAAGAAAGAAAATATGTCGACATGTGTCCGGAAACGCTTAATTTCCATGTTAGAGCTCATTTTATTACTTCTCTTCAAATCACATTAACCATGGAATGGAAACACACAGCAACAGAACGTACCAGCGTGATTTCAAACACTTTGTTACAGGAAATGTTCAAAATGTCCTCCGTTAGCGAGGATACATGCATCCACCCTCCATCGCATGGAATCCCTGATGCGCTGATGCAGCCCTGGATAATGGCGTATTGTATCACAGCCACAATACGAGCACGAAGAGTCTCTACATTTGGTACCGGCATTGCGTAGACAAGAGTTTTCAAATGCCCCCATAAATGAAATTCAAGAGGGTTGAGGTCAGGAGAGCGTGGAGGCCATGGAATTGGTCCGCCTCTACCAATCCATCGGTCACCGAATCTGTTGTTGAGAAGCGTATGAACACGTCGACTGAAATGTGCAGGAGCTCCATCGTGCATGAACCACATGTAGTGTCGTACTTGTAAAGGCACATGTTGCAGCACCACAGGTAGAGTATCCCGTATGAAATCATGATAACGTGCTCCAGTGAGCGTAGGTGGAAGAACATGAGGCCCAATCAAAACATCAGCAACAATTCCTGTCCAAACGTTCACAGAAAATCTGTGTTGATGACGTGATTGCACAATTGCGTGCGGATTCTCGTCAGCCCACACATTTTGATTGTGAAAATTTACAATTTGATCACTTTGGAATGAAGCCTCATCGGTATATACTAAAATGAGCTCTAACATGGACATGAGCGTTTCCGGACACATGTCCACATAACATATTTCCTTTCTTTGTGTGTGAGGAATGTTCCCTGAAAGTCTGGCCGTACCTTTTTGTAACACCCTGTATATGCCCCTAATAGGCAGCTGAGAGTTTCAGTGCTAAATAGCCAAGTAGGACTAAATTTCACGATAATATCCAGGCGACGATGCAATTCCATGTTGGAAATAAAATTGTTGTTGCAAATGACAAACTGTCAAATTCGTCATTCCTTAATAAACGCAGTATTTAAATCCAGCCAATAACTCCATGTACATATGTAAATGACCGTAGGCCTAATGCTTTCAGTGAAACCTAAAATTGCAATTATCCTAATGTCTGTCTGTTCTAAAAATAGGTAACATGTAAAAGAAATTCAGAAAGTAAAGGCAAAAATCCACAAAAGATGACAAAGTGCCAAACCATGTATGGGTGATAAAAATAAACCAAACAAGGTGTCTTGCATAAGACAGATTTCCTGTCCAGCAAGGAATAGAGAAGATCTGCATCATCACAAGATGATCATGAACGGTCACTCTTCGTTGAAATTCACTGAAGTTCTATCGCTCTCTAACCGCCAGTTTGAATCAAGTTCCGTTTCCGCAAATGCTGTGGTGTAGTAAATGAAAAACATAAAAATTACTGTTTGTGAAATTGTTTACTGATTTAATAACTTACTTTCAGAATGAGAAAACATGTGACAAAAAAATCGCACTGACTTGTTTTACGGCCCACTTTAGATTTGTAATTTTATACGTTTTTGCAATAATTTTGTACAAAAATAATTATGTAAATAATAAAATAATAATTAATAAGAGTGTCTGAAACCATTTTAGGGAAAAATCTGAGGTAGTAGAGAGTTTCGAACTACTGACCTTCAGCGTCACAGGTCAACGCATTGCCTAGTACGCTACTGAGAGCAGTTGGAAGTTGCATTCCTTAATTTCGAACTATTGCTGACCGTTGTTAACAGATGCTAATGTGGCATTTGTAGACACCAGATTATCATTTATCGCACGAAGAACGACGTGTTTTTGTTTATTCTTCAGTGCGCCATTGCTTTTAAATGACAACGTGTAAGCAACAATAAGAAAATCATCAAATACGCAACGCAAGATGGCGTATGCCAGAGAGAGTTCTGGGCGAGGAATGTCACGTGACATCTGCGAACGGCTGGTTTTCGTTAATTCAGTGGAGAGTGTCAAAACACCGTTGTTTTTGCAAATATCTCTTAAACGATACGAGATATGAAAAAAACATAACGGAACAAAGTTGTAGAGAATTTTCTCGTCTACAAATTCGTTTATTCAATTTTCGCGTCAGATGAACGGTTTATTTGCAATTAAAATTACATCACAAACGGTTTTTTTTTTTGTATTACTAAAGTATTTCTTCTCCGAAATGTTTCAAAATGTGAGGTTCTGGTCTCTGGTAGCCAACAATTATGTCTGTAAAATTTGGTGCCGATCGGTTGAACGGTTCGACCTAAAAAGTGGGAACACGTTACAGCTAGACAGACATCGTCAAATCGCCGTTACTTTTTGCAAATATCGCTGCAACGATGCAAGATATGAAAAAAACATAATAGATCGAAGTTGTAGAGAATTTTCCCCTCTACCAATTCGGTTATTCAATTTTCGTGTCAGATGAATGGTTAACCCGTTATTTTCATTTAAATTTCCAGCTGTCAAAAGACGATCGCAAAGACCCACTTTTAGTGTTACTACCGTAACCTAAAGTGGGCCAAAAGTACTTTTCTCTCGAAATATTTGTCGTAATTCTTTAATTCATTCAATCATCTTTCAGATATTCTATATCACGTTCAATTTAGAAAGATGATAGGTTTTTCCACAGTCATGTTATTTCTTTTATTCCATCGCCACTGTGCCTTTCCGTATACAAAGTTCACTTTCCAGAAAACGACTAGTGAAAAAAATTATCGAATTGTAAACTACTGTAAGAGCTATTTACTGGCATACGCAAACAATAAAAAGCAAATATTGGAACGGGAATCACAAAGACGGTAGGCAATAACAGCGGCAAAACTGTTGAATGCTTCGCTCTGAACTGAATGCGCCGAACAGCGTCCAGTGTTTCGATTTGATTGCCCCCAAAGGCTCATTTCACTCGAAAGAAAAAAGCTAACAATAATAGTACGGATGTGTACACCTACAGCAAGCTGAATCGACTGCTCATTTGGTTGCTTCCATTGACTGGCTTCACTCAAAAGAATGAATGAATCATTGACCGATACGTGAATCTCAGGATGAATGGATCGACTAAATCGGCTGATTCCATTCCGTCCTTTCAGCCACTTGCAGCGACGTTCGAGGCTTGAATTTACTCATGATCCGGTAGCATAAGGTCAGACAAAGGCACAATCACGCCGCATTTTAAATCCATTGAAATGCTCGATTGTAGCTATAACTAGAACGTAAATTTATTTATTTCAGACAATGTTTCGAGTTCGCCAAACACAGTAATTCTCACCGTAAATTTGTCGCGTGTAGTCTGTGCAAAATGTCACGTAATAATTTCCTACTGTTTACGTTGTATGATGAAACTGAAATGACCAATGGCAAATTATTTCATTTATAACTACAACTTACATTTCAGTAAAACTTAAATAAAAACTATTAAGAAATAATTTTTGTAAGTTATTAACACCTGAAATAGAGCAAGAACTTAAAGGTGGCGGCGGCTGCCGTCGAGCATGTATGAAAACATTGTTTTTGTTACTTCTGTGAAGTTTGTTCTCTTTTTGTAAAATATTGTTCAGCGTGTGCACTGGCATAAAACATATTCGTCTGTGTTAATGCAGTATCCAATGAATTAAACAGAACTTACAAAGTGGGCATTAAAAAATTATTTAAAACGCAGAAAACAAATATCGCACGAATAATTTTGCACTAAATTTCATTTTTAATTAACCTAAAAAACATTTCATGAATGTTTACGTCAAACTCAACATGAAAGAAACCTCACTGGTAAATTGTATAAAATGAAGAACGAAAAGGTTCTGTTTATATTACTGTACCATGCTAGTAACGAAAACAAAACGAGGAGTCAGTAGAAAAGCAAAAAGTGCCCGGCGATCCCCCAGGTCCGTAACTCCAGTGATTTCAAATTCGGAGGATGTAATTTTCTTTCTTAGACATATCTAAGAGCTGAGCAGCCATTCACATCTGGAGAAAACAGCAGCAGCGGAAACGAATCAGATTTGAAAAGAATACTTTATGACTGCAAGTATTTGATGCATAATTTTGCTGTCATGAATAATAAATCTAAGTATGTAGGCCGGCCGCGGTGGCCGAGGGGACTGAGACGCTCCAGTCACGGTCTTCACGGCCACTACGGTCGGGGGTTCGAATCCCCCCTCGGGTATGGATATTTGTGCCGCCCTTAGTATTAGATTGTTTGTAAGTAATTTGTAAGTTTAGGTACTGATGACCCCGTAGTTAAGTCCCATAAACTATACAAACATTTGTAAAACATTTTGTAAGTGTGTAGTTCGTAGCGAAGTGTTGTCATATGCGAGTGTGAACCTTAAAAGCTGATGCGTCAGTTCTTAACATTTCATACATGATAATAAACTTTGGACTTTTTGGAATGGATACTGAAAACTCTTAACCAGGAGCAAAATAGTATGGTCCACTAATAAAACTGTAGTTTTATTAGTTGATTAAAAATAATTCGTTACCAGTGGCAAACTACTATGATCCAGTAGTAAAAAGGCATTGTTATATATCGATTAATAAATAATGTCATGTTAGTGATTATTTGTTTTCCTGACACTACAATATACCTAGCAAAAATAATACGAGAATATTGAGAGCGAAGTCGGATCGGATGTTTCCTTGGCTGACGCTGACACCAAAAATAACAATAATTGTAACTATAACTTGATTTACTTTTAAGTAGTCTAATATTTTTCATTTGATTTTACTTAGGAAAACTATAAAAAGAATTTTGATCATTTTTTGTTATTCATAGGTATGTGTTGAGTTAGATTTAAAGTGGGTAGTTACCTACGTTCCGTGGTAAACACATAGATCGTACCTACTCATTGGTCAGGAGAAAAAGGAAGTTGATTATTAAGTTGTAGACGAATACGCAATTATCTTTTTACTGTATATTAATTTGTTTTGGAATAATTTTTAAGTCTTTTAGTATTATTGAAATCGAAAAAACACAATGTCCTTGTACTTCATACACGGCTCGCAAGATATGTGAGAAAAGGACAAACTTAGTTTGACAAGAACTATATTTCCTAAATCCGTGCTGATTCACAGAAAGAAGCTTATCCGTCTCAAAGAAATGTACTACATTCGAGCTGAGAATATGCTCCAAAATTCTACAGGAAACTGATGTCAACGATATTGGTCTGTAATTATATGGGTTACTTCTCTTTCTAATATACGGGAGTCACCTGCGCTTTTTTCCAATCGCTAGGAACTTTGCGCTAAATTAAAGATTCGCGATAAATGCAATCTAAGTAAGAGGCCATTGCCGCAGAATACTCATTGTAAAATCGAACTGGTATTCCATCCGGACCAGGAGACTTTTTCGTATTTAACTCTCTCAGCTTTTTCTCTATATCGGATATGCCTATTGACGATGATCGTGTGACATCCATGGCATTATTTATTAAAATCTTTTTTATTAAAATCGTTTTTTGGGGAACAGGGGGACCTACACATACTATATTACGTCATATAATATTGCGTTACATCACCAATGATTTAAATAATAATTAAAATAACACAGTCTAGATTGCAAGTTGTTGCGTTTATTGCCGGCCGCGGTGGCCTAGAGGACTGAGGCGCTCCAGTCACGGTCTGCACGGCCACTACGGTCGGGGGTTCGAATCCCCCCTCGGGCATGGTTATTTGTGCTGTCCTTAGTATAAGGTAGTTGATAAGTAGTTTGTAAGTTTAGGGACTGATGACCCCGCAGTTAAGTCCCATAAGCTTAACAAACATTTGAACATTTGTTGCGTTTATTACTGGCAACCGGTTTCGGTTCTACAGAACCATCTTCAGGCCTTTGCCACCTTGTTGGTGGACGTTTGCAGCGGCCGGAGCAGGAAGCAGTTGACGCCTCCACCGGCCACCGCGACCGTTCACCAACAAGGTGCCAAAGGCCAGAACATGGTTCTGTAGAACCGAAACCGGTTGCCAGTAATAAACGCAACAACTTGCTATTTAGACTGTCTTATTTTAATTATTAAAGAATATTAAGATCGCTGTTCCAAAAAATTGCTTCCAAAAATTAATCATTTTAATATTTGAGCATACACCAATTCCTTTATACTACTTGGCGACAGACTCCGGCATTCATCTTGCGGCGATTCTTCGTTCTGATAGCAAATGACATGCTTGATATCAGACATGATTTACCACAGTCCGTAATACCTAACTGAGTAACATTAAAAGTACGATAGGCTGTAACATCTCTACTGTTAGCACTCTCCAAACCGATCACTTCTTTCACGGTATCACCATTGCAACGAACGACAGCAACAGTTAACCATCCGTTTGTGTTGAGCAATCGCATCGTTGTTAAATATGGCGAAATTCACGACACATCCACAAAACATGGAAGGCCCTTGCAGAATCACTTGCGCACCTATATTCGTTTCGGACTCGAGGGTGAGATTGTCGATGGCTTTATACACCGGCAAACGCGATGTTCTATATCTTCTGTAACCAGGTATATTGACTCGGTAGATCCGCGGTGGAGTAGCCGAGCGGTCTAAGACGCCTCGCTGCGGAGCGCGCGGTTGCTCGCCGTCGGCGGTTCGAGTCCTCCCTGGGGCATGGGTGTATGTGTTGTCCTTGGGTTAGTTTACCTTAGTTTAAGTAGAAGTAGTTTGTAAGCTATGGACTGATGAACACGCAGTTTGGGCCGATAGATTTACAAACAAACATTTTTGACTCGGTAGACAGCCGACGACTTATGCCGACTTTCCGATTTCATTACTTACATAGAGTGCATCAAAATGTAAACATTGGATATCGGGGATGCGTGCTCCAGTCCCACGCCTCGTTACAGGACGTATAGAAGATCGCTTTTTCCGGTGTATAAAGCAATCCACAATCTCACCCCTGATTCCGAAGCGAATATAGGTGCGCAATTGATTCTGCAAGGGTCTTCGATATTTTGTGGAAGTGTCGTGAATTTCGACATATTTAACATGGCTGTGGTTGCTCAACACGGAAACGGATGGTTAACTGTTGCTGTCGTTCGTTACAATGGTGGTACTGTGAAAGCATTGATCGGTTTGGAGAGTGCTAACAGTAGAGATGTTACAGCTTATTGTATTCTTAATGTAACTGAGTTGGGTAATAAGGACCATGGTAAAACATGTTTGACATCAAACATGCCATTTATCAGGATGAAGAATCGCCACAAGAGTAATGACATGAAGTCTGCCGTCATGTAGCATAAAGGAATTGGTGTATGCTCAAATATTAAAATGATTGCTGATGTAACGCATTATTATATGACGTAATAAAGGATGTGTTGCCCTCCCTATTTCTCAAAAAACGAAATGAAATACAATGGAACTTGAAATTTCCTGGCAGATTAAACTTGTGTGCCGGAACCGGGACTCGAACCCTGGAACTTTGCCTTTCGCAGGCAATCACTCTACAGACTAAGCTATCCCGATATGACTCACGATGATGCCTCATAACTTTACTTCCGCCAGTACCTCGCCTTCTACTTTCCAAACTTCTCAGAAGCTTTCCTGCGAACCTTGCAAGACTAGCACACCTGGGAGAAAGGATATGGTGGATACATGGCTTCGCCACAGCCTAAGGGATGTTTCCAGAATGAAACTTTCACTCTGCAGCGGAGTGTGCGCTGATATAAACTTCCTGGCAGATTAAAATACAAATACAATGGAACATTGCGGACACAAGACCCCAACTGGGGCCTTGTTCAGTCAGCACGGCGCATGTTCTTTTAGCTGACGCCACTTGGGCGACTTGCGTGTCAGTGATCGAGCGGAGGACATGACCGACCCGACCGGGAATGGCACTCGGGCCCCCTGCGCGCCTACCCACCGATCTCTCCACTAGACTGGACAGGTGAGTGTTGGTAAAGACAGGCGGGAGACTTCTCGCTGTGCCCGCTGGCACCGTCTGCGCTGTTCTCAGAACTGCAGTTGGCTGCGTGAGCACAGTATTAACAGGAGGAGCGTAGCGGAGTGTCGACGTCCCAGGATTGGCGATCGTACTCAGAAGCTCGAAATTTAGCGAGGATTTCAATGCGAGGTGCCTACAATATTTACCACAACGAAACTCTTTCTCGAAATTTGAGTGAAAACACAAAGAGATTTTGGTCATACGTTAAATACACTCGGGACAAATCACAAACAATACCTTCACTACGTAATAGTAATGGCGATCCTGCCGATGACAACGCTACTAAAGCAGAGTTACTAAACATAGCTTTTAGAAACTCATTCAGCAAAGAACACGAAACCAATATTCCAGATTTCGAATTACGAACAGATGGCGTAATTAGTAACGTAAAAGTAGATATCATCGGAGTAGTGCAGCAACTAAAATCACTTAACAAGAACAAGTCTTCTGGTCCGGATTGTATACCCATTAGACTTCTATCTGATTATGCCGAAGCGATAGCTCTTTACTTAACAGTCATATACAACCGCTCTCTCACAGAAAGAGTGAAAAGTTGCCCAGGTCACACCTATCTTCAAGAAAGGTAGGAAGAGTAAACCACTAAACTGCAGGCCTATTTCATTGACGCCAATTTGCAGCAGGGTTTTGGAACATATCCTGTATTCAAATATTATGAATTATCTCGAACAGAACGATCTATTGACCCTAGGTCAACACGGATTTAGAAAATATCACACGAAGTGATGGGTGCTATCGACAAAGGTTCGTAAATCGATTCCGTATTTCTTGATTTCCAGAAAGCTTTTGACACCGTACCTCACAAATGGCTTTTAATCAAATTGCGTGGTTATGGTATATCGCCCCAAATTTGTGATTGTATAGGGGATTTCTTGTCAGAGAGGACACATTTCGTAGTAATCGATGGTAAGGCATCGACTAAAACAGAGGTGATATCGGCCGTTCCACAGGGTAGTGTTATTGGTCCTCTGCTGTTCCTTATTTACATAAACGATTTAGGGGAATATCTAAGAAGCTCTCTTAGGTTGTTTGCAGATGACGCCGTCATTTACCGTCTAGTAAAATCATCTGAAGATCAAAACCAACTGCAGAACGATCTGAATAAGATATCAATATGGTGTAAAAATTGGCAATTGGCTCTACATAATGAGAAGTGGTACAAGATAAATCAATCAAAATTGAAGGCCTTAAACTCCACAAAATACCTACGAATTACTATTATTTCAGACTTAAATTGGAAAGAACACGTAGATAATATCGTGGGAAAGGCGAACCAGAGACTGCGTCTTACTGGCAGAACCCTTAAAACATGCAACAAAAGTACAAAAGAAACTGCACACACTACGCTTGTTTTGGAGCATTGCTGCCCAGTGTGGGATCCTTATCAGGTGGGTTTGACGGAGGACATCGAAAGAGTCCAAAGAAGGGCAGCTCGTTTCGTATTGTCACGATAGAGGAGAGACAGCGTTACGGAAACGATACAGGATGTGGGATGGGAATCATTATAACAACGGCGCTTATCGCTGCGGCTTGGACTACTTACGAAACTACAATCGCCAACATTCTCCTCCGAATGCGTAGATATATTGTCGACACCCACGTACATAGGTAGAAATGATCATTAGAATAAAATACGAGAAGTCGGAGTCCGAACGGAGAGATTCAGGTGTTCTTTCTTCCCGCGCGGTATTCGAGAATGGACTGGGAGATAAATAGTATAATGGTGTGATTCTTCAGTTTCTCCCGGCGTATATGATGATCAAAATATCCACGGGTGTACTGCTGGTCTGTAGTGTCCAACGGGCACAATATTTCGGCGATCATACATGTCGCTATCATCAGGTGAACTGACGGACTGAGCTCCTGGAAATGCGCCGGCACGGAGATCCGCACGCTACGGCTGCTCGAAGGGAACTGGGTTCTAGCCCGGTAGCGGGCCATTTAAATACCCTCGGCCCGCGGAGCGACCCCTCCGCGGTCCGCGCCACGGCCGCGCAGTGGAACCGACTGCGCCGGCGTCTGAGGTGACGTCGGTGTGAGGGCTCTGTCCGCCGTGGTCGTCACTTCGTTACGTTTGCTAGATTTACTCTTAATCAACCCAATCGCTGGTTCCCAAGCCACCAAGTATAATGGTGGTTCGATGAACCCTGCGCCAGGCACTTAAATGTGATTTGCAGAGTACCCCATGTGGATGTAGATGTAGAGGCCGTTCTGCTCGCAGTGGAGGCCAGCCAGTCCGCCTGCGAGGCTGCGGCGTGGGTGGGACTGGCCTGCGTCCAGCCAGGGGGCGGCAGCCGGACTTTACGGCGGTGCGAGGAGGCCACCCCTTCATAACCACCCACACCCCGCACCCCGCGGAACGACTGCTGCAGCTCCCGGCGGCGATAAAAACGGCGCGACCGCCGCCAGCTTTACGACGTCGCGACGCGGGCTGGAGGCCTGCCGCCCCCGCAGACAGCACGACGCCCCTCCCGCCTGAGTCACGCCTCGCGATATTTCCCTCCGACCGCGTCTGGTCGGCTGCAGGCGGCGGGTGAAACGCGATTATCGCGTCGCTCCCCCTGCACTGCCGCC
The DNA here is from genome assembly GCA_026315105.1 of Locusta migratoria. NCBI lineage: Eukaryota > Metazoa > Arthropoda > Insecta > Orthoptera > Acrididae > Locusta > Locusta migratoria. The sequence goes on from CM048749.1 coordinate 40,130,543, forward strand.
TATCGTCAACATTACCGTCCTATTTCTCCATACAGCCAGTTACGGGGTACCTGCCGGCTGCGACTGCCGCACCGGATCTCCTTTTTGCACATTTCTCTGGATGCACTCCAGAACGATCTGGGTCGGCTCTAGAGGGTGCAGTGCAACCGCCGATTTCCGGTTGCACTGAGACTCCGCCACGAGATGTCAGAACGCGTAAATGTAAGGCATCGAGGAGTGTGTGCCTGTCGCGCGGTTGCACAGGGCGGCAGTTGCGGAGAATTGCAACCGGGGGGCGCGAAGCACGTTTAACAGGTCTAAAAGAAGTAAAGTTAATAGCTGGGTGTTTTTACCGGCCCCCAGTGCTGCTGTAGCAGTTTTAGAATCATTCAAAGAAAGTCTACACCAGGTAGTGCGTAGATACCGGGGCCATATAATATTAGTCGGGGGAGACTTCAGCCTTAAGAGTGTAGACTAGGATCTCTCTAGTTATATTTCAGGCGGTACAGACAAGCAGTCTTGCGAGCTACGTTTGGACACATTCTCCGAATACTGTCTTGAGCAGTTAAACCGGCAACCCACGAGCAATGGAAATATTTTAGACCTTATAGCCACAAACAGGCCTGACCTTATTAACGATGTCTGTGTAGAAACAGGAATTAGCGATCATGATATTGTCATAGCGTCGATGGTGACCGAAGTTCATAAACCAATCAAGAAGGCTAGGAGCGTGTTTTTGTTGGGAAGAGCCGATAAGGAAATGTTATGATCGCACTTAGAAAATTAATGGGCATTATTTAATTCCGGGTCTATGAATGTAGAGGAATTGTGGACTAAATTCAAGTGCATTGTAAATAAAGGGTTAGATAAATATGTGCCAGTAAAGACGATTAAGGATGGAAAAGATCCACCGTGGTATAATAATAATGTTAGAAAGCTGCTGAGAAAGCAAAGACTACTGCATTCTCGATTCAAAAAAGAACACACAAAAGCAAAAGGCAAAAGATAGTAGAGATTCCTCCGTCTGTAGAAAGATAGATACGCGAAGCATACAATAATTACCACAGCCATACCTTAGCAAAAGATCTTTCCCTGAACCCGAAGAAATTCTGGTCCTATGTAAAATCGATAAGCGGGTCAAAGCCCACTGTCCAGTCACTCGTTGATCAGTCCAGGGCAGTAGTGGAAGAATGCAAACGGAAAGCTGAACTTCTAAATTTAACGGTACTGGCGGAAGTGAAGTTGTGAGTCGGCATCGTGAGTCGTGTCGGGATAACACAGTCGGTAGTGCGCTTGTCCGCGAAAGGCAAAGGTCCCAGGTTCGAGTGCCGGTTCCGGCACACAATTTTAATCTGCCAGGAAGTTTCATATCAGCGCACACTCTGCTGCAGAGTGAAAGATTCATTCTTCTAAATTTAACCTTTAAGAAATCTCTCACGCAGGAGGACCGCACAAATGTACCATCATGTGATCAACGTACTAATTCCGAAATGGAGGACATAGTAATAGGTATTTCCGGTGTAGAGAAGCAGCTGAGAGAGCTAAATACGAAAACGTCTGCTGGCCCGGATGGAATAACAGTTCGGTTTTACAAAGACTATTCTGCGACGTTGGCCCCCTACATAGCTTACATTTATCGCGAACCTTTAATTCAGCGCAAAGTTCCTAGTGATTGGAAAAAAGCGCAGGTGACTCCCGTTTATAAGAAAGGAAAGACAACTGACCCACACAATTAGAGGCCAATATCGTTGACATCAGTATTATGTAGAATTTTGGAGCATATTCTCAGCTTGAATATAGTAAATTTCATTGAAACGGAAAAGCTTCTTTCTGTGAATCAGCACGGGTTTAGGAAACATCGTTCATGTGAAACTCAGTTTGCCCTTTACTCACATGACATCTTGCGAGCACTGGATGAAGGGCAACATGGGGGATTGTGTTTTTCTCGACTTCAAAAAGGCGTTCGAAGCGGTGCCACACTGCAGACTCCTAACGAAGATACGAACTTATGGAATAGGTTCACAGATTTGTGACTGGCTGGAAGACTTCCTAAGTAATACAACGCAGCACGTTGTTCTCGACGGCGAGTGTTCATCAGAGACGAGTGTATCGTCAGCCGTGCCCCAGTGGAGTGTGATAGGACCGCTATTATTTTCTATCTATACAAATGATCTGATGGACAGAGTAAGTTGTAATTTGCGGCTGCTTGCTGATGATGCTGTGGTGTATGGGAGGGTGTCGTCTGTAACTGACTGTAATAGCATACAGGATGCCGGCCGCGGTGGCCGAGGTGACTGAGGCGCTCCAGTCACGGTCAGCACGGCCACTACGGTCGGGGGTTCGAATCCCCCCTCGGGCATGGATATTTGTGCCGTCCTAGTTCGTAAGTAGTTCATAAGTAGTTTGTAAGTTTAGGGACTGATAATCCCGTAGTTGAGTCCCATAAGCTTAACAAACATTTGAACATTTGAACATACAGGATGACTTACACAAAATTTCTAGTTGGTGCGAAGATTGGCAGCTAGCTCTCAATGTAGAAAAATGTAAGGCGATGCGCTTGAGTAGAAAAAACAATCCCATAATGTTCGAATGCAGCATTAGTAGTGAGCTTCTTGATGCTGTCGCGTCATTCAAATATCTAGGTGTAACATTGCAGAGCGATATGAAATGGAACGAGCATGTAAGGACAGTTGTGAGTAAGGCGGACAGACCACGTATAAAACGCTTGTACGACTACGTCTTGAGTATTGCTCAAGTGTTGGAACCCACAGCAGATCAGTTTAAAGGAAGACATAGAAGCAGTTCAGAGGCGATCAGCTAGATTTGTTACTGGTAGATTTGACCAATGCGCGAGTGTCACGTAAATGCTCCGGCAACTCAATTGGGGATCGCTGGAAGAAAGACGACGTTCTTTTCGTGAATTTATGTTGAGGAAACTTAGAGCGCCGGAATTTAAAGTTGACTGTAGTACGATCTTGCTATGACGTACTTGCATTTCGCGTAGTAATCACAAAGACAAAATAAGAGAAATTAGGGATCGTACGGAGGCATATAGGCATTCTTTTCTTCCTTGTTCAATTTGGGCGTGAAATAGGAAAGGAAATGCCTTGTAGTGGTACAGTGTACCCTCCGCCACGCACCTTACGGTGGATTGCGGAGTATGTATGTAGGTGTAGATGCTGTCAGTGGCCGTTGCAGTCGGCACAGTGTGGCCGGCGGCGCGGTTTTCCGATCTGTCCTCTTCAGTGAAGTACGTTCAGATCTCTGCTCATTGTATGTACGCGACGTTCTTTCGCATCAAACAAGTAGACTGAGTTGTGATTATGGAATAACACTGTCATCCGGGATAACCAAATGTCACTACCGACTTTCGATTTTTTTGGGCAATTTGTACAGTATGTTATACAAAATATTCTGGTCAAACTCAGACGACGCTGAAGGAAGAATTAGATGAATTAACGAAACAATAAAGGTGGCAGATGAGTTTTGTTACTTGGGCAGTAAAATAACATACAACGGTCGCACTACACAGGACACAAAATGCAGAATGGCAATGGGAAGAAAAGCATTTCTGAAAAAGAGGAATTTACTGAAATCAAATATTAATTTAAATGTATCGAAGTCTATTCTTTCCTGAAAGAAAGGATTTGGTGTAGACATAGCTTAGCCAAAGCCTAAGGGATGTTTCCAGAATGAAACTTTCACTCTGCAGCGGAGTGTGCGCTGATATGAAACTTCCTGGCAGATTAAATTGTGTGCCGGAACCGGGACTCTAACCCTGGAACTTTGCGTTTCGCGGGCAAACACTCTACCGACTGAGCTACCCAGACACGTCTCACGACGCTGCCTCACAACTTTACTTCCGCCAGTACCTCGCTTTCTACTTTCCAAAATTCACAGAAGTTCTCCTGTGAAACTTGCAAGACTAGCACTTCTGGTAGAAAGGGTATGGTGGAGACATGGCTTAGTCACAGCCTAAGGGATGTTTCCAGAATGAAACTTTCACTCTGCAGCGGAGCGTGCGCTGATATGAAACTTCCTGGCAGATTAAAATACAAATACAATGCCGACCGCGGTGGCCGAGGGGACTGAGGCGCTCCAGTCACTGTCTGCAAGGCCACTATGGTCAGGGGTTCGAATCCCTCCTCGGGCAAGGATATTTGTGCTGTCCTTATTGTTAGCTAGTTCATAAGTAGTTTGTGAGTTTAGGGACTGATTACTCTGTGGTTAAGTCCCATAAGCTATACAAACATTTGAACATTTGAACTATTCCAGAGATACAGTAGACCGTTCCACTTCAACCACCAACGGAACAGGCTCTGCTAACGGTATACTACGCCTCCCACATCGCTGGCAACGGTTCTACGCAACGCTGGTGACTACTTTGAAAGACAGTAAAAGGTGCAAACATGTAACGCTTTTGTATCGGTCGCGAATAAATAGTTGTCCCTATTTAAGTTACAACCGTCGTATATTACGTGTAGTTGCCGGCCGCGGTGGCCGAGGGGACTGACGCGCTTCAGTCACGGTCTGTATGGCCACTACGGTCGGGGGTTCGAATCCCTCCTCGGGCATGGATATTTCTGGCGTCCTAGTTCGTAAGTAGTTCATAAGTAGTTTGTAAGTTTAGGGACTGATGACCCCGTAGTTAAATCCCATAAGCAGTACAAACATTTGAACATTTTGAACGTGTAGTTTTCGCACCCTGAAATTCATACGTTTGTAATCGAAATAGAAGAACAAAAAACATTTTGTGACTTTTGGTCTAGAGATGAATTAATAAAAGAGCTATAGTTTCCCATTACTTTGAAATACAAGTGGTATTTTCTCCTTGGACGTAGCAAGGCACGGTACCTGTCGATATGTGTGGTAAGACTTCGTCACAAGACTTCAACCAGAAGCTACCTGGCTACAGTAGTTAGTTCAAAAATGTTCAAATGTTTGTATAGCTTATGGGACATAACTACATGGTCATCAGTCCCTAAACTTACAAACTACTTATGAACTAGCTAACACTAAGGATGACACAAATATCCATTCCCGAGGGGGGGGGGGATTCGAACCCCCGACCGTAGGGGCCGTGCAGACCGTGACTGGCGCGCCGCAGTCCACTCGGCCACCGCGGCCGGCACAATAGTTAGTGCTGGAGTGTGTAGCTGATAACTACGAACAGATGCCGTAATGAGTAACATAGAAGTAGATATCATCGGAGTAGTGCAGCAACTAAAATCACTTAACAAGAACAAGTCTTCTGGTCCGGATTGTATACCCATTAGATTTCTATCTGATTATGCTGAAGCGATAGCTCCTTACTTATCAGTCATATACAACCGCTCTCTCATAGAAGGATCTGTACCAAAAGATTGGAAAGTTGCACAGGTCACACCTATATTCAAGAAAGGCAGTAGGAGTAACCCACTAAACTACAGGCCTATTTCATTGACGTCAATTTGCAGCAGGGTTTTGGAACATATCCTGTATTCAAATATTATGAATTATCTCGAACAGAACGATCTATTGACCCAAGGTCAACACGGATTTAGAAAATATCGTTCATGCGAAACACAACTAGCTCTATATTCACACGAAGTGATGGGTGCTATCGACAAAGGTTCGCAAATCGATTCCGTATTTCTTGATTTCCAGAAAGCTTTTGACACTGTACCTCACAAACGGCTTTTAATCAAATTGCGTGGTTATGGTATATCGCCCCAAATTTGCAATTGGATAGGGGATTTCTTGTCAGAGAGGACACAGTTCGTAGTAATCGATGGTAAGGCATCGACTAAAACAGAGGTGATATCGGGCGTTCCACAGGGTAGTGTTATTGGTCCTCTGATGTTCCTTATTTACGTAAACGATTTAGGGGAAAATCTAAGTAGCTCTCTTAGGTTGTTTGCAGATGACGCCGTCATTTACCGTCTAGTAAAATCATCTGAAGATCAAAACCAACTGCAGAACGATCTGAATAAGATATCAGTATGGTGTAAAAATTGGCAATTGACTCTAAATGATGAGAAGTGTGAAGTCGTCCACATGAGTACGAAAAGAAATCCGTTAAACTTTGTTTACAACATAAATCAATCAAATGTGAACGCCGTAAACTCCACAAAATACCTAGGAATCACTATTACTTCAGACTTAAACTGGAAAGAACACGTAGATAATATCGTGGGAAAGGCGAACCAGAGACTGCGTTTTATTGGCAGAATCCTTAAAAGATGCAACAGAACTACTAAAGAAACTGCATACACTGCGCTTGTCCGTCCATTTTTGGAGTATTGCAGCCCAGTGTGGGATCCTTATCAGGTGGGTTTGACGGAGGACATCGAAAGAGTCCAAAGAAAGGCAGCTCGTTTCGTATTGTCACGATACAGGGGAGACAGCGTTACGGAAATGATACAGGATCTGGGATGGGAATCATTACAACAACGGCGCTTATCGCTGAGGCGTGGGTTACTTGCGAAACTCCAATCGCCAACTTTCTCCTCCGAATGCGAAAATATATTGTTGACTCCCACTTACATAGGTAGAAATGATCATCAGAATAAAATAAGAGAAATCAGAGCTCGAACAGAGAGATTCAGGTGTTCTTTCTTCCCGCGCGCTATTCGAGAATGGAATGGGAGATAAACAGTATAATTGTGGTTCGATGAACCCTCTGCCAGGCACTTAAATGTGATTTGCAGAGTATCCCATGTATATGTAGATGTAGATGTAGATAACAAATAATGACGTACTGACGCAGGAGAGGGACACCGCGCCACGACGGCACGCCTCTTGATACCTGCTCGACATTGCAGACCTCGAGCTTGAACCGTTCACTCTTTGTATTTTGGTTCTCCTTCACGGCTTCGCACAGCTTCATCCATTTATCGAGGTTGCGCTACGTTCAGTGTCTGGCGGCCTGTCCATCGCTTCAGCTCACCACTACACCTGAGCATTTTCCTTGTCAGAACAGGCAGGTTCGCGTGAAGCAACACGGTGCTGCGCGGCCAGCCCTTGTCTTTGGGACGATTAGGGGCGGGGGTTAAGGGGATCGCAGCCGGCCACGCGCGGCCGCCGCTTACACAGGCGGCCAATCCCTCGACATGGCCGCTCCCACAATGCACCGCGCTCTGATTCACTCAGCCGCTAAACCCTGCGCTGATGATCACCTGCCTGGAATAGGGCCCAGCATATTCCGGCCGCCTCAAACAGGCGTGCGCGTATACACAGTCTGGTCAGGCGGGTTTACAGGGTGGTTTGAAAAGTTATCTGAGCGGAACAGGAAAAAAGCACTTACATGACTGAAACTCTTATATTTTTCAATGCAGTCTCCTTGTAGATTAATAAACTTGGCCCAATGATGGGCCAGTGCCTTGATGCCATATCGAAAATTAGTTGCCAACTGTGGCTATCAGTTTTCGTTTCAAATATTTTAAGTGTTGAGAGGAGACGCAATTCTGAGAGAGCATAACAGATGAATAAGGCGGCTGTGGCAACAATTCCTACCTTAGCTCGTTTAATTTTGCCATGGCGACGGTAGATATATGTGGGTGCACATTATCTTTGTAACGATACATAATTAAATTATTTTTTTTATCGATCAGCGACGCTTGTCGCCTTGTTTCCCTCCTCCTCGTAATATTTTTGTGGTGTCGCACAAGTATGAAGTGCGCGCCACGTATTTTCGCCGCACGCCGCCATGCACGCACGTCGTGGCGTTCTTACGACGTCAGCCACGAGCGCCTTCTGCTGGAACTCCGCTCGTGAACACGACTGCTGCATCGGCATAGGAACCAGTTAACACTTCGGAATCAGATAGGCACCAGTGAAGACTTGGATATCGGTTAGGCACTAGGAATCATCATTAGGCAGGCCTCTATCTAAACTATGTATCAGCATTCTGCAGTCAAGAACTATGTAAAAGTTAAGTATTACCAAGACTCCATGAAATATATATCTTGTTCTAATTTACTCTAGTGTTTCTAGTTGCTGCTGTCCCACTGACTGGTCACCTCCGTACCTGCACAACCGTTCATCCTTTATTCCTGTGTCGGTCTTTTTCTCCTCGGCCACCGACACCAAAGACAACCGGCGAAAACGAGACACAAAAGCGGCGGCGAGGCTGGGATACAAAAGTGGCGACGAGGCTGGGACACAAAAATTTTTTCTGTGAAAAGGTTTCTTCGGCCGTCTTTCGTTTCTTCCGGCGTGTCGAGAGGACAGAACCGCGATCAGTCTCTCTCGTTTGAGGCTGTTAAGTGTGGACTTGTACGCAGACTGCTTTGTGATTTAAGTGTCAGTGCTTTTATGTTTTATACTTTAAAATATACCCTCTTTTGTTAAGAGCAACGTCTCCACCCTGTTTTCGTTTAATAACGTCCCGTCCCTTCTCAATTATTCATTTTATTTGAGGTTTTCAGCTTCTCGATATTCCGTCGTAACATGCTGTTCAGACGCCATGACTTTCGCTTCGTGTATTGCCTTGATTAAATCCCGATCAGTTACTTTAAATCATTACCTTTTTTTTCCTTTTAGAGCCTGCATTCGTGTTAATAGTTTCGCGAAGTCCTATAGATTTTTTTTGTTTGTGATTTGCCTTATCAAACTCTACTACACGGTCCGTCAACAATGACTTGCGAGGTGAAGAGAATGAACATTAATTTAGTGCGGTAGTATCATAAAAGCTGAACAGTTTCCGCTGCTGTGATCTACGTTTCCAGAAAGAAGCTACAATGGGTACGTTCCGTAAGTTTTCTCTGTAATGTTATTTTTGTGTGTTGCCCCAACCCCAAATCTGTATTCAGCCATTTCATTGTATTCAATCATTTCGTGTATTAATTACATCCACCCTTGTGAATTTAATCAGATTTTAGCCCATTTTTCTATGATCGAAATTTTAACAAGATCCGTAATCTTTTAATCTCAGAGTTTAACATTTATGCGTACAGGCAGCAACACAAAAGTAATGTTACATGTTGATGGATTTCGTCCTGGCTAAACCTTGCCTTTTTTCGCGTATCATTTACTGCAATTTTTCCAGGAGGCTAGTACAGGAGTCTCCAGTAAATGTTTGTCCAGTGGGGAGATAATCTACAAAGAGAAACTCCTTCACATCCCAGAACACTGATTTCATGACCATTACAGCCGAAAGAATTGTCTTTGCTTTCTTTGGTGACGGAAAATCATCTTGTTTCCACTGCTTTGGCAGTTTTTATAACAGCGCACCCAAGTTTCATCTGTGGTCAGAAACCGAAGCAAAAAAATCTTGTATGCGTCTCCTAAACCGGGCCAAACAATGTTCTGATATGTCCATTCCCATTTGTTTCGATTTTGCGTGTAAGGGTTCCTACAGGTAAATAGAATTTTTAATTTATTTTGTTGTGTGAATTTATGAACAGATTTTGTGCGCGAGACGGCGGCAAACACCTTCCAGTTTGGAACGGCTAGGCAGTTGGCGGCAGTAGGAGTCGCTATCGTTCGCAAGGCAAAGGCACGTCATGTGACGTCAGCAGAGGAGGTGGGGCAGCGAAAGCTCCAGAACTGTTCGTTTTCGGCGCATCACGTGTAATCAGCTTTACGAAAGAAGCGGCGACACTTTCTGCGCAACCCAACTATTATTTTGCACGACAATGCATACAGCGCAAGCAGTGGCTGCTCTGTTCCGTCGATGGGATTGAGACGTACTGTATGATTCACCGCACTTCCCGGTCATACGTTTTTGTGACTTTCATTTGATTCCGAAGATGAAGGAACCACTTTGTGGAATTCGCTTTAGAACTGTTAGAGAGATTCAGCAGTCAGTATACCGCTTCATTCGCATTATCAAAAGAACAAGCTCTGTTAAAGGTATACTACGCCTTCCACATCGCTGGCGACAGGTTCTACACAATGCTAGTGATTATTTTGAAGGACAGTAAGAGGTGCAAACATGTAACGCTTGTATATCGGCGAATAAATTGTTCGAACCCTCGTAGAAATGAAAACTAATAAACCGGTGTGAACTAGGATGGTCCAAGCTCTCACACGCAATCAACCTCGCTCTCCGAAACTCCAGGACATGTTATGATCTACTCCGACATGTGCTGGGTTTGATAGTGTCCACGCAGAAAAGTAAAAAAAAAACAACACGTTAAAAATACATTTTTGACAGAGCACAGGGAAAAGTTACTGCGAAACCCTTGCGTTCATCGGTTGCACCAATGTCACAAACTTACGTCGTCATCATTTCTTTGGCAATGGTCACGTTGCTATCACCTAAATCGGACCAGAAGACATATCCAACTCACCAGGCATACAAGTCATGTGCGCCAATAAGCGGTTCCTATCCTATGACACACTGTCGCAAATGTCGTGTATTACCGGAAGCGTTTTTCACTACCACTCCCATACAGAGCTAGGGAAAAACGTATGCTTGTATGCATCCGTACGAGACCTGATCTCTTTGTCCTTATCTTTGTGGTCTTTACGCGAAATGTAGGTTGGGGCAATAGAATCGTCCTGCACTACGCCTCAAATTCCGGCCCTCTAATATCTACAACGGTGGTTCTCGAAAAGAACGTCGCCTTTCCTCCAGCAACTCCCACTTGAGTTCCCGAAGCATTTCGGTAACACTCGCCCATTGATCGAATCTACCAGTTACAAACCTACTTACCCGCCTTTGAACTGCTTCTATATCTTCCTTTAAACCGAGCTGGTGGGGATCCGAAACACTCGATCAGTACTCAAGACGGGGTCGTACAAGCGTTTTATATGCGGTCCTCTTTTCAGAAAAATCACACCTTCCCAAAATTCTCCCAATAAAGCGAAGTCGACCATTCGCCTTCCCCACGACTGTCCTTATACGCTCGTTCCATTTCATATCGCTGTGCAGCGCTACACGTAGGTATTTAATTCACGCGACCCTGTCAAGCAGCACACTACTAATGCTGCATTTGCACATTATGGGATTGATTCTCCAACTCATCTGCATCACATCACATTTTCCTACATTTGGCGCTACTTGCCATTCCTCACACCACCTATAATTTGGTCCCAGTCATCCTGCATCCTACTACAGTGATTAAAAGGTGACACCGTCTTCTACACCACAGTATCATCAGCAAACAGCCGCAGATTACAACTCACTCTGTTCGTCACATCATTTATATAGACAGAAAATAATAGCGGTGCTACCACACTTCCCCGTGGCACCCCTGACGATACCCTAGTCACTGATTAACACTCGCCATTAAGGACAACATACTGGGTTCTATTACTTAAGTAGCCTTCGAGCCACTCACATATTTTGGTACCTGTCCCATAGTCTCGTATCTTCGTTATCAGTCTGTAGTGCGGTACCGTGTCGAACGCCTTTCCAAAATCGAAAAATATGCAGTCTGCCTGTTGCCCTTCATTCATAGCACGCAAGATGTCATCAGAGAAAAGGGAAAGCTGAGTTTCGCACTATCGATGCTTTCTAAACCCGTGCTGATGCATGGGCTGAAGCTTTTTCCGTTGCAAGGAAATTTACTATGTTAGAACTGAGAATATGTTCAATAACTCTACGGCAAACCTATGTCAATGATGTAAGCCTGTAATTTTGTGGGTCCGTTCTATTGCCTTTATTATACCCGGAAATTATCTGTGCCTTTTTCCAGTCGCTTGGAACTTTGCGACTGGATAAGAGATACGCGATGAATGCAAGCTAAGTAAGCGGCCAGAGCCGCAGAGTACTCTTTGTGAAACCGGATCGGTACCCTTTGTGGACCTGGCGACTTGTTTGTTTTCAACTCTCTCAGCTGCTTCTCTACACCAGCTGTGCCTTTTACTATGTCCTACAAAAATGTTCAAATGTTTGTAGAGCTTATGGGACTTAACTACGGGGTCATCAGTCCCTTAACGTACAAACTACTTACGAACTAGCTAATACTAAGGACGGCACAAATATCCACGCCCGAGGGGGGATTCGAACCCCCGACCGTAGTGGCCGTGCAGAACGTGACTGGCGCGCCGCAGACCGCTCAGCCATTACGGCTGGCACTATGTCCTCCATTTGCGAGTTAGTGCGACTATCAAATGAACGTATGTTTGTATGACACTCCTGCGTGAATAATTTCTTAAATATTATATTTAAAACTTCGGCATTCTTTTTGCTGTCTTATATCACCACCACAGAATGATCAATGGGTGACTGGATAGAGACCTTTGATCCGCTTACTGATTTCACGTAGGACCAAAATGTATTCGGGTTCTCGGCAAGATCTTTTCCTAAGGTATGGCGGTGGTAGTTATCGTATGCTTCGCACATTGCTCTTTTTGTAGATGCAAGAACTCAACTTACTTTTGCTGATTTGATTTGCTTTACCGTTTTCGAACCGCGAATGCAACTGCCTCTCGTTTCTCAGCACATTTCCAATGTTACTATTAAACCGTGGTGGGTCCTTCCCATCATTACTCCACTTTGTTGGCACATATTTTTGCAGCGCTTCATTTACAATGTTATGAATGAAATATACAAGATAACTGTGAGATATTCTGCAAATTTATTGGTTTACGGACCGGTTTTCGGCTGTTACGCCATCATCAGGTAAACATTACAAGTTTAAGTTTCAAAGATCTTAACTTGCTAGATATATAACTTTCAAAGGAGACTAGTGTTTTGGTTTATAACTAACCTGCGCGAAATTATTACAATTCAAGTTGTGTTGTAAATTCCTGACATTGATAAATTACGAGAAAATATTATAGGTTATGACGTTAGCCTAAGAAATATAAAGTGAAACAATATAAATTGGCTGAAAAATATTGATCAAAACGTATGTTATCTTAAATAGGTCTAATGTCTAGAAACATGGAAGCGTTGTGAATATATGTTAAAATGTTAACTGTTTAAATTAAATTTGACCACAAAATTATCTTAAACAGGTCCAATGTGTGGAACACGGAAGCATGACAACAAATGTAAACTAAACTACCATCTCCTACCCACTTGCCTCATACCGCTACTACTGTTTCATAGCCATGTTAAAAAAGCCTTGTGTAATCAGAACTGTTTGGCTGCTTACCAGATATAAAATCCTTGTGTAATCACAACTGTTTTGGCTGCTTATGTGATATAAATTTTAATGTCTTATTTTATTAGTATCCATATTTTAATCTAACTTGTGTAATTTTTTTTACATATATTTACAGATGTTTCCATGTTTCCATGTTCCAGACATTGGACCTGTTTAAGATAATTTTTTGGTCAAGTTTAATTTAACCAGTTAAAATTTTAACATATATTCACAACGCTTCCATGTTTCTAGACATTAGACCTATTTAAGATAACATACGTTTTGATCAATATTTTTCAGCCAATTTATATTGTTTCACTTTATATTTCTTAGGCTAACGTCATAACCTATAATATTTTCTCGTAATTTATCAATGTCAGGAATTTACACCACAACTTGAATTGTAATAATTTCGCGCAGGTTAGTTATAAACCAAAACACTAGTCTCCTTTGAATGTTATATATCTAGCAAATTAAGATCTTTGAAACTTGTAATGTTTACCTGATGATGGCGTAACAGCCGAAAACCGGTTCGTAAACCAATAAATTTGCTGAATATCTCACAGTTATTTTGTGTATTTCATTCATAATGTTCTGCCAAGAACCGACGGAACATTCGGTGAAAAAGACATTTACAACATATTTGTTGTCCACAATTCCTCTACAACCACCGTACCAGAACTAAACACGATCCGGTTGCCTTGTCGTCTCGTCATCGGGCGTTCGCAGCTCCCGTTTCTATTGCTAACAGCGCGGCTGTGCTGCGAGGATGTCACACCCCAACACGGGCACAGAATTGAATTCAGCGAACAGGCATGCCGAATACTGGACGGACAGTTGATAATTTGTGAAAAACAAAACATAGACAGCAGGGCGGACTGTTGAGGTCGGAGCTTTCGCGACGTAGTACAGCACCACGAGCGAGGGTGAAGATCCCGTGGTTCCCTCCACGATGCACATCTTCAGCTTCCATCATTCAGTGTTACTATTTGGCTCGATCTGTGTTCAAGGTTTTGACCGACTGTCCACAGCGGCAACTCACCATTAAATCTGAGGTGGCTCGGACTGGCACAAGGATAACATCCTATTGACAGAAAATAAAACGATGGCGATTTTGTTTGCAGTAGAAATTCAGAAGGAGCGATGTTCCCGGCGTCTTTCTGCTGCTCGACCAGTTTGACGCGCGACGACGGCTGCTGATTTGCGTCAGTATGTCAGCGACAGGCTGTCAGCCGCAATATCGGGGCGTCTGGCTCACAATTTATCCGGTGATGCGGCGGATTTCAGAAATAACCCGACGCCGCAAATATCCGCTAAATTCCGGAATCCGGTTATTGCTGTCAGCAATAATGGTACGCCGGTTTTTTTATATAAAAAAATAGGTATCTGTCCGGGCGACACAAGCGCGTTTTCGAATTTCTCTCGCAAACTGCTGGTACGGTTATGGGAAATCGAGGATATAATGATTCGAACAGGGAAGCGTACCCGAAATGAATCGTTTTGCGGTAGACGTTAACAACTTATGGGAAGCACCGCATTCCATTATCCCGAGTTTGTTGGACGACATAGCGATAGTGCAATGTATCGAAATATTCGCGGTTATAATATTTGCGACCATCGAACAAGAAACTATGCTAAAATGGAAAAAAATCTCCACTCAAATTATAACAAATACAGTTGCTAAAGACGGTAATACACCTCCATCAAACACACAAAGCCCACAGTAACGGATAACAGAGTTGCCCCGAAGAATGACAGATTTTTCTGGAACAAGATATGGATTGTGCTCGATACAAACGCTGACTAGTAAATATCAATAATCGAGGTGGAATGACCAGCAGGAGACGCTGCTTTTCAAACTAAAATGAAGTTCAGTGTGACACATAATTGAAATCACTGCAGTATAATCTCAAAAATGTTCAAATGTTTGTATAGTCTATGGGACTTAACTACGGGGTCATCAGTCCCTAAACTTGCAAACTACTTATGAACTGCTTACGAACTAGACGGCACAAATATCCATGCCCGAGGGGGGATTCGAACCCCCGAACGTAGTGGCCGTGCAGACCGTGACTGGAGCGCCTCAGTCTCCTCGGTCACCGCGGCCGGCGGTATAATCTCAGAGAACGGTAACAGACGATAAACAACTGCAGTGGGCAGTATACGCCCATACAGCGAAACGAGAGCAAATTTCACCACAAAGTGTTTACGTTCTATCTTAAATGCACAAATTGCAAGGATTAATATTTTAAATAGTCTTGGGAATACAAATAATATTTCAGTATTGTATATGAATTATTTCCTCTCATTAGTATAAAAAAATCTCTATCACAATCCTTTGGTTCAAAGAAAAACATAATTTCTATTTGGGTGGCCCCGCTTATTATCGAGGACGCGATTCCTCCTCGTCGGAGGTTGGAGTCTTCCTACGGGTACGTATGGCGTTAGTACCGGGTATACTCTCTTTTCGCAGCAATGCAAACTGTAATAACGTATGTATGTGTGTGTGTTTGTGTGTGTGTGTGCTTTCCTTAGATTAGTTTATGCTAATTTAAGTAGTTCGTAAGCGTATTGACTGATAACCACAGTAGTTAGTCCCGTTTCAATTTTATTAGTAATGCATGATATTTTTTTGCCCTCTGAATAATAACAATAATTATTATTAATATTATTCAGAGGGCAAGTAAATATCATGTATTAATAATAAAATTGAAATGGGACTAATATTATTATTATTATTATACAGAGGGCAAGTAAATATACTAACTTATACTAAAAACAGCACAAACATCCATGCCCGACGGGGGATTCGAACCTCCGACAGGAAAGGGCCTCACGCATCAGAGCATAGCGCCTCAATCTGCTCGGCCACTCTGCCGCGGCGAACTCGTCTTGCTACAACTCATGCATCAACAAGGTCATATGCAGATACACAGGGTATCCCGTACCACCAGACGTGCTCTTCAAGGTGTAACGTCAACTACCCTGTCCAGCACGATCCCCCCATCTCTCCCCCATTGAGAATGTTTGGGACCGCATGAAGCGTCATGTTGGGCTGCCTGCATGAGCGGCAAGAAATGTGGCCCGACAGAGGCACCAGGTGGCAACTGCATGGCAGGCCATTCCACACAACCACATTCGGAACCTCTACGACAGTTTCCACAGAAGAATTACAGTTTGCATTGCTGCGAAAAGAGGGTATACCCGGTACTAACGGCAACATTGCGGACGCTTTGGTGACTGCACTCACGTGTGTATGCCTCTGCCTGTGTGATTGTTATTTGTATACAACCTCAAGAATGTGGCAATCAGATTTCCCTCTGCTGGGTCGAAGAATTCATGGTGTTTATTTATTTTTTTCCGTTTTCCAGGAGTGTACATACATACATACGTACGTACGTACCCGTAGGAGGACTCGAACCTAAGACGGGGAGGAACCACTTACTCGATAACAAGCGGTGACCCAAGCATATTGAAATTATTATTATTATTATTATTCAGAGGGCAAGTAAATATCATATATTAATAATAAAATTTAAATGGGACTAACTACTAGTGGGTATTATTATTATTATTGATTGCCCATTTAGATAGCGCTAAAAAGATTATTCCAATCATGTTGATTGGAATAAACTCTTTCAAGTTCTGAAGCAAGCAGGAGTAAAATATATGGAACGTAAGTTTATTTACAACTTGTACAAAAATCAGACAGCGGTTGTCAGAGTTGAAGGGAATGAAAGGGATGCAGTGGTTGGAAAGGGAGTAAGACAGGGTTGTAGTCTTTCTCCATTGTTGTTCAGTTTGTACATTGAGCAAGCTGTAAAGGAAAGCAAGGAGAAATATGGAGAAGGAATTAAAATTCAGGGTGAAGAATTAAAAACACTGCGTTTTGCCGACGACATAGTAATTCTGTCAGATACAGCAGAGGACCTGGAAGAGCAATTGAACGGAATGGACAGTGTGCTGAAAGGTGGATATAAGATGAACATTAACAAGAGCAAAACTAGGGTAATGGAGTGCAGTGTAAGAAAATCAGGTGATGCTGAAGGAATTAGATTGGGAAATGAAGCAATAAAGGAGGTAGATGAGTTTTGTTACTTGGGCAGTAAAATAACGAATGATGGTCGCAGTACAGAGGATATAAAATGTAGAATGGCAATGGGTAGAAAAGTGTTCTTGAAAAAGAGAAATTTGTTAACATCGAATATTGATTTAAGCCTAAGGAAGTCCTTTCTGAAGGCATTTGTATGGAGTGTTGCCTTGTATGGGAGTGAGACATGGACGATAAACAGTGCGGACAGGAAGAGGTTTGAGGCTTTTGAAATATGGTGCTACAGAAGAATGCTGAAGATTAGGTGGGTGGATCGCGTAACTAATGAGGAGGTACTGAACAGAATTGGAGAGAAATGGAATTTCTGGCATACCTTGACTAAAAGAAGGGATAGATTGGTAGGACACATTCTTAGACATCAAGGAATTGTGAATTTAGCGTTGGAGGGAAGTGTGTGGGGAAAAAATCGCAGGGGAAGACCAAGAGATGGATACAGTAAGCAGATTCAGACAGATGTAGGTTGTCGTTCTTATGTGGAGATGAAGAGGCTTGCTCAGGATAGGGTATTGTGGAAAGCTGCATCAAACCAGTCTCCGGACTGAAGACCACAACAACAACAACAACAAAAAGATGTGAGTAATTTTTGTAGCGCCGAACAGCCGCGTGGTCTAAGGCGTCACGCTGCGGATTGGGCGGCCACTCCCGCTGTGGATCCAGTCCTCCCTCGGGCATGGGTGTGTATGTGTGTTGTTCTTATGGTAATTAGTTTTCAAGTTTACAGACGATGACCATTGCTTTTTTGTCTAACATGTTTACAAACATTTGATGTGAATAATTGCTGCATGCACCTTCTCCCTCTTGACACACGTTCGTTTCCCATCTTCTGACAACTGCTATCGAAACTCTTTCATATTAAAAGGCTATTCTTAAATTTTTCAAGAGTGTTCTCTGTTGTTGACATAATTCTTTTATAGACTGTTCACCTTTTGTATGGTGCAAAAAAATTGTAATTGAACCTATATAACGAAAACTGTGACATCGTCCATATTAACTCTAAAAAGAAACCCTTTGAACTCTTTTTATACGATAAATGACTCAACTAAGTACCCAAGTACTTAACAATTACAATTACGGACAACTTAAGTGGAAGTAACAAACAACATTTTGGAGGGAAGGAGAAATAAAGCCTGCGTTTCATTGGCAGACCACTTAGTGCCTGCGATATTAACACTAAAGTGACTGCCTGCACTGCACTTGACCGTCCGGTTTTGGAGCACTGCTGCGCAGTGTGGGATCCACACCCCGTGGGACTGACACAAAACAATGAGAAAGTTCAAAGAGTGCCGCTTCGTTTTGTACTATCGCGAGACTCTGTTCAGAGTGTCACAGGAACTGTGCATTAGTTGAGGTGGAAATCATTAATAGAAGGGCGAGATCTCTTGCGGCGAGATCTATTTGCGATATTTATTTCACCAACTCTCCCCATGGAATGCGAACATATTTAGTTCGCACCCACCTACATAGAGAGACATAAAAAGATAAGCTAAATTAGAACTAAAACGGCCGGCCACGGTGGCCGAGGGGACTGAGGCGCTCCAGTCACGGTCTGCACGGCCACTACGGTCGGGCGTTTGAATCCCCCCTCGGGCATGGATATTTGTGCCGTCCTTAGTCTTAGTTCATAAGTAGTTTGTAAGTTTAGGGACTGATGACCCCGTAGTTAAGTCCCATAAGCTATACAAACATTGGAACTAAAACGGATAGATTAAGGTGTTTCTTTTTCCCGCGTGCTATTATAAAGTGGGATGGTAGAAAAATATTATCATATCAGTTAGATAAACACTCTGCCAGGAACTTAAATGTGAATCGAATAGTAGCTACGTCGATATATATGTACATAGAGGGGCTCTACAGAGGAAACAAACTTCGAGAGAATATTGTAGAAAAGGTAAAGAACGTAGATGAAGATGGAATAGGAGACTGATACAATATTGAGAGAAGTATTTGATAGAGTACTCGAAGTCGAAGAAGGCCCCTGGTGTAGACGACTTCCCTCAGAACTACTGATGTCTCTGGGAGAGCTAGCCATTACAGATATATTTCACCTGGTGTGTAAGATGTATGACACAGCGAAATACCCTTGGACTTCAAGAAAAATGTAATAATATTACAATGAAAGTATGCGAAGACAGATGTGAAAATTTCAAAACCATCATTTTAATAAGGCATGCTTGCAAAATTATAACACGAATTATTGACAGAAGGATGGAAAACCTGGCAGAAGTCGACCACGGGGAAGATAAATTTGGAATTAGCAGAAATATAGGCTCACGGGAGGCAATACTGACCTTACGAGTAATGTTAGAAGATAGATTAAGGGAAGGTAAACTTACATTTCTAGCTTTTGTAGATTTGGAGAAATCTTTTGACAATGTTGACTGGAATACACCCGTTCAAATACTGAAGTCAGCATGGGTAAAATATAGGGAAAGGGTGGTTATTTGTAAGTTGTACAAAAACCAGTCAGTAGTTACTAGAGTCGAAGAACATGAAAGGGAAGCATTCGTTGGGAAGGGAGTAAGGGTTGGACCCTTTCCTAAATGTTACTAAATCTGTATATAGAATAAAGTATGTAGAAAAGTAAGGATATAAAAGGTGAAAAAAACACTGCCAATCATATTGTAATTCTATCAGAGACAGTAAAGCACTTGGAAGAGAAATTGAACGGAATGAACCGTATCTTGAAAGGAGTTTATAAGATAAACATTAACAAGAATAAAGCCAAGGTAATGGAATGCAGTCTTAGAAAACCAGGCGATACTGAAGGAATTAGATTACATAATGAAATAACAAAGGAGGTAGATGAGTTTTGTTACTTGGGCAGTAAAGTAACATATGATGGTCGCAGTACAGAGAATATAAAATTAAGAATGGCAACGCTAAGAAAGAGAGAAATAAATAAATTTGTTAACATCTTTTCTGAAGGCATCTGTGTGGAGTGTTACGATGGACGTTAAATAGGTCAGACAGGAAGAGGGTAGAGACTTTCGAAATGTGCTGCTACAAAAGGATGCTAAAAATTAGGTGGGTTGATCGCTTATCTAATGAGGAGGTACAGAACAGAATTGGGAAGATGAGCAATTCTTTGGCATACCTTGACTAAAATAAGGGATCGCTTGGTAGGACACATTCTTAGACATCGATGAATCGTAAATTTAGCATTGGAGGGAAGTGTGTGGGGTAAAAATCGCAGAAGGAGACCGACAGACGAGTGGAGTAAGCAGATTCAAATGGATGTTGGTTGCCGTTCTTGCGAAGAGATGAAAAGTCTTGCTCAGGATAGGGTCAGATGGAGAGCTGCATCAAACGAGTTTCCAGATTGAAAATGAAACAACAACATGATCGAGTTTATCGTAATAATGGTATAATGTCGTTCCGAGCCCAAGAAATCGAAGTGTTATCTTGTCAGTGATGTCTTTATTCGATTCCCAATACTCTTTTTTTTAATTGCTTTCCTGCTTGATCTACGAGCAGATAAGGGTGAATAATAAAAATCCCGTACATCATTTACACGGCCTTTGTAACGAAGCATTTTGGGATTTATTCACATCTGTTTGCATTATGGAACCTCCCGATACCGTTGTTGCATAGTAATAGATATGAATGTAATTAGTCTATTATCATTTCCTTTTCCAAAACTTTTGTTATTCTTTTTTTAATGTAACTAGCTGAAGTAATTTTCAATTGTTTGAAGTTGGAGAAGTTAGTAATTAAAGTGTTAATTAGTTCATGCCAGAGGTATATTGTTAAATGTTCAGTTAGAATGCTGATTATTATTTCTGTTAAAACTAAGTAAATCCTTTTCTCATAATACTAAAGTAGGTACTTCCGTGTTTCACAAGTAATGCTAGGAAAGTTTTGCCTTCATTAGTTTCTGTATAGTTACGAAACTATTGTTGATAAACCTATTTTGTTAAATACGTAAATGAAATACTATTAATTGAACCGATATTTGTATATTAATGTAAACAGTATTATTTACGCTATCTTCTACTTTAGCCCGTCGCATGTAATTGTTTACTTTCCCATTATAATTAATTAACAATACGCAATTTCCAGTATCATTGTTTGAAAGATATTAATAGGATGCGTTTGCGGCATGTAAATGAGTATTGTTTCAGCCACGATCTGAGGCATAATCCTCGCTAGTTCAGAGTATTGTTTCGTCTGTAAACTGAGGCAGAACCCACGTAACTTTGAACTTTAATTTTGAAAAGTTCTTCACTGTTAGGTGTGTAGCAAGTGTATCTACTGTGACTGAGTCATATTTGTGCCACACTGTACACCTCAGACTTGTGTATTCCTCACACGACTGTGCAAATTCGTATTACTGATGTGTGGAATATGCATTTCTGGTCACATTGATTGTAATTAATGAGCCGTGTTGGCTGGTCATAAATGGGGACAACTGCGCATTTATGAATCATTAAAAGTGTCAAAGAACTGAAATTCTGTGTGTTGCCCCCGTTATTTGTAGCGAATTAGTTTTGCCCCATAAAATTACAGCCAGCCGCTACCGAGAGGAACGAACAACAAGATCAACAAAAATCATCGATGCGACCTTTCTATCGATATGCACCAATAAGAATTGGGCAATACATAACTCAGGGTAGTAAACGTTTATGGCTCATTGTCTCTGTTCATAGGGGTGAGTTATGTATTTCAGATTCTATGTCCTAAACAGCTCCCAATCTGTTTAAACAAGGTCAATAATTAATCTGCAGCTTAGCCAGTCTATCAATCTGCATATGATAACTTGAAAATATATTTAACAAACATAAATTAAACCTCTGAATGACCAACAAAATGGATTCTAAGATAAAGAAGTGATTCACTCAAGAAGTAATTCTTTATAAATGGAGTTTATTACTCTTATTAGACATGAAACCCAAAGGTGGTTCTACTTTATACATCGGTAAATAACTGAATATTCTCCTACTACTATTCATGAGAGACACAATAAGTATCACACGTACCCGAGAGTAAAAGTTCCAAATTATCACTCGTAAATTAGTGTAATGCAAATTAATCCGTGATTAACGTATTTGTTATTAAACAGAGTTTGTAATCACACGAGTACAAGTTTCCTGAATTATCACAGTTCCACAGCCCTACTACCGTCCGTAGTTTACTGCTTCTCAACCAGAGACTAAGTTCTGCGGTCACAGTCCCGTAAATGTCTATCTCATCAAATCACAAGTTCGTAACGCTGCTTCAGACCGCCCAGCGTCACAACCTTTCACCACCACGTCCAAGTTAAGAGTCCCTCGCGAAGTGTTCTAAAGCGTGATCTACCTGCTCCCAAAATTGTATCCTTCCACGCATCCTAACGCCTCATCTTTAAAATACAATTTCCCTTCCAAAATATTATACATTTGAATATCACAGAACTAAATGCTTTCACCACGTCCCTACAAATGTTGTTTATAGTTAACAAACAAATATATATTTAACAATACCTAAATCGCTTGAGACTGAAGATCTTTGCTCAGATAGCCATTAAGCGTGGCGTCTCACTGTTCAAATATAATGCCGCCGTCAAAATATATAGTTACACAATTAATATTTAATTTATCATGGCTTTTTACTTATTCAGTTCTTGTCCAAAAATACAAATAATTGTTTATGTATAAATTATATGCTGCATATCTACTATTTTTAGTCGGCCATGAAATATTTAAGAGGCAGTCTATGACATAAAAACGAACATTACTAAGAATAACATTAAATATAATAAAATACATATATAAATGTAATGCACTTTGCTGGGTTCATGTTTCGTTTATCTGTGGTGGAATCTATGTTCTGACACAAGAATATCACTACCTCAACGAAAATCAGAACAAGAGAGTAAAACAAAGTTTATTGAAAGAATACGGAAATAATGTGGTGCGTCTTTTAAGATAGGTAGCGTGTTGCAATGGTGACCATTTGCTTCGTAAAATGTTACTGATAAACACAACGTATCAATAATTGTAAATATAAGTCTTATAATATTATTATTAGTATAGTACTGAATCCATTCATATAATTATATTTGCCGTATGATCATTCCCTGATTTTTTAGAATAATGTGTGTGGCTATATTGTATTTCTGTTGCAATCTGGGTTAGCCGCCCTCGCTCAGCCAATAGCGTTACCGATTTCTGAGCACATTAGGGAAACCCTGACTAACTGTTCATTCACTAGGTTCAAACTGTTAGCCGGCTGGCTGGAAACCCAACACCCTGGCGAAATCCGCTTTCACATGGAAACAATGAGCTTCTCACTGTATCTGTAATGTCACGATCGATCTACGACCAGGTAATGTCTACACCTCCCCCCCTCCCCCACAGCGGTCGCACGGTTCTTTCACAAGTACCACCTTGACGAGCGCAGGGCCCCGAGCCAGTGCAGCCTGTCTTCCATCTTTCCTCCCTAGACTGCGTTTCATTCCCCTCCTTTCCTATCCGCAGTCCTTCCTCCCACCAGAAGACTGATGGCGTTAGCAGTCCAAACGACCGGCCGACTACGCGGCCTTTTGTAATTTGCGGCTGTTTGCTGATGATGCTGTGGTGTATGGAAGGGTGTCGTCTGTAACTGACTGTAATAGCATACAGGATGACTTAGACAAATTTTCTAGTTGGTGTGAAGAATGGCAGCTAGCTCTCAATGTAGAAAAATGTAAGGTGATGCGCATGAGTAGGAAAAACACTCCCATAATGTTCGAATACAGCATTAGTAGTGAGCTTCTTGATGCTGTCGCGTCGTTCAGATATCTAGGCGTAACATTGCAGAGCGATATGAAATGGAACGAACATGTAAGGACAGTTGTGAGGAGGACAGCCGACTTCGGTTTATTGGGAGAATTTTGGGAAGATGTACTTCACCTGTAAAGGAGACCGCGTATAAAACGCTTGTACGACCACGTCTTGAGTATTGCTCAAGTGTTTGGGACCAGCTGCAGATCAGTTTAAAGTAAGACATAGAGGCGGTTCAGAGACGAGCAGCTAGATTTGTTACCGGTAGGTTCGACCAATGCGCGAGTGTCACGGAAATGCTCCGGCAACTCAATTGGGAATCGTTGGAAGAAAGACGACGTTCTTTTCGTGAATTTCTGTTGAGTAAATTTAGAGGGCCGGAATTTGAAGCTGAGTGTAGTACGATCTTGCTGCCGCCTACTTACATTTCGCGTAACGATCACAAAGACAAGATAAGAGAAATTAGGCATTCTTTTTTTTTCCTTTTTTTCCTCGTTCTATTTGGGAGTGGAATAGGAAAGGAAATGCCTAGTAGTGTTACAGTGTACTCTCCGCTACGCACCTTACGGTGAATTGCAGAGTATGTATGTAGATGTAGCCAGCCTCATCAGCGACCGGCGCCCCTGGCGCTGTGCCACCCCCTCCCCCCCCCACCCAGGCCACTCTGCCGCTTCGACGTTACGCCACGTGCACTGCACGTGCCCCGCGAGTGTCGCCCACGCCGTCTTCCACTCAACTCCGCAGATGCCTGTGATTCGCAGAGTGGAAATAATCTCCAACCACTCCAATAGACCGTCTGATCCAAAGTGTCTGGACATTGAACCTTTAACTCAGAGCTTTCCAATCTGGTTGTCGCGACACCCTGGGATGTGGCGTAATAGTATCAAGGGTGTCACGATACTAAGAAATTTAGACTCTAAACAAAAACAAAAAAAAAAAAAAAAAAAAAAAAAAACTGTCATAAAACAACACAAAATATCCTTCTCCTCATACTACCCTGAAGACTGCTTCAGCAGTAGTAGACAGTAAACAAATCGGATGTTTTCCAAGTTCAATCTCATTTATTTCGGTACTTTTTCCAAAATCAACACCAACAATAATCACAACATCAGAATATATATGAGTTATAACTCCTTGGCCGCGATATTCCGTGGTCCAATGGCTCAATAACATCTTTGTCGCCTACTTTGGCAATGAAAGCTATGTGGAATACCGTGGACATGATAAAATAAACAAATCAACTCTAGTATAAATAAATTACTTTTTACTTTGATAACTATATTTAATTACTTTTCCTAATAAATATAAAGCTTATTCATTCATAATAAGCAATTGGGTACTCAGGTACTCTCACATTGGGTCTAATGGCTTTGACTGATTGTTGTTTGTGTCCTGAACTTTACGTTCCGTAAATATCAAAAAATTCTAAAATCCGACACTCGTGTAGTCTCCTTGTTAGTGGTTATACTGCTGTCCCATGAAGTAGGAAGTTCCAGATTCTAATCCGCCCAGCCGGCCGCGGTGGCCGAGGAGACTGATGAGGTGCTCCAATCACGGTCTGCACGGCCACTACGGTCGGGGGTTCGAATGCCCCCTCGGGCATGGATATTTGTGCCGTCTTTAGTATCAGGTAGTTGATAAGTAATTTGTAAGTTTAGGGACTGCTGACCCCGTAGTTAAGTTCCATAAGTTTAACAAACATTTGAACATTCGAATCCGCCCACGGCATAAATTTTGAATCAGCGCCTCTCCTTCAATTTCATATTTTGAAGCGATTTCCTTTGAAAAGAGTGTCCTCCACAATTGGCATGTCCATACCTAGAGTGCCGAAAGCATCATCTATGAATTTTCTGGTGTATCGTGTACTGTTGTAAATCTTGGTCCCTTCAACAGCTTTAGAACTATGGACATTAAAAAATGCCGAAAGTCCTAGTCGTTCTCATATGTGCGATCCTCGTTCAAGTACGACCACTTACAAACTTTGAATAAACATTTTTCAGCTCAATTATCTCCTGTTGCCTACATCATTTGCAAACATTAGAATAAGAACTCTTTCGTTAATTAATCTTACGTCCTTATTTCGAATTTTATTATTGTTCCGCAAATATTATCCGATACATAGAGTGTTTGCTTTTAGGATCACATGTACAAGATAATTTTTGTAGCTAAAGTAGTTGCTGGGAATGAAATCAGACGAATACGGTTCTACCCTAAGACTAAATCGAGATATATTTCTCGAACAGAGCCGTATGTAGCCTAGTAAGTTGTGTTCGCTCAATACAGCGTGGTTTGGTCAATACAGACAGACAGCGTGATGGCGACACCTTCCACTACATGACTGCCCCATCAGCAAACACGCCGCGGATCGCTACCCAGTTCTGATACTAAATGATTATAAATGGCAGAGGACCTATACCGCTCTCTGTTTTATACGACTGTATATTTTTCCTGCTCTTTGGGTGAACAAATATCTGAAAGTGACAGAATAGATCACAAACGGCGTACTAAATATAATTAAGGAGGCAGAGTCGTACGAAGGTCATCTTGTATATTGAAAACTTTATCTTCAGTTTTGTTTAACGGCAGTCGCACCTCTCGAACACATATAGCAGCGGAACTGTTTAATTGCACTGTTTTTGGACCCATCTTAACAGCCCACATCGACTGCACGTGTATAAAGTGAGGTTCGCGAATTCAAAAGCTAGAAGTCACTGTGCAGGTGCATTCGCGTGCCTTTTGGTTGATAGTATCTCAGTACGGATGACAGAGCGCAATAGCGTTCCTGTGATGACGTGTTTACAGAGATAACACAAAAGTTGCTACTGTTGTTATAGCTGTCTGCGTGTTGTTTACATGTCTGAAAAGCGAACGCTACGAAGTGACAACACAATTTACGATGGCACTTTGCACAGTGCGGCTAATCGAGTAACTGCTGTTTTATAACCACAAAGTTCGTATCTGCTGCGTAAAAGCTGCCAAAGTAGTTTATGAGTGTTTCAGAACATATCATAGCTGATATTCAGCTTATTTTGACTTATTTTGGAATCTTCAGAATGAAGAGCTGTATATTTTTGGCTTCGCGTAACTTCACTTTGCCCCCAACAATTCTTTTATTTCACTCATTAAAAAAAATCTTCTTTCGTTTTGTATTAGAAAGTGTTTTTGTTAGATTTCATGTTATTTACGACTATTGGTGGTTTATAATTTCTGGATAAAATAATTGTTTGTTACTGAAATCAGTACTCAGTAAAAACACAATCCCCATTAGGAATGTTCAAAATGTTCAAATGTTTGTTAAGCTTATGGGACTTAACTACGGGGTCATCAGTCCCTCCCCATTAGGAGCTTATGCAACTATATACGACAGTGCCCTAAAATATCAATACACATGAGAAAAATGATGGAACACGCGAGGCAGTACATTAAGATTTATCTTAGAAGATAGATTAAGAAAAGGGAAACCTACGTTTTTGGCATTTGTGAATCTGGAGAAAGCTTTTGACAATGTTGACTAGAATACAATTTTTCAGATTCTGAAGGGAACAGGAAAAAAAGTATAGGTAAAGAAGAGCTATATTCAGCTTCTACCAGACAGCAATTATTAGAATCGAAGGGCACGAAAGGGTCGCAGTGGTTGGGGAAAGAGTAAGACAAGATTGTAGCATTTCACCAATGTTGTTCAATCTGTAAATTGAGAAAGCTGTGAAGGAATGTAAGGAGGCAATTGGAGAAAGAATTGCAGTCCAGGGAGAGGTAATAAAACTTTACGGTTTGCTGACGACATAGTAATTTGGTCAGAAACATCAAAGAAGCGAGAAAAGCAATTGAACGGGATGGACAGTGTCTTGAACGGAAGATATAAGATCAACATTAACAAGAGTCAAACGAGGGTAATGGAATGTAGTGTCACAGAATCAGGCGATGGTGAAGGAATTAGATTAGGTAATGAGACAATGAAAGTAGTAGACGAGTTTTGTTATTTGAGTAGCAAGGTAACTTCTGATGGCCGAAGTAAAGAAGATATAAAATGCAGAATGGCTAAGGGAAGAAACGCGTTTCTGAAGAAGCGAAATTGGTTGACATCCAATGTTAGTTTAAAATGTTGGGAAGTCCTTTCTGAAATCATTTATTTGGAGTGTAGCACTGTATGTGAGTGAAACGTGGACGATAAGGAGATCAGACAAAAAGATTATAGAAGCTTTCGAAATGTGGTGCTACAGACGAAGGATGAAGAGTACATGGGTAAATCATGTACCTAATGAGGAGGTGCTCAATAGAACTGGCGAGAAAAGGATTTTCTGGCATATCCTGACTAAGAGAAGAGATAAGTTGGTGGGACACATTCTGAGACATCGAGGAATTAGAAAGAAGTGTGTGGGGCAATAATCGTAGAGGGAGAGCGAGGAACGAAAACACTAATTAGAATCAAAAGGATGTAGGTTGCCGTACGTAATCTCAGATGAAGAGGCTTGCACCGGAGACGGTAGCGTGGCGAGCTGCAAAAGACCACTCAAACTGAAGACAACAACAACAACAACAACAATGTTCGATAAGCGTTCTGCAGTTCAGACACAGGAGGCATCCTCACTTTTTTTTTTTTTTTTTTTTTTTTTTTTTTTTTTTTTTTTTTTTTTTTTAAGTTGGGGATCGTGGAACAAATTGTTCCTACAATTCTGGAGAGATTTAGAGAAGTTCATTTCAGACTGCAGTATAACGTTGACAGACGACGGTAGCACGTCCACTCATCAGCACTGCTTGGCCACGACAGACTGGTCCGGTATTCACTGTTGACACTTAAATCTGCTACCATGGCTAACAGTTGATGTTGCTGGCTGGCCAGCGAAAACTCTATTATGTATCTCTTTGTACGCGCAGAGTATACTACCAGCTCCTCGTTGTAGTTACCGATGAAAGCAATGGTCTTTCAGACATACCTGCATGTCTCGAGGACATTTGCAACGCATCCAGCGACGCACAAGGAAACTGCGCCTCTTATTTCAGTAAACAACAGCAAGGCTTGCGACGGTTTCAGTAAATGACTCTACTTGTGCTCCACTTGCTGAGTGGAGTACACGATTGCTCAAAGGTGGCAGACAACGCCTGACATATGGGTTTGTATCGGTGTGGAACGCGTGCGCATACCGCATAATGGTGAACGCAACCGCTCGCGGGAAGCCTGTACAAATTTTCATAGGTGATGCTAATTCGCAACTGCGAATACATTCCTTGTGTTTCAAGTGAACACTTGTCAAAACAGTTAGGGAATCAGCTGAGATATCGACGTTCTGCGCTATTGTCATCGGTAGAATGCACTAAATTTGTAAGAAGCCTTATTGCCGGTTCTACGGTGTGCAGACAACATTGCGGCAACCGAGGTAGTGGTAACACCAGAACGTTGCTGCAGAGTGCGTTGCTATCGACATGTGCTCACTCTAGCAAACGATGTACTCGTTGATTTGGGTTCAGATAGAGTAGTGAGCAGGCAGTGCAGTCAAACAACAGAGTGACTTAGCCGTAACTGTGGCATGGAGGGGGGGGGGGGGGCACAGGAAGGTTGGAAGAGCGAGAGACACAGATGGAGGTGGCTGCAGTTATTGGAGTTCACCAAGACCTGGACGCGATTTCAGACAACAGGGAGCGTTAAAAGAAGGCGAGGCCTAGGTCGTCCACGGTGAACAGCAAGAGGTGACAGGTATCTCTGGCTAACAGCCTGTCGAGACAGGACGCTGAATGCAACTAAGCTGCAAAATGTTGAGATGGGTTTAAGTCTTAAGGGACTTAACGTCTGTGGTTATTAGTCCCTAAGCTTACAAATTACTTAAACTCACTTAAACCTAGACACAGCAAACACACCCCCATGCCCGAGGGAGGACTCGAACCTCCAACGGCGAGCAACCGCGCGCTACGCAGCGAGACGCTTAAGTCCGCTCGGCCACTCCACCGCGGCGAACTCAGCGGCAAAAAGACGCGCATTATCGACACAAACAGTCCGGATCGTCTTCGGGAATGTGGCCCCTACGCACGGAAGACAATGATGTTTGTCCCATTAAAACCACGACACGGCTTAGCCCGAAGATTGTTGTTGTTGTTGTTTTTATTTAGGGGGGACTGAACTGCTAGGTCATCAGTGCTCTGTTCATAGCGAAAACGCTACATTGTGATGTCAATAAAGGAAAATCTGGCACTGAAAGTAGCCCGAAGAAACTAGGTGGAAAAAAATCAGCATCGGAGTCGTAAAGAATGGCGCCGCCTTCTGTTCAAGATTTTGTGTTCAGCCTCACGGTCGTTGTTCCCTCATCTGTAGAGAACGTGGCACTTGGAGCACTCCTGTTTACGAGCAGGAGACATCAGCATATCATGGTGGGGGACAAACAAGATTCTTTGACCTTTTCTTGTGTCCTATGCTGGTGACATAGGAGATGGGTACCTTCTGGTGCATTGGTGGACAACATGCTTGACACTGAGGGAATTGAAATAATGTAGTAGCCAGCTTGTTCATCGGACTTAAACTGTAGGGAGCATGTCTGGGATTCACTAGGCAGATGCATTGCAACCAGAACACCACTCCCATAACGGTTGCAGAGCTGGATATTACACTCATGAAACAATGTCCAAATTTCCCTCTAGAACTGACTGATAACCTCGCACTGTCCATGCAACGCCAGTGGCCAACAGCACTGGCAGTTCGACGTGATCACACACCATATTAGTGGGCAACAATAATGACTTTTTCACTATTTTGGTAGCAATGTAAATCTCAAATAAAGAGTTGAGACTGCAAAATATCGTACTGTATCACCCAGAAATTACACTTGTAACCAATATCTGAATACACTACGTTATTGTGTATGATATCTCATCTGATTACCTAATATTTTGGGCAGCGTGTTATTGCAATTACCTTTGAAATAGTAAATTGTTGATTTACGATTCGTGCTTTTCTTCGTCTCGTTTTCATTTTAGTGCCTTTTGTAGATAGTTCATTGTTTCATATGGCACATGAAAGATAGTCGTCATTATGTGTCAGTTGAACAAGAGTTTGAGGATACAATTAGAACCAGCATGATATACTGATGTTGCCGCACATAAGCAGGATTGTTAGCAGTTGCAAGTTGTTTCCAGATGAGGGATCGACGATTGTCCGGCAGAACACAAAATCCTGGCTCATCTGTGAACTGAGCCCGGCGCTATTCGTTACGACTCCAACCCTGATGCTGCACCGCCCAGTTTCTGCGGGCTAAACAGCGGAGTGGTTTTGATCGGGTAGTCCTCCGTGTGTTTAAATGTTTGTAAATCTATAGGACTTACCTACTTTGGCTATTAGTCCCTAGGCTTACCAACTACTTAAAGTAAGTTAAACGAACATAAGGAAAGACAGACACACCTATGCCCCACGGAGGACCTCCAACGGCGAGCAAGCTGTCGCTCCGCAGCGAGTTGCGCCCGTGTGTAGAGGCTGCATCATTTCCGAAGACTTTTCGATACTGCTGGTCTTGTGGCTTCCTAGTTGGTGAGCTGCAGCTGGGTTGCATTCAGACATCTGTCTTAACCGGAGGCAATGGTCGTCTCTTGCTGATGTTACCAGTCAACGACCTTGGCCTCGCCTTCTTTTAATGCTTCCCAGGTTCTGGGAATCACACCGTGTGACACTCCAATATGTGCAGCCACGTCCAACCTCTCTATGGCTCTCCATGCCATACCTTCTAATAAATGACGTTGTAGTTGCATTGCACTTCCTGCTCATTAAATTATCTGAATCCAACTGTTTGTGCTGCGCTGGAGTAGCCGAGCGGTCTACAGCGTCTCGCTGCGGAGCGCGCGGTTGCTCGCCGTGGAGGTTCGAGTCCTCCCTGGGGCATGGGTGTGTTTGTCCTTAGATTAGTTTACCTAGGTTTAAGTAGTTTGTAAGCTACGGACTGATGACCACGCAGTTTGGTCCGATAGATTTACAAACATTTGAACAACTGTTTGTGTCAGTTGTTTGTTAGAGTAAACACATGTCACCGACAACACTCTCTGGATGTTGTTCAAATGTTTGTTAAGCTTATGGGACTTAACTACGGGGTCATCAGTCCCTAAACTTACAAACTACTTATCAACTACCTTATACTAAGGACGGCACAAATATCCATGCCCGAGGGGGGATTCGAACCCCCGACCGTAGTGGCTGTGCAGACCGTAACTGGAGCACTCCCTGGAGAAAGGTACTGTTATTACTGATGTCTCGGTCACCGTAATGCTGTTGTCTCCACTCCACAGAACCGATAGTAAGATGCCGTACCATTTAGTTCACTCTGCCGATGACAGTACTTTAGAGCGTAGACATCCCAACTCACCTTCTACTGTTTTGACCAGTGTAATAACTGCAGCGAATTATTAACAATGGCCGTAATGTACGACTCGTGCACTGTGAAGCTGCGTCAATAATCCCAAATGTCTAAACGGACTCCAGCATCGCTCGTTAACAGAATCTTGCGTCTCTCTGGTGGCCCTCAGTGGAATTGGGCGCTCCGAGAGGTCGCCGCGCGCGCCAGGAGACCAGGTTCGAATCCCGCGCCGGCCGGCGGGGCTGACCCGTGACCTTTGGCGCGCGGGGTCAGGTCAGGTCAGGTCCGCTCCGCCGCCTCCGGTTGCCACGGCGACGCGCGTCGTATCGAGCCGGCCCGGCCGCCACCTGTTGTGTGCAGCGGGGCCACGCCCACCACAACAGCCGCTCACAACAGCTCCTCACTGCAACACGGCAGGCGGCGTAACACGGTCGTCACGAGTCACTGGTGATGTATTTTCACGTTAGCCTTTTTGGCCCACTTTAGGTTACGGTAGTAACACTAAAGGTGGGCCTTTGCGATCGTCTTCTACAGCTCGAAATTTACGTGAAAATAACTGCTTAACTATTCATCTGACACAAAAATTGAATAACCGAATTTGTAGTGGAGAAAATTCTCTACAACTCTGCATTTTTTTTTTTCATATCTCGTAGCGTTTCAAAGATATTTGCAAAAATAACGGCGATTTTGGGATTATGTCTGTCTGTCTGTCCGTAACGTGTTCCCTGTTTTTAAGACGGACCGTTCAGCCGATCAGCACCAAATTTTACAGACATGATTGTAGGCCGCCAGAGACCAGAACCTCCCTTTTTCAATCTTTCGGACAAAAAATACGGTAGTAATAGCAAACAAAGCAGTTTGTAATATAATTGTAATTACAAACGAACCGTTCATCTGACACGAAAATTGAATAACCTACTTGGTAGAGGGGAAAATTCTCTACAACTTAGCTCCCTTATGTTATTTTATATATATATATATATATATATATATATCTCGTATCGTTTGAGAAATATTTGCAAAAATAACGGAGATTTGACACCTTCCATTGAATTAACGAAAACCAGCCGTTCGGAGATGTCACGTGACATTCCTCGCCAAGAACTGTCTCTGGCATACGCCATCTTGCGTTGCGTAATTGATGATTTTCTTATTGTAACTTACATGTTGTCATTTCAAAGCAATGGCGCACTGAAGAATTAACAAAAACACATTGTTCTTCGTACGAAACATGATAATCTATTGTCTACAAATGTCATATTAGCATCAGTCAACAACGGCCATCAATAGTGTGAGATTAAAGGAATCATCTTTTGATTGATAGCCATAGTCGCCGGGCGCCGTGGCTCAGCGCGTCCGGTCAGAGGGCTGAACGGCCTCTGTAATAAAAAAAAAAAAAGCTGAGCCAAGAACAAATCGAACAAAAACGAACAAACTTGATCAACGTCCGCAACGAGCAGAACTACACATAGAGCAAAATAAAAAAATATAAAAAAATAGCGTAGTGGACAAGGCGTTGGACTATGACGCTTAAAGGACGGTGGTTCGGAACCCGCCACTACCTAACTTTTTTTTTCCTACAAGGGTTTCAGACACTATTTTAAATAATTTTTTATGATTTAGATTTTTATTTTGGTCCAAAACGTTGGCAAAAACCTATAAAACTACAAATCTAAAGTGGGCCGTAAAACACATCAGAACGATTTTTTAAAATATAAACTGAACCTAATTCTCGCGATAATGTGAGATGTACTATGCGAAAACTTTGCACATGATATTGTAAATATTTATTTCATTTATTTTATTTGATTTATGATGTGTTGAAGACGACGAGCTTTTCGGCTTTTCGCCATTTCATGTCAGCTGCAGTACACGCAATATATATAATTAAAAATATTCCTATAGGGACAATTTATAATAGCTGGTCTATATATTTACGTTTTCTTTTTACAGGATAATGTCCTGGACAGCTTTTTCTTGCAGTTTTTGTACTCATATATTTTTAGAAGATATATTGAGCAAGTTATTATTGGCATTATTATTTTCGTAGCACAATTAACTCCATTGAAATTTGTCTGTGTACGAAGAGTATGCATTTTACGATCTTTTATTGGAATTTCGGCGATGTAAGCTTTGAACAAAGATCGTAATATTTCAGGTTTGATATTTATTTAGCAATGATATAATTTTTGTTAATATCGAAGTTGTTTTCAGTGATGTTACTTGTGTACACAGTCATCTCTACACACAGTGTCACACATACATACAGTTATGTCTGTGGCTGCATATAGAGATTGTCATACTTGACGCTTGTTTCCAACGATATAATTTAGGGTAATATCTTTTAAATAAATCTTTCAAAATACGTGAACTCGAAAAAAAATTACAACAAACACCACTCCAGCACATATTGCTGAAAAAAGAAAAAGTAAAATATTTACAGCAACTATTATAAATTGTACTTACAGAAATATTTGCATATTCGTATCTATATATATATATAGTATGTATTGCAGTTGACTTGACAATGGGGTCGTTTTTAAATAACACCTAATAAATAAAATAAAAATAGTGTAGTGCTGAATGCAATGAACATTTAAAATGTCATTTCATAACCCAATGTATGTTGAAAAGACGTTTTTGAAAAAAAAAAATGAAGCCATCGCAAAACTTCGAGTTTACAGTAAAACACGATTTCCGTTTATTTTGTTTTATTGGTGAATCTAATAAAACATGTCCTAGACGCGTATCCGCCGTAATTTTCTACAGCTTCCAGAGAAGCAAAAAATAATTTGGGATAATTTGTAATTTATTAACTACTTGCTCCAGTTTCTTTTTAATTGCACACAATTGCACAAAGTTTTCAACACACATTATAGACATTTTATTTTTGGAAAATGATAGTGATAAAGTTAACTAAAACTACATCAATGTATCAGATAATCTGCTTTTATTAATACCACAGAAGACCAGAATTTATTTTAAACCGGAAAAACAAAGCTCAGTGTTAGGGAAATTGTACAGTTTACATACAATTTTACAATTCATTCACAATACATGCTTAAAAATGTCTCACTACTTCAATGCATTTAGCTACACACTATTCCTGGAAAACTACTGTAGACATACTTCTGGCACATGTTTTATTAGATTCACCACACGAATAACAAAAAATAAATGGAAGTCGTTCTTTACTTTAACTTCGTGTAGTTTCGCAATGCATTCATATTATCGAGGTTGCTAAATTTCAGACAAAGTATTCTGCTTTAACAGTAACTAAACATTTAAGGACATATATTTATACGCACCTTTCTATTTAGTTTTACTTGCGTAATAGCATATTAAAATATTTGCATGTCTTCGTGAATCACCCTGCTAATACCGAAAATTGTTGATGGCACGTTTTCGTTCAATTTTGAACGGCGTGTTTTATATTAAAATCTGTTTCACAACTGTACTAATTTTATTGGCATTTTCATATATATTATAAAAACGTGAAAAAAATATCTTTACTTTTATATTTGATGTTATACACCTTTTCAAGAAGTTATATTCGCACGTCCGTTTTCACTGTCAAAAACACTTTCAAGCAAAATCATTTGTCTCTTCCACTATTAGTTCCTAGAATTGCTGAGTGAATAAAAAGGCGAAAATGACACGGTGTAATAGAAGAGAGAAACCCATAAAGTCATGGAGCAGAATTAAACCTGGTGGATCCTCACTCGTCTTCAGGAAAGAAAACGGAAGATATGAAGCCTTGTGTAATTGAGAACTTATGCCAGATTATGAAACCTTATAAATGGATCTGCGCGGAGATACCATGCGGTTCTAGGCGTCATGTCAGGAACTGCATGGCCGCTTCCGCTGGAGTTTAGAGTCCTCCGTAGGGCTTGCGCCCGCGCGTGTGTGTGTGTGTGTGTGTGTGTGTGTGTGTGTGTGTGTGTGTGTGCGTTCTTCTTCTTCTTCTTAGTATGAGTTAGTGTAGTAGTTTGTAATTGTAGGGCCCGATGGCCACAGCATTTTCGTCCCTTAGATTAACGATCATTTGAACATTTCTTATCACCGCCACTGCTACGAGTGCTTTTGTAGCACCATGTCTTCACGAACACTAGTTGACTTCTCTTTATCCACCTTCAAACTCTAAGCATCCGACAAAAAACTCTTAACTCATCGTCCGTTTATTTTCACCAGTGTAAGATGCTAAGACCATCGTCTGCAGTGTATGGTTTTCGTGGTCTACTTCCATACGGCTATATGGACTCTCCGATTTCGAGGAACTACGAAGGAATAATAAGATAAAAAGGATGTACTGCTTGTGATAAAAATTGTGTATAGAAATTACACGATTATTATTTCATTTCTGGTGATCCGCCCCGGCTTTGCGAGGGTGCATACATTCCATATCTGTAAAAATCAGTGTGTGTCGGTGTGCTTCTTCTCGTCTGAACTGCTCATCGATCATGTTTCACTGCAGTGCGTGACCCTCCTGAAGTTGAATACTTTCAGAGAAACGGTACAAACACTCAAGTTTGTTTTAGACCATAACATTTTCCCAGAAATCTTCCTAGTACAATTCTTTGTAGTGCATGTTACAATTGTTTAAAATTGTAATATGTACTAGGAAGAGCTTTTGGTTATTTTATGGACCTGACTTTTATGTTTTATGCAGGGCATACGAGTCGTCATGACTTGCATTCTGCACTGATGACTTTACATCATGGGAAGGAAATCTACCGGGTGATCAAAGAGTCAATATAAATTTGAAAAAATTAATAAATTACGGATAGAGAGGTGAAAATTGACATACATTCTTGGAATGACATGGGGCTTTATTAGAACAAAAAAAAAAAAAAAAAAAAAGGTTAAGAAATTGACGGAGTAAAAACATTAATGACAGTCGCAGCAGA
Organism: Locusta migratoria; assembly: GCA_026315105.1. NCBI lineage: Eukaryota > Metazoa > Arthropoda > Insecta > Orthoptera > Acrididae > Locusta > Locusta migratoria. The sequence continues at coordinate 40,167,629 of CM048749.1, forward strand.
TGACAAGCTCTCACTACTAAAATCCTTCTAGGTCACAGGTTTTACCCTCGATTAATCTGGTGTTGAATGTTTCGGTAACAGTGTATGCACCGGTGGTGTAATAGAGCTGTTTAAACAAGACTGGCAATCAAGTGAATCTTCCGTTCGGAACTGATAGTGCCTCACCATAACCCCGGACATGCTGTACAGTGCTGTTCACATCATTATTCCTCGACTACAGCTATTGTTGAGGAATGATGGTGAACATATTAAGCATTTCCTGTAAAGAACATCATATTTCCTTTGTCTTAATTTGTTATGCTACTTATTGCTTTTCTGATTAGATGAAGCGCCATCTGTCAGATATTCTTTGAACTTTTTGATTTGTTTTTTGGTCCTAATAAAACCCCATGTCATTTTCCAATCATGTGTGTCAAGTTTTACCTCTCTATCTACATTATTCCGTGATTTATTAAGTTTACAAATTTATACTGCCTTTGTGAACACCCGGTATATGTAAAGTTTATTGAAATAAATACTTAGTATCGCCCACCAAGCAAGAAAATTCTTAATTTTATTACAATATTCAGGTAGGCAAGCACAATCTCCATTATGGAGCTAAATTATCCAAACTTATTGTACCATATAACACAGTGGAATGAAAATGAGCAGGGTATGAAAATTTATTTTTTATTTAGTGTCCTCTACGTCTGATAACACTCTAATTGCAAATACAGATTTTTAAGGCGTTTCTATTGTTCTGCGGTGTGCTTCACCTAACTGAATTTATTGTCATGTTGTAATCCGAGAAATTTAATACTGTCAACCTCTTCTGTCTGCTCTTCTTCACACTTTATGCGTATGTTAGATAGAAACCTCTTACATGTTCTGAACTTGATGTAGCAAGTATTTTCAAAGTTCAGTGTCAATGAGTCGGTTTTAAACCATTTATTAATGTTCATGAAAATATCATTACGGACCTTTCTAGAACTATACTCGACATGTTATTTATTGAAATATTTGTATCATCTGCAAACAATGGGAACTCTGCTTCTGGCAGTGTAACTGATGAGAGGTCATTGATGTAAACAAGAAAAAGCAATAGACTATGAAGGAAGAAGGAAGATTAGTATTTAACTCCCCGTCGACAACGTTGTCATTAGAGGCGGAGCTTACGCTCGGATTGTTTGGGCAAGGATGAGGACGGAAATCGGCCGTGCCCTTTGAAAGGAACCATCCCGGCATTTGCCTGGAGTGATTAAGGGAAATCACGGAAAACCTAAATCTGAATGGCCAGAGGTGGATTTGAACAACCGGCCTCCCGAATGCGAGTCCAGTGCGTTACCACTGCGCCACCTCGCTCGGTGCCTAAGATGGATCCTTGTGGAAAACCACATATAATTTCTTCTCAATCCGACGATGACTGATGGCTTAATTCACTAGTCCCTTGCACCGACACCCTTTCTTTCCTGTTAGCAAGATATAACTTGAATCATTTTGCAGAATTGTTCGTGGCATCATTGAATTCTAATTTACTTAAGTGGATGTTTAGTTCACACAATCAAATGCCTTTGACAAATCTGAGAAAAACACCAGCCCGGACTATTTTGCTAAGGAAGGGAAAGGAAATCAACCGTTCCCTTCCAAAGATACCACATATCGTTCAGCTGCATTGATTTAGGGAAGTCACGGGAAACTTAAATCTGGTCGATTTGAACCCACTACCTCCCGAATGCAGTTCCAACGAGCTGTCCGCCACGTCACCCGCCCAGTGATGTCTTCCTGGGCGCCTATGCCATCGCTTATCGTGGCTTGTGCACGAACCAGGAGTTAGTTCTAGCTTTCACGCGATAGATTGTCACTCCAATATTCAAGAAAGGCAATAGGAGCGACCCCCAAAATTACAGGCCCATCTCATTAACGTCGATTTGCAGTACGATTTTGGAACATATACTTCGTTCGAACATTATGAACAACCTCGAAGAAAACGACCGATTAACCATTTGTGAACACGGATTCAGAAAGTACAGCTCTTGCGAAGCACAGCTTGCCATTTATTCACATGAAGTAATAAATGCAATCAACAATGGATCTCAAATCGCCGGCCGCAGTGGCCGAGCGGACTGAGGCGCTTCAGTCACGGTCTGTACGGTCACTTCGGTCGGGGGTTTGAATCCCCCCTCGGGCATGGATATTTGTGCCGTCCTTAGTTGTAGCTAGTTCATAAGTAGTTTGTAAGTTTAGGGACTGATGACCCCGTAGTTAAGTTCCTTAAGCTTAACAAACATTTGAACATATTTGATCTCAAATAGATTCCATATATCTGGATTTCCGGAAGGCTTTTGACACTGTACCTCACAAGCGGCTTCTAATGAAATTGCGTGCTTATGGAATATCTACGCAATTGTGCGATTGGATTCGCGATTTCCTATCAGAAAGGATACAGTTTGTAGTAATTGACGGTAAGGCATCGAGTAAAACAGAAGTGATATCTGGCGTTCCCAAGGGAAGCGTTGTAGGTCCCCTAATCTTCCTTGTGTTTATAAACAGATTTAGGAGACAATCTGAATAGCTTTATTTTACTGTTCACGAATGATGCTGTCGTTTATAGATTAGTGACGTTAAGAGAGGATCAAAAGCAACTGCAAAACTATTTAGACAAAATTTCTCCTTTGCACGAAAATTGGCTATTAACACTAGATAATGAAAACTGTGAAGTAATACACTTGACCACTAAAAGAAATCCGCTGAACTTCAATTACAAGAAAAATCAGTCAAACCATAAGGTTGTAAACTCTACCAAATACCTAGGAGTTACAATTACAAACAACTTTGACTGGAGAGAACACATAGAAAATATTGTGGGGAAGGCGAACCGAAGGTTACGTTTCATTAGCAGAACGTTTCGTTATGCAACAACTGCAACAGAGAGACTGCCTACATCACCGCTGTGTGTCCTCTCCCGGAGTACTGTTGCCCAGTGTGGAACCCTCACCAGGTGGGACTGACGGAAGACATTGAGAAGGTTCAGAGAAGGTTCAGATAGTTTTGTTTTATCACGTTACAGGGGGGAAAGCGCCACGGAAATGTTGCACGATTTCAGGTGGAAATCATTAAAAGAACGACATTATTTGTTGCGTTTAGATCTGTTTGCGAAATTTCAATCACTGAATTTTACTTCTGAATGTGAACATGTTTTGCTAGCACCCACCTACATATGGACACATGACCATCATAATAGAATATGAGAAATCAGATCAGAAACAGAACGATTCAGGTGTTCTTTCATCCTGCACGTTATAAGAGAATGGAACGGTAGAGAAGGGTTTTGATAGTGATTAATGAACCCCTTTCCAGGCACTTAAATGTGATTTTCAGTCTCTATGTAGATGTAGATCGTTTTATCCCACGTTGTTTCATACACTGGAAATCGTAGGTCCTCAAAAATTTCATAATATGCGACCGTAAAACTTATTGGAATGGACATTGATTTGAACTGAAGTTACAAAATAAAGATAAACAAATGTAAAGCATGGATCATGGAAGTCACTTTCCGAACGAATTTGTCGCCTCTGTTGCCTTGTACGGAAAGTAAAGCATGGATATTAAGCAATTTAGACAATCATAGGATGGAAGCTTATGAAATATGGTGTTGCAGAAGCATGTATAGACCGAGTAACGAATATGAAGCTACTGAATCGAATTAGGAAAAGAAAAAAATTGTGGCACATCATGACTACAACGACGGATATGCAGGTATGCCAAATCTTGAGGTGGTGGGAAATTTGTCAGAAGTATAGGGACTGGATTGTTGTCGAGGGATATAGAGACACGAATGCAGACGGTGAAATAGGCCGGAGTACCATAGAAAACAAAACAGTCTTTAGATCGAGGACGTTAACAATAACAGTGATAGCTTTTGGATACATTTCGCACGAAATACGGAAGGAATTCAGCTACATGAGATTCGTAAGATAGCAAAAATTATATTCGTGCTGTTAATAAATGAAGTCAGCAGTTGTTGAGGCGTTCAGGGGCAATAAAACACCACTCATTCCAACTTCAATGTAGAATTACTCATATAAGCAGAACTGCCGTATATCTGTTCGCGATACGACAATCCCCAAAAGTTCTGCGCGTAACTTGCAAGTTACAAGATAACAGCTAAAACTCTTCCTGCCGCGTCATCGTCTTCAATAAAACTGCAGCCAGCCACAAACACCGCCTTACGGCGTAATAGCAGGCAATGCACGTTCATTAGGAATGGAGAGAAGGCAGATTGGGCTTTTAATGTCCCATCTGCATACACGCCGTCACAAGAGCACTTGCGCGGATGGAAACGGAAGTGCTGGACTGCGTTAGCATATAGCTTACGTGTTCAGCATAAACGTTATTACTGTCATTGCGTTTATGGGATAGACGGTTACTTGTCTGGTTTATCGCTCCAGATTCAACATTTCTGGGAGATTAAAATATTGCTCCGCAGGAAAAGAACACCCTCTCTGAACGCATAATATCTGTTCGCTCCTTCGTTTCACAAAATACAGTGGACAGCAGGTTAAGTAGCTCACGTTTAACACCATAGTGGCATAGTTACAGTCGAATCGATTCAGTTAAATAATATCGTCTTGAAAATCCAATATATACATTGAAGTGTGTGACTGGACAGAGGAAAACCAAATTGAGGCCATTACGTTGTTTGTAACAGTGATGCAGGTTGTAGCCTTTTCCTAGGGTTATTCAATCTATATATCGAGCAAGCTGTGAAGGAAAGCAAGGAGAAATTTGGAGAAGGAATTAAAGTTGTGGGTGAACAAACAAAAACTTTGCGGTTTGCCGATGACAATGTAACATTGTCAGAGACAGCAAAGGACCTGCAAGAGCAATTGAATTAAATGGAGATTATCTTGAAAGGAGAGTATACAGTAAACATCAACAAAAGCAAAACAAGGGTAGTGGAATGTAGTCTGAGAAAATTTAGCGTTGGAAGGAATTGGATTAGATAACAAGAAAATACAATTATTAGTTGACTGTTGTTATTTCGGTATTAAAAAACTTCTGATTTCCAAAGTAAGAAAGATATAAAATGTAGAATGACTACTAGAAGAAATCATTTCTGAAGCAACAAAATTTGTTGACATCCAAAATTAATTTAAATGTTAGGGTGCCCTTTTCGAAGACATTTGTCTGTAGTAAAGCATTGTACAGGCGAGAGACGTGAGCGATAAGGAGTTCAGACAAAAAGATGAAATCTGGTGCTGCACACGAATACTGGAGATGTGTCGGTGGATCCCGTAACTAATGAGGTGGTGCTCAACAGAATTGTCGAGAAAACGAATTTCTTGGATATCTTGATTATGAGAAGGGATCTGTTGGAGTGACACACACTGAGACATCAAGGAATTCTCATTTTAGCACTGGACGGAAGTGTGTGCAGTAAAAAAAGGGGTCGGAGACAAAGGGGCGACTACAGTGAGTACATTCACATGGATGTGGGTTGCCGTTCTTATGACAAAACTAAAAGGCTTTTACAGGATATAGTAGAGTGTAGAGCTGCATCGCACCTGTCTGCCGACTGAACACCACAACAATCGTACAACGCCAATATCTTTTGGCGAAGTTACTGTTTTCTATCGAGGCATATAGGGGTTTTCCCCACTAATAATCAACTTTCAAATCAGTCTCTGAATGAGACATCAGCTGCATGATCTTTGCTTGTATACAGAATGAAGCTTGCGTTAGTCCTTCCCAGCAACAAAATTTACAGATAAGTACAAACATTTTTGTCGCCGACACACCGCCAACGAAATAAGGAAATGAAGAAAAGTCTATCGCTTACAACCTTTTTGTTATTCTTGCCGTAAAACATCACCATGCGGTATGACGTTATATTTTATTACGTCATGCTACTAATTCTACTGGGAAAACGTATGTTGCATTGTAGCTCCTAGGTATTTGGTAGAATTTACGACCTTACGGCTTGACCGATTTATCGTGTAATTGAAGTTCAGCGGATTTCTTTTAGTGGTCAAGTGTATTACTTCACTCTTTTCATTATCTAGTTTTCAGAAGTGCCACCGAATGTCCTCCAGAATATGGAAACCAAAGAGCTTACGGTGGCAATGATTCGCTCTTCAGAATCGATCATAAAGTGCCATTAGAGCTTGCAATGTCTCCTGAGTATGATAAAATACTTCAGTATTACTTTTTTATATAAAAGTACCAAATGAAACTTTCACAAAACTAACATCGTATTAGTAAAAATTGTTTGTAACGTTTTTATGGAAAATGAAAATCTATTAATAAACAGTGATTCGATGTTGCACAGGCAGTGTACATTTATTGGCTGAAGCTTGTCTTATAAGTATAGATATCGACAGAGAGCTGTCTTTTATTCCTAGCTCCCAACTGATATGGACGATTAATCTAGCATTAAACTATAGTGTTACAAAATTTTTAGTTTCATTCCACTAAGGTACTAACAAATATCCTTTCATAATTTCATTAAGAAATTTTTTGAAACACTTTCAATACTTATTCCTGTAGGAATATTTGTACAAATGGTGTGTTTAATTTGTGTTTAACATACGATACAAAATTTCATTCAGCCTAAAATATCATCATTTCCCTACAAAATTACAAGTTCAGATTTTTGATTTGTTTAAAGAAGTACTTAATTATAGCGAAAAGTTCGAAATGATTTTCATTTTTTGGAGCGCACCATTTTATGTGGTGAATGCATTGTGAGACTGGTAGTAATGCACGTTTGCTATATAGATATTTTACTCGGTACAAGCAATTTAAGAAGTAACATTGTAATGACTTCAGCCGAAATAAGACACTGCAAAAAAATCTCTGCTTAATTAATTTCGAGGCGTAAGTTTATTTTATGTAATGGTTCACTTCTTCTCGCACAATCAATCAGAACCCACTAACTAACGAATCTGAATTATTAAATGAAAAAAGAGCTGCTACAATCTTCAGCAGGGGCCGATGACTGAGCAGTCTAGTCCCCTCTAAACAACAACAACAATCTTCAGCCATGCACTTCACAGCCCGTGTTACCTACAGTTTTTGCTTCGTATAAAGGTTTCTTTCTCATCAATGAGTCTGACCGTTCCTACAGGAGCTGGGTGCTCACTTTACTTGCCCCGCCTCCTGCTGCAGACGCTACCCGGGGTGTAACCAGTCTATTATAACAAACACATCCAGATTGGATAAAATATGCTGATATTAAACCTGTATACAAGAAAGGGGATAAAAAGAGATCATAAAAGTACAGACCGATTGCACTTTTGCCAGCATTCTCGAAAATTATAGAAAAGGTAATGTACAAGAAGCTTCAAACCACCCGACCACGAAAAACATATTGTTCACAACATAATTTGGATTCCTCAAATTTCCCATTATAGTGAAGGCCGCTTACGCATACAGTGAGATTTTACTATATTCATTAGATACTAAATTACATACAGTAGGTGTTTCCCTTGATGTGTGAATGGTATTTGATTTTATGACCCACAACATCCTTTAAATACATTAGAATTCTAAAGTGTCACAGGCAATGCTGTAAAATGGTTCACGACGTACCTCATTAACAAGAAACAAAGAGTGTGTGAGTGCAATGGATTAGGGAACTATGCCATCAGTCATCATCATATTGGAAAGAAATTACATGTAGTGTCCCACAAGGATTCATCTTAAGACCATTCCTTTTTCTTGTTATATTAAAGAACTATTATCAGTTACACTGAGAGGCAGAGCTCATTGTATTTGCATACGATAGAAGTATTGCAATAACTAGCATGTCGGGCATAGTTCTAGAAAGGTCTGCTAGAGATTAATTCATGGACATTAATAAATGGTTTAAAGCCACCCCATTGACATTAAACTTAGAAAAGACTTACCACATGTAGTTCAGAAGATGTAAGAGGTTTCCATCCAGCATATGAATAAAATATGTAAAATAATAGATAGAAGTGGTTGACAGTATAAATATTCTGGGATTACAACTTGATAAGAAATGACGCTAGGAACAGCACACCACAGAACTGCAGAAACAGCTTTAACAAATCTGAATTTGCAATTCGAGTGTCATCACACATAGGCGACATAGAAATAAAAAAGGTTGCATATTTTGCTTGCTTTAATTCCATAATGGCATATGGTATAATCTTTTGGGGTAAAATCTAAGGAATAGCTCGGTTATAAATTACGGGATGACATTCCCTCAGAGCTACGGAAGTGTCTGGGAGAACTAGCCATGACAAAACTATTTTACGTGGTGAGTAAAATGTATGAGACAGGCGAAATTACTTCAGACTTTAAGAAAAATATAATAATCCCCATTCCAAAGAAAGGAGGTGCTGACAGGTGTGAAAATTACAGAACCATCTGTTTAATAAGTGTTAGTTGCAAACTTTTAACACGAATTACCTACAGAAGGCTGGAAAGGCTGATAGATGCTGACGTCGGGGAAGATCAATTCGGATTCAGGAGAAACGTACGAACAGGGGATGGAATATTCATCTTATGACTTAACTGTGAAGATACATTAAGGAAAGGCAAACTTACATTTCTAGTTTTTCTAGATTTAAAGAAAGCTTTTGACATTGTTGATTGGAATGCACTCTTTAAATTCTGAAGTCAGCAGGGAACCCGAAGATCATTTACAATTTGTACTTTAATCAAACAGTTGTTATTAGACGTGAAAGGCATGAAAGGGGTGCAGTGGTTGAGAAGAGAGTAAGAAAGGGTTGTTGCCGTTCTCGAATGTTATTAAATTTATATATGTACTGTGAAGAAAAGGAAACAGAAATTTGGAGAAGGGCAAAGAAATAAAAACATTGTTGATGAGAGATTATGTGAGAGACAGCAGAGGACCTGGAAGAGCAATTGAAAGGAGTGGATTGTGTGTTGAAAAAAGCGTATAAAATGAACATTAAGAAGAGCAAAACAAGGATAATGGAATGCACTTCTACAAAATCAGGTGATGGTGAAGGAATTAGGAGGAATTAGATCAGGCAAAAAAAAAATAAATAAATAAAAAATAAAACAATAAAGGTGGTAGATGAATTTTGTTACTTGGTCAGAAAAATAACGTATGATGGTCGCAGGATGGCAAAGGGAAGAAAAGAATTTTAGAAAAAAAATGCTGACGTCGAATATACTTTAAGTGTAAGGAAGTCTTTTCTGAAAGCATTTGTGTGGAGTGTTGCTTTGTACTGAGTGAAACTTAGACGATAAATAATTCACACTGGAAGAGGATAGAGGCTTTTAAAATGCTACAGAAGAATGCTGAAGATTAGGTTGGTAGATCGCGTAACTAATGAAAAGGTACTAAATAGAATTGGGGAGATAAGGAATTTCTGGCATACCTTGACTAAAAGAAGGGATCTATTGATAGGACATATTCTTAGACACGAAGGAATCGTAAATTTAGCATTGGAGGGAAGTTCAAATGTTCAAATGTTTGTTAAGCTTATGGGACTTAACTACGGGGTCATCAGTCCCTAAACTTACAAACTACTTATGAACTACTTACTAACTACGAAGGCACAAATATCCATGCCCGAGGGGGGATTCGAACCCCCGACCGTAGTGGCCGTGCTGACCGTGACTGGAGCGCCTCAGTCACCTCGGCCACCATGGCCGGCTTGGAGGGAAGTGTTTGGGGGAAAAAATCGCAGAGGGAGACTAAGAGATGAGTACAGTATGCAGATGTCGTTATTATGAGGAGATGAAGACGCTTGTTAAGGATAGAGTAGGGTGGAGAGCTGCATCAAACCAGTCTCCGGACTGAAGACCAACAACACCAACATTACTCTAAATGCGACATGATGCCCTATCCTGATTTGGCACCTTATAACTGAAACCTTATCCAAAGTGACTATAAAGTTCTTTGGTGCAAGATTCATTTCATCGAATCTGAAACACCCAGTAACCGTTTTCGCTTTGGGCCGCGGGGCGACATGAACTGCAACTATCGTAATATTTAGCTGCCAGGCAACGGCGCTCGTTTCGAATGTTGAACGGGAAATTTATGAGCGCCTGCGGTCAGTCGGGATTTAATTACAACGACAGCGAGTCGGGTGCTAATTAGAGGGGGAGGGAGGGAGCTTAGGAGAGCAGAAAGCGTTACGAGCGCAGTCGGGGGCAAGCAGACGGCGCAGTTAACGCCGGCCGATGCGGGCTGCGCGCCAGGCTGACGAAGCCGGCTAGGCCGTGGCACGCGACAAACTGGCTGCTCACGCTGCACGAGCGTTTCGTGCCTGCTGTAAACCAGCACCCAACCTTAGGGTAGGGCCATAGTGAACGGCTCCCCGCTAGCTGCTCGGCCGCTTAACTGGCAGCGGTCGGACCGCGCGCGCTGCAACGGCGCGATGGCAGCTGGTGGCGGCCACAGTACGCAGCCAACCGCGCGCCGGCTGATGCCAATACATGACCAAAATTACTTGTCCATTTTCTTGCTGAAAAAAATACTGCATGTGTATGAAACAAAGCTACATCGCACTCCGGTGTCAGTTTTTCGATAAAAATTCTCCTCCTGCTGTAAAAAACCACCTCTCCCGGTTTTGTGTGTTTTCCTTGACGTAGGATACTTCTCACTCGATTATGAGGAAACTAAGTGTCGTACCTCACTGAGTTTTGCACATCTAGCAGGCTAACATAACAGCTTCATAACGGAGTGTCTGTTTTTCCGGTATTTGCCATAGTTATTACGATACTTAATTTCCAGTTAACCTATCGCATAACATTTGAAGCTTTTGCAGTGAAAAATATAGTCGCTGACTACTTTTCGTTTGTTTAACTTTAGGTTATACATTACTGTGTACTAAATGTAGCCAACATTGTGAAATTGTTTTTAAACCTGAATAGAAAGCGATACATCGCTCCAGTATAGCGAACTGGGTGTTGAAATTTGAGGGCGCTAGCGCCGCGCGCTCTCCTTCGGCGCGCCATGTACACAACTACTGAGCCTCTAGCCTGCAGCTCAGTCAGTCAACCTTCGTAATAAAGCACATGAACGAGCCAACAGAAAATGACTTTAAAAAATAGCAAAGTTTATCTGGGACAGATGTCAGTTCTCTAACTCGTTTTAAAATATTGGTGGCATACTGGTTCGGATAACAAGATGGCAGTAAATCTAGTTCTATGTCTTAAAGTTACAAATATTGGATTGGTAGCTGTCACTGACGGAAAATTGCAAGTTCATAATGGTGACTGTAGGGTTCTAAGGAAAAGAGAATGCTAGTGCTTGTGTTGAATGCCCCTTCCGACATGCAATAGAAATAGGAAGACTAAAATTACCAGAAGAATTTTTGACAGGATTGAATAGCAAGCGTCTAAATGTTATCCAAGGCGCTGCAGCATTTTTCCTCTGAATCAATATTTAATTAGTCTTTCTCCACAAAAAACAACAGTGGGAGGACATTAAGTTGGAATAATAAGTTCGTATGTGCAGCTTAAGTGCTATAATGTAACTGCTGTTATAATTTGGCACCATTCACGGATGATGACGAAAAAAAAAATGTTCTGATCGCAAATTGCATAAAATGCCAAAACTGGACTCACTAGTTTCTGGCATGGGGTAATAACTGTTAGATCACGACAGGGAAAAAGTTGCAACTGTTGTCCTATAACCTCAACATACATACAAAGTAACTATATTAGGCTTTCTATAGTCCATGGTGTGGCTGATACAGCAACCAGTCAAATTTTAATTTCAAGTAAAAACAGTCTTGGTTGCAAAGTGGTTTTATCAATTACCAATGACGCGTTTCGCCCTCAAAGTAGGGTATCATCACATTATCTGCATGACAAACCTTACACAAATTGCTACAACAGCCCCTGTTTCACTATTTTAAATATTGTAGTAATTCTTGTGTAACATTTGTCATGCTGGTAAGATGATTGCCTGCTGTGAGGGCAGAACGCGTCATTGGTAATTAATAACACCACTTTGCAACCAAGACTGTTGTACTTGAAATTACCCTATAACTGACAGTGTACCGTCTGTCACAGTGTATGTATTTTGAGATTATAGTAGGTCAGCAGTTACAATTATTTCACTGTCAAGGTTCCTAATCACATACCGACATTTTATACTGTTCACGAACAAAAAAATTTTTGATAAGGTAAATTGAGATGGAATGGCAGCAAAGTAATTAAGAATGAAGTAGCCTCGTGTTAGTGACTCACAAAAAAGCCAATTTTACGTGAAACCTTTAGCAGAGAAGTCCATTTCATATTATGAGCTAAATAACCTATCTACACGTAAATTATCTTGAATGTCTAGTTGTTTGCTATATTAAAGTACTGGTATTCTTGCACCAATATGAACAACAAGATGCAATTAAAGACATTGCAAAATCGGTTGTGCGAGTCTACAAAAGTTAAATAAAATTCAGCTACAGTGAATTAACGGCGTTTCATTCAACACTTTTGAGATAAACGCGTCTTTATCAGCTCCCATTAAACGCGACGCGCAGCGCACAGCGTTGAAACCTCGGCACCCGCGAGCTGAGAGCGGAGCAAGAAACATAAATTCTTTGTTGCACGCGCCTGTGAAAGCGACGTGAGCGAGCTGGGGCGGCCGCGTGGGTGCACTATGGCCACCCCAATGGGATCACCCACTGGGTTCTCCAGCCGCCTCCCTGCCGGCGAGAAGCAGGAAGCGTGGAGCGGCTCACTATGGCCGTACCCTTAGGCTAGGCGCCAATTGAGACTTGTACAGCACTCGCGCAGTGCCGTGCCACTGCAGCGCTACCCGCGCCTTCCACACGCGCTGCGCCGGACCAGCGCACACTGGGGCGCGTGCGAGAGCGACAGTCGGCGGAGTGGCGCTGGTTACTCGCGAGTATGACAATGTGTGATCCGCAGGTAAAGCAGTTGTTGCTGTTACCGCAGATTTCCGAATCTGATTCGGATACCAACGCTAAGGACGAAGCTTTTCTTGCGTCACTAACAAATAAAAAGTTAAAATCTCTGAACAAATATATGTTGAGTGAAAGGAAATGGTATGGACAGTTTGAAATTACCAAGAAGATGAGTGATGCTGATTTCACAAATTATTTCAGAATGAATAGACAACAGTTTTCAGAACTGCATGGGATAATACAGGAAGCCATCGATGCAAATGGATGTAATGCACAAAAGCCAATTGCTACCGAGGAAAAACTAGCATTTTTTTAGGTAAGCGATAAATACATAATACTTTTCTCCATGTAAGGGATCATTAATTCGTGCAACCCATTGAACTATGGTGTTTTCCCACCCTGACGCAAAATGGAGGGGTGTTATATAAATTTAACCCCTATGTCCAGGCAAAATTCACTTTTATTGTTAGTGGTTACTCAACGTGATATCTAATGACCAAACCATATATTTCAATGTATCTTCAAATAGTCAGCATTTTTGGATCGTATAGTTCCCTATGCTCTCTCACTGCCTTTATTAACTTTCCTTCTATCATTACGAGAAGTAAGCAGTTGATCCACTGCAGAACACGATGGTCAGTGTACTGTAACTGAGAATTATGCCTCTCAGGTATATGATAGGTAGCCAGGTGTGCCCTATGAGAAGAAGACGTCAGTCGAAAAACATTTTACTTAATATATATTTGACTTTTTAAGCATTGGCCAACAGTGAAGAAAGCAGCAAAACTATACCGATATAAATAACTGGAAAACAGTAACAAAAGTATCGACAGGTTATGTGGCGAAAATCAAAACACTACTGCATGAGAAACTTCCGTGTGCAGGTTGTCGAAGAGAGCAGATGGCAGACGGCTTTATTCGCCCCTCCCGGCATCGCCTTTCCCACGGTGCGAGCGTCGCTCTGCCGCAGGAAACTGTGGCTCGGCCACAACGCCACGCAGCGCAGGTCGCGTCAGGGAAGTACTGCGTGCCAATTTGCGCGGCCCCATTAGAACACGTTGATCACAAAAACGCGGGCTGCGCCGCTTCACTGCGCGAGTGCTCTATGCGTCTCAATTTGCGCCTAGCCTGCGGTAGTGCGTCTATGAGCTAAACAGGGTGTAAAACAGATGATGGCGCAAACTGACACTGTAGAAAATAAACGACAGTAGAAGCAAAAGTGTCCCCGTAACAGTCTTGTGTAGTTCGCGAACGAACTAGTTCGGGAGAGCGCTCCCACAGGCGAACTACGCGAACTAGTTCCCAGATCCCTCGCCTCCTAGTTCGTCCGCTCCTTTTCCGATGACTAACGGGTAATAGCGAGAGGACGCGAGAGCGCGCAGAATCGCGCGATTCCTTTCTGCCAGTTTCCGTCATTTCGAGCTGAGATGCAGCTCAGCTGTAGTTTTAGTAGCGGTGGCAAAAGCCAAAACGAGAACTAAAAAGAGCGACCTATTCGCGGCCGAGCTGCGAACTAAAAAAGGAGAGCTACCGGTCGCGAACTAAAATATGCGCGATAGGTCGCGAACTAAAATATGCGCGATAGGTCGCGAACTAAAAAATGGACGATAGGTTGCGAACAGGATTAATATTCACGTGTTTGCCTTCTGCTGATGAGAGCCATTTCGAGGTTCGCGTCTGCCTGCTAAATTACATAGTTCAGTGCTACAAAATTTCTGCTTTGAAGTATTCTGCAATCTGCAATATCTAACTAATAAATTCCATAATGCCAAGATATAGCGATAACTCTAAACTTAAACGCGAGATATTATCCACAAACTGTTTCTTTTGGTTTGCGTGATATCGTTAGCGGCTCAAGCAGCAAGCGCATGAAACAGCTAGGTGAGGGAACTTCTCCCTTCACCTGCATGCGCAGACCACGCCGCTCAGCCGTCACTGGCAGCGGACGAACTAAAAGAACGAACTAGTTCGCCGCAAAGCCGCGAACTAAAGAGAGCGCTCCCGATCGCGCACTATTATGCTCAAGTCTTCCCAGTAAACGTGGGTCCGCAAACGAGATAATTACGAATGTATGGTTCCAAGCCGCCTCTGACGTCACTGTAAACATCGTCGTATGTTATTACATATTATTTTTAAATTTAGACTTTACTATCAACATTTACATCGCATTTAGTTTAACATTTCACTGACTTTATTGTAAAAACTTAATTAGATGGAGCTGCGGCACATTTTGCTGCTGCTTTGAGACGTCATGTAACGCGCAGGTACGGCCAAAGATGGATAGGTCGAGGCGGAGCTGTACCTTGGCCCCCAACATCACCTGATCTAAATCCTTTGGACTTTTGTGTCTGGGGCAACCTCAGAAGCCAAGTGTACAGCACACTCGTTAACGCGGTTGAAGAACTGGAGCGGAGGGTTGTACACGCTTATCAAGAATTCCGAAATGATCCAGAGGTTTTCGAAAGAATTCGAAATTCACTGCAGAGACGAGCACACTATTGCATTCAAATTCAAGGAAGACACTTCGAACACCTCCTTTAACAGGTAACTCATACGTGAAATGTGAACTAAAAGTCATGTCAAACCGAATAGTAAAGTATAAGTTTCAAATTAGTTTGTACTAACTAGGTCGTGAAAATGTTAACTTAATGCGATATAGATCTTAATAGTAAAGTCCAAATTTGAAAATAATGTGTACTTAACCAGGACGACGTTTACAGTGACGTCAGAGGCGGTTTGGATCCATACATTCGTTATTATCTCGCAAACTGCTTGTTTGCCGACACGTGTTTACTGGGACATTGTTGCTTCTGTTATCGAGTACTTTCAAATGTGTAAGTTTACTCCATCCTTTATGATACACCCTTTAGATTTTGCCGAGAGCAGACTTGGTAAATTTCCGAGTCTGCTGCAAAATGTGCATGCACAGAAGCAAGTAATAGTGGCGTCTTTTAACATCGGAAGTTAACGTATTTTGGTAGAGTCCATTTACATTTCAGAAATGCGCTGTTCTTAAACTTTTGTCTGTTGGCTGCTTTGTGTTCTTATCATACCTAAGTGTGTCGACCACAGCGTAGTACTTTACTAGCGTTCTTTTACGAAAGAATCGAAATGCTACAAGCAGCAAGATATTATTGTGTTTTACAGGTAAAATGTGTGCACTCTGCATAAATACGAGCGTAAATAGATAAAGGTCTTTTAATGAAAATTATTTCAACAGCGAAACATAAATATTAGATGAGAATATTATTTTATACAATTTTGTACGTTAGCAAGGAAATAAGACATGAAAACTGCCACAAAAGGGACTTTTAACTGAATGTTCGATACTGTTTGATGTGTGTTTACAAGTATAAATTTTCTTCAGTAAATGTATATTTTTTTAAATTTTTTTATGACACTTTCCTGTTTTGTAGGTTCTCAATGGTGTACAGAATTTACCAGAATCATCAGATCTGACGAGAACATTAAGTGCTTATTACCCTTTTGCCATTAATAAACTCAATTATCATTTCCTGCTGCTACGTAAAAAGTGAACTCATAACCTCTTGCTTCATTTAGATGCGAAACTGCACAGTAGACATTTCTACAGTTTTGGTGCTAACGTTTACACGAAAACGACTACTATAAACAGACGAGACTCAGTAAGGGAGTAAGACGCCAGGGGCGCTGCAGTAAATCCACTCGTCTCGAGTAGTCAATTGAGACAAGAAATAAATGTTTGTCATGTCTGGGGGGCGATCTTTTAATCAATTTATTGAAGAGAAGAGCCAGGATCACTTTTTATCTTTTATTTTTATTAAGATTACTGGTTTCGGCAATTTAACTGCCATCTTCGGATCTTAGATTTCATTCTTCAGAACATTATTATTAAAATTTATGAATAAAGAACAGTCTAGAGTGCAGTAATTTATTTCATTCAACTAGTTTCAGTATTATTTAGACCATCTTCAGGAAATTTGACTCCATCGATGTTGTGGAGCTGGCAGGTAACTGGGAGCCTTCCAGTGCGCAGTAACCTGCCAGCTCCACAACATCGATGGAGTCAAATTTCCTGAAGATGGTCTAAATAATACTGAAACTAGTTGAATGAAATAAATTACTGCACTCTAGACTGTTCTTTATTCATAAATTTAGATAAGAGTGTTGTTGACCCAAACATATTGAAACTAAAATGTTTCTAAAAATGTGTTATTATTGAAAGCTTATAAAAACGCATTTACTCGCCAACTTAATTGTTGGGTTGTCAACATATAAATAAAACATGAATGTCAACATCTATTATTCGAGAGTATTAAGACGGTTCGATGAGCTCGCTATCAGCCACTTCAGTGTGATTTGCTGAGCTACGATGTAGATGTGGTTAGACAATAATTTTTATTTCTCCTATACTGCGTCACTTCAGCAGTCCTGAGATGTTGAACTCTTTTATTCAAAAAATGGCGAGTAATACCACGCTCTCTGCTGCAAACTAAAAGGTTCTTTGTGGTGTCCAAATGTGGCATAGCCTCTTTCTGGCGGTATCTTGTCTACCAGTACTGGTACTGCCGAAACAGAATGGCTGTTAAATCTTGGAAGGTCTACATTTACATCCGTACTCTGATAGCCACACTTGGTGTGTGGCGGAGGGAACTTTGCGTACCCGTTGTCACCCCCCCCCCCCTATTCCAGTCTCGTGTGGTTCGCGGGAAAAACGACTGCCTGTATGCCTCTGTGTGGGCCCCGTGCTCTCTCATCGTATCCTCGTGGTCGCTTTGCGACATTTACGTAGGAGGAAGCAATTTATTGTTTGATACTTCATGAAACCTTTGGCCTTGGAACTCTGACAAAGGCCCGTGCCGCGATACAGAAGGCCTCTCTTGCAGCTTCTGCCCCTGTAGTTTCCTGATCACCTGTGTGACACTATCGCGCTTGCTAAATGAGTTCGTAACGAAGCGTGCTGCTGTCCCTTGTTTCTTCTCTACGTCTTATATTAATCCTAGCTGGTGTAGATCACACACTAATGAGCAATACTCAAACGATGGCTGAGCGAGAGTTTTGTAACCCATTATAGACGGACTCCACTTCCTGAGTATTCTTCCAATGAATGTGTCTGGCCTCTGCCTTACCCCACGACTGGTTTTATATGGTCGTTCCATTTCAGATCATCCCTAATGCCCAGTCGCAGGTGTTTTATGCAAGTAACTGCTTGCAGTGTCTATCCCGTTAATTCCCTCTGATTAAACGCACCATTTAACTCTTGTTTATGTTGAGGCTCAATAACCGTTCCCAGCACGCTTCAGATCATTCTGCACCTCGCTACCCTCTTCTAGTGTCGTGACTTCTCGGTAAACTACAGCCTCATCAGCGAAAAGCCACACTGAACTCCAGATATTATTTACGAGGTCATTTATTTATGATATGAAAAGCAACGGTCCTATCTACATTAACAAAGATACACTGCAAATTACATTTAAGTGCCTGGCAGAGGGTTCATTAACCATTTTCATAACCTTTCTCTACCGTTCCATTATACAATACCGCGCGGGAAGGAATACCACCTAAATCGTTCCGTTTACGATATGATTTTTATTTTATTGGGATGGTCATGTCTCCCTATGCAGGTAGGTGGTAGCAAAATATTTTCGTATTCGGAAGTAAAAGTCGGTGATTGAAATTTCGCAAATAGATCTTGCCACAACGAACAACGCCGTTCCATTTAATGATTTCCACCTCAAATCGTACAACATTTTGTGACGCTTACCCCCACCCCCTCCCCCCTGTAACGTGATAAAACAAAACTCTCCCCAGGGCACGTCTCAGATCACTTTAACGAGTGAAGAATAATCTCGGTTGAGAATGACACGTTGCGTTCTGTTGGTGTTGGTAAGAAACGTCTCAGTCCAGTCGCACAGTTTGATCTGATTTCCCATACTCTCGCTCGTTTTCCATCAGGCGACGGTGCATAACCGTGTAGAACGACTTGCAAGAGTTAATAAACACGGCGCCTGCCTGCGACCCTGTACAACTGCCCTCTGGCTATCGTAGATTAATAGCGCGAGTTGTGTTTCACATGATCGTTGCTTTCAGAAAACATGTTAATTCCTACAAAGGACATTACCTGTCTCCAGAAATGACATAATATTCGAACATAAAATGTGCTCAAAAATTCTGGAAGCGACCGATGTCAGAGATAAAGGCATCTGATAGGACGATCCTTCGTGTAAACGGAAATGACCTGCGCCCTCTTCCAATCTACACCTACTTCTACACGGGATACTCTGCAAATCACATTTAAGTGCCTGGCAGAGGGTTCATCGAACCATCGTTAAAGTATTTTATCTCCCATTCCATTCTCGGATAGCGCGCGGGAAGAATGAACACCTGAATCTCTCCGATCGGGCTCTGATTTCTCATATTTCATTCTGATGATCATTTCTACCTATGTAAGTGGGAGTCAATAATATATTTTCGCATTCGGATGAGAATGTTGGCGATTGTAGTTTCGTAAGCAGCCCACGTCGTAGCAATAAGCTTAGGAACACTTCCTTGGTCTAGAGACCTAGAGGTAAGACACTGACGGCAGCGTGTCTGTTTTCGTTGTCGGACACCTCAGTCACTTCGTCCTTAAAGTCAGAGTCTCAGATTAGACACACGGACTCCTCCCTGCTTTTCCGTCCTCAACAGATCTCGAGGGCCCAACGGGTACCGACCGGCGCCGACCGCGGTGGCCGAGGAGACTGAGGCGCTCCGGTCACGGTCTGCACGGCCACTGCGGTCGGGAATTCGAATCCCTCCTCGGGCATGGATATTTGTGCCGATCTTAGTATTAGCTAGTTCATAAGTTTAGGGACTGATGACCCCGTAGTTAAGTCCCTTAAGCTATACAAACATTTGAACATTATTATTATTATTATTATTATTATTTCAGACCGGCCGCTGATCCACTTTCCGAGGGTGTGACCTGGTGCGTTATGGATGGGGGCGTGTTTAGCGCTCCGAACTCTCGGAGGTTTACCAGATCGGAGCCGCTACTTCTCCGCCAAGTGTCTGTTGTTGGTTTTTGGAAGAGACTAAGTCCAAGTAGCTCTTCAGTTTGCATCACAAGGGCTGAGTGCACCCCGCTTGCCAATAGTGCTCGGCAGATCCAGACGATTACCCATCCGAGTGCTAGCCAATCTCGACAGTGCTTTACTTGCAGGGTTAATCTGCCAATAACTTTTTAAGATGTCGTGGCTGCCAGTCGGTGAATGTAAACACAGCGCGCCCGGTTAGGCCGCCAGCCACTGCCGCGCCTCGCCTCGCCTCTTAACGACTTCCCCGGCAGCGCCCCTAATCGCCTCGCTCTTCCCACAAGACGGATGGGCGCTCACTGAGTCAGATTTATAAGCGGAGGCGTCGCGCCTGCGGCCGGTTTGTTGTGCTGACTGCTGCCTGCTGACTGCTGACGCACGCTGCAGCGAGGCAGCCGCGCTGATAACGGCCCAGCTCCTGCAGAGCCCGCCCACGCCGACCTGGCCGCGAGCGCCTCTAGCGGCCGGGCCGCGCAACAGCGGCACCGGGATCCCGTGACAAACAAAAGGGGCTAAACTACAACTGTTTGGCGATTTATTGTGCTGTTATTGACGAGTCCACAAATGAACGCCCGGTATTAAAAGTTTTTTTAATATTCATAGAATATATGACATCATCTGCGATTGGGCAAAGCTGAAAATGTGTGCCCAGCCGGGATCCGAACCCGGGTCTCCTGCTTTCTAGGAAGTTGCGCTGACCCCTACACCACTGGAGACACAGTGATCATCGCACCTGCAAGGACTACCTAAGCACGCCTCCCGTCAGATACAAATTCCCAGCTTCGCCCTGCCCACAGTACTCAAACTCGTAGTTATGAAACTAATTCCCGTAAGAGTAAGGGCTTCAGACTTGCCCACCCCTCCCCACTAACGATAGGATCATTGCCCGTCAGAACAGACGCCACATGTATATTAAAAGTTTTGTCTTTTCCGACATGCGAAACACGCGAATGTACTGTGCGCAAGCTGCCTTACCTTCATGAATACAAATGAAAAGCAGTCTGCTGGGAGATGCGGTGAAAATCGTTAAAAGAAAGGCATTATTCGCTGCGGCGAGATTTATTTGCGAAATTTCTGTCACCAACTTTCTCTTCCGAATGTGAACATATTTTGTTGGCACCCACCTACATAGGGAGACATGATTATTCTAATAAAAAAAGAGAAATGGGATCGAAAACGGAAAGATTCAGGAGTTCCTTTTTCCCGTGCGCTATTAGAGAATGAAACTGTAGACAAACATCATAAAAGCGGGCCGGCCGCGGTGACCGAGGAGACTGAGGCGCTTCAGTCACGGTCTGCACGGCCACTACGGTCGGGGGTTCGAATCCCCCCTCGGGCATGGATATTTGTGCCGTCCTAGTTCGTAAGTAGTTCATAAGTAGTTTGTAAGTTTAGGGGCCAATGACCCCGTAGTTAAGTCTCATAAGCTTTACAAACATTTTAACATTTCATAAAAGCGGCTAGATGAACCCTCTACCACGCACTTCGATGTGACTTGCAGAGTATTATGGACCACGGTGGAGTAGCCATCTCGTCAAGACGCCGCCGACGCCTCGTTTCACCGCTGCTTTCAAGTGTTCCTGGAGAGTAATGTACCGCCATGCATTAAGCGTGTGTCTGTGATTGAATGAATGTATTTTCAGCTACCCATTGTGTGGTTGCAAATTTCCTGCCATGTTGCCTCCACATTCATGAAAGGGCAGAAACAATTTTATTACAGGCATTAATTTTATGATTTAATTTACTTTTGTACAAATTGTGTTCTTAATTTGGCCTCCCCACAATTATTTGCTTGTTCATTTTACTGAATATATTATGATTTTAAAGTATCAAACCTCTGATTTATGATTTCATGCTCCCCATCCCATGTTTAATTATCTATTCATTTATTTTTTTAACATTGATTTTATGTTAAACGTTTGCTGCTCCCTCAAGGAGTTAGCCGTTAGATACATTTCCGTTGCGTGTGTACTGTGACCACTCATAAAGTAATTTAGAGCAGCAGTGAGCGTTTTAACTTACATTTGCAGATGTCAACTGCCCGAGATCTTGCTAATTTTAATAACAGGCTACTTTCACAATGAATTCATTTTTAGGTAATACGCAGTTCACCGAATTATCTATTAAGAGGTAAGTGTGAATTTACTCGAACATATAAGGGTCCAGATAGTTTTCATCGCTCAGCGTGCTTCCGCAGTTGCACTTGGCAGCAGGACAGTCGCCTCTTTCATACTGTTTGCTTCGGCTCTGCGGTCTTACGAGTCCCGAAACGTCACTGCCTGCAGCTAACTGTCGCTGCCACAGCGTGACCACAGAATAGGGAGCATACAGAAGGGAAAGCTGGAGGCGGCACCTTTGATCTGTATGTTACCAAGCGTTGCGCTCGACGCCATATTGAAAAGCAGTAAACGCGGAACTGTAGCCACTTAGTACTTTGGCTGGAAATGGACTTTTTACGAACTGCAGCTAATCTCATCGACTTTTACGAAAGGAAACGGCTTTCATCTATTTTGCGCCATCTTCTTACACCTAATTGTAATCCAACGAAAAAAAAAATAGGCCTAAATTTTCGTACAACTTCGAAAATGTACAGTGGAATCGATGATCGTTTTATTTGGTGCTTATCTCTAGAAAAATTCCAAATAACGTGGAGTTGTGTGGGAAATTAGTTATAAACAAGAAAGTGACTTTACAACTGCCAGGTTTTATTTGACACGAATAAATTCCCACAAAATATTGAGTCAGACTTAGCAGTACAACGTGATTACACAGAACTAATGACGTCTGGGCATATATAAGAGTTGTTTGCTTTAGGAGTATCATTAATTTACTGATCGGAGAAGGGCATATAGAGGAATCTGTCAACCACAGAGCAGGAACAACATAAAATAATTATTCCTCCTATTTGTTTGAGTATCCGAAGAACATTAGTTGCCAACATAGCACACTACGCCTCCAATGCCGTAAGTAAAATTTTACCTGCCTACTTACGCACTATTCTTTGCCATTCATTTTATATTATACCCTGCAACGTTAAACACATATAAATGTACTTCAACATTTCGATGCTGTTGAACTGCTGCAGCAACAGCAACAGTTATCGTCAAGAGAAGAAGCAAGACTATTTTTAATAATTACGCACACATTACTCTCATTCGAAACTGCTAACATTTAACATTCACTGCACAAATAGCGACGTACACGACGTCAGCATCTTTTGGGAAGGTGAAGAAAATTATATATCCTTATTTGTTTTGGAATTATTGCGGCAATTAGGTGCTGAACACCATCGGCCGCCTTTTCTTTTATTGAAGCTCATAATAAAAACGGAACAGCTCCAACTACTGACACACAGTTCTTTCTTTTCACTGTACCAGATACTTGTTTACTTTTATGCGATTCAGGCTGTTAAAATACACAATTAACAAACAAAGACGGCGCATTACCACGCCACAGAGTAGGGAGTGACCACACGTTTACTGCTTTTCAAGATGGCCGATCCCGCGCATGCGCACTAAATTTTGGACGACAGCGGGAGTTTCCTTTCTGTATACTCCTTATTCTGTGGCGTGACAGCGCTTCTGTGAAAAGCGGCGTAGCGGTCCTGTCGGACAGTGCAGTGATAGCAGCAACAGCGCACTCTCTTACCCTCGAGTGGCAATCATACGGCACTGCGACAGACACCGCGTACTTTGTCGACGGCCAGATAACGTCACGACTCACGGCGAGTGAACGACAGCTGTCGCACAGGTAGGCCGATACCTCAGAGGCTTCCTGCCAGTTTTCCGCCGCCAGCGGTTTCCTGTCGCTTACTGCGACTGAGCGGAGACCTCTCGCAGGTGAACGTCAGACCCGCCGGCATCTGATGGTGACCGCTGAGCGTTCCTTGCGAGGCCAACGAGAGAAACAGGCCGCGGCGCGCCTGTCAAATTACGTCAGCAAGGTAGGCCTGAGCCGGCGCTATCGCTAGCTGAGTGGTCCGCTGCTACGAGGCAGTGGGCAGTGCTCCAGCGGCCGCCCAATCCGCTAGCGATCGCGCCGACACAGGCCTACCTTGCTGACGTAATTTGACAGGCGCGCCGCGGCCTCGGTTCCTTGTCAGTGACGTCACAGCGTGGAAAACACTCGATAGGGAGTCTCCCCGAACACGCAGTTGCAGTGCTATATCCAGCATGTCAGATGTTCTGAACGTACGTTTGAACGTCGACTAATAGCAATACGGAACACTACCTGTCGGGCGCCGTGGCTCAGGCGCCCGGTAAGGAGGCTAAAAGTCCTCTGTAATAAAAAAAGCTGAGCCAACCATTCTACGAACAAACACGAACGAAGTGAACGTACGACCGCAAACCATAGATCTACCAGATGAAAAAGCTGCGGACCGGAAGTTGAGAGTGACTCGGGTCCGCGAACCATGCAAGTTATCGCATTACGGTATTGATTAGGAGACGCTATATTTGCACTTGTTTGTTGAGTTTCGTGTTTATATCTTAAGTGATGCGAATATATGCCGTTTGAGAGCAAACTAAAACTGATTTAGGTAAGGATCTCTCGAAAATTCGTCATGTTTGTTATTTGACGAAATAAAACGACAGGACAAGTCTTATTCGTCATTAAAGTATTTTCCTAATAAGAAATAATCCTATTTTAAGAAAATGATACGTTAAAGATCCAACGAAAAGCATTCTTCTTCCTGGATTTCTTGAAAGTAATTGTCAGGTAATAACAAATCTGCGATTAATGTGCTCAGCACACAGTATGACGCAAGTGTAGGATAAACTTGACGGACGAATCGTTTAGCGTAATAAACAAACAAGTAACACAAAAAAATTATAACTAAAAACACACGCCACCGGTTTAATATTCTACAAAATTTGATGATTTTCACAAATTAGTTTTCTGCTCTTACGCCATCATCAGGTACAACGATTACTGTAAAAAATGTTATGTTACACATTTTACTAGATGTGTTGCCATAACACTTGTTTACAGTAGCTATTCTTTGCACCTGATGATAGCGTAACAGCAAAACACTTGTTTCTCAAAAACAATAACTATGGTAAAATATTGTACCGGTGTCGTGTGTTTTTAGTGATCATTTATAAAATATTCTCTACCAAACACCAACCGAACATTCAATCAACGGAAAGTGATATAAAAAAGCGTAAAGAGAATAGTAGCGGAACCACAAAATCAATATTAGTTTGTTATGGCTTCGCCTCTGGAGTCTTGGAAATATCTTGTTCTTCTCATCGCCTTTCCTTGTAGTCTCTAAGAGTATCTCATTAATGTGATTGACGTACGGTGTATCATGTTCAATGTTATTTGAATATAAGTGAGCACTCTCGTGCATGACTGAGATTGTTGGATTGGCTTTATCCATAACGCAGTTTGCACCTTAATTTCAGTGACAAGATATTTAGCACATTCTTTTTATTTAAGACTTGTATTTTTCATATTCTAAAAATTCTCCTCCTAAATAGGTAAAGCGACCAATCAAGAATCACCTAACGATTTTATTAAAAGTGGGGGTGATGCAATATTTCTATATTTTCTGCCTGTTATAAATCCGTAAAGTAGTAAGTGGATACCCTTACTACCGAGACCTGCAACTCTTCTTTTAGCCTTATCGGATGTTGATGGATACTGTTACTTTACCGGAGCAATGTCCTTACACTCGCGTAATTAGTATAAGTGAAGGTATTGTGCCGCGGTGGAGTAGCCGAGCGGCCTAAGGCGCCTCGCTGCGGATCGCGCGGTTCCTCGCCGTCGGATGTTCGAGTCCTCCCTGGGGCATGGGTGTGCGTGTGTGTGTGTGTGTGTGTGTGTGTGTGTGTGTGTGTGTGTGTGTTGTCCTTAGAGTAGTTTACCTTAGTTGAAGTAGTTTGTAAGCTACGGACTAATGACCACGCAGTTTGGTCTGATAGATTTACAAACACTTGAACATTTTGATGGTATTGTGTGCAAAGATAAAGGGCCGACAGTGAACCGCGGCGAGCGGTTGGTCCAGGTATCATAGCGGCTTGAACAGGGCAGTCTGCTGGAGGTCCGTCCAAATGCGAGGAAGTCTGGGAAAGGCCGGAGCTCTGTACTCAAAGCTAACGAGGGCTGTCAGCCGAGGGTTTCTGAAGGGCGAGTTCCACACTACAGTAATAAAATAAAATAATCTATAAAATTATTTAAGTCATCTGTTGATGTCGGAATTCTTACGCACGTTCTAAATATAATTTCAATATCTCAAAAATTACAAATGTTTATGAGTACTAAATCAAAATATAGAAAAATCAAACTTGAAATAACCAGCTTCCGAAAGCGTCATGCAATTTCAACAACCTCTGATTTAGATGGTAAATCATTGTCTCTAGATACAATCCTGAAAGCGTCACATTTGTATATATTTATTTCCTGACTGATTTCAATAGATGTAAATTTAAAATGGAAATATAAACATATCATCATATTCTCCACAACAACACTGAAAATGCAGGCAGCATGATTTTTCAGTCGTATATCCGTATATTTAATTTAGTGTGTGGTTTTATCATACAATTTGACAGTAATTTTCGTGAATATTCTGTAACATGCGCAGTTAAGCCCATGAAAGTTAATTTTTCTATTTATTTCAAAAAATGTTCAAATGTTTGTTAAGCTTATGGGACTTAACTGCGGGGTCATCAGTCCCTAAACTTACAAACTACTTATGAACTACTTACGAACTAGGACGGCACAAATATCCATGCCCGAGGGGGGATTCGAACCCCCGACCGTAGTGGCCGTGCTGACCGTGACTGGAGCGCCTCAGTCACCTCGGCCACCGCGGCCGGCTTCTATTTATTTATTTCAGACTTTATGTAGTAATAAACAGTCCTTTTTGTATGTAAATAATGTTATATTAGTAAGGAAGTGGTTTCATATGGTCAGTTTTTAGTCAAAGAAATATCTCATGTTATGATGTATATGCTTCTGAAAGGGGTAACGGTCGGCGAATGTGGGAGTGGCCAAGGGTCTGAGCTGGTAGGGATTGTGTGATTGAGAGGCAGGGGGTGAGTGAAGGGGTGAAGGACCCTCCGGAATGGCGGGAGGGATTCCATTTGGCAGAGTGTTGAGGTTTACGCAGCGATTGCTCGCTTCTCGGGACTCCAAATTTGGTGAGAGCAAATGCACGGCAGTACTGCTGATATGTGTTCACGTTTTACACAACAACTTACGAGTGTAGGAATGGCGTTCGGGGATCTGAAACATGTTGAACTGTTGACTATTTCATGTTGAGTTCTCGCGGAATATGCACTTTATCTGTGTTTCTTACTTATGATTACTTATTTGGGGGAAAGTGCTACCAATTTCTTATCGCAGAAAATGCAACTGTTTAGTCATTTTAATCTATTTATGCTTAATAATTGATCTGACAACTTCCATTGAGGAACCACTTTGACTGTATGAACCTTATTCAACTGAATGTATGACTTTGCGTACATAACTTGCAAAAGTTGGAATAAAAACCTTCTCATTAATGAACCAGTTATTTTATGTAATATTTCGTATTTGTTTCGCAAACTACAGCCTAAGCATAGAATGCTTTTCACTACAGGATCACACGTAAAACATAATATCTGCAACTAAGGTAGTTACTGGAGGATGAAAGCAAATATCTACGGTCCTACTCTTAGGTAACATCGGGACAAACTTACAATCAATTACATATTTTTGACGACTTACAGCGTTCAATGAATGAAGTAAATCGCAATTTGCGATTAGTTATGGCTTCACTGTACTACATTTAGGTGGAATACCAAAGTGCGGCGAATGAAAAGTTGTGCCCAGCCGGCATTCGAATCCGGGATCTCCTGCTTACTAGGCAGACGCGTTGACCACTCCGCCACCGAGGACACAGTGACCAGCGACTGCACAGGACTCTTCCCTACACGTCTCCCGCCACATCCAAACCTCAATTCGCCACGCTGTTTCTTTCCTGGGTTCGAATCCCGGCCGGGCACAAATTTTCATTCGCCACACTTTGGTATTCCATCTAAACCTAGTACAGTGAATCCATAACTGATAGCAAATTGCGATTATTTCATTCATTGAACGCTGTAAGTTGTCAAAAAATTTATAATTGTATACAAGCCGAGGCTGGGCTCCTGACGACAATTACTTGTGTCTCGACACCTCATAGTCTGTTCTCCCTGAAGTGGGAATACAGTATGGAAAAGTTGTCCAGAAAAGAGGAAAATCGGGAAAAGCTGAAAAAGCTTTTTTCAGTGAGCTGTCAATACCGTTTGTCCAATTGCGATAAATTGTGTACATTTCATGTTGAAAGCAAGACGAAAGTTCACATAAAATAAAAATTTCAAAAGTCGCCCGGAAAGTAGGAAAATTTAGGAAAAACTGAAAGCGATTTTTTTCTATGAATAAAAATCAATTGTCACATGGTTGTAAGAGCATCACTTGAGTACGGCTCAACAGGACAAGGTTTGTGTAAAATAAATTTTTTTGAAAATCTACCGGAAAATTGGAAAATTTGAGAAAATCGGAAAGTGCATTTTTCAATATGTTTTTGATTAAATTCAGCACTATAACTAACTATTCGCAAGACGGAGAGGGGTATTTTTTCATGTTTTATTCACTATGGTCTTGGAAAAGCATTCAGTAAAGAAAATAGAGACAGGAAAGACGAAAAATTCCAACCAGATTCCTTTTTCAATGTATTTCTAAATGTACTCAACACTATAAGTTGAGACCCGTTCATCCGATTGCGATAAAATTTTGAATATTTGACGTTCAACGAAAGATAAATATTCATGTGAACTAAAAATTTGGGAAAGCTACCCAGAAAATTTCAAAATTCGCGAGAAACTAAAGGAGCTTTTTTCAATGGGATATCAATGCCATTCGTCTGATTGCGATAAAATTTTGTATATTTGATGTTCAAAGCAAAAGTAACGTTCTGATGAAAGAAAAATTTGGAAAAGTTTCCTGGAAAATTGTAACATTAAAAAAATTAGAAAGAGATTTTTCTACGAAATATCAATACCTTTCATCTGATTGCGATAAAATTTTGCACATTCGACGTTCAAAGCGAGAGGAAGGTTTGAGTGTAGTAAAAGTTTGGAGTAGTTGGACAGAAAATAGGAAAATTTGTGGAAAACTAAAAGAGCTCATTTCTTTGGAATACGAATATCATTCGTACGACTGCGATAAAATTTTGCACATTTGACGTTCAAAGCAAAAGCACATACATATTAGCAATTGCGAAGCATTGCCGGGTCGACTAGATGACCCTGTGAACTTCGTATCACTTACCTCTTAATATAAACCATATTAATTTAAATCATTCATATTTTAGACGCAGTAGCTTTATAAAGGCATCATCAGATAGTCTAAGTAACGGCTCGATAGTGGGCGGAAAGAGTCGGCAAATCACGCACATATGTCCAGGATAATGTTCATGTCACATTCGTGGAATTTCAGAGAAGGTTTAAACGGTGATAAAAAATGGAAAAATTGTGCGGAAATTTAAATAATGCATGTTGGGTGCCTTCAGAAATATACTTTGAAAGAGTAAAGTTCGCTTTAACGATCGGAACCCGCATGTGAACTGTCATAGGTAAACATGAATTGCTGTTCGTTCGTCTCGCTAAAACTCGAGAACGGCTGAACAGATTTGGCTATATATTATTACATAAACCACTGAATCTATTGTGATGAAATCTGGTGTGGAGATAGCTTGAGCGTTGAAGTAACGGATAAGATAATCTAGAAAGTGTGTAATTCAAGATATTTTTGATTTGAAGTATATAAAGCGAAACATCGAACAATAATTACTCTCTAGAAAAGCTATTTACTCTTCTTAACTTTACCGTATCTCAGAAAATGCTTTTATTTGTTACCACGTCTACCACGCACCTACAGCGTGTTTAATCCACATCCAATACGCAAAAACAAAATAAAAATTTGAACCTGATTTGTCATTCTGACACTTACTTGTTGAGTGCTTTCAGAAATATACTTTGAAAGAATAAAGTTCGCTTTACACGATCTGAGCCCGTACATGAACTGTCAAAGTCATTGTCAGAGGTTACACATACACTAAATATATGCAGAGTACACACTGAATATAGTGCCACTGCAAAGTGCTTTGAAACTAACGCATTTATTTGTATTTGTATTTGTTTTAACGCTAAGATGGCCATGTCGCTACCTTTGTTAACATATATACGTATGTACTAGATGACACGGTGAACTTCGTATCACTTACCTCTTAAAATTACGATAAATATGGATGACCATACATTTTCCAATATTTTATCACCGTTTAAACCTTCCCTGAACTTCTACGAATGTGACATGAACATTATCCTGGAAATGTGTGCTTATTTTGCCCACTCTTTCCGCCCACTATCGAGCCGCTACGTAGACTATCTGATGATGCCTTTATAAAGCAACTGGGTCTAAAATACATATGACAAATTAATATTGTTTATTTTAAGAGGTAAGTGATACGAAGCTCACCGGGTCATCTAGTCTCATATAAAAACTCGTACATAGATTGGTGTAGTGTCTGTCCAGTCGGGTATGTCCGAAAGAACAAACACTAAACCCATCTATGTACAAGGGGAGTTCAAACGAAAAGGTACGTAACCTCTTAACAACCAAACCGTTGATTACACTTGAATAACAACTTTAATTTACCATCAGTGTTGTTTTTCCCAGGACTTCACCATGCATCCGTTCAAAATTGTGATCGTCATTTCTGACAATTACTGTGAGTCGCGTTTACGGAGAGTGCTGTGTACGTCCATAACACAGTAAATATTGGTTTCTCTCCATTAAACTTCCGTTTCAATATTATCTGTCAACTGTTTCATTCTGACTCAAAAGGTTTGATACAGCCTGTACATTCCTAAGGAATAAGAATGTTTGAACCGCAGTATTTCTATAATGGATCGCGTGGTGGAATCATATAAGAGCTATTAATTACACGTGACCCGTTTCAGGCGGGCGTGCGTGCTATTTCCGAGGGGTAGCGTGTGAGTATGCTAATTGTTAATCCGCATGCTCGTGGCAAAGGTGGGAAACGTCATGCGTAGCCTCGCGGAGAATAACAGGCAGAATTGTTCTGAGCAGCGGAAAGAACGAATAAAAACGCAAGTAGACCCAAATAGTTCCTTATTCAAAGACGAGCACTCACTGTGAAGCACTTTGAAGATTCATTCAAAGGAACAGATAGTGTTTGAAAGAAAGTAGCAAAATGCATGACATTTAACGTAAAATCACAATAACGACTGAAAGTCCAAGTGAAAACGATTTTGCTGAGAAAACTGCATTAGTAAAGATGAGATTAAAAGTTATTGACGAGTTTTGTAATTTTGACAGAAAATAAGTGGCAGTGGTTAAAGAACAGAGAGCGTAAAATGCAAAGTGCCCACAGCAAAAACGATTTTCTCTCACAGAATAATCTGTTGCCACCCAACTTAAGAGTTAGGTGCCAGTAAGTCACTGTAAGTATTTTTCTGAAGTGTAACTTCATACGGAAGACAAATTCTGCGGATGAACAGATTATAATAGGAACGTTTGCTATGTCGTGTTATAGAAGAATGTAGAAGAGTACTTGGATAGGTCGGCTAACTTATTAAAATGGAATGGCAGAGAACACAAATTCATAGCACAAGAGATCAGTTAACAGAAAACATACAGAGGCATCAAATTATAGCCTGATACTGGGAGGATGTCTTTGGATCTAAAAATTATCGACGGAGACCAAAACATGACTAAAGCAAGCTGGTTAAAGTGGATTTAGTTTACAACAGTTATGTAGAAATAAAGAGAATGGCACAGAACAGACTGACATGGAGAGCTGGCGCAAACCAGTCTTAGCACTGAACACCTCAACAATAATAAAAACATTAATATCTAAAGTTTATAAATCACTGTGTGAAACTTCGTGACACGAATTGTAAGGCGTGTCTCACATAGACAAGAAACTGCACATGGTTCCAGCTATTATCATGGCATGTCGAGTGAACTGGTATGGTACTGAAATGGGCAAACAAACAAACCGCGACTAACAATCAATTCAATGTGTGTTGACGACATGCACAACTTTTTAATTTGAGCAATAACAGACTGATAAACAGTTTGAAAAGTTAGCATCTCTTGTGCCCTGTACCGCATCTTGCCCAGGTTTCTCCTCGATATATGGCCCTATTCCACATAATTATCGAAAATACATTGTAAAACATTTATAATTGATATTACGATATTTCCCTTTTATCATAAAATCCTACCTCGTTACTACCAGGCTGCATTTATAACCCTTGTTACGTCTTCCACTGTAAGTTACGTTGCTCTCCAAATAGCAGAGTTCATTGTCTATTACCAGCCCCTCATTTCGTAAAGTAATTAGCTCAATAACGTCTGATTTAATTCGGCTACATCTTTTGTTTTACTTTTATTGGACTTAACTGTATATCCTGTATGAAAACACTACCATTCCGTTGAACAAATCTCCACACCTTTTTCCGTCTCTGATTGAGTTATAACGTCAGAGGAACAATATATTTCTACGAACAATAGCTATTAGTTTTAGACGATAAAATAGCAGTGAGTCGTCGAATCAAGAGTCTTTTGTAATTGATAAGCATCGAATTAATATCAACAACCATTCAATACCCTGAGACACATTTTAATTTGACTCTTCTCCTTATATTCAATAGAGAAGTAATAAGTTAAAATTAATACGAATAATGAGACTCTTATGCGACTATATATCAAAATGATCTCGAAATTAAAAAATACATTTACCAAATTTATTTAGCCTGCAACTGTAACTGTAGCAGTAATGTGAGTACACAACCTGACATGAGACTCTGATGCTTTTAATCTGCAACATTCGTTTTGGCTAAATATTCTCGTCATATTCGTACTTATTCATCTGTTAGGCATCGGCTTAGTCTGAGTCATTAACTTACTTCAATTTAATTTCTTTCAGTTATTGTTAGGGCCGTGGATTTTAATGTGCATCACTTCACAGTCCCAGAAAATAGGGTAATATAGACGACCGTTTACCTTTTGTACATAACTATTTTATGTGGTCGTGCATTTCAGTATATTCGGAGATGTCACCGTATCGAAGATATATAAAAGCGTAATACGCATTATTTACGTACTCGTAAAGTTGCTTGAGTAGAAACCTAAAGGGTGATTCTCCATAAGGTTCAGTCGTATTCGGAAAATATACCAGCGCCTTTATGCACGATATGTTTTTATGCGCCTCGCCTTTCGGATTTAATTTTCCCGTCACTATATTTCTCGACGTTAGTGGCTGCCCCTTGTGATGGTCGTCACAAACATAGATATCTAAATGTGAGTTTTTTGGTTAGGCGTAATCATGCATGTTCTAATAATAACCAGTGTTGTTTTTATAAATGCCTACTCTCAGCTCGGAAGACTATTAATATTTATTTTCAGTTCCGATACATGGACTAATGTTCGTCAATGTCGTCCGTATCTGGTCACTACTATTAATAGCAAAGTACTTCGGTATTATGCTACTAAAATAGAAAAACGGTTTTGCAAAATTTGTAAGGTTTAAGCAGTAAGAGACAATAGTAGTACAATAAATAATAGATTTCAACAACTCAGTGCCTTGGAAACACATGCAAGTATCGTTAATTTTAGTTTACCTGGAGGTTATGAGCAATGACTTCTAATACGAAATGAGTGGGACGAAATTATACAGCCTATATCCCTGACGTTAGTCCAGCTTCTTGTATGGAAACCGTACACACAAACATGGGAAATTTGTCCTAATATACCTGCGTCTCTGCATAATGTCACCACAACTATTCACATTAGAGCCAGTTTCGCTGAAGTCTAATCGTAAGTAGTTCGCTAAAATTGTTAGTGTGTCAATGTTGAAATGTAATTGGTGGACGTTTCCTCGTGATTATTCGTCTTGTATTTCAGGTATTTTAGGCGCTTCAGAGCTGTGGTGTTCAATGGTAAAATTGTGCAGAAACGAACTGAACTAATGGTTTATTTTGGAATATTACATTAAAATTTAAAAAATAGTGTATCAATATTCATGTATGCTCCGTTCACTCTGACAAGGCGGCTCAAGGTCATTCGGCCGGCACTCCGCACGTCACGTGACCACCCCCTCCCCTCTCCCCATCGCGCCGTCCATCCCTTCTGCAGATGTGCAACAGTGCGGTAGCGTTTCTCTGCGTTTACACTTAAATTTGCTACAATGTCGAGTCTGAGTGGTATTAGGCGGCAGTCGAAGGATATTGTGTATAAAGTGTGTAATTTTTTCAAAGGTTTCGAAAACTGCCAAGAAAAGCATTGTGATTTTTTTTTTTTTTTTTTTTTTTTTTTTTTTTTTTTTTTCAAAGATACTCAGAAAACAACCGCAGAAGCCTGTCAAATGTCGGTTAAGAACAGTTCAACGCATCTGTGAGGAAGCGTATAAAAGCGTAATCGAAAATGAAGATAAACCTAGGGCCAAGCTTTTCCTGTCTAAGAAATAACATTACACGCCAAAATCCTGTCACAGAGTTAGGCGATTTCCAAAAGGATGTAATCCGTCGTTCAGTTTTAGAATTTTACGATAATGGTGAATACCAAACACTTAAAAAACTAAAATATGTTTTAAAAGCTAAAATAGACTATGCAGAAGGTATTACATCTTTACATAAAGTTGTAAGAAAACTTGGCTTCAGATACAGAAGAGCTAATGACGGTCGAAGGTTTTTGATGGAGGGTAAAAACGTTGTAACCGCAACTCTCCGCAAGAGCCTCATTTTTAAGAAGAATGCTTGAAATAAGGGATGAAGATCATTCTCGACCTATCATTTCCATCGACGAAACATGGGTAAATCAAAACCATTCTAAAAGTTTTATCGCCGGCCGCGGTGGCCGAAGGGACTAAGGCGCTCCAGTCACGGTCTGCACGGCCACTACGGTCGGGGGTTCGAATCCCCCCTCGGGCATGGATATTTGTGCCGTCCTATTTCGTAAGTAGTTCATAAGTAGTTTGTAAGTTTAGGGACCGATGACCCCGTAGTCAAGTCCCATAGACTATACAAACATTTTAACATTTTTTTGAAAAGTTTTATCCGGTAGGATTCTAAAAGAGACGGTGGTCTGAAGGTGCCATTAGGTAAAGGATCGAGTCTGATAATCTGCCATGCCGGATCAGCCAAATCTGTTTCATTGAGGGGGCATATTTGGTGTTCCAATCTAAATGCGGTGTTGATTACCAAATCAAATGTTCAAATGTTTGTTAAGCTTATGGGACTTAACTACGGGGTCATCAGTCCCTAAACTTACAAACTACCTATGAACTACTTACGAACTAGGACGGCACAAATATCCATGCCCGAGGGGGGATTCGAACCCCCGACC
Source organism: Locusta migratoria (assembly GCA_026315105.1). NCBI lineage: Eukaryota > Metazoa > Arthropoda > Insecta > Orthoptera > Acrididae > Locusta > Locusta migratoria. Next base: position 40,202,940 of record CM048749.1, read on the forward strand.
GTAGTGGCCGTGCTGACCGTGACTGGAGCGCCTCAGTCACCTCGGCCACCGCGGCCGGCGTTGATTACCACCAACAGAGGAATAATGTAGTGTTTAGGAAATGATTTACTGATCTCATTCGACGCCTGGAAGAGGGATGATGATAGTCATGGACAATACAAGCTATCATTTCATGCTTAAAGAAAAAAAAATTCCAAATGAAGTTTCAAGAAAGCCGATATTTTGGAACGGTTGCAAAGCAAAAGCATACCTCACCATCCCACACCCAAGATATCCGAATTGTTTTGCACTGTTAAGCAACACAGCAACAGTTTTAGGCGATATGAGGTTGATGATCTAGCTGCAGAAATGGGACAGGAAGTAATACGGCTTCCTCCTTATCACTGTCAGTACAATCCCACTGAACTTACATGCAGTGCTTTAGTTGCACAAAAAATTAGGCGGTACTCTGCTAATTCCACATGAAATATTTTTAGAAAATCAAGAAAGTAAAGACCTAGGCACGTCAATACAGTAACAAAAATAGCTATAATTTATAGATACGAAATTCATTTTTATTGGATTCAAGGGCTTAGTGTAGATGAGGATATCAGCCGTCGGATTTGGACAACGACATCCTATGGTAACTGATCGGAAGTGGCGTTCCAGAAGACAATAATAGTGCGTGTTGCTGCCGGGAATTAAAAGCAGACTTATATCACACGAAAACCATTACAAAATTCAGACAATGGAACTGCGTGGAACTTTTAAAGACGGAACCAAGTGTTCACCGCCGTAAGAAGCAAAACTGGCAGTGTTACCAAAAGCTGAACATGTACACATCCAGCCGGTTGAAGTAGCATTGGCCAAAGAGATTAAAATTCGCTTCTATTTTAGTTCTTACTAGTCTACGACACACTATTTTATAGTCTTAAACTGACTACAGTGCGAAAAAGACGGTTAGGTAAACATAATAAGTCGTTCTCAAAATGTGTTGTGCTAAGCTTGAAAACGTACATAACTCGTGCAGTGTTTCATGATTCAATCAAAGGAAATTAAGTCAAAATGTTGCGATGTACAGTCCCTTAAATTTCTTAAGGAATTGCCGGAATTTCATTCTGGCTTTCTACAACGATATCTCATAAAAAGACTGCGTATGTAGTGGATTATATTCTTGGAGCAAGGTTCTTAAACTCTTTGGAGCCGGTAAGAAGCATTTCCTCTGTCTCGCTTCAGACTAGTCGGAACTCTCCATTGGCTAATTCGAACACTTGTCAGATTCCAATGGAATTATGCGAAAGTGCAGTTTGAATGCTTCGATGGTTATGATGGCAACTCGAACGAACCTAAAACTTTCCAGTTCGTGTTTCCGAAATCCATTCGACAATTTACTTGGTCTATTTTTTTATTATTATCTTTACAGATTTAAGTCAGAATTTTAGCCAGTGCGCTAATAGCGAGTTTTAATTTTAGGCTGTACGCCGTACCGCCCCATACAGGCCCAACAAAGCACTGCTTACACGGGCTCAAATGAAGCGAGAGGTAGCAGACAAGAATTCTACGTGTAAAATTAGAGGTGTGACAAAATTGCTGGAGGACGCCATTAAAAACGTGACAATAGAAGACTGGCAGAAATGCCGAGCCATTGCAGGAAGAAGACTTTGCGAAGGGAGGACTTAGAAGTGGACGAACTCAGAGTATTTTAATAAATCTACGTGAAGATAGTGGCGAGACTTCCAGTGACGACGATGACGACGAAGATAGTAAACCTGATGTCCGCCCACTGTAGTTTCTGTTTGGTGAGTTACATACAACTGCAGTAGAACCCCTCATATCCGACCTCGGGATATCCGACTCCTCGGGACCGTCTTCTTCCGGCGACGAGTCAAACTGACTCAACAGTGTTGTGCATTGTTTCTCTGTTAAACTGCCAGTTTTGTTCTGATTGCCGACGTGAACGTTGCTCTACTTTATTGTTTTTTGTTTTCGTGATTACTGTATCTTCGGTGATAAACTGTATTGTGCATTTAGTGAAAGTTCGCTATGGCTTCTCGAAAACGTAAGCATGTGTGCGTTTCCCTTCAACAAAAACTTGAAGTGCTTCAACGTTTGGACCGTGGTGAGTCACTAGTTAAATTAGCCGCAGAGCTAGGGTTCGGCGTGACAACTGTAAAAAACTGGAGAAAAAACCGTGAACACCTTGAAAGTTATTCTATGACAGTTGAAACGGAAGATGCTTTAAATTCGGAAAATGTAAAAAAAAAACCTAAGCTAGAAATTGTAGACGAAGCTCTTTGGGTTTGGTTTTGTCAAGAACGGCGTAAAGGGACTCTTTTGTCGGGGCCTCTTGTGAAAGAAAAAGCCGTAAAGCTGTTTGAAAAATTGGGAGGAGATGTTGAGACTTTCCAGGCAAGCGAAGGTTGGTTTCACCGCTGGAAGCTTCGCCACGGTATTACACATGTTTTTATTGCGGCCGAAAAGTTGTCTGCTGATGGCGATGCTGCAAAAGATTTTGTAGAAAAGTTTCAAAAGTTGGTGTCGCATAGTAATCTTGTAGCTGAACAAGTATATAACGTAGACGAGACCGGACTGAACTATAAAATGTTGCCGAAATCTACTCTTGCTGCTAAAAATGAGCCTGTTTTGGGTACAGAATTTTTATTAGAATATGTACTGTAAAATATTTTTTTATTGAATACAGTAATTACGATTAAGCAGCACTGTGTGTTTTGAGTGTGTATTTTGTACAGCCGCGGTGGAGTAGCCGAGCGGTCTAAAGCGTCTCGCTGCGAAGCGCGCTGTTGCTCGCCGTGGAGGTTCGAGTCCTCCCTGGGGCACGGGTATGTGTGTTTGTCCTTAGATAGTTTACCAAGGTTTCAGTAGTTTGTAAGCTACGGACTGATGACCACGCAGTTTGGTCCGATAGATTTACAGACATTTTTATTTTGTGCAATAGTTATAATTTAGTGTTGTATACGGATGTTTTGACCCGAAAAAGGGGGGGGGGTTTATTGCTCCTCGGTATATCCGACCTTTTGGCCGTTCCGACCACGGCCCGGTCCCGTGAAGGCCGGATTTCGGGGGTTCCACTGTATTTCACTTTAAAAATGCAATTACTTTCGCGTAATAATACATATAGCAACGAACAAAATGAAACTCACTAAAATGTGATAAATTAATTTTAAAAGCCGGCAGTGCTTATTACTGTTGGCGCGCAGTGAGCTGGCAAGGGAGTAGGGGAAGGGGGGGGGGAGTAGAGTAGTGACGCACCTGCGTGACCTTGCGAGGCGGAGTAACGGTTGTGCGATAGAACAACGTGTACTAACATAAAAGCTGTACCGAGTTAATGAAATCCGAGAAACAGACATCATACTTATACCGCGACGGCAACGTGACAATTTCAGCGCATTTGCACGAAAATAGTCCGACTCCCAGCGGGAATATAGTTACCGCTGGAAGCGAGGGTTGAAATGGACGGGCGGGACTAGAACAAGTAGTTTTTGTAGGACAGGAATAGTGTCCGGATAGCCGAAGCGGCTAAGACAGGCACTCGCATAAGGTACAGAATCCGGATTCGGATCCCGGGATGGCACACATTTTCTAACTTTCATCAATGAATGAATTTCAACGACCTGGGAAAGCAAGAAAACTAACTTCTTTTTCATTATCGAGAGAATCGGCATCTGAAGGAGACTGCAGAACGAATCTTTTCCTGGCGAAGTATATTTTTCACGTGCAAGTGCACGAATATGAGAGCGATTAAGGCCCTTAGAGAGGCACATAGACGCCCCTGTTTCCCGGTGTCTGCTAGTGGAACAAGGAAGCAAGTAACTGGCCAATAACAGGACGTAAGGTGGATTGCGCAGTATGTAGATAGGTGCAGAATAATTTATATGAGTACGTACGTTTTTCAAAAAGTCACTTATTCTAACAATTATAAAAATATCATAGCGTTTAGGTTACCCGTAACACACACATAAGAGATCGAGAAAAGAACATGAAAACGTGCGGTGAGATTTTCGTGAAACTTTGTGAAAGACCTAAAAGTGCATTTTCTGCCATGAAATCGTTTTTAGTTTTCTGCGAAAGTTAGGCCAGAAAAGGTATCTTGTAATAATTTTTCATTTAAGGAACAGTTCATTGTGAAATTTTCATCTTAAACTCTTTGATGACTACGTATTTTAAAAATGAAAAATAAGAAAATACGCTGCCTATAATACACAAAAACAGTCGCTTATTTAAGAATTTGTCGACGTACGTAATAAAATGGTTATTATGACATATTAACAGCTATGTCCGATTCCTCGACTAAAAAGCAACGTTTCTTCCTCAACACCCACAGATGCATTGGTTGCCTTATTTCATCGTCGCCTTATAAGTATACTGGAATTTAAGGTCTGCATGGTGTAAAAAATCATAAAGTAAATAATGAAGAATAATTTACCGGTCATAAGGGTATACACCACATGTCATGGACAATACACAAATAAACTTTTCGAGTTGTGCAGCGAAATAATGCAATTTGTACTTATGCCAAATTATCGATTTTTTTTTCATGGTTGGAAATTAAATTCCACCGTTAAATATCGTGCTGTGACGATGTAATACGATGTACTGAAAATATGTTACGCATTATAGGTTACTAGCTGAAAACCCGGCGTTGCCCGGGTGTTTATTTATTTATTCTTACATTTTCTTATTCGTACGCTTATCCTCACAGAGAAAGAGCTGAAGACATTGTAGCACGCACAAGACCGAAGATATGGTCTGTGGCATCACGTTTCGCTGTATGTAACCTCCTTGCTATAGAGTCGCAACGTCATTGCTTGCCTTCAGTCCGAATTTTTTTTACAATTTGACGATTTTCAACCGCCATATCCTCTCCCCCCCCCCCCCCCTATAGCTATCGGCATGGAACTACTATGGTATACTACGGGAGACTTCGAACAACAATTACACACAGACTATTCGTTTGCGTTGTGTAGTTTTCGCTGCAGAGCGAAATATTAACACACACACGTAGAATTTTATATACACGGATAACTTTCCATCCCAATGTACTCCACCCTTTTATCATTATCAATCCTCAAGCAACAATGCAACCAACAATACCATTTTCAAAGAGGAAATATAATTTTCAAAGAATAATAATTATTGTTTTGCATTTCGCGTTATATTCTTCAAATTACTAAATATCTTATCAGATCGCTATAAAACCGTGCCTAAAACCTTCCTCAGATATATATTAGCAACTGTACAAATATTTAAGTCTCTGCGTCTTGTCGTTCGGACGTGATAAGCGTACACCGAACACACATTCACATTAATATATATAGATACATAGCTATCCGATCGCCATAAAACCGTGCCTAAAGCCTTCCCCGGGTACACATTAGTAACTGTACAAATTTTTAGCGCTTTATGTCTTGTGGTTCAGACGTGATAAACGTACACCGACCAGACATTCACATTTATAGATATAGATTACCTGCAATGTTAACAAAAGTACGAAATAGAATACGTATTCACATAAAAATAAGGAAACTGACAAAAGCAGGGTAAGACTAAACAAGTCATAAAGATGCCGCTTTACCTGAATGTAAGACATTATACATCTGACTCTAGAGATGGTTTGCATAATGTGACGTGAAGTTACCTGACTCCTGCAAACCGATAAATGTAATGAAACGACATTTATATTTAACACAATTAGACGTAAACGTCTTTTAAATTATCATCGGAGACAACATGGCTATGGGATTTTTGTATTTTTTTACCCTCTATAGTGACGAAATTCAAATAGCAATCAGCCAAATCCGTTCGCTGCCACTCTCAGAAATCCTCGAGAAAATCAACTCTGAAGTATTTTCCGGACCTTCAATCACTTGTAGTAGAGGATGAAGTTCCAGTGCTCATCATGGATCATTCGCCATCATTGTAGATTGACCATAAGCCACGTAGGGCCTGCAGTTCGAATCCCGGCCTAAATTTTATTCCGTTATGTTGGAGCACCGACAAAATTTAAATATAAAATTAATCAAATATACCGTAATTAAAACGCAATAAATCGACTTTTTTGAAAAATGCGCGTCTTTTGTTTATTTTTAATTTTCGGTATAGTACAAAACGTTGATAATAACAATTGTAAAATTTACAAAAATATTACAAATTATTTTGAAAAATGCACGTCTTTGGTTTATTTTTAATTTTCGGTGTAGTACAAAACGTTGATAATGACAATTGTAAAATTCACAAAAAATATTACAAATGTATTTTTGGGGCAATAGTGTAAAATCGTATAGTCTTTATTTGGTCTACGTTCATTATTTTATACCTCAGATGTCGTGACACACGTGCCAGGGTAATAGTTGTTGGAAAGAAAAGAGAAAAGAAATGGAAAACAATAGCTTTTACGGTATCGAGCGCATCGTACTAAAAATATTTTTAAAAGGAAGTTTTACGATATATCTGTCGGAAAACGAACTTGACTTCAATTAAAAAAAGTTCCTCTCTCATCGCTAAGTTCAGAAACAATCCACGCGTACCTATGTTTTCACTACAAAGAATGAAGACAAACATTGGCTATGAGTGATGACCAATTGAATGAGATCTTATGCACTCTTATTTATTACTAATTTCAGATCCTTGTTAGAACATGTAGGTGCAGTTTTGCGAACACTTAAAGAAATTTGTTAGTTGACGGTCGAAACACACGAACGATATGGCGGCGTTCTAGCTAGCGGTATAACGGTTACTTTAGTCAGTGTACAACTTTACCGAATAAGCTACGCCGAAAGTTGGAAATTTCCACTTTATTGAAGTTAATCAAAGGTCTTCGGATACTGCAAAGTCGATTTGCGAGAATTTTTTGAGACTTGCATGCAATTCCTTTGGCTGATTAATAATTGCGTTATGAACTTCACGTAAGAACTGGTGTTACCTACGGTCGATGTTGGACCAGTTGTTTTCATAGAGTAACATCTACTTATTTTAATCAGTCTAAAGTAAGTTTTGTCTTGTGCGCGTCTGTGGCAAAACCCTTTTCGAAGTATACGAGTTTCATCGGTCCACACGAATAACTTATATCAAAAATCGGTAATTAAACTTTCGTTTTCGCGTTTGTATATAATGATCCGATAATCCTGTCGTCATCTTGTCAAAAGAAGAAGACATTTGAGAATTGTTATAGGTGAGCAAGCATAAAATGTTCCGAAAATTACTTTTCAGTTGGATCCTCAGCAAATGGCATTTTAAAATCTTATTTCATTTTTATTTCATATACGAGGTGTTAATCAAAGACGATGACCGCTTGCGCTTTTCGATATTCCCAAGTCAACGGAAAAACATACAATATGTAGAAATACTAATAAATAATAGCTGGTCTATGTATTTACGTTTTCTTTTTACACCATAATGTCCTGGATTTTTTTGTCATATTTTTTCAACATTAATGAGCAAGTTTTAGTCCACATTCTACGATTTATTGTAATTTTAGCGACGTAACCCTTTAACAAAGCTCGTCATAATTTCGCCTTGAAATTCAATCTTCAATGATATATTCCCTTGGTTTTTTTTTTTTTTTTTTTTTTTTTTTTTTTTTTTTTTTTTTTTTTTTTTAATGAATTAAAAGTGTAAGTTATTACGGGCTTACATCGCTGAAATACCAAAAAATCGTAACTTGCATACTCTTTGTAAACCGGTGAACGTCACTGGAGTGAACCGTGCTACGGAAGAAATAATAGCGCAAATAGTAGTTTGGTCATTAATCTACTAAAAATATGTCAATACAAGAACTACGAGAAAAAGCAATCCAGGATATTACGCTGCAAAAAAAAGTAAATATATAGAGCAGGTATTACAAGTTCCACTTACAGAAGTATTTGTTTATTTTTGTATTTATATAATTAATATATGTATTGCAGTGGACTTGAGAATGGCGAAAACGAAACGGTCGTCGTCTTTGATTAACACCTCATGCATGAAATAAATGTAGTGCAGCATTAAATGGAATAAACATTGAAAATATGAAAAGTTCGTTGAATAATTAAAAACATGAGCTATTCGAGTGACGTAACTGTTCTGTTGACCAGTTACAGTTAACCGCCAGACACAGTTTAGCCATTGTGAGAAGCGTGTTTGGGCAACGTATTACCAAGATAGTCTATGTACGATTTCCCTCTACAACACAAATTTTAATTCAGCTTCTTTGTTCCAAAGATAATTGCCACTATTGCTAAGGCTCTCCATGCAGCGGAATAGCACCTCAGCAATGGACATGGTGGAACAATCCTGTTATGGTGACATAAATATCAATTAATAGAAATAAACAATCCCAAATAAACATACAAAAATAAAATTCAAATAAAAATTATCAATAATGTCTTTGTCGTATTTGAGACGTAAATCCGTCTCTAGGATTGTTTATTTGTATTAATTGATATTTATATCATCATAACAGGATTGTTCCACCATGTCCATTGCTGAGGTGCTATCCCGTGCATGGAGAGCCTTGGCAGTAGTGGCAATTATCTTTGGAACAAAGAAGCTGAATTAAAGTATTGCCAAGAGTGTGCGCGCGCCAGGGGTTCGATAGACGGCAACACGTGAAGGCAGCGTTGCTCAGATGCTAGTTAAGTGACGTTCTGGGGAACCGGGGAGTCGCCTTGCGAGACGGGTGGAGTCCGGGGACGGGTTCTCGGTGTGCGTGCGTGTGTTGTGGTGTGTGCGGCGGCAGCGGGGGCGGCGTACCTTGCGAGCAGAATCCGGGGCGAGGAAGAGCACTATCATGGGCCGGCGGTCGCGGGGCGCAGCGAGGCCGGCGGGGGCGGCGTCGGCGGCGGGGGCGGCGCGGCGACCGAGGCGTGCAGGCGCTCGGGGGCGGCGGGGGCGGCGGCGACGGCGGCCGTGCGCGCCATGGGGCCGGCGGAGCCTGACTGACGGCCGCCGCCGCCGCGCCGTGCCACCCCCACCACACCACCACCCTGCGCAGGCCGCACTGCGCATGCGCCGGCGCCGAGGCGTCTGCGGCGCCTATCTCCGCCTCCCGCCTCTTCCTCCGCGGGGCAGATATCGGGCCCGACGTAAATATAGCTCTTACGTTCGCTTCAAAATTAACTTTAATTAGTTGCCACGTGCAGCCTCTCGGGAATCTAGAAGCTACGGACCGAACGGTTGACACCAACTATAACGGAAATCGGTAATTTAGCCCTACTACGGTATTTATTTTGCGCAAACACAGAGCATGTTTGGATCAACAAAGACCTAATTTTTTATCTCTTTCCTTTACGTGTAGGGGAAAGTCTGGTAAGATAGCGACATTAACGTATATTTTACAGGGTGAGTCACCTAACATTACCGCTGGATATATTTTGTAAACCACATCAAATACTGACGAACCGATTCCACAGACCGATCGTGAGGAGAGGGGCTAGTGTAATTGGTTAATACAAACCATACAAAAATGCACGGAAGTATGTTTTCTAACAAACCTACGTTTTTTTAAATGGAACCCCGTTAGTTTTGTTAGCACATCTGAACGTATAATCAAATACGTAATCATGTTCATTTCATGATGTTACCCTACCTGTAGCGCAAGTTTACGAATAGTACTATGACTAACAAAAACAGGCCTAGCCAAAAAAACGCAGTCTTAGGGAACATATAAGAGCTTTATTACAAAGGAGATATATTAACTAATCGTTTTTCTGAATAAATTAAGTATCTGATTTCAACGTAACGGCCAGAAAAAATACAGGGTGAGTCACCTAACATTACCTCTGGATATATTTCGTAAACCACATCACATACTGTCGAACCAATTCTACAGACCGAACGTGAGGAGAGGGGCTAGGGTAATTGTGTAATACAGACCATAAAAAATTCACGGAAGTATTTTTTTTTTAATACAAACCTAGGTTTTTTAAATGCAACCCCGTTAGTTTCGTTAGCATATCTGAACATATAAACAAATACGTAATCATTGCTGTTTGTTGCATTGTAAAATGTTAATTACATCCGGAGATATTGTAACCTAAAGTTGACGCTTGAGTACCACTCCTCCGCTGTTCGATCGTGCGTATCGGAGAGCACCGAATTAAGTAGGGATCCAAACGGAACGGTGATGTGCCTTAGGTACAGAAGTGACTAGAACAGCACATTACGGCCACATGCTAACACCTTTACTGCTCTTGGTAAACAGATAGAACTGCAACGCATTCTCTGTTAATGCCCATTGACAGAATTACACTCGATGATTAAAGTCATCACCATGTAATTGCTGATGTAGCGACACATGAAACGGGTGAAAGCGGTGACGATGCAGTTTGCACATGACACTACTTTGACGGTAACACAGTGTACGCCGGCCGCGGTGGCCGAGGTGACTGAGGCGCTCCAGTCACGGTCAGCACGGCCACTACGGTCGGGGGTTCGAATCCCCCCTCGGGCATGGATATTTGTGCCGTCCTAGTTTGTAAGTAGTTCACAAGTAGTTTGTAAGTTTAGGGACTGATGACCCCGTAGTTAAGTCCCATAAGCTTAACAAACATTTGAACACAGTGTACTACAGTTAGTCTGCGTGCAAAGACGAATGCAGAATAACAATAGCAGCAAGTGCTACATGCGGACACTGCGACAGCTAGACCAAACCACAGCAGTGTTCTACAGCCACACTCGTAAACACGGTCGTCATCGTAAACATGTCCCTGCAGATGCTGCTCGCCGACCGTGGCCCGTGTTTGTTATAACACGCAACTCAGCCTCGGAGGTTTCAAGCGTCAACTTTAGGTTATAATATCTCCGGATGTAATTGACATTTTACAATCCAACAAACAGCACTAAAAAAAATGTTCAAATGTTTGTTAAGCTTATGGGACTTAACTACGGGGTCATCAGTCCCTAAACTTACAAACTACTTATGAACTACTTACGAACTAGGACGGCACAAATATCCATGCCCGAGGGGGGATTCGAACCCCCGACCGTAGTGGCCGTGCTGACCGTGACTGGAGCGCCTCAGTCACCTCGGCCACCGCGGCCGGCCAAACAGCACTGATTACGTATTTGTTTATATGTTCAGATGTGCTAACAAAACTAACGGGGTTCCATTTTAAAAAACGTAGGTTTGTGTTAAAAAAACATACTTCCGTGCATTTTTTATGGTTTGTATTACACAATTACCCTAGCCCCTCTCGTCACGTTCGGTCTGTGGAATCGGTTCGTCAGTATTTGATATGGTTTACGAAATATATCCAGCGGTAATGTTAGGTGACTCACCCTGTATTTTTTCTGGCCGTTACGTTGAAATCAGATACTTAATTTATTGAGAGAAACGATTACTTAATATATCTCCTTTGTAATTAAGCTCTTATATGTTCCCTAAGACTGAAGACCTGGCTAGACCTGTTTTTGTTAGTCATAGTACTATTCGTCAACTTGCGCTACAGGTAGGGTAACATCATGAAATGAACATTTTATTTAGAAAACGAAGACTTTTGTTGATGCTTATCTAGTTCTCAAAAGAGACACAAATATTTCTCCTTTGCATCCCTGTAATTTATGCCCGTACACTGAGCAAATCCTACTTCATCGACGTTGTTTTTTACATAGTGACCTAAAGTAGTTTCAGGGAAGTTGAACTTCCTAGCGGCGCCTTTAAGAGGCTTACATTCCTTACACGCTACATTGATTCCTTGCTCCATTTCTGTCACCCTGTCTTACTCGTGAACTGCAGTCGGCATTTTGTATTCACACTTAACCGTGCACCCAATACATTCATTATACCGTTATTAAAACATCAGTAAATCCACAAGGTTTAAGAGGAATCAACTCATATGCATTACTGCATTAGTATTACTTGCACGAAGCTTATTTAAACCACAGGAAAAATTGTTACAAAAACAGCATCCACTGCTGAGCCTCTGTTGTCAACAAAACATAATGGTGAAGCGGTTCTGACAGAAAAAAAAGGAAGAAAGAAAGCAAAACAAATTCCACGTGGATCTTCCCAAAAGGTGAGAAGCGGTTCTTTTGTTGGTGTTACAGCTGTCAGGGGGAGCTCGGGATGCTGTGAGGCACTCTGGGCATCTTAAGAGCCTCGGCGCATGTTGCTGCAGCCACTGCACGGATCAAGAAATGCGATACATTCTCCGACGCAGGAGGCGCTACTTCCTAATCCAGAAAGTTATTTCCTTAATTTTTATTCTTTTCAACAAACGATTCAGTTACATGAAAAATATTGTTGGCAACAGGTACAGCAGTGTTTGAGCAGTTTGTCGACATAGTCACAAGAAGAAGTCAGACACCCGTCACATCGTGGGATCGCCTTTTGTATTGCTGTGTCGCAGAACTGTTCTCCCCTGTGGACGAACCGGAGTGTGGCAAGAGTTTTCCTCTCTCCGTCCGCCACTGGCCGATGTGCAAGAGAAGGCGGAAATGGCCGAGAACATGATCAGAAATGTATCCTGGATGATCAGACAGCTCCTAGGCCAACTTCTACAGAATATTAAAGATAAAGGTGAAGCAATGAATTAAAATTTGTGATGCGGTCGGGAATCGAACCCGGCCCTCCATGCTTACTAGGCAGACGTCTAACGATTAAGGCACCTCGGAATAGTCTAAGTACGACTTCCCTCCACGTCACAAACTTTAATTCAGCTTTTGTGTTCCATAGATAATTGCCACCACTGCCAAGGCTCTCAATGCATTATTAAGCTGAATTAAAGTTTGTGATGTGGAGGGAAGTCGCACTTAGACTGCTCCGAGGCGCCTTAATCATTAGTGGTGCGGTTGTCTAACGGTAAGGCGCTGCCTAGTAAGCATGGAGTTCCGGGTTCGATTCCCGGCCGCATCACAAATTTTAATTCATTGCTTCACCTTTATCTTTAATGTCTTGAACATGTTCAAGACGAGAAACCGTCTGAGGGTTTCTGAATTTATATTCTACACAATAGCTGTTGTGTCGCGCGGAATGGCGCGTGGTCTAAGGCATAGTGCTATGGACTGGTCGGCCGTTTCCGTCGGAGGTTTAAGTCCTCACTCTGGCATGATTCTGTGCGTTGTGCGTAGTATAAATTAGTTTAAGTAGTTTGTAAGTGTAGGAACTGATGACCGTAGTAACGTGCTCTAACAGGTTTAAAAAATTTGAAGACCTGAACGGTTACTGTCCGGGACAAGCGCTGCAGTGAGCGCCTTGTTGTGGGTGGCCCGTTTTGCAGCCAGCGTTTGGCTCGGCGGTGGTCTGTCAAAGAGCACTGCCACACGATGCTTCCACTCCAAGCTGGCAGATTTCTACGACGCACGAATTCAGATGTTGATCCCACGGTATGGTCGCGGTGGAGTAGCCGAGCGGTCTAAGGCGTCTCGCTGCGGAGCTCGCGGTTGCTCGCCGTCGGAGGTTCGAATCCTCCCTGGGGCATGTGTGTGTGTGTGTGTGTGTTGTCCTTAGGTTAGTTTACCTAGGCTTAAGTAGTTTGTAAACTACGGACTGATGACCACGCAGTTTGGTCCGATAGATTTGCAAACATTTGAACATTTGAACATCCCACGCTATGACGTGTCTCAATTCTCTTGGTGACTATATATAAAAATAGCTCAGACATTGCTATAACTGGCGCCACTACAGTTTATGATGTAACTATGATTTCTTTCAATAATTAAAGTATTCGGGCTAAGGTGCCGTGGCCCATCTGCAAATCTTCTCCCGACGTTTCGTTGCTCACTACGGGCAACGTCTTCAGAAGTGAGTGGACAACTGGGTGCTAGGCGCTGGACGCCCTGCTTATAATACAGCGCATAGTTGTCACGTGCTGCCGACTGTGAAGCTGTCTCTGACCATTGGCGTCTCTCTCAGATGTAGGTAATCGATGGCCCCATCGTAGGTGCGAAGTCGACTGCCATATCTTGTCTAATTTCAAACCTTCTTCTTTTCTGTTGAAATTACTATGGTTCTTCTGGTTCTCTAGCCCCTAGCAACATGTGGGGTTTATAAAATTATGTGTAGCTGTAGAATAGTTTATATTGGAACAACCAAAACAGGTGTTAATACCCGTTTAATTGAACATATCGGTTGATCAAAAAGTCAGTACAAATTTAAAAACTTAATAAATCACGGAATAATGAAGATACAGAGATAAAAATTGACACACATGCTTGGAATGACATGGGGTTTTATTAGAACCAAAAAAAAAAAGTATTGCTAGACGCGTGAAAGATCTCTTGCGCGCCTCGTTTGGTGATGATCGTGTGCTCAGCCGCCACTTTCGTCATGTTTGGCCTCCCAGTTCCCCAGACCTCAGTCCGTGCGATTATTGGCTTTGGGGTTACCTGAAGTCAAGTGTATCCTGATCGACCGACATCTCTAGGGATGCAGGAAGACAACATCCGACGCCAATGCCTCACCATAACTCAGGCATGCTTTACAGTGCTGTTCACAACATTATTCCTCGGCTACAGCTATTGTTGAGGAATGATGGTGAACATATTGAGCGTTTCCTGTAAAGAACATCATCTTTGCTTTGTCTTAATGTGTTATGGTAATTATTGATTTCCTGATCAGATGAAGCGCCAGCTGTCGGGCATTTTTTGAACTTTTTTTTTTTTTTTTTGCTCTAATAAAACCCCATATCATTCCCATTCTCATTACCTCTCTATCTACATTATTCCGTGATTTATTTAGTTTTCAAATTTATACTGACTTTTTGATCACCCGGTAAAATGAATTGTCGACTGGGACACACCGACAAGTCAGCTGTAACAGATCATGAATTGACAAATGGTGATCATGAAATAAAATTGAGAGAAACGAGCGTGCTAGCCAAGACCTCGCATTATTATACATGCATGTATAGAGTAGCCGTAGAGACCCAGAAGCACTACAATAATGCCCGAAGGAGGACTCGAACATCCGACGGCGAGCAATCGCGCGCTCTGCAGCAATGCGGCTTAGACCACTCGGCCACTCCATGGCGCCCCGCCTGTCTCGACGGCCTGTTAACCGGAGGTGACGGTCATCTCATCCGTGGACGACCTGGGCCTTGCCTTCGTTTAACGGTTCCTGCTGTCTGAAATCGCGTCCGGGAGCAGCAAGATACACTTTGGGTCACTCCAGTAGCTGCAGTCACCTTCCTCTGTGTCTGCCCGCTTCCAAACTTTCTAAGGCTCTCCGTGCCATAATTGAACGTAAGTCACGTTGTTGTTGCATTGAATTACCTGCTCTCTACACTACCTGAACCAAAGTACTTGGCCGGCCTCGGTGGCCGAGGAGACTGAGGCGCTTCAGTCACGGTCTGCACGGCCACTACGGTCGGGGGTTCGAATTCCCCCTCAGGCATGGATATTTGTGCCGTCCTAGTTCGTAAGTAGTTCATAAGTAGTTTGTAAGTTTAGGGACTGATGACCCCGTAGTTAAGTCCCATAGACTATACAAACATTTGAACATTTGAACAAAGTACTTGTGTAATTCTTTCGGTATATTAAAGACATGTCAACACTAACTACATCTGCAGTAACTTTCTGTCATTATCACTATTTCGATTGCAGTAATGTTGTCTCCATTCCGCAGATTCGACAGAAAGACGTCGAACCATTTTAGTTCTTTCTGCCGATGACAATACCTCAGAACTTAGTTATGTCAACGGATCCCATAATTGTTTTGACCAGTGTATTTGTGAATGGGAGAGTGTATTAAAGTATTTTTCAGGTCCTTCCTACTCATTGTCTAATCATATACTATGACATACCAGTTTTGAAGTGGGTTATCGAACATTAATCATGTAACACACATTATCACTACAGCATAATTATGATTCCGGATTGTTGTTATTATAGTTTTCAGCCCGGAGACTGGTTTCAAGCAGCTCCACACACTACTCTATCCTGAGCAAGCCTCTGCATCTCCTCATTAGAATGCCA
Source organism: Locusta migratoria (assembly GCA_026315105.1). Taxonomy (NCBI): domain Eukaryota; kingdom Metazoa; phylum Arthropoda; class Insecta; order Orthoptera; family Acrididae; genus Locusta; species Locusta migratoria. The sequence continues at coordinate 40,218,828 of CM048749.1, forward strand.
ACCCACTTCCATTTGAATCTGCTTAATGTATTCATCTCCTGGTCTCCCTATCCGATTTTCCTCCACACTCTTCCCTCCAATGGTAAATTCACGATTCCTTGGCATCTAAGAATGTGTCCTACCAAGCGATCCCTTCTTTTAGTCACGGTATGCCCGGAACTCCTTTTGTCCCCAATTCTGTCGACTACCTGTTCATTAGTTATGCGATCTACTCACCTAATATTCAACTTTATTCTGTAGCACCATATTTCAAAAGCTTCTATCTTCTTCCTTTCTGAACCATTTTCGTTCATATTTCACTTCCGTACAAGGCAAAACTCCACACAAATGCCTTCTTAAAAGACTTCTTTAAAGTTAAATTAAAATTCGATGTTAGCAAATTTGTCTTTATCAAAAACTCTTTTCTTCCCACTGCCATTCTGCATTTTATATCCTCTGCACTACGACCAGCACTTCGTTATTTTACTGCATAAGTAACAAAACGCGTATACCATCTTTATTGTTTCGTTAGCTACTCCATTTCCATCTGTATCACCTGATTTTGTAAGACTGCATTCCATTATTCTTGTTTTGCTCTTGTTAATGGTTATCTTATACGCTACTTTCAACCGACTCTCCAATCCATTCAACTGCTTTCCCAGGTCTTTTGCTGCCTCTGACAGAATTACAATGTCATCAGCAAAACACAATGTTTTTGTTTCTTCGCCCTGAACTCTTATTTCAGGTTAATGACCCAAAATTGTAAATTGGTAGAGGGTACGGATATCTCAGATACGTTTTTAGTACTTCAGTCCAACAGAGACGAGGGCAAAGTGGGTATGAATGAGAGTAGATGAATCTCTCACAGTCATAAAATAGTAAATGAAAAGAATGTTAGGAAGATAGTTGAACATGCACAAAGTTAGTAGGATAACCGTCGAATAGGAGTACTTCTCTTGATGCATTAGGGCTAGACTGCGTATTAATCCTTCTACTGTGTTGTCATTTTGTGGTAAGCTTCGTCCAGATCGATCATCGCAGTGTCAGAGGACGATCAGCTTACAATGCAGCGAGCTTTCGCGCTGCGCCGCTTTTGTGATTCCCGGCATGAAGGGAACCAGATTGATGACGCTACTGTACGAGCTGTGTCGTAAGATTAACGAGCCCGTCGACGCCGCTTCACGAGACCCGGCTGTTGTACTCAACAGCGGCGTACACTCGGCGCCGACTTCAGCTTGCTAAAGATGCTACACTACCGTTGATTGCCCTCTAGAGTGGACTTGTTTTCCTTACGTGGGACTGAAAAAATACTGAAAAGTTTGCGCTAGTAAACTGACTGTGCATCTGGCTAGGCCACTGCCCATACGTACGAAAAGTTACGAAGAGGTTGTGGAGAACATCGTATTTCCAGGGTGCAAGTGTTTGATGATTCAGGCGTTGTTTTTAGTAGATCGAGAGGAAGTGGAAGACGAAACTTGGGCGACGATCACCTACAACTTCTAGAATACATAAAAATGTCCATAGAATGAAGTGTATTCTGAACCTATTGATTAACATTAACAGATATCTGCGTTTAACGACAAAAATTATGGAACAGGTAGTCCATTCACGAAACGAGTACAAATATGAATCAAAAGAACCTCCCGATTTATTAGCAGGATATTAGTATTGGTGCATTGGTAGTTTTTGGACCGCATGCAGTGCGATTCAGATTATGTCAGTCGTAGCAGTGTCGTTTCCATGTTGGATTTTGTCTCACAGAACTGGGGGAGGGGGGAATCATCAGCAAAGATCACCCCGTCATGCGCCAGTCTACATTACTGAAATCTTGCATTCAAAAGAACGCTTATCGTTCGCCAATTCCGTTTTACAACCGGAGAAACCAAACTGGCTGGATTGACCAGCTGAAAATTACTGCAACATAGTTTTTTTTCTGCGATCCATATTTTATAATGGAATTATTACTACTTATATATCTGAGACATATTCTAGTTAGTTCTCTGTAGTGTCGCTATTTATGCCAACATTACTTTAGCTCTTCCATTTTCAGATTTCATAATAGCTGTAGAACCAATCGACTGTGGAATACAGGAAGTAAATCAAATAACATGAGTATAAAAATAGTTCTGTAGATGTCAATATAACGCCATTGTATTAACTCCTTAACAATGATGTGGAGATACAAAAGCATGCTTCATCAGACTGCTACATTTTATATAAGTGCATGCATCAGGAATTCTGAAAAACGTTTGGTACGCTGATATGCACGGAAAGTGAGCTTGTACATACTTTGGTTTGCTCTTTGCATTATATCTCCGGCTAATTCGACAGCTGTAAGGACATTTGGAGTTATATAGATCATAAAGTATCATAGAAATTAAAGAAGGAAAGTAAAGCAAGCTAACTAGAAAACGTCTAAAATACGTACATTGTGTAGAACAGGAAAGTAAAGAAATAGGAACACACTATTTGTTTCCCTTTAGCAGTTTCTTTTATAGCAATTATATGCTGCTGTTCATTTAGGACATGAAATCAACAGAACGCTTACAATTTCCAGAGAGCTTTCTTGGGACAAATTGGGCTAAATTCGGACACATAATTGACACTCTTATCACATTGTCAACCATATCAACATTTCTAGTAAACATTGCCTAAAATTTATCTAATCTGGTGTAAAACAAAAGCCATAATAACGCAAGCAGACAACACGAACAACTTTTGTTCCACCCACTGTTGGATGTGTGTATAGAGATTCAGCTAGGTTGTGTTGTAATCAGACTTGTACATGCTGCTGGCACTTACCTTGCCGCCGGTCGAACAGCAGAGCCATCTGGCAGCTAGAGAAGACAAAATCTCCCCGAGGAAGAAGATTGCTTCATCTTCTTCACCGCCACTGGTGACCTAGATCTAAGACTGACACGTGGCAGTTCTATACTACGCTGTACGATGCACCACAATGGATCAAACTCCTCAGTGAATTAGAACTGACGGAAACGGTCGAAGTGGTAATGCGAAAGACTTTAGACCAAATTAAGTTGTTAACCGAGGACTTGTCCTACTACCATCTGGTTAACAGGCTTCATACACAGATTTTAACTGCGCTAGTGGTTATGAAAAAGTACACCACTTTCATGCACGTATTAGAAGAATGGGATCACGGAAGCATCAAATCTGTTGTGATACGTATGTATTGGAGCAAAACTAGATCTCATTAAGCGACTACTTTTGAGTCACCATTATACTAATGAAAATGTAAAAGAAACTTACACTTCCAAAACGATTAAGGTGGACCATTATGTACAGTAATTACTTACAACTTAAAATTACATCAGTTTAATGTATCGTTTCATCACGTCTAATGCATATTTCTTTTCAGTTGCACCGAATAAAATAATTACACATTTTCAATTGTTAAATTAGGTGCCGCAACAGGAAAAAATGTATGTACGCCGATCGCCCAACCAAAGGTGTCCTCCAATTTCGCAGTCGACAACAGAAGTAAAACGATAGATTTAATTCTTTGTTTTTTTCTGAATGTATGTACAAAATTCCATTTTCTCACTAAAATAGTATTGTTGCAATTGTATTTCAAAATGGCGTCTCTAAGTGATGTACAGGGTGTTTATAAATGAATATCGGGGTTTTAACGCATTACAATATTTATGATATTAAACGTACAGTTGTAACTGATATGTCAAATGAAAGAGCAACTCAATCATTTTTGTTCGGCACCAGTGCGCATGCGCAGCGCGCAATGTTTCCTCCGCAGTCCGCTAGACAGCGATAGTAGCAAAGATGGCGACTAGTGAACGGAAAACGTTTTGTGTTTTCCAGTTTGCAAAGGCCGAATCTGTTGTTACTGTACAACCGAAACCGGATGCCAATAAAACGATCAACATGCGATGTAGACTGTAATATTTTCATTATTTAATATTTTAAGATCGCTGTTTCCTAAAATATATAAATCTTCGAATCCGGGTCTGGCACACAGATTTTTGATCTTTCAGGAAGTTTCAAAAGCTAAGCAGTCCTCAAGAAATGCCTCCGTTTAAAACTGATAATACACCTGAAACGTAATGTTACCCTCATTCACAAAAGCTGTCTATAATAATAAGAACACGTGGACCTCTCCACTGTTTTGCCAGTAGTCACGTGGTACACTTACATAGATGTGGGTGTCATGAAAATGATATTTATTGTAAGTTGCTGTACCGACGTGTAACTGAGGAGGATATGTTTATGTTCCAGATTGTGAAATTTTATTTAGGTGATCCATGCAGTGAGGAAATAGCTTACAGACCAGAATGAGAACTAATAGGGCATACACAACCATCTATCACACTAGAGGAAGGTCATAGAACTAGGAGAAGATAAAACGAAAAATCATCGTTATTTCATGTGTATGATTTGCAGTGAAGGGTATAACTAATTCTTGAAGAAAATGTGGCATGTTAGTTTTTGGTCGATGATCCTGTTTGACGTAAAGAAATCTTCTTTAACCTAATTTTAAGACAAGAATAATTATTTTGGAATTAATATTTTTACATTTTTTATTAATGTGTGGGAGACGTAAAGACGATTGCTTTCCTGGAATGTCTTCCTCCATTACGCAACCTTGTGATGCTTCCATGATACCATTGTTTAAATAGATAGAAGCTCTGTTCACAAGAAATATTTTATGAACGTCCCGTAATTATACCTAGACATGCATTTAATAATGTTTCAATAGAAAAAGGTATGTCGACAGTCGACAAATCAGTTTTAGTAACATTGTAGACAAATGATTCTCACAAATTTAGTTAAAACGCACCAACGAATAATTAATTACTTATATTACTAGTCGAAGTTAAAAAGATTGTTCTGGCAGGAACATTATGTCGCGTACACATTTATCTTTATGATATTATTCTGAATTACTGCGTAACATCATTTTAAAGCAGTATCATATATAGTGAATGGAATAGTACAAATACAACTTGTATAATACTGTATTTTTCTTACACGATCACTTGTAATTTGTTGTATTTTTCTCGTTCATCAGATATCGAGAATAAAAGATGAACCAAAAGCTGTAGTAACGCAAACATGTCAATGGAACATACTGTTCAGTTTAATAAATAATAATCTGTTTTCCAGCACGACAATCACTACAACCACCTGCAAAATAATCTCACACAGCAATCACACTGTACACTGTACAACAAAGTACACAGTATCTGAAGTAATTGGCTTGAACCCAAATTGCACACTATATTAAAAGCCCGGATACTTAGTTGGGCATTAATATTGTTCAATTTCCTATGCAGCACTATTTAAAATGCATGGTCTTCAACGGTTTCTTAAAAAGGTAAATGACAGGAAAACCTATTTTCTTTTGTTACACAGCACAACACGAACAATTAACTTCAATGTCTTCCAAATTCAACATGAAACGTAGTTAATAAGAAAGAGTAAAACTTCCTAGCATGCAAGGATATTGGATTGATGGTTAAACAGTTCAAAAGTAATGCATGAGGTAAAGAGATTAGTGCGAGCTAAAGTTTACAGGGGCGGTGAGGGAACGGACTGTGGTGTGTGCAGCTATTAACAGCTAAGGACTTGCCTCTACACAGTTCCAAATATTAGGGAGTCACAAATCACAGAAACGGTTGTTGTTGCAGTTCGTTACATGCACTGGGTTGATCGTGCGCTAGGAATGTTCAAACGACACTAAACTCGATCGCGAGTAATCTTTAGGCAAAATGTATTACAGCCACGAATAGCTGATCTTCACTTACGTCCAGACAGTACATTCGTATCTTGATCACATTTGAAGCTGATGTCATCCCGATAATAATCGGTTTCTTAAATAAGTTAGTAAGAATAATATTTGTTTCGTTACATTTCTAAAAGTGACAGTAAAAACTAGATTTAAAGGGAAGGCAATACATGTTTTCGCCTCTGCTGAAGCTGCTTCATCAAAACCAGAGCTACCTGCTTGGTCGGTAGAAAATAAACTTGAGACGAGTTGATTGAAGTCATCAAGAGCCCATTGTCTGTGTAAATCAAGTATTGGAAAGTTCCACGCTCAAGTGTGTCTTATTATATTAACGTTCTACCATCAGTTTCCTATTCCTACAAGGCCGACTGAATTTGTTTGCTTTGTATCATTCATACGACCCCAACAACAGGAAATACTATAGTACGAATACGATCCTGTATCGCGGAAGGATATTATATATCCACTTTACGGTAGGTCATTGTACCTCAACAGTTCATGAATACTAGGAAACGCGTTCGTCTTTGTTTATCGGGATAGTGGTTATTTTGCGTATGGGGAAAAAAGATTACAGGTACCTTCGACGAGTAAAAAATTGTTTTCGGTGAATGAATTACTCGGATCAAAGTGTAAAGTTATATTTATCTTTACTTCTCTCTACTTGCATTTCGTCTGTAACTGTGAGAAGACGCAGAAACAGGTTTAGAGTGTAACGGACCATGCAGAATATATTTTAGCCCTAGCGTTCTGCACTCTGGAGCAATATACTGTGTCGGCGTGGACAGGTTTATTCAGGGCATATTGTGCGTTCTATTAAACAGCAACAGAGGAGTTTCTGTTGTCGGTAACCTGAAAAGCACGTGCTCTGCAAAACGAACACCAAATGGAATTGGAAGAGACGTCTTATATTAAAAGGACAATGATGTCTGAAAATGTGCCATTGAAGAAGGGATAAAAAAAATGGAAGACTGCTGATAAGCACGGCGTAAGATCAGGCCATCGGAAGGTCGTAAGAACGTCATAAAATTCAAGGAGACTATGCAAGGGCTGCAGCGGGGAAGAAAGGACACGATGGACGGAGTGTCGGATGCCCGTGGATTACAAATCATGACTACTTCTGTTCCCTGAAAGGTGGTGAAATAGTAAAACATAGGCCTCTCTTATAGGAAACCAAAATTGTTCCAAATATGATCAGTGAGATGTTCACGCCGAATCAGTCATTCACACGATTTTGTTTCCCGAACAGTAGCAGTCTTACTAGTGCACCTGATACGTGAAAGCCAATCGACATCTACATACGCAAATATTTAAACCCATGAATCAAATCATTGTTACCACTTGATAATGCAATTTCGGTTCTCATATCGGAGGCAACAAAGCAGCGATTGTGCGTGGAATGGATTTAAGAAGTGCTGGTAGGTTCTCTAACGTACGCGTATTGAGAGCTGATCGTTTGTGGACGCGAACCTGAGTCTGGTAAGCGCCCCCAAATGTGTTCCACTCGTTTCGAAGCAGGCTGCTGTTTCGGGCGAGACATCAACCTGAGTTCGCTACCGTGCTTTGCAGACTACTGCAGCAACATTATCGTCTAGTGACACGGAAAGTAGAACCTGCCAGAAGATGGCATTTTCGCACAGGAAGAAATCAAGCTTGATGGGACGCAGGTGTCCCACAAAAGTCTTCACGCAATTGTTGCAGCACGTGTCTTGATCAATATGTGGAAACTTCGGTAAATAGCAGGTAACTATCAGACTTGGAGACACCGCTATGTGTGGAAAGAGGAATTCGAGGTATGAACCCTGACAGATTATGACAATAAAGGACCTTTGCATGCAAAAGATGCGAGACAAAAGTGCTTAATGAAATATGTTTCCACATGTTACAGTATAATGAGATTGTGATAATTTGGCAGTATTCTGTTTTTGCTTTTGGTTTCCGATCCAGAGGCCCTGGAGCCGAAGAACAATGCTCAGGAAAGTTCATTTATGAAAACTTTGTAGTGAATGTAGCTGTCACTGAAACTCTTAAAACATTAATGTTATGCTTCACATCATGACGCCGTTAACAAATCTATTACATAAGGATTAGTGAAGAAGCATCAAAGTTCATTGTTCTTTCTTGGATCACCAATATGAAAGAAATTAAATTTATGTTAGAGAGAAGACTTAAGTAATGTAGCAAAAGACTGAATCATTACAAAAAAAATTATGATATTAGTACATTTAAGTTGTTATTTTAAAGAGATACGTATGAACCTCTTTTGTTAACCATATCTTCAATTAATATTGCTTATTACAGACGTGTTGTCAGTCGTTGATCGATCTTGAATAGCGCCAAGATTTATGACCGTGACGGATTATTTAAATAAGACGAATCAGTTCACTTAATCTAATTAGCTTACTTCTCTTCCGTGTGCAAGTAACAGACTGATGCCACGTTTTAAAATTAAATTGCAGTAAAGCAGAAACCGCTTACCTCTTCGCATAAATTAAAATGCGACGAGAACTTGCACAACTGCAGTGTCCGCGCGCATCGAGGCCTTCAGCGAAGGAAAGCGGCCCCATTCGTGCAGTAAGGCTGCCAAGTCATCTTAATGCTTTCTGAGACAATTGTGCTGATTTTCTGTCTCATAATTAATGAAACAAGTCCACGACTCATAAGCCTTAGAGGAAAACGAATAATTGTTGGACTTGAAGTCTTATAAATGTCGTTGAAGGACATTGTAATAAAAGTTCCAGGTCACTACTTACATTTCATTACAAACGCTACAGCTGTTTCAGCTTTTTGCAATTATCAAGCATGTCTACGATGTTTTAACGTTAATTACTTACTTCTGGCGTGAACTGTTGCTAATTACGCAAAATATAAAAAGTTTTATATGATTTAAAGTCGTAGCGGAACAAGCAGCAAAAACCTGACAGAAAAAAACAGTGTACGACTACGAAATACGTGATTAATTCACTGCTGCTTTTACAACAGTTACTCAAGTGTTAGTAAATAATGTCAAAACATCGTAGACGCGCTTGACAATGGTAAAAAGCTGAAACAGCTGCAGCACTATATAATAAAGTGTGAGCGTTGACCTGGAAGTGTTATTAAAATATGTGTTTTATTCCAACCAGAGTATTTTATTCGACATTTACTGCACGACACGGATGACACAATTGTTCCATCAGATGGGCGATCTATCTATACATAAGAGCGATAGATGAAAGTGACGTTCCAAACTACACACCTGTATAGCTGAAACTACCTGCGCAAGAGAGTAATTAAAAATTTAATTGGCTTTTATAGTAATATCTACAGCGTCTATCTTAAATCTAAACTGAACACGTATGTGAGAACGTACACAAGTGTGAGTGCGCTAAGACCAAACGTGTGACGTGTGCAGCACAGTCGGGGATAAGCCCCCACGTGTGCCTTACGACTAGACTACGTCTCATCGTGGTGGGGTGGGGTGGGGTGGGTTTCCACACAGTGCAGCGTACTTACGTTCTTCCACTGGTCACGGCGTCCGCTTAACGGTGCTTCCGAAGCGTCATTCTAAGCAGAAAGCAGACTACCCACTAGTTCTCTGTCGGCAGTAACGACTCCATCTATTCCGAAGCAAGCAGCCTCGTCTGGGAACTCGGCTCGGACTAGGGGCTGGCAAGCAGTTTGACGGCGGCAGCTTTTGCTTTCTAACAGGGGCCTCCTCACCTACTGCTGCCATCAGCGAAAAGCAGAGCGGTAAGGCAGTAGCGGAGAGTTAGGCGTGTCTCTCTACTAAATGTAACGGCCGGTCTGTGACAGCCCAGCGTTTGTATTACCTCTACGTGGGAACATACGGATGCCTATGATCTCTCGAATACCTGTACACATCGTTCCAATGATATATTTTCTATGTTAGATTAGATTAGGTTGGATTAAATCAGTACTTGTTCCACAGAGAATGAATGCAACATTTCGTTTTGTTGGAGAACATGTCAGGTTAAAAAAGGAGTTATTACAAATCATTCATTTTTTATCATTTTTTTATTTTTTTAATTACAAATTTATATCTAAAAATTAATACACCCGGTAACAGGAGTACTAATTCAGGAATTCTTTTAATTTCTTTTTGAATGGTATTTTACTGTCAGAATTTTGCGTTATTTTGTTAGGTGTACGAAGACTTTCTGTGCCGAAGTTCGATTTAACAATGATTACTGAAGGGCATCCTTTCTCGTAGTGTTGTGGTTATACATTAATTTTGAACTCGGTTGGTTTATTAATGACAAATTTTACAGGTGAACGTGTGTGCTGTGAGGATACTGCGAGCCGCGTGGTTTAAGGTATTAAGTGGTGGGTTGTGCAGCCGCCACCGTCGGATGTTCGAGTCGTTCCTTAGACATGGTATGTTTTTTGTCCTTAGCGTAAATTAGTATAAGTATATACATGTGGCGTCTGCTCCGCAAGAACAGACGTCACTTCTGATCCTGCAGTTGTCATTCTTTCATATTCACAGAATATGACATAAACTGCGATTGAGCAAAGCCGAAAATGTGTACCAAGCCGGGACCTGAACCCGGGTCTCTTGCTTTCTAGGCAGTTGCGCTGGCCCATACACCACTGGGGACACAATGATCGCCACACCTGCAAGGACTACCTAAGTACGCCTCCCATGAGACACAAATTCCCAACTTAACCCTGCCCACAGTACTCAAACTCGTAGTTTTGAAACTAATTCCCGCAATAATAAGGGCCCCAAACTTGCCCACCCCTCTCCACTAACGAAAGGATCATTGCCCAATCGCAGTTGATGTCATATATTCTGTGAATATGAAAGAATAACAACTGCAGGATCAGAAGTGATGTCTCTTATTTCGTAACAGACGCCGCATATGCCGGTGACGGGCAATGACCCTTTCGTTAGTGGGGAGAGGTGGGCAAGTTTGGAGCCCTTATTATTCCGGGAATTAGTTTCAAAACTACGAGTTTGAGTACTGTGGGCAGGGTGAAGCTGGGAATTTGTGTCTGACGGGAGGCGTGCTTAGGTAGTCCATGCAGATGCGGTGATCACTGTGTTCCCAGTGGTGTAGTCGTCAGCGTAACTGCACAGAAAGCGGGAGACCCGGGTTCGGATCGCGGCTGGGTTCACATTTTCGGCTTTTCTCAGTCGCAGTTGATGTCATATATTCCGTGAATATGTTAGTTTAAGTAGTTTGTAACTCTATGGACTGTACTATGAAGATTCCTATATCGGTAAATAAAAGTCTGTGGAAGGATTTGGGTGGGATTCATCAATGATTCAGATTACACACTTTTGTGCAATAAATACTTTTTCACTCAGTGATGTATTACCGCAAACTATGATGCCATACAAAAGAAGTGAACGAAAATAGAATCTACTAATGCGTTCCAAAACCCTGATCTGTTCTCACATTTTGTTAAGAGTTACGCAAGGTACGACGAATGTGTACTGACAGAACTCAGACTTCGCGGGTAATGGAAACTACGACGAACAAAATCCTTGAGGCTTTTATCATTAGGACACCTGGAGTAAGATTTCGCAGATAAGCTCTGACGTCAAATTACTGAAAAATTATGTCAACGGAGTCTTCTTCGTAAAAAAAAAAAAAAAAAAAACGTTACTAGCCACTGATACAAGAAATTGACTGCATTGATTTTATAGGTTTCAGCAATAACAATTCCTATCTGAAGATCATTTACTGACATAACAAATGTGCTACGGGCATTAATTCCAAACTGCAACCCGTCAGATCGATGTAGATGTTTCATTGCGATGGTGGCTGATGAAATTTTCTGGTCAGAAAATTACAGTAAAACGATTCTCAGGTTGCTGACCACTCTAGGGATCATGTCAGGTAAAAATGACTGGAAACTAGTGCACGACCTTCCATTTATTACTTCATCGAAGACTCTTTTAAACTAATAAAGTACAATGATGAAGCCATCGTTTACCTAGATGACCCCTCGAATGACTAAATGTTGAACTACATCAGTTTAGAGGAATGTAGCTAGCTAAAATCAGAAACACTTGGAACAGGATCATTACCGCAAAACTGTAATCAAGGGACTGACGAACTTCTTTCGGTAATTTAAGACGAGTGTCTGTGTAGTCTATGAAACCGCCTCTACTTACGTGGACTTGTGTCTCTGTGTGTGTGGTGCTCCACTTAAGTGAACAGAGGAAAGTGGAGGTCCATTAAACAATAGCAGAGGAGGCCAGGCCCGACGATTAAAGTCAATTCCAGCACAAGGGCACGCACACCGCCGCAGGTCTACAGTTACGCTTGTCGAGCCTCACATCACAGATCAGTACTTTTTGTCAGTGAAGTGGGACGCAAAGCAAATGGCGCATCAACTTGCCTGAATATGGTGCCATCCGCTATATCACTGCACAAACCTTACATCGACATCTACACTGTTCAGAACAACTGCAGGATCAGGTGAAGTATTTTAGTCAGATATTTGTTACACTTGTAATTTGTGTGTGATGCAGTACGATACTTTGCTTTCTCTACTCTTTACTTGATGTTTACATGGTGTTTACTTAGAGCGAGGCACCATGGGGCTACCATAATAGTGAAGAAGTCATTCTCGTTGCCCTCTAAAATGGTGTGTGATCACCTCCGACGGACAGTACAGGAGCACTCTTGCGTGGCATGGACAATATGACGTTATCGATCAGCTCTTGGGGGTTATTTGGCCATTCTCCCATGTGCAATACCCAGCTCTGCAACCGTTGTGGGAGGAGTTGGTCTGGCTGCAATGCGTCTGCCAAGTACACCCCAGAAATCGGGTTGAAGTCCGGTGAACAAGCTGGCTACTCCATTCGTTCAATTCCTTCAGATTCGAGGATGTTGTCCACCAGTGTAGCTCTGTGGGGACGAACATTATCGTCTACCAGGAGGAAGCCATCTCCTCGGCGCAGGGCACAACAAAAGGTCTAAGGATCTCACCTCTATCTGAGTGGTCAAATCGCCATTCTGATCGACAGAGAGTTCCGTACGTTCGCCAATACTGACTCCCACAGTTACAATTCGTTTATCATCATAATATGGTGATGTTTCCTGCACATAAGCAGGATACTCTCGAGTTCTACGTTCTGAACGACGATTGTCCGACCCAACACAAAATCTTGACTCATCTGTGAACAAAATCCTGTGCCTTTCATTATGACTCCAATCCCCTCCGCCCAGTTTCATCAGCATAAACGGTGTCGTGATTATAATGAGACACACACCATAAGGCCTTAATGCGCAGAGGCCACATTCCCCAAGGCGATTTCGGGCTGTTAACCGTAGATATCGATCACCTCTTGCTGACGTCACACTGGACGAATTTGGCTTTGACTTCTTTTAACGGTTCCTGTTGTCTGTAATCGCATCGAGGTATTGGAAATTACACTTTGGGACACTGCAACAGCCGGTCGCGGTGGCCGAGGGGACTAAGGCGCTCCAGTCACGGTCTGCACGGCCACCACGGTCGGGGGTTCGAATCCCCCCTCGGGCATGGCTATTTGTGCCGTCCTAGTTCGTAAGTAGTTTGTAAGTTTAGGGACTGATGACCCCGTAGTTAAGTCCCATAGACTATACAAACATTTGAACAAAAACACTGCAACAGCCTGCCCCCTCTGTGTCCGTCCTGCTTCCAACCTCCCTATGACTCTCCATCCCATAGCTTCGAATAAGCCGCGTTGTTATTGAATTTGAACTTCTTGTTCACTACGCTATCTGAACCCAACTGCTGGTGTAATTCGTTTGGTAGAGTAAACACAAGTCAACACCAACAGCCTCTGCAGAAGCTTTCTGTTATTCCCACTACCTCTGTTGCCGTAGTGTTGCTGTCTTCACTCCGTAGAACTGACAGGAAGACGTCGAACAATTTTAGTTCCTCCTGCCGATGTCAGTACAGCAGAACCTAGATGTCTCAACTCATCTAATGCATTTATATTTGTCGCGTGGACGTGTTGGAGTATCTTTAAGAATCGTTATTGCTCACCTTACAAGTACTAATCAGTACATTATGGTTAAAGCTTCTGGCAGAAGAGTGTGTATGAGGGTCGTCGACTGTGACGTAGCACAGGCGGTGGTGAATGCTTGGCTGTCCCCCTCCCCTAACAAGCGGGCGCTCTTGGGTGGAAGGACGGCACCGCCTCTGCGCTTTACGGTCCTCCAGCTCCTATCCGTTTTATGGCCGGCTGCAGCCGCCGTCTTCCAAGTCCGCGCAGTTCCATTGCTCCAGGAGGTGGGGGGGGGGGGGGCGGCGCCATCGAATCAACGCAAGCGGGCCGTCGTTGCCCCCAATGCATATTTATGCTTCATCATTCGCTTCAAACGGGAAGTCGTCACAACCTGCCGGCCGTTTGTCGTTCACAGAGTCCGAAAAATGAATTATAATCTTTTGTCTGGAGCAAATTATGTGGGAATAATAGGAACTCATGGGTATTTCGGACATTCATAAAAAAATAACTCGATGCCTGTACAGGATGGATAACTAAAATGGAGAGACTCTGACATATGGTCACCGATTTCGATCAACTTTTACGTGGTCATCCTATACTGAATATGAAGACATACGTGTTCCAGCTTAAAAAAAATTGAAGGTCAAACTCGATAGAAAACCGCCTTTTCAATGCTATAGATCGAAAGATCGTATGAAGATAAGCATTTTTTACCAATATATATATAAAATAATGGAAAGTCCAGGTTGGAGTTAATAATATAGTGAGGACAGTTTACAACTCAGCGCAAAGACGTAGCGACGAGCTGCGACAATCACATACAAAAGACACACACATACAACACATTCAGCTGTCGGCCATGGACTTCTTCAGCACTTCGAAGTGCGGCAGTCGGAGGTGATGGTTGTATGACTGTGTTGTGTGCCTGTGTGATTGCGTGAGTGTTCTATTTTCTGAAGCCGATAGCTGAGATATATATATATATATATATATATATATATATATATATATATGTGCGTGTGTGTGTGTAATCAGAAGTTAGTGACGTTCAAGTAATTGTTTTTCTGTTTTCATACTTGTCGGGTAGGCGGACTTCCTTGCGCCATCGGCGGTCAAGCGCGGTGGTTCCGCGCCCTTTGTAAAAAAAAAAAAAAAAAAAAAAAAAAAAAAAAAAAAAAAAAAATGAAAACTGAGTGAAACGCTCTACGAACTACCCAGAACGAATGCGAACTAAACGACCACAACGCATCGATCTACCTGGACAGAAGAAAAAGTGGTCCAGGCCTTGGACTGTCAAATCGTGGGTCTAGGTTCGAACCTCCATCATAGCAATTTTTGTTAGTCTTTCTCGATGTATTTGATAAGCCTCTCATATTTTTAATGCCTTTCCTTGCCTTATCTTGAAGCAGAGCATCAGGAAGTGTAATTAACATTCGCTTATGTGTACTATCTGTTTACAGTTATTTTATTTGTGATACACACTGCAAAACGTTAAAATTAGCTTCATATTGGATTCTTGTGGTGGCCAGACGTACGTGAAGCGCTCCGTCAGGCGTTTTGTCGATGGCAATGCTCAGCCGAATTGCACTGTTGAAGTGTACCAACCACCGAAACCTACTGACGTTTACTTATTTCGACAGGTCGAGACTTTAATTGCAAGACTTCAAAATCATGCCGTATTACACGATAGCAGTGAAATTCTTGATACTGCAGCTGCTGTTACAATTCATGCCTTGGTCCGTAATCAGTTTTCCGCACATGTCTTTCCAGATATGCCTTTATGCTTTTCGTACACATCGAAATTAATATCTGATTGGTCTGTCTTCAGAAATATAAATCACGTTTGTTTTCAACGAACGATATCTTGAGCTACATGTGAGAAATATTTGTGTTTTGGTTGTTTTTACGATAAGTTACGTCCAGCTGGCTGCGAGAACGCTGACGTATAGACAGCCAGTATTGTAATTGCATAATAATACACTTAAGAAGAATTTCATCTTAGCTTATGTCTTATTGAATATTAATCATACATCCCGAAGCTATTCTTCAAAGTAACGCAAGAAAACGTATTTAAAATATGAGAATGTTATCAAATACGAAAAACAAATCTAACTAAATATTGCCGTGGTGGAGATTCGAACCTGGATTGACTGTTCCACAGTCCAAGTCCTGGATCGCTTGACCATAGACGGCGCTCAGAAAGTCGTTTGTGTTTACGAGTGCCCCAGACTACATACAGCAGGAAAACACGAAGACGTTAGTTAGTCGAACGTCATTAACTTTGAACCCATATATATGAGTAAGCAATGCTCATCTTAAGACCATCTTTCAATGTACAGCTTCAAAAACATGATTTTCCATCACGAACATTTTTTTTTTTTTCTTTTTTTTTTTTTTTTTTGAAAAACTGCTAAGTGTCTAGCCCGGAACAAGTGTCTCTTTATACTCAATACAGAAGATCCAAACAAAATTTCATCGAAATCGATAACGTACTTGCCAGTGCCTCTCTTTGTTAGGCAGGCCACTCCAAATACAGGACGCTGGAAGTTCCGAGGATTTGTAGAGGGCAGTGAGTAGACAATATGTTGAACAGGAAGCGATGCTTATTGAGACAGGTTTCCTTCACGTGTCAACGAGGAGAGGAGCGCAGATAAATGTGTTCCTCACAAGAACAGAACAGGAAACACACGAAGGACACCACATCGTCTTTTCAGAAGAGTCCCTTCTTGATGGATTTAACCGTGTGGGAAGGTTCAGAAGCGACTATCACAAATTACATTAGTCGTCGATGTAGACACACCGTATGGTGTAATGGTATGGGTCTCATAGCGTACACAGCACCATTATCTCTGATTCACAAAAGTATGTATTTTGGGTCCCATCTTGTTGGGAGAATTAGATTAGGTAACGATGAATTAAAGGCTGTAGATGAGTTTTGGCCGCGGTGGAGTACCCAAGCGGCCTAAGGCGTCTTTCTACGAAGAGCGGGTCTGCTCGCCGTCGGAGGTTCGAGTCCTCCATGGGGCAAGGGTGTGTGTTTTGTCCTTAGGTTAGTTTACCTTAGTTTAAGTAGTTTGTAAGCTACGGACTGATGACCACGCAGTTTGGTTCGATAGATTTACAAACATTTTTGATGAGTTTTGTTACTTGGGCAGTAAAATAACTTACGATGGTAACAGTACGGATGATATAAAATGCAGAATAGTAACGGGAAGAGAAGCATTTCTTGATAAGGAATAATCTTTAACATCGAGTGTTAATTAGAGTGTTAGTATGTCTTTTCTGATGGTATTTGTGTGGAGTGTTGCCATATACGGGAGTGAAACATGGACGACAAACAGTTGAGACAAGAAGAGGCTACAGGCTTTTTGAAATTTGGTGCTGCAGACTAAGGACGAGGTAGTCAACAGAACTGGGGAGAAAAGTAATTTCTGGCATATATTTACTATACAACAAGGGATCGATTTCTAGGACACGTTGTTAGACATGAAGAAATCTTCAATTCAGCATTGATGGGAAACAGGGGAGAGGGGTTAAAATCGCAGACGACGACCATCAAAGGAGTATTGTAAGCAAATTAAAATAGCTCTGGTTTGCCTTTATTACGAAAAGATGAAAAGACTTGCTCAGGATAGAGTAGGGTGGAGAGCTGAATCAGCACAGTCTCCGGACTGAAGACCAGACGGACAACAACAGCAATGAGGCGAGGCCAGTGGCTGTGTCCTATCTGCTAGGTGTTAATGGCATCATCTTAGATAAGATAACGCTAGAGTGCTTTCTTACCGCCATTTTTCTGGCCTGTTTCGTCATGGAGTGTGTTCTACTGTTCTCCGTACCTCCCGCAGATTACAAACATGCGGTTATTGGTTGCTTGTACTCATGCAGCTATCCGTTGTACTATACGTATACTGAATCGACCCAACGCACCAATCTGTCGTTCATAACCTTTCATCTGCTAACAATCAAGGTAGGCGATTGGTTTTGAACTTTTTCATCGTACAGCTCGTCATCGAACGTCCAAAGCATCCTGGCGTGTTGCAGTTGTTCGGTCTTTCTTCGTCACTTTATTGTTGCTTAAATGATATTGTGGACAGTGTGGTTAGTATGGATTTTGACTGGCTACAACTCGTCGACACATTGCCCGTAATTATGATTACATAATACCATCAGCTGCATTTCTTTTATTCTCTGGAGATATGCCAAGGTTTACTACAGAACTGAAGTACTGAATATTGATACTCCAGCGGGAAAGATATACAGAGTCAACGTAGTATTCTCTCCTATGAAACTGAATAATGGGTAACTTTCTTCGATTCACAGGGTTGTGTTACTTGAATCAGAATGATGGCATACCAAAACTAGTGAAATGTCTGTCTCAATGCAATTAAACATTGTTAATTTAAGTAGTACTCTGACATTAATCCCACCACTTCGTCACGTGTCGAAGAAAAACAGATAAGCTTGCGATTGCTAACCTTGACGCCCCTACAGTATAGTCTGACCCGCTTAACGTACATCTATGCATCAACTCCCGCGTCTGAAACATTTTAGTAACTTTTGTTGATGGCTAGCAAACTCCTGTATTTGCTGTCAGGAAGCCTGAGTGTCTGGGGTGATTTTCCTTTATTAATCTGCATGTATTTACTGTGGCGAATCTACTCGTATATGACGTCTGCCATTGTTCTTACTACGAAGGGAGATATGCGTTTAAAACATGTAATGCCGTATGCGGTTACATGAAAATGTAGGGAGATATAGTGGCCGTCGGCCTCTTCAGATACCACTATCCTGTCTGTACCTCGGTTCTTGCGAGTGGTTTGGTCGAACTTGTAACCTGTAGGTCAAAAAGCAGGTACACCGAGAGAATGGAAGAAGTGGACATTGTTTTTGCTCATGGACTGCCTCCACTCAGCTTTCATTCTCAATTCGAGTGCCTAATTTCTCCCTTACTCCCACTGCTGCTACCTCCATCCACTTAATTTTTTTAATTATTATTAACACTGTCTCTGTCCCACTACGACTACATATTCTATTTTTCTCTCTCTGCTGCCCCAACTCTCTGCTATTCTTTTACAGCCCAAAAATTAAAAACATAAACACAACTCTGTTCCCATACCAAAACTATTCGTGAGAAAGGCGAAATAAAGACTGACGCAGTTGTTTACCCACTTTCCTCTCGTGTTCTTTTAAAGGGGAACAAAGGGGATTATTTCCCTTTTGCGTGTTCCGACAGTAACGTTTTTCAGCTGGTTTCTGCCTTTTCCTTCCTACGGCACCGTGAGGTACTTACATAATACAAAATATGTAGCTCATTAAAGATTTGGCAACTTCTATATATGCTTCGACATCTTTATACACAGGGTTTGACGCGTGACAAAACTAAATTCACTCATTAGTCGGCGAGAAGATGGACTGCACAATTTCCCAAATCAAATTTCTTCACAGAATAGCTTCCTTAGAACGTAGTGATAAGTATTTCCTAACGGTTACCAAATCCGCTTCGATGGAAGCAAGCTCATCATGGGGGTTCGTGCGCTGGACGTGAAGCCAAAGTCTCGAGAACGTAGTGAGATATCGTTGTGCCCTCAATTTTTAATACAATTTCGATATCTCCTCTGAGTTTCAAATACCGTGTATGAGCTAGAAATCAACCATACGTAATGTCTACCGAACTTTTTTCACCTATTCAAACTCTTTAAAATACGTTTCAATACTTTACTTCATTGATGTTGCACAGTAACTGTGATGAATAACGAAAATAAAAGCAACCCTTAAAATCGATTGATAAGTTTCATTACTACTGAAACGCCATCTGTTAGCCACATTGACAATTTTAGTACCCAAACATCATGGTTTTTCGGACGTATCTTGAAAAAGGCTTGAAGTGTTTCGGAAACGGGAAAATACGAGTAGTACTTCTTTATAAACGTCTGAAGCATATTCAGTTAAACCTTCAGCCATTAGCTACAGTTAGTTGATTTTATATTTGTGGACCATGGTGAAAAAAGGGCTAAAATAAGTTTTTGTGATTTTACCCAAAGGTACAGTGAGTTTGGATCTTTAAGTACCTTAAACGTCTAAAAGATCGAAGACATTTGAAAAGTAGTTTTTGAATATCTTAAGAACATACGATAAAAAATTCGATGATTTGCCATTATTAGGAAGTGGAAAGTGGACATCTCCATAATTCGTGGTTTTAGTACCGAAAAGTCATGGTTTCTCGTGGTACCTCAGGAATCGCCCGTGAAAAACTGGTACGTTACAAGCCGTATAAATCCTACCCTAGACTACACAATATTAGAAAACTGGCCTGCATGAAGTGTGCAATGTTTAAATTTTGATCGTGTGCTGTACGACACTGCAATAGTATGGCAATTGTTGTGATATATACATAAATGGTCAATAGGCCGTGGGCCGTCTGCGATCAATAGGACCCGAGATATGAACGTGTGAACAATCGCATTGTCAATGATGGTGTTTATGATCACGTGTCGTGCACGGTATGATTAAAATATTTTCTTCTTCTTAAACAGTTTGCTTGTTAACACTTATAAGTCATATAAATGTTTTCTCGACTAACATTAGACAACGAACACCCAAGATGGGCTAGTTAAATATTGTTAACAACTAATTAGATATTATAATACGTCTTCTGTCGATTCAAATAGTTCTCTCTCCATCACCTTTTTATTTGTCGCATCAGTTTTTGAGAAACGAAAACGGCTGTGCTGCACTAGTACAATATTTACTTATGAAATCCCCGAGAACATGTGGACAAGATTTTGCTCATCCTACGTCATGCGGAATATTTGGCATCAGGGACTGCGTCATTCCCAGGGTCGTGCTATGAGGCCGAAATTGCACATTCATTAACGGAAAGCTTTAGCCACAACGAGAAGTAATTTCGGTGACGGTGAAGTTCCAGAACTCTAGGGGATGGAAGACGTTCTGGCGGCGGTGCGAGAGGGTGGTGCTCGCTACAAGGTCCCGGCGTCGTGAGGGGTGTCGTGGACTACTGAGGGGTCGTGAGGGGGTGTGGTGGGCTACTGAGGGGTGGTGAGGGGTGCTGGGGTCGTGCTGAGTGCTGTCCTCACGGTCGGGCGGCTGGTCCACTCGCTGATGCCCCGCACTTCAAAAACCTGCAAAACTAAAAAGTACACCTCGCACTACTCCCAAATAGGAGTCTACTAAGTCTCATTAAAACTTCCGTTTCTTCAGAGTACTAACAAAATAATTTCGACAAATATTGCTTGTCTAATGAATATTTCCAGTGACGTACAAATCTCCGTCGACTATCGCACTCTTTCGACGTCTCGTGTGCATGACCGAGTTATCGATCTTGGATGGTGTGGCACTCCTTACTAGGTAATTCACCTCAGAGTGCCACTGAGATTACTTCCCAAAAAAAGAAGTGGCGCTAATTATTAACGGTACTCGATTTCTACAGAGAAGATTCTAGAAACGACTTAATCCCCAAGGGCGTGACGTTTCTACAAGTCTACTGTCTGTAAGCACACATTTGTTTGTGTTTAAATTACGAACATTCATGAGCAACATGCATCTTATTTTTCAATTTCTTCGTACCGTCTATTGTTCCTAGGACCTAGAGGATGTACTCGCACTTTCGAAATATTTTTCTACGTTCATTTTCTATTCTGTCATTATCCATTAACGCAACTGCTATTTCCCTAGTCGTGCCACTAAGGAAACGAGGAAACAAATAACTACATTTAAGAATGTAGAAAACTAAATATTTCAGATTTCTCTTTGCCATCTTCCATTTCATTGCCAGCATGATCACACAGTCAATGAATAACTGAATTGGATCCCTTTACTTGCTAAACGTAGGACCAATTTTTCTTAGTACAATTCATCAGGCCGGTAAACAAAATTTTACTTTCGAATACATTGAATCAATCCGGAATTGATCTCCTTTTGTTCATTCAGGCTTCATGAGCCGTTTGTACGCTACAAAATATTTGACTTCACTTGAATCCTTGATGAAGTTTTCCTCACTGTCGTAAACTTTCTTTGTTGCTCAATGAACCACAGCGGATTCCTCCCATCCCTCACACACTTATTCAGAACGCTCAATCACTATATCATATTGCTGTATTTTGTAGATTGCTACCCCTAATTTTCGTACCCCGAAAAGTATATTTAGTGTCGATTGCTCAAACCGTAACAACTAGTTTTTATTCACACAAGGTGTTCAAATTAAAATTTCGCTATTTTAATCCCCATATAAAACGATTTTCCGTGGGATACGAACTTTGCGGAAACATCTGTGAAGACATTTACTGAAGAAATAACGAGTAAACGATTGAAAGAATATATTTTTAAAACCTAACTAAAAACGTCAGGCAGCCACAAGAAAAACAAAATGTGGCTTTAAGGTAAGTGCTATAGCTTCTATAATCTCTGCAAATGTATCATTAATGTAGGTAGCTTAACCTGAAACAACTCTTTATTTGTCATGAACAGATGCAATAATAACCTGAAATCCCACAGATAATGGAGAAACGTCTCCGAAACATATCTGGGTGAACAAAAGCAAACTGTGTTTGCTGAAGGCAGAAACAGCCACCCTTACCATATAATATTTATTGTCTTGATGACAAACGCCGTCACCGGCCACTTTTAGATGTGTGGTACGGAATAGTGAAACATAATGTCACAGAACCGCTTCACACAGATGGATCATGAGATATAGAGTAATTTCGACGTTTCAAGACTCTCATTGCTCTCCGTTGTGAGAGGATATTCAGTTACTGATGAGATGGAACTGTAATGTGATGTATGATGAGATCTTAAACGCCGCGGTATAGACTCTGACACGGATTTCCCTCTTTAAATGGCGGGCACTTTGTGCAGTGGCTGTTGCGTGCGGTGCTCTGGCGTGTGTCGCACCTAACGGCACAGTTACGACCCGAAGCGGGCAAAGGTCACACACAGCCGCGCTAATCACTGCCGGTCTGGTCGCGAAGGCTGTGGACATCGATCGCCGAGCGTTCTGCACACTTCCCCTGAACGACTCGTAATGAAGTCGTAAAACAGCCCCCTCTGTGGTTCGACTCACCCCGCTACCGATCTTTAGTGACAGAAAGGCATCAATGCTTTCGGACTGCTCTATCGTCACCGATAGAGACGAAAATGACTCACAGTTCCAGAATATAATAGCTAAGCCCGCAAATGAAAGATCATTGTTTTCCTCGTTTGGTTCCAACCACTTTGGTCACATCACATTCTTTCCATTTGGAAGTTACGAGTTACATCTCCGAGGTGGCTCGATCTAAAACAGGTATAATCTCGGTTACATAGGCTTAAAGGAATTTACAGTCTCTCATCTTAATATAATACTGATACTACACTTTAAATTTCTGTTTATACTGTGTTTCTTTCTTCTTTTTCTATCTTAGAATGATGAACTCATACCTATTGGCAATCTTGTATTTAAGATTTGTACACATGGTGGTATTCAGGATTCTGCTCGTTAGAATTCCATTAAAGGTCAATGTAAATGCTACAACCTTCTACGTACATTTTCACTATGCGAAAAAAGCACATAGCGATGTAAGTCACCTCACAGCTTTATGTGGTTCATCCTTAGTGTACCTCAATTGAGACACACCTACAGTGTTACACAAACGATTCAGTTAATTAAATTTCTTACACCAAGTATAGGATTTAGCACGGTCAAGAAATTTTCATTATCAACCGCGCTATCTAATTAGCATTATTTACTCAGTGTCTCTAAGCATTTTTCTAACTAAATTTGCAGCTCTGTAAATAATAGTCTGCTGATTTAACACAAAATACGCCCCGCAGTGAAAGTTTTCATAAAATCAGTCGTTTATCTAGCACATATGGCGAGCAACTGTAGTGAACATTGAACCCGATACAGCAAACAGAATTACAGCCATCCTTGATACGTATCGAAATGTTCACTTATTAATAGAGAAGAATCTCGCGGTCTAAGCTCGCATAATACATTTTTTAATGAAAATGAATTTCTGGGATTTATTTAAGCGAAAAGGAAAAAACTTGGGTAGATCGAAAGTAGCAATGCAAGTTTCTTGTTCTTTGAGAAAGCAAAAAAAAAAAAAAAAAAAAAAATGGAAAAAGGCGGAAATCTGAGGAAAGCATATGAGAATAGTAGATCATCGAATATTGCTTAAAAAGGAAGAGTACTTGTCCAATGTACGCAATTAATTAAGAATTTTGAAAAATTAAGAAAACAGACAGCTTTAATTTCTAGGTAGAAGAAACAGGATGTTAAATTACGATATATAACACTTATAGAACCAAAAGTCCACTTTGGATGAAAAACGTTACATTTAACTGTGTAGACGGAAAGAAATTATCATCGGAAGTGTTAATTTTTTTTTAATTATTGAGAAAATTAAACTTACGTATACGGGATGTAAACTGTTTCTAGAAGATCTGGAAAAGGTAGAAAGAGTAATTTTGTAAAAATATTACAAGCAATAAAGAACAAAGATAGAAAATTGCTTTGCATGAAATTTGGAAGCAAAGTCATTCTGTGCTAAAATCGTACTTGAGATCAGGAGAAGATGTGTTATGTGCATCTAGAGAGAATGAAGCAAGACAAAGCTACAGGAAAGGAAGATCAGAGTTTAATGTCCTGTCACCTGCTCTGTCATTAGACACGAATAGATTCACAAATGAGATCCACATTTTCTTCGAAAGAAGAAAAACAGGCAAAGCCAATTCTTGGAAAGGGAAGACCAAATAAGAATTAGAAGAAATGCATATTGAACAGCAAACCTTAGTTGACAAAGATAAATGCAGACCGTAAAATAAATTATAAGGTTTTCAGGGAGATAAAATTAAGAAAATGGAAGTATAATAGATGAGGGAAAAGAGATTATTCTGAGAGAAAAAGTTTTAGAGAGTGATGAATAAAATAGTTATCTTGCACCTGAATTTAGTTGGCCTGCAATAAAATAAAATAAACTGTGTTTACTTACTGAATGTGCGCCTCGGTTGTACAGTGGTAGAGTGCCAGACTAAAAATTCAAAGGTCGCGGGTTCGATTCCCGCCAGGTCCTAGGATTTCTATCTGTCACTTTCCACTTCTTTCACCTCTGTCAGTATTGCTCATGTGAAAAATACCGAGTAGCACCGCGGTTCGGAACCCACGTTAAACTGTAGGGCCCCCTATAACTGGCTGGATAAGTCAGTTTGAAGGTCGGAGGAAGGCAACGGCATACCACCTCCAATCAGGACCAAGCCTAGTAAAGCACTGTGGTGTTCAAACCAATCTTCGGATTGTTGACTGCTTACTTACTGAATGGCAGTTATATTTTCTTTTATATCAGTGAAGCAAATTATTAACGGACCCTTATTATGCCTACCTGCAATGGTGGTCGAAACGTCGTATTTCATTACTACGCAAGCGTTTTATTGAAAACTGAATAGCTGTCGGGTCGACAATTTACAGCACAATCGCTTGTTGTCTGTGACATGCACGAGAAGCGCCGCCCATCTACAAGCTAAGCTGAGAGACGTCTGTAGGCGAAGGACCAGCCGCCGTCTAGAGGGGGTAGGTGTGGGGCTCGCGCAAAGCGACAGGCAGTGCAGCGGCGGTGCCGTGGCAGAGGGCCTCGGGGATCCGCACCGTTCTAGCGATGGCCACGGAGTCGTTGGTGGCGTCGGTGAAGGCCCGTCTCAGCCGGGCCCTGCGCGCCTGCGCCAGAGTCTGCGGGCAGAGGAGCACGCCCTGCGTAACACCAACAACAACGCTTAGCTGCAACAACACACAGGCACGGCCACGTCACAACACGCTGGGCGGTGGGTTTCGCGGGGTGGGGACTCTGGCGAGTGGGCGCCCTCCGGCCGGAGGGTCGCCACTGCTCGGGAAAATGGGCGGGAGTGGTCGGGAAGTTGGAAGACTGGGCTCCGGTCGCTGCTGGCAGCCTGTGGAAGAGAAAAGTTAACCGATACTAGAAGTCACATTAAGGTGCTGGGGCTGCCGTTGGTGAATGGAACAGGATCACTTACTGCTACAGTTTCGTAAATGGAATAACGCTGAGAATTATGGTCGGCTGGATGCTGGAAAAGTAGGATTGGGTCGCTGCTGGAGGCCTGTGGAAAAGAGAAGATAACTGATACTGGAGGTCACACTGGAGTTGAGGATTAAGGTGCTCGGGCTGTGGTTGGTGTTGGGGTGTTTAGTGAATGGAACAGGAACACTTACTGCTACAGTTTCGTAAATGGAATGAAGCTGACAATTATGGTCAATTGGATGTTGGAAAAGTAGGCTTGGATCCCTGCTGGTAGCCTGTGGAAAAGAAAAGTTAACTGATACTGGGGGTCACACTGGAGTTGAAGATTAAGGTGCTCAGGTTGTGGTTGGAGTTGGGATGTTTAGTGAATGGAACAGGTTCACTTACTGCGATAGTTTCGTAAATGGAACACCCTGACAATTCTGGTCGATTGTGATGCTGGAAAAATGGGACTATGTAAAGTGGGTAACAAGTATTGCTAGCGTCCTTCAGTTGGAGAGATTGTCACTGCTTGAGATATTGGGACAGTATGAACAGGACGTTTGGGAAGTTTGTAGCAAGGTAGGGAAATAGGGCTGCAGGCACTGTTGGTAATCAGTGGAGACAGACTGCTACTGAAAATGAACTCATTTTGGTGACACTCAGCTGCGATTTAGGAATGATGTTGTCTGAAATGAGGTTAGTGTTGGGACTTTTGAAATGGAATCAGAAAAAAAAAATTCGGTACAGGGAGACCCTTTACAGATATTTATCTAGGAATTGGGAGTGCGAGAGTCTTGGTGAGTTCTGGTTCTGACGAACGAGGGACACTGGGGTGTGGCCTGGAGCTCTTCAGCTGGGAGGTGAACTCTGCTGGGGAGTGGCTGCGATGTCTGAGATTGAGACCACTCACTCTTGGTATCTGTTGAAAGAAATTTACAACTGAAACTGGTACTCATCATGGGGGCATTATACTGTGAACTGCGAGTGAGAAAATCTGGAATGACGTTATGGAATTGAACAGGAAACTTTACTGATATGATTTGATTAAAGTAGCATTGTTAATATGAGAGCTACTTCTGCCCCCATTCCCCCCCCCCCCTAAGGGGGCTCAAGGTTCTTTCGTGAGTACGTGCGTGGCGAGCACAGGTCCCCGAGTTAATGCAGTCTTCCTTCCTTCTTTACTTCCCGGACTGCATTTCCTTCCCCCCCTCCCCTCCTTTCCTATCCTCACTACTTCCCCTCCCCACTGGGGGACTGATAAATTCAGTAGTTTAGTCCCCCTATCCCAACCAAACAACCCAACTCAACCGAGTTAATTCTGATGTCTTATATGCACAGTATAGGAACGTGGGAGCTTAGATGGATTCCTACGTAATGAAGTTTCTGAACGGAAAATTAGGAGCCATTAACAGACGTTAGTTAAGGAAATGTACAACTAATTGAAAATCACTGAGCTAAGAAATTGTTTGTGAAAGGACTTTGATGAGAAATTCAGGAAACGGAAACAGAAACTTTGAATATTGACACGAGAATGGCGTGTAAGTTAAGTGAAACTTCCTCTGACGGTGTCCATCCAAATGGAACATGAACTTGAGATATATTTCACCTGAAACGTCTCATTGTTCAATTATTAAATAAAAAATCAGTGCCAGGTGTTTGGTAATGAAAAAGTAGCCAGTTTTACTATCCAATAGCAGCAAACCAGTAATAAGAGTTGATTGTGTTCAAATGCCAGGATTTGTCTACAAAAGACACAATACCTGTTGGCATCCTTCAGAGAAGGGTTTAAATTATTCATTTACTAATTTGGAAAAGTGGTTATTTGGTAAAGTAGTGATTTTAATTAGTTTGGAGCCCTGTTGAAATTGGTGTATTTGCTCTGAATGATGACAAAAAGTAGAGCAAAGCTTATTTTTTGGTTACCAGACAAGAGGTAAGGCAACATGACAATTTTCGGTTTAAGAATACGGTAGTAATATCACCTCTTAATTTGTGCCTGACATGTCGGTAGAACTGAATACACTTTTTGTTGATTACTTCCACGTGCCAGTGTTTTTGATGGTGACTTTATGTACAAGGTGGCACAGATAACCTGTGTAGCCCTGTATTTAGATGACCTTTTTAGAGTATCCGAACATTGTTTCCGGCTAATAATAGAAGGCAATGGTCCAGTATATTTTGCGTAGTTAACCCTCCAAATTGTACACTATGACACTTAACGAGAACTTTTGTAGTGCCTGTGAGTTGATCTGGTTGTGAGTTAAGTAGCTTGGCTCATAATGTAACATATATTATACAATGCAATCCAAGTCAACGCTTCTTCCTCCTGAAGTATATACCCAGAGAGGTGATGGAAGCTAGTGCAAGTATAACGATACAAAATATGCTGGAATTGACTGGCTGCGTACTTCAGCGATTTGATGATGAAACGCGCTACCTCTTATTTGAATTCCGTGGCTCTTATACACTACTGTGGTATTTTTACAGTTTAAAATTTAAACAGTTACTTTCTGTGTTATGACAGGTATTAAATGTTTTACTTATGAGGCTGAACAATGAAATTTTCTAATCGTTGAATACATACAAGGAATTTAACAGGAAACATTATGGGGAGTTAACTTGAAAGTACTCATATACCCGTAACCTGTAGAAGCTACTAAATTTACACATTTTCATTGGAAATAGACGAGTTGCATAAATTATTGTGAACGTAAAGCGAAGCGAACTTGACGTACATTGTTTCAGCTTCGAGTTCAGGCTATGAAGTACTAACGAGACGTGGGACGCGGCGACATAACACACTGGACTCGCATTCTGGAGGACGGCGGTTCAAACCCGCCTCTGGCCATCCCGATTTAAGGCATCCGTGATTTCACTAAATCATTCCAAGCAAATGCTGGGGTGGTTTCTTTGGAAGGGACGCCCAATTTCCTTCCCAATTCTTGACAAAACTATCCGAGCACATGCTCCATCTCTAATAACGACGATGTCGATGGGACTTTAAAGGACAGTCTTTCTTTCTTCATTGCTTTACCGGTAGCGACGTCTCTGATGCAAACGTCTTCGTCGTACAAAGTCCAATTTTAATTCTCCGATCGCTTCCACTTCTTCAACGACGTTCTCAACTCGTAACAACGTGTTCTCCAATACTGTATCACAAATGATATAAATGAAGATATACTGTTTTGGAAAGCGTTACGCTTCTGGAGAGATTACCTGCACCTATCTTCCAGCCACCTTACAGTGTATAGCGGAGGGCTCTTTTGACAGCATTCAGTATGTCCCCCCATCACTTCCATATTCCATTCTCGAATGTGCTTTGGTGGAATAATTATCTGTGGCGGTCTTTGTCCAGAGATACATTTTGTCTCGATAGGTATCAAATTGAAAGTGAGGTATTGAATTAAAATTTCTGCCACAGCCGGAATTCGAACCAGGACCTCCTCTTTACTAGGTAAGCGCTATAACCACTAAGCCACCGTGGCCTAATGGATATAACGTGCCTTAAGTCAGTCGGTGCAATCGCCATATCCATAGGTCATGGTGGCTTAGTGGTTACAGCGCTTTCTTAGTAAACAGGAGGTCCTGGGTGCGAATTCCGGCTGTGGCAGAAATTTTAATTCAATACCTCTCCATTCTGATACATATCGAGAAAAATTTGTGTCTGGACACCGATTTATTATGTCATATTTCCGTCGCGGAAATGTGGAAGTGATTTATAGCTGTGTCGAAAGAACACGAACCATTTTAGATCCATAAGCCATTATGAATCAAGATGGAAAAGAAGTAAGACATTAGCTGCTAGTGAGCATTGAGTTACATCAATGGGAAGAGGTGACAAACTCGTGTCGAACAGGGATTCGAGCTCGGTCGCTCCTTACTATGTAGTTATGTTGACTAGTATGTCATGCGGACATAGCGGGCCCGTTAACTGCACGGACTGCCGTAGCAATCCCTCCGTCTCACAGAAAGTTTCAAGTAACGTAGCGCCGCCGCCCTCTTTTCGAAAAGTTTCGCCGATTCTCGTGAGTTGGAGCGTGGTACACAGGTCCCGAACTGACAGACACCGCATTCACAGTTAAGGCGGCAGCAGAAAATGATCCCTCCAGTGCAGATGCATGTCACACTCCAACTCTTACGGGAATCGTGGAAACGTCTCGAACAATACGTAGGCAGTTACACCAGTAACGTACAGACGGGTTGAGAATTTCAGTCTGACAGGAGGTGTGCTAGGGTAGTCCGCCCAATTGTGGTGACCACTGTTCCTAGACGTTATAATGGTTAACACATTACATAGAAAGAAGGAGGTCTGGGATGGAATCCCGGTTGAACCATCCACTTCGATGTAATGAAATGTCTACAGGCAGCTAATTTTTTTCCTTCTTCGCTACCACAGATAAGTAATTCCATATCCGATTCTTCATGGTACGTGTGCAATCGAAATTACAACAGAAATCTCCATATAATGCACAACATCTCTTTTCTAACTTCATTCACTGGAATTTCATGAGTGTTTCTGTTCTCCTAAACAGCTTAGTAAAGGATGCCTTGGTGAAAATTGCCTCTAAATTCTGCTATTGACACTCTGAGAAATGCAGGAACGTATTTATATAGCGGGACATGACACAGTGTTGAATTTCGAGTTGTGGAGGGAGATGTGCTTTAACACAATCAGTGGAACTGATGTATCCATTAGGTCCCTGTGGCTTAGTGGTTACATCGACTGCTGAGTTAGGATACCGGCTGAAGCAGAAATTCAATGCCTCTCCTTCAACTTAATATTATATGATAGTTCCAGTTTTCCGCGCTTTGTAGTCAGATTAATAGATGGAGCGATATCTTCAATTTTCATAACAGTCATCTGTAGGATAGTATACAGCGCCCCCATGGTATGGTGACAGTGAATCATCAACATAGCTGCAACCGGAATGTGTGACCTGGGAAAACTGCGAACCGTATTTCGAGACTAGTCTTCCTTCCAAGCCATGAGAACTGATGTCACGTCATACCTTCCATGTCATATTTCCGTAACCTGTAGACGCAGCTGAAACGTACAAAGTTTCATTTAAAATCTACGAGTCATGTCAATACTTCCGCATGTAAAGCGTTGCGAACTTGACGTACATTGTTCCAGCATTGTGTTCAGATTTTGGAATAGTAATAAGACGTGTAATGAGGTAACAGAGGTAACGCACAGGATGTGTTCCAGAGTTTCCTGTGGGTTACTTTTCCTCCCCTGTTGGAATAAGTGGCACTGACGATACAAAGGGATATGTGGCCGCTACACGATACTGCTCCAGACAAGTCGGCCGTTGACGTCTGGACGTGTCTAAACTGTGCCTTTCCTGGTTGACAGACAGGACAAGGAGGTCCAGTTGCTTGGCTTGCTCGTTCACCGGATCCCATCCGATTCGATTTGCGGTTTTGGAGACATCTCGAAAGTATCTTGAAACAGAGCCCATTCCGGATGTGGCGACACTGGAGTAGCGCAATCACGCTAGCTTTGACACTGTACTGATGAAGCCTGGCCAATTTAAACATGAGAGTGAGCACCTAGGGCCACTACTGACGCAGAACATAACATCAACGCTCCAGAACATCATAGCGAACGGGCGCAGACAGAAAATGAAGCTCTCAGAGACGGGTACGGCGGGCGCGGACCACAAAGAGAGCACGCAGGGCCACAATGGATGAAAAATGGAACATCACGGCTCCAGAACAGCTCAGCGAGCGGCCGCAGAGTGCAAACGAGTGCCAGACTGCAGATGGAAGGCTCAGAGGCGGGAAGGTCGGGAGCGGACCACAGAGGAAGCACCTAGCGCCACGACTGATGCAGAACAGAAGCTCACCGCTCCCGAACATCACAGCGAGCGGGCGCGGACCACAGAGGGAACACCAGGCAGGAGATGAAACTCTCAGAGGCGGGTCCGACCGACGCAGACCAAAGACGGAGCACCTACAACCGCCAGTGGAGGGGGAAGGCCGCAGGTATAAATACTGGACCCGGTCCACTCCCCCCCCCCTTCCAAATAAAACTTTTGTAAAATATAACCAATGCACCCAGCAAGAAATATGATGAACTAAAATACGAAGTAACCCACACGTGTGGGACAAACCCTCATGGCTAAAAAGAGCAACTGCAAGGTCTCAAGCAGCCCACCCCACCCCCTCAGGGTGTGAATGAAAAGTTAAAAAAAAAGAAAAGAAACACTCAGACAGCAGTCTCAAGTCGCACATGATGAGGATTATGTCACTATATCGCCAGGAACGCCTGAAGAATGACATGAGAGACAATATGCTGTCACACGTAAACGCATGCATCGACACACATGGAAACCATTTTCAGTACCTACTGTTATTGTGACTGCATGGTATGACAAGTATTAGATCACATTCTCTGTAAAGAATTACGATTGAATAAACAGTCCCTAACATGGAAACTACATATTTGCGAATATAAGTTCATAGGACCTATTTTGTTCTGCACCCTCTGCCCGATCAATCGGTGAAATTTGTACAAGGTGGAAAAAGTCACCCTCTACTTACTTTTACAGATGAAGTGAAAGTTCCTGTAAACACTGATGAGCAACAACAAGACGCTCTGCATTCCGCTACAGTGTTCTGCAGTTGCAACTCCCCTACAGACAACTGTTTCATTCCAACACGTATTCCAACAGTACCCACTATCATCGCGTTTTCAATAGGCAATGGATCGTGTCAGCAGTTGAATTAAATCGTGGGAGAGTGAGCTGGTTGCAGGGTCCTTAAACGTTCTGTATTACTGTCAATATGTCATTATAATTACCGTCTCAGCGTATTCAGGTAGTCATAGAATTCGAAATATTGATGAACTAAACCAAAACATAAAGATTCTCAAACCAAATAGTACTCACTGAGCATATGAGGGCGGGTTGAGAGATTTCAGCTATCCGATGCTGGTTTCTGATAGTAAATGAATTTGTACCATTATTAATTTGTTTCGTAGCTTTTGCCTTATCAATTTCTTTCGTCACTTGTGGCTGAGAGAACATATTCTGATACTTGGATTTGTGTGAAAGCTGAGAATGAGGGAGAGAGAAAGTTGCTTTCCCAATGGAACCCAGAGAGGTGACTCATCACTGTGCTACGGGGTCCAGCTTCCCGAGAGCGTCCCTGTGGCCAGCACCCTCCAGTCCCGGTATACGAGTGCACTCACTGCTCCGAACGCTCTTGGTCCGACCTCCGTCATGTTCTTCTGAATGAGTCTCTGATGTTGTGTGTGCGGCCCTTTTCTGAGTGTCTTTCCAAGTGTTTTGCAACGTTTCCGCCTTGATGCTGGTGCTGGCGTAGGTAGCGCCGTCTGGGCGATAGCGGCTAGGAAACACAATGCTCATTTACGGAATGTCTGCAGTTTACGAGGAGAAACCTGGGCAAATTTTGTGAAGGGCAGTCCCCAGAAACGACCACATTTTGTCGACAAGTCGGCAAACGTCTGGAATATTGATAGTTGGGCAAATGAGGTCCCTGGCCGCAGGCAGTCAGACGTCGCTTGTTTCGGTACTGAAGGGAATGTGGGAGAATGTACAGAATCAGTGGCGGGCCGTGTTTATCGACGGTCCCTAAGGCCAACGTCCCTAACTAATGGTAAGTTGGTCGTTTAGGCGTGGCCAGTGCCGTTATAAGGTCGGTAGGTAGCCAATTGGATGGTTTTTGACAGTATGATAGTTTTGGCATTCTATCTTCCGAGGGCAAGCCGACTTTGTTCGAATTCTGGCGCCTCAACGTGGATTGGTGTTTCTAGTTTAGGTAGGGTGGAGTCTAGGAGTTTAGCTGGCGAGAGATTTGTTTTATTTAATCAGGAGAGACGTTGAAACGATCCTTGTTTGGACATCTGAAGAGGACAATCGTCTCTCTTCTGCTCTCAGTTTATTTTCGTTTTTAGGAGCTGAACTTCGAGTTTTTTACTTGTTCCAAACCTTGTACTTTCGCACAGAGTGTTGGTGATTTGAGAACAAAGTCAGCCTTCCTGATAGCAGACACATCGACGTGCTAGTAGCGATCATCACTAGTCTGGAGTCACCTTTGCCTTGAGTAATCTCGTGTGGTCTTACATATTGGCTCAAGTGGCAAGACATAAAAGAACTTGTAAAATCGTAGGCACTGCGATCTGTTAGGTTCACAGTGCCAGCTCCTGCACAATGAAGCTGAGTTGTTTTCTGGGGTCGCGTCTTACAGCTGTCAACGCTCACCGCCGCAGTCCGGCGCCGATACAGTGTCCCGCCTGCCGTCTCTGTTTGCTACAGTGTCGCCTGCACTCACTAGTGGGACACAGGGTTGATCGAGTACTCAATTTTGGAAATTAGGTACCGGAATATTGCTGCCGATTACGCCACTGGTTTCCAGCTAAAGTGGGGTGTTTTGTGTATCTTAATCAAATAATATAATCGTCGACTTACTAGTCTTTTACTGAAGGAGTGTTTATTCTTACTATGTTATATGAATGTTTGTCTATCTAACTTTGTGTTTATTGTATTTGATTTGCATTTGGTTCTGATGTACATTCGGCATCGAAAAATAAATTAGTTTCAATTTAATTTTCAATTACATCAATCAGATTAGTTTAAATCCCCTTATCACTATTATGGATGGGTTTCATTAACCAGTTTAATTTGCGAATTAGAATTTAATTAATAAACCGGTCTTTGAAGGGCCAGCCATGCCTACCCTTTGATATCAAGCGTACCAATCTTTGACATTCATTTGCATACTCCCACACATCTTTTTATTCCATTCCCACCTTATAGGATTCTAGTTCTCACAAATGGTAGTACTTTGCTTGACATTTTTCCAATATTTGGTTTCTGTATATTGCAGCCGATTTAATTTGAGATGACAGAAGTAACTAGATACTTCTTAATTACGAAGTAGACCTCCTCTAACTCGGTGCATCTCGGCTTGCTATGGACTCAGGAAGATGTTTGATATCCCTTCTAGAGATATTGAACCATGTTGCCACTATAGCCTTTCAGGTGCACAATTCTGTGCTTCAACTGACCTCTTAATGATGTTACATACATTTTCAATTGCATTGTGTCGAGCCAAGTGAGTGCCAGCATTATTCCTTAGAAATGTTCAGAATGTTCTTCAAAGAAGTCGGGAACAATTATGGTCTGTCGACATTGTGCGCCGTAATTTATGGAAATTCCATTGCTTTTTGGGAACATGAAATGGGCTCTGTGTAGCACATGACTATTTACAGTCAATGGTCGGGTCAGTCAGACCACAAACCCTCTCAATTCATTGCTAAAGAAGCCGTCACTATTATGTAGCCCCCTCTAGCTTCCACAATGCCTCGTTGACAGCTTGGGTCCATGCCTTCATTGCATCTGCACCACACTCAAACCCCGTCATCAACTCCAACAAACTGAAATCGCGACTCGTCTGACCAAGACTCTTCTGGGATCCAAGCGAACCGACAAGAGGCGTTGCAAGCGATGCCATGCGGTTGGCAAAGACGATCGAGTCGGCAGTCTGATACCACAGACTATCAACGCCAAATTCCGCTGTACTGCCCTAGTGAGTATCTTTGTCGTCCATCCCACATTCATTTCTGCCGTTATTTCAGGCAATATTGCATCTGTGTTAACACTGACTAGATTATTAGAACATATTTGTTGTTTGTACCGCAGATATATATTGAGGAGAACGTCATGGATGTGAAACATATAAATATATACTTTTTACGTATCTTTTTACAAGCATATATAATAATAGTAATAGTATGAATACATACATCATTTGGTGCTTTTCAAAAATTCGTCAACAGCTCCTCTTAAAATGATCTTTATTTGTAGATACATTTTTTATGGTTGCTGGTAAATGATTGAAGATGTGTGTTCCTGAGTAGAGGAACCCTTTTTGAACTACAGTAAGTGTTTTTAAGTCTTTGTGTAGATGGTTTTTGTTTCTAGTATTTGTGTATGAACTGAGCCGTTTGTTGGAAAAAGGAGTATAGTAGGTATAACAAACTTCATTAAGAAATAAATATACTGAGAGGCAGTAGTTAGTATACACAGTTCTTTGAAGAGGCTTCTACAGGATGTCTGTGAATTAACTCTATAAATAATACGTATTACACGCTTTTGCTTGACTTGAAGAGTTACTCCAACATATTATGGCTTATGACACTATGGAATGAAAGTAAGCAAAGTATGCCAGATTATTTATTTTTATGTCTCCTACGTCTGATAACACTCAGATGCAAATTGTTAAGTTTTTTCTGCACTTCTGTGGTGTGCTCCTCCCAGCTGAATTTAGTATCAAGCTGTAATCCAAGGTATTTAATACTGTCAAAGTCTTCTGTCACTTCTTATTCATAATTTATGTATATGCTGGATGGAAACCTCATACATGTTCTGAACTTCATGTAGTGAGTCTTTTCCAAAGTTTAATGTCAATCAGTTGACTTTAAACCATTCATTAATGTTCATTAAAATATCATCAGCAGACCCTTTAGAACTATGGTCGATAAGCTACTTGTATCATCTACAAACAAAACGAACTCTGCTTCTGGCAGTGTACAGGTGAGAGGTCATTAATGTACACAAGAAAAAGCAATGGCCCTAAGATGAATCCTTGTGGGTCACGACATATACTTTTTTTCCCATTCTGATAATGACTGACTGCTTAATTCGTTTGGCCCTTGCACTGACACCTTTTCTTTCCTCTTAGTGAGGTATGACTTCAACCATTATGTACCACTGCTTATGATAACACAGAATTCGAATTTACTTAAAAGTATGTACATTCTCACTGTATGTGTAAATAGCTTTCTCAATATCGGAACCTGATATTACGCCTTACAAAACCCGTTGCCCTATGTCATTAAATGAAGACTGCAGGCAACAGTGTTGGAATTCGCGGCCCACTCTCGAAACTGGAGGTCTCTGAATTATCAAATGCCTGACGATTTCCAAAATGAAACATTCCACTTTCCGCTAACTACCATTCTGTGTTGAAAGCCTGTTGATTTCTGTAATGCGGCCATAATCATGGTGTAAACGCTTTACAAGAATCATTGGAGTAGAAATAATAACACTGTAACCCACCTCCCTCTTATTGCTTCTGTACGTATGCAATAATGCTACCCTCCATATATACATTACTGTCGGTACTTCGTGTGTTCTTAGCTCAAGTGGTTCAAACATTTAAACATTCTAAATTAAACTATACAATTCAGTGTTCCATAAATAACCTATTCACATACGATCAGTCAACAAAAAGATATACAGTTCGTCCAAAACGATGAAAACTTACGAATACTTAACAACAGTGGTTGTGGATATTGAAACACTACACTTCACTGGAATGATCTTCCTGTGGCCACAATTTTTTAAGTAACTCCTAGTTGATTATAAACTGGTATCGCCCACTTGACTGAGTTATTTTTTATTCCTTGTAATATTAATTTTAGGAAATAATTCTAAACCATTTTTGATATATCGAAAAATTGAAACTTGAAATTGAAATTAATTTGTGATGAAATCATGTTTTCGTTGATGGCGTTTGAAGATGTCTGGTATCCCATATTCAGATCTTTCTCAGTGCGTCGTGATCATTGGTCTGGCGTGGAATGTTAGGAAAGTGGTTCCACTCGTATGAAACCGTCTCAGATTAACAGTCGTTTCAGTGGATTCAGGCAAAGATATAGTTTTGCATTTATGAGCCAGGAGCACCGCTGTTGCTTCACGTGATTAGGCGGCTAGAGAAAAACATGCAGTCAGGTTCGTAAGTCATCAAGTGTAGACTGTGCCTGCAGTGGATCATTAACGTAAATTGCAAAAGGGACGCGTCCAAAAGGAACCCTGAGCATACTCCCTCAAATACCTTTACATCTTCGATACTTTGTCATTATGCACGACGTATTGAATTATATCTCCAAGAATATTCTGAATCTAATAGCAAATCAGGTCCGATAGTTGGCAACCTCGTATTTTGTTCACTAAACGTAACTGTGCACACTGTATCGAGATTGTTCCTGGAGTCAGGAGACAGTGAATGGACTAGGGCGCCTTTGTCTAACCAGGACACCACATGGGGGTCAGAATTTCTTCAAA
This sequence comes from Locusta migratoria, assembly GCA_026315105.1. Taxonomy (NCBI): domain Eukaryota; kingdom Metazoa; phylum Arthropoda; class Insecta; order Orthoptera; family Acrididae; genus Locusta; species Locusta migratoria. Next base: position 40,256,619 of record CM048749.1, read on the forward strand.
ATTATGGTACGTGAAGTTCAGAACTCAAATAGCTATCAGCCAAAGCCATTGGACGAAACTCTCAAAAATTCTCGAGAAAATCGACTTTGAAATTTTGCAAGTACGCGTAAATACCAATAATTAAAACAGTTACAGCATCTATCGGTGCAGGTCAGGTGCGCCGGGCGCCGTATCACAGCACGCCCGGTTAGAGGGTTGAACACCCTCTGTAAAAAGAAAAAAAAGTAAAATAAAATAAAAAGTCTGAAGCAAGAACATGCCGAACAGCAATGAACAAACACGATCAGCGACCGCAAGGAACAGAACTACCCATAGAATAAAAATATTAATAAATAAATGGCAAGGTGCTAGTGTTCTGGTCTCAAAACTCTAGAGGCTGTGGTTCAAATCTCGCTGTGACAAATATGATTTTCGTTTGTTTCCGACTTCAGTTATATAAAACATTTTTTTGATCTCTAATTTCACGTGTCGTGTCAGTTTCTGTTTTATGCAGACGAGCTGAACAGCTTGTCGTCACCTAAAACGATGATTGAATAGGTTAGGTGCTTGGAAAGCCATTAATAGCTATGGAGATGACTTTCCGAAAACAGCGTCGTAGCCCTTAACAAACTCAACAATCAAAGACTACCGTCGTCAACTAATGTTGAAGCCTATACTGTAATAAATGTAACTTTTTTTACTGAAATCATCGTTATTAACAACCTTTTATAAAATATAGAAAATTACGAATAAACAAAAATACGTCTATTTTTCGTAAAAATTATCATTAGATATTATAACTGTGTAAATATTCGAACACAACGAAAATAGAAAAAAAATCAAATTCGCCGTTGACCGATAGAATTATGTACAAAAATAAATTATTCATTAAACAGTAGATAATCTGTCATTTAAAAAACTATGAATGCTAACCATGAGACAATATCACAACATACTGAATTTGTTGTTATATTTGGTGCATACGATAATAAAGATAACGGCTGAATCCATATGTCAGGTTTTGGGAAAATATTTTAGGAGAAAGAATAACGAAGAGCCATCGCTATGAAGGCTAAAATGGAGAGGCTAACAAATTTTGAAACTGGGTTGTACTCGATTAAACCTAAGTCTTCTGTCAATATACAAACCGGACGACAACAAGTAGAGTTGATAGCCTCAGTTAAATGTGGCCATTCCAACACATCGTCGGCAGTAGCAGTCTGATGAAACACACTTCAGTGTTGACGTCCGTTAGCGCTAAATCTAAACCCTGGCTACTAATAGCTGCAGTACTGATGACAAATATGCAGAATGAGAAATCACCTAAGGAAGTACGAGTGAAGTCGTTAAACGTCCTTGTTTCGCTAACATGTAAGCTCACCGCTTACTGATATACTGTTTGTCTAAGCGTGCACTATTTTTACATGCAATAGACTGAAGCAGTAGCAGCTGTTAAATAAATGAAGACTAAGGGTGACTCTGCCTGAGAGGTTTTATATCAATCTTTAGCAATACTGATGGCACTATTTTGGAACTACTTAGGTACAAAGATGTATTAAGAGTACCATCTTATGTACTAGCAGGGATGAAAGTTAGAGCTACCGATCAGGTGAATTTTCTTGCCAGTAAGCTTCACTGCTCCGTAAATAAAGAGTACGAACAGTTCGGAACAATTGCACACAACCTTTCTAGAAGGAAAAGATTCAAATTTATTCTTAGCCTTATAGAAGGAGGGGAGGAAACTTTGATAAACTGTACGCAACATATTCAAAGGGTGTAAGAATCTTCACACCTTTTCGAACTAGAGTGGCAATGGAGTACACAGCACGGAATGTATAGAAAAATCATACAGCAGCTCGTAAGTAGGCAGTTTATGTTATAATATCCCATCGACATCGACGTCAGTAGAGATGAAACCCGAATTCGGTTAGATCAAGAATGCGGAGAAGAAGCGAATGTGACTGTCTAATGATTCAGGGAAGTGGCAACAAACACTCGTAAGAATGAGCTTACGCTTCCTAATGTCAGCTAAAAGATTACTCTTGTACCCCGTAGTGCACTCAAAGCTTCTCCTCGAGTTTGTACTGAACATTAATACGCAGTCATTAAGAAACAAAGCTGTGGACTGCATAAATACCTAAAGTAAACGTAAGATGAAGTACACCACCAGTTTAATTCTTGTTGCTCCTCCTTTGTCAGTTAACCATGTGGGTGAGATAGACAGCTCATGAGAAAAATCTGTCAACGTCATACCTGGGTTTAAAAATGCTATTTATGGGTTTAATATATTCCAGCGGAAATTAGACTTCTAGATACCAGACAATGACTAGAAAATAATGGATCATTCCAAATGACACCCTTCTTTACCTGTATCTTATAAAAGACTATTTTCAGTTGATTTGATAGTTACGACTGCATTAATACCAGAGGACTCCTCTCAGATGTCCGTTGTAGCTTGTGTTTTCGTCTAGCGTATATTTCGACTTTTATGCCTATTTTCCGCGAAAACACGAAGAAAAAACTGTGCTGCTTATACAACACAACAAAAGAAATAATGTTAACAGCTCCTGTGATATAACTACATTATTTATTCGTCAGTGTAAGATGGAACATACGCAGGTGTCTTTCTCTTCGAAATATTTGTGTGGTACCTCAGAGCATGGTTTCAGAAAAACCTAAAACGCAATCTACATTTAAACGGGTATTCAAATTCAGGTATACAGGGGAAAGAGGTTAATAAGGAGGTGTGACGAAAATGGTAGATAAGTAAGCAGTGGGAAAAATAGCATTCTTAAGAGAATTGCAGCAGTTCGTGAGGAGTTTCCTGAAAGGGTGTGGGTATATTTAGAAGAAATTTAGGTGAGATGCTGAAGGAGGAAAACAGAACATTAGAAGACGCAAAACACTGACACAGACACAATTAATTCTAAGAAACAGATGCGAGAATCTTGCAAGTTGTTTCTCAGTTCTTTACTTCACTGAAATATAATTCTATTTCGTAAAAATGAGATAATTATTAGGTACAACAAATATTCCAACTTGCAACATTCTTGAATACTGGGTGTAGGAAGAGAAATTGCAAACAACGACACACAAGCAGGAATGACAGATCTAAGATTAGAAATATGAAGTACAAAGTTAAGATTAATAAGCAGAACTATTATAACACTACAATTAGTTACAAATTTTAGAAAATTGTTACATAAGTAAAAGTAATGAAGGTCATATAGTTAAGTTCAAACACCATTTAAAATCTACAAGTTTCATATTAGTATTACAAGTTTATGAAGTTAGGAGAAAGAAATAGGTATACAAGATGTAGCAAATCTACAGTGTAAAGCTGCTCATGCAAAGTGACAGAGAACAGTATATTCAGTAGAATAGCAAGTTGCAGAATATTATTCAGTTTCGCTGATTTCTGTTCATCAATCGCAAAGAATTATAATTTCATAACAATTCAAGAAAAGTTCGCTTCAGCTGTTCAACTGATAGGCATTTTTCTACAATTAACATGTTTGTCAGTTGTGGTTGTTCTCTCGATTAAATATTTTATCTGTCATAATAGAATTCAGATATTTTTGGTGTTGTTATCATCATATGTCACGCCATTATATCCAGGGCAGATGGCTTTATCTCTGAACAACGAATCCCCGCTACTCCACTTTCAAGCTGCTGAATGTGGGCACCCTCTAACTCCCCCTACAAATGTCTCATTCCTATTCACCACAACATTGCCCGGCTAACTATTTCTTGATGGCCTGGAATGTGTCCTACCAACCGAATACTTTTTTCAGCCGAGTTGTACCACAATTTTTTCTCCCTGGCTATATGCAGTACCTGATCAATATCCTACTTAGCCCCAAAAACTCAAAACTTTTCTGTAGCACCAAATTTTAAAATCTTCTGTTCATGGATTTTTTGTTTGTAGTATGCATCTCACTTCCTTACAAGGCTTCACTCCAGACGAACACACTCAGAAAAAGGTTCCTAGTACCTCAATTGATATTAAATGCCAAAACATTATTCTTTAAGTTTGCAATTTATATCCTCCAGACCACTGCTGTTGTCGGTTACATTTGCTTCACAGATAGTAAAATTCATCAACTACTTTCACTTTCGCATTTCCTAATTTAATTTGCTTAACGTCACCCGATTTAATTCGACAGCATAGGTTTGTCTTTAGTTCATAACATCTTTTCAGGACGCTACCATACCACTGAATTGCTTATCCAACGTACTTAACGTTTCTAACAAAATTACCAACTCATCAGCAAATCCTAGAGTTTAATTTACTTCTGTCGAAACTTTAATTTACTTTTCTACCGATGGTGAATTTACCTATCTATAGAACTCTGAGAGATATTTTATCTTTGTACTTCTGAAAGGAATAGTACTCATTGCTTACGAAGCATTTTGTGATAAATCAGTGTAACTAGACAACAGTTTCTTTAAACTAAAAATTTTGTTCTGTGAAAGCCATTTTGTCTGTAAGAGAATTTTGAAAATATAGTACAATTAAGGATGTTAATTTTGGAAAGTAAGAACAGAAAAGAGAGTAGAAAATATTTCGGCGTACGTAGAAGCTCTTCTTGCGCCGTTGCCAAAACGTAGCTCATTCACACATAAAGTTACAACGTTGCCACTGACCTAACATTCCTTCAAACATTGAACTTATTTAAGGCGTTTCAACTGTTTCATTCCGTTATATGAAATAATTTGTTACATATATATAATTTACCAATAGGCCTACCAAACTGTTTTGAATAATTTATCTATTTCTTCAAATTTTCGGACCATGTATAAAAAACGTTGTCTCTGAATAACTATTGAACTTGGTTTTCAACCGTTTTACGAGTGACATTTATTTATCACTTCTTTCCATATGTTACCCGACTCACATAATTATTTTGTGCAGCCTTGTTTTAGCAACAAAAATCGTAACAAATTTCATGTAAATAACTTTTATTTTCAAATTGGGCTTTTCTTAACTTATAAGTACAATACTTGATAATTTCGCACCACTTCTTCTTATACCTTCCAAAACAACGTTTATCTATCGCCTATTTATGTGATTCTTTGATGCACATCGTATAATATCTTTGCCGTAATATTTGATTACAGTAAGCTCTTTGTACCTAATGATAGTGTAATAGTCGAAAACTAGTTTGTGAAAAGCAATAAATATTGTAGATTATTGAAACATTGTCGCTTGTTTTTATTGGTCATGAAACGTAATTTCCTTCTCGGTCACGTAAAAGTGTTTTACGCGAAGGAAAAGACTAGTCGTGTGCCAAAGTCACCACAATAGTATGAATAATAATAGAAATTTCAACTTGATAGTTACGATATAAAATATTTATTTTAAATATAGTTACCGTTTCCGTTCATATAATTAACAACTCAGTCCATAAAACTAATACGTAAGGCTTATTTATTTATTTATTTATTTATTTATTTTTTTGCAGTTAGTATACACACTTGTAAATTGTCAATTACATACTTTTATTTCGTAGAGTTGAATATGTAACGCACAACTGACATGTAATTTTATGTATTTTAACTTAAAAAAATTAAGCGGTTGATGTGAGTCCACGAGACTTAAAACTGCACTGAGGTTGTTAATTCAAGGATCAGAATCGAAGTGCTATATTTTAAAACAGATATCTTTGTAACATCGCAACCAATCATCAAATTTGTATTATTGTTGATTGTGTTGGCGCCTGCCCGTCAATAGTTCCGGCACTGTATTTTACAAGTAACTGTTCAACTGCGGAGAACACCATAGATCGTAGCCGATAGAATTGCACTGGTCAAAACAATTAGACGATTAGCTGACGTGTCTAGTTTCTGAAGTATCATCATCGCCAGAATGAACCAAATGGTTATACGTCTTTATGTCGGTACTACGGAGTGAAGGCAACAACATTACGGCAACCGAGATAGTGGTAACAACAGAAAGTTGCTGCAGAGGGCGTTGGTATCGATTTGTGTTTAACAAACGAATTACGCAAGCATTTGGGTTCAGACAGTGTAGTGAGCTGGTAGAGGAATGCAAAAACAACGTGACTTATCCTAAGCTATGACCTATAATATGCCGATGACGGGCAATGATCCTATCGTTAGCGGGGAGGGGTGGGCAAGTTTCAAGCCCTTACTCTTACGGGAATTAGTTTCATAACTACGAGTTTGAGTACTGTGCGCAGGGCCAACACCACCTAGAAGACAAGGCCTTACAACAGGCCGTGCCCACGTCACACTTAGAGGCCCCGGCCGCCATCTGACTGGCCGGCCGCTTGGCGGCGGTAGGCGTGCCCCAGGCCAACAGCCAGTGAGGTGGCGGCCGGGGCCTCTAAGTGTGACGTAGGCACGGCCTGTTGTAAGGCCTTGTCTCTAAGTGGTGTTGGCAGGGTCGAAGCTGAGAATTTGTATCTGACGGAAGGCGTGCTTAGGTAGTCTTTGCAGGTGTGGTGACCAGTGTCCCCAGTGGTGTAGGGGTCAGCGCCACTGCCTAGAAAGCAGGAGACCCGGGTTCGAATCCTGGCTGGGTACACATTTTCAGCTTTGCCCAATCGCAGTTGATGTCATATATTCTGTGAATATTAAGCAATACGAAATTTGCAGAGACAGAGAGAGGTGGCTGCAGCTACTGTTGTGTCCCGATGTGTAATTTGCAGTTGGACCTGGGCGCGATTTCAGACAAGAGGAACCGATAAAAGATAGGAAGGCCAAGGCCGTTCACGGGAAACATCAGTAAGAGATGACCGTTATCTCCGATTAACAGCCCGTCGAGACGGGAGGCTGAATGCAACTCAGCTGCAACCCACTGTCCAGGCAGCAACAGGACGCGCAGTATCAACACAACCGGCAGAGGGAATGAGACCTCTATACGCACGAAAGCCTTTGGCGTGTGAGACACCAAATCCACGACCCCCTTTAGCCCAGAGAAAGTGGGTGGAGAAACATCAGGTCTGGCGTCGTAACGAATGGCGAGAACGTGGAACTGCGAAAAGTTCTGCTAACGCGTATGAAACATCGCCGTATCGCGGTGGAGCTCGAACGGTGTCAACAGGAGTCAATATCAGCGGGCGTAAGGAGCTCTGTGTCGTTTAGAATGGCGCTCTGACTGCTCAGAGGTATAGAGACGAGATCCTTCGATCATTCTTTGTGCCCTACGCTAGTGCCATAGTAGATGGGTTCCTTGTGGTGGACGATAACGCCGTCTGGTGGACAACATGACTGAAGCAGAGGGAATTGAACGAATGGAGTGGCCAGCTTGTTCACCGGACTGAAACTCGATTGAGGATGCAATTGGCAGACGTGTTGCAGCCAGCGAAGCACGTCCCTCAGCGGTTGCAGAGCTGGATATTGCACTCATGCAACGATGGCCAAATATTGCTCAAGAGCTCCGTGTCACGCAAATGTGTAATAGTACGGTCTGGCCGAGGTGATTACGCACCATATTAGAAGAAAACGAGAATGACTTTTTCACTACTATGGCAACTCCATGCTGCCTCGCTCTAAATAAACGCCAAGTAAATAGTTGAGATTGCAAAGTGCTCTACTGTCTCACTCATAAATTATAATTGTAACGCGTATGTGAATAAAATACGTAACCATATGTATATTGCATGTGATATCTGACCTGAACTCCTAGTTATTTTAAGCGGAGAATAATTTCCCTTGTTTGATCTTCTCAGATTGGCATACGAACATTTTAAACAAACCGTGCTTTCTATTTAATATAAGAGAGGAGGTGTGCTTGTGCAACTGCGCAGCTAGCTCTCTGCGGAACGAGACGAAATGTGGAAGTGAGCTCCGGGCGCACGCGCAATCTGTCACTGAAGTCGTTACGACGCACACGCCCCTCAGAGGGCTGAATTAAATTCTGAAAGTGAAATCAGTTCTCGCGTTCTGCCGCAGCTGTAGATGCAGCACGCCCTCTTACTACAGCCGAGGCGGAGTCAGGCGGTGAAACTACAAGCAGACCGAGGGAATCTGTTCAGTTGATAACAGGCAGGGACAACGTTACAAGTTGTTCTGTTTCATTCAGTCACTAATCCAATCTTCTAGATAAATAAACCGTGCTCTTCAGTTCAGTAATGCAACCATCTACATCAAAATTTGTGCCCCGCAGCACGAACATCCCCAAAACCACACGATTTCCACATTAGGTGCATTGTGCTGCCACCAACTGCCAGATACTCCGTGTCAGCGACTTCAGTAGTCGTTGGACATCTGAGAGAGCAGACTGGGGCCCTCTGAGGAACTCGTGGACTTGACATGTGGTCAGGTGATTCAGAGTCACGTCTGTCATAAGTTTATAAGCGACATTTCCAGCCGCGGCGGAGCGGCCAAACGGATTGAGGCGGTATGCTCCGATGTGAGAGGACGTTCCCCGTCGGGGTTTCGAATCCCCCTCTGGCATGGATGTTTGTGCTGTCTTTAATTCATAAGTAGTTTGTAAGTTTAGGGACTGATGACCCCGCAGTTAAGTCCCATAAGCTTAACAAACATTTGAACATTTTTCGAGATTTCGACATTCCTAGTCATCCTTAGGTCCAACATTTCTGATGTAACAGTGAAGTGGAAACGTGAAGGGACACTTTCAGTACGCCTTACGCCTAGGTATTTATTTGATACGACTCTGTCTGGCAGCACACTTATAATGCTGTATTCGAACATTACGGGATTGTTGGTCCTACTCAACTGCATCACCTTCAATACCGCAAGGGCGGTACTGTCTCAAATAGCTTTCGAAAATCGAGGAATATGCCGTCTGTCTGTAGCCTTTGCAGCATATCACACAAGGTGTTACGAGACAAAAGAGCAAGCTTAGTTTCGCTCGATCGATGTTTCGTAAAGCCATGCTGGTGCGCGGACAGAAGCTTCTAAGTCTGAAGGAAATGTACTATGTTAGAACTTAATTGGGTTATTAGCGCTATGAAATTAAATTTCTCAGGTCCACAGATACTAATGACGTACTGTCTACGTAGAACAGCGCGAGTTGTATGGTGGCGGGACCATGCCCAGAGGCGGTGTCGCCAGAAGAGACGTGTGTCGGGCGCCTCTTGAGGCCATGGCGGCAGGTGCGGCTTCCTAATCCTGTTTGATGTGCCGCTGCTGCCGCAGGCGGGGTTAGGAGGCCTCACACGGCGCTAGGAGCGAGCGGCGAGAAAGTCCGGCAGTCAGTCTGCAGGGAGGGGGAACACCACGCATGAGGCGAGATGGCGGAATCCAGTCGACTTCTGATGGAAATAAAGAAAACAGGCCGAGTACGGTTTACACGAGAATCATACACAATTCTTCCTCCAAAGTGATGTCAATTTCAGCTAGCGATCGTGGAGATGAAAACAGATCACGCACAATTACTCTGAAGGTCCAAAGAGACTGGTGTAGACGTGCGTTATCCAAACACAGATATATGTAAACTCTCAGAGGTTGCAGCTACGGTGACAACGTCCGTATAAGTCAGCAGCGCCTGGCGCAGGAGTCTAATCAATTACTGTTGCTACAGTGATGGGTCATCACGACGAAACTGAGTATGAACGTCGTGTTGCAGTCGGCACACGAAATGTGGGGCACAACATCTCCGAGGCAGGATTTTCCTATACGGCCATTTCACGAGTGAATGTTGGCAATCTCCGACGTCGCTGTGGCCAGAAAATAACCGGCAAAAAACCGGATCGACGGCGCCTGGAGAGACTCATTCGTGGTGACAGAAGTGAAACCTTTGAACAGATTGCTGCAGATTTCAGCGCTACGCCACCAACAAGTGTCCGCACGCGGGCCATTCGACGAAACATCGCAGATATGGGCTTTCGGAGACGAAGAACTACTCTTGTTGTATTCCTAAAGGCACGTGAGAAATCTTCATGCCTCTAATAGCCCCGAAAGACCGACATTGGACTGTTGATGACTGGAAACAAATTTCCCGGACTGACGAGTCTCGTTTTAATTGACGGTGATGTGGGGTATGGCGAAAACCTGCAGGGGAGTGTCCAAGCTGGTGGACGCTGTGCAATAGTGTGGGGGCGTGTGCACTTGGAGTTATACGGAACCCCTGATACGTATAGATACGACTCTGATAGGTGACACGTACCTGCGCATCCTAGCTGATAAACGGCATGAGCTATATTCTTGCTTTCAGAAAAAATATTTGTTCAAATGTTTGTAAATTTATGGGACTTAACTGCTTGGTTATTTGTCCCATACTACTTACAGACTACTTTAACTAAGGTAAACACACACACCCATGCCCGAGGAAGGACTCAAACCTACGACGACGGACGGCCGCAGCTCGGCGCCTTAGTACGCACGGCTATTCCGCCGCGACTATTCGTGGTTTATTTCGACAGACTTTGACAATTCGAGCGGGACGCTGAGTCACCCCGCACGCCCAGTATTGCTTCGCAGCGGCTCCACTGACGCTCTTCTCAGTTTAAATACCTCCGCTGCCCACCAAACTTCCCAGATATAAACATTAGTGTGCAGTATCTGGCATGTCTTGCAACGCGCTGTTCGGAAGGCACGCCCTCCACCTCGTGCTCTTACGTGGCGTCAGTTCCCTCTAGCACTGTTCCATACAAAACTGAAGTCCAGACTGTGTCGTGATGCGGCACTTCAGCGTGTTCGAGGGCTCCCCATACAGTGCTACGCAGGTGTGCCAGCTTCTTTGGCTCTCCACTGTATTTCTCAATAGCACTAAAAGGGCCCAATAATACTTCTCTAGTCCCACGGACTCAGTTGGGTGTGGCACCGATCACTGAAGAAGATTCTAATTCACTCAGATTCCAGGCGGTAAGTGCACGCAGGCCTCTTCTTATATAGAGGTCAATAGCAGTCGTCTCGAGCGGCGTCGTGAGGTAAGCCTCCTTTTGTGAGCCCTCTGTTAACGCTCCTCGTACTCAATGAAGCACCTGTTGCATGTGGATCGATGATAATGATGAATCAGGAGCCGTGAATAGCTCCCTGACAATCGTTCGGACCTCTCGTTGTCGTCCCTCCAAGTAGACCGCTCACTGCTAGACGCAGCAGTCGGGCATTCATTCCAACATAATCAATTAGTGGAATTTGGCCTGTTCAAACATCGAGGGATTCAGCGATTAATCCAACTGGCTCCTTTGAGTCCAGCAGAACGTCATGTCTGTGTGTATTGTTAACGTGCCTCTCTGCGAGACATTAGTACTCTCCAAGTGACAGGGAAACGACCTTCGATACGGCCAAACAGATCCTTTCATCTTAGACGGATGCCTGAAATATGAACTAAAGTGAAGGACTGTAACATACTCAGCAAGAAATAAAAACTGATACACCCTCGGAGTGTTTTCAAGTCACTGAAGATATACTGTCGAGATATTACGTTTACGTATGGAGTACATACATGATTACATTTACACACCCATGGCTCAAGCGATATTGAGATATCAAGTGTCGATCCATCTGAGAACCCCTGTCCGTGAATAGCCTCCACAGGCAGCTGTACAGGTTCTGATCTGGCGTCCATTCGATCACACAGATGGGACACGTTACTTCACGCGTGCTCGGTCTGTACACGTGTTGACACACACGCCTCAGTCGTCACCCCATCCAGTCCCACACTTACAAACGGAGGTGTGTCCAGAGATCATGCTGGACCGAGAAATTACTGCACCAATTGCAGAGCACGTTCAGTTTCACGCCCGGTGTGTCTTACAACAATTAGAACCTACCGGGCACTGGTCACCGTTACCTTCACAAAATCCAATAGGTCAGCGAGAATTATAGCTTACCGCTACAGGGCGGGGGTGGAGCCAGTGTGTCTTGGACGAATGCACTCTACGAGACAGCGCCCGCCAGGTGTACGTCCTACGTGCAAAGAACCGTCACTCGCTTGCGGGCTGCCTCTGATTTCATCGACGAAGACCACTGCTCGCCACTCCACCTTTCAAGTGATCCTCTCACGGCCCCACTGGAGCCGTAGAGATGGCAGTTGTGGTCTGAGTGGGAGACGGCCACGGCAGGTGCTGACAGGTCCTCCACCACGAGCCCTCCCACAGGCTGCACATAGTGCCACTTGGTGGGCATCTGAGCTGCGTGGACGTCCAGAAGCTCGTCTATGGGTGTGAGAACGTTTCATTGACTGGACAACAGAAACAGACGTCCATCTTGTGTGCCGATTATCGGAAAGGACTATCCGACCACTGAAAGTCGGAAGTTCACATTTCCAGATTGACACATTTGGTTGTTGGTATTTTGAGTGAGTCCGGCTGGTGTTGGTCCTGTTTATGCTCACATTGATATCACATTGAGCCGTATGGCTGTGAACATTCCCCATTAAAGGCTATGATGGCGGGTGACGGTGAAATAATTATCGATATCTCTACTATCCCACTGGTGGCATCTGCCGTCAACGAAAAGCAAATTGACATTGTCTTTACTTGTGTACATTTTTTTTTTTCGATAGTGTATTATCACCACCCAAGTTTTGAGAAAATCGTCCAGAACGTTCGTAACACTTAAGTCAAATTCAACTGGATCGACAGATAATTCTAAAGTATGAATTTTTCATGAGAGTTTATGAACATGGTGTTTGCTCAAATCGTTTCATTATTTTGCAACCCTGTAAGAGACAGTCTTAGAATCTTCGTTTCTTCATTTTACGTCAAGAACGCGTTTTCTAAAAATATATACTTGGCTGAAAACAGTTAGGGGATCAGGTGAGGTAACATACACAATATACAATATAGTAACGTAGTTCATTCAGATATTGATTACAATTGCAATTTGTGTGAGGTACAGTAACGAAAATTTGCTGTCTCACTCTTAAGGTTTACAAGGCGTTTACTTAGAGCGAGGCACCATTGGTTTTCAATAATAATGAAAAATTCATTCTTGTTTCCCTGCAATATGGTGTGTGATCACGTCGGACGGCCAGGACAGATCCACACCTCCGCGGCATGGGTAGTTTGAGGTCTTCCACCAGCTCTTGAGGGATATTCGGCCATTATTCCATTAGTTCCATATCCAATTCTGCAACCGTCGTGGGAAGTACTGATCTCGCTAAACTGAGTATGTCAAATGCATTCCACACGTGCTCAATCAGGCTTAAGTTCGGTGAACAAGCCGGCCACTTCATTCGTTCAGCCCCCACAGCTTCAAGCACGTTGTTCACCAGTGCCGCTCTGTGGGGATGAGAGTTATCGTCCACCAGAAAGAAGCCATCTCTAATGGAACCAGTGTAGGGCACAACAGAAGGTCGAAGGATCTCGTCTATACCTCTGAGTAGTCAAAGCGCCATTCTGAACGACATAGAGGTCTGTGCGTCCGCCAATATTGACTCCTGGCCACACCATTCGTCCACCACCTTGATATCGTGATGTTTCCTGCACATAAGAAGAATTGTCCAGCCTTCCACGTTATCTCCAGATGAGAGAACAACGATTATCAGGCTGAACAATGTTGACTCTTCTGTGATTAGACCCTGTCGCTATTCGTTACGACTCCAGTCCATATGTTCCTGCGCCCAGTTTCTGCTGGTTAACGGAGTCGTGGACTGGAGTCGTAACGAATGGCGAAGTGTTCTGGTAACAGAAGAATCAAGATTTTGTGTTCAGCCGGACAATCGTCGTTACCTCATCAGCAATGAACGTGGAACTCGGAAGAATCCTGCTTATGTGCGGAGAACACCACCGTATTATGCTGGTGAACGAATAGCGCGGCAAGAAGTGGGTATTGGAGGACGGACGGACCTCTATGTCGTTCCGAATACCGCTTTGACTGCTCACAAGTATAGGGACGAGATCGTTCGACGTTCTGTTGTGCCCTGCGTTCCTTCTGATGGACGATAACGCTCGTCCCCACAGAGCTGCATTGGTGGACAACATGCTTGAATCTGAGGGAACTGAAGGAATGGCGTGACCAGCTTGTTTACCGGACTTAATCCTGATTGAGTACGTTTGGTATGCATTTGACATACTCATTGTAGCGAGATCAGTGCCTCACACGACGGTTACAATATTGGATATTGCACTCATGGAGGAATAGCCGAATATCACCCAAGAACTGTTTGGTAACCTCATACTGTCCCTGCCACGCAGGGGTGCAATTGAGTATCGAGTTCTAATAGGGCTCTAAAGTTGCGTATTTATGTGCTGATTAACGGAATAAAGTTTTAAAAGTCTGTGTAACATTACTGGGCGTGCGAGGTGATCACTGACGACATTACAGGCGAATGAGAATGACTTTTACACTATTTTGGTAGCCCTATGATGCCTCGCTTTAAGTATACGCCATATAAACCTCAGGGAAAGAGTTTAGTCAGCAAAATATTGTACTATATCACACTCAAATTATAACGAGTATCTGAATAAAATACATGTTTGTTTGTATTGTTTATGGGACTTAACTACGGGGTCATCAATCCCTAAACTTACAAACTACTTATGAACTACTTACGAACTAGGACGGCACAAATATCCATGCCCGAGGGGGAATTCGAACACCCGACCGTAGTGGCCGTGCAGACCGTGACTGCAGCGCCTCAGTCTCCTCGGTCACTGCGGCCGGCAATAAAATACATTACCATATGTATATCATATATGATATCTGACCTGATCCCCTAATTGTTTTGATTGGTACTGATCGCTGTAGATAGCACTGTAGCACTGAAGAGGCGAGACATGTATGTTGCTAATGAATAAAAAGGAATTTTCATTTACAAAATACTGAAAATTTGATTCCTTTGTCATATAACAGACATATGTGATTTAACTACTGAGGAAGGTGGCTACAAATGCAAGTAGTAATAATTGTATCGTCGATAGCGAAACTGGACCTCACATTAGTCACTTTACATCTACATCTACATGGGATGCTCTGCAAATCATATTTAAGTGCCTGGCAGAGGGTTCATCGAACCATCATTATACTATTTTATTTCCCATTCCCTAGCGGGAAGCATGAACATCTGAATCTCTCCGTTCGGGCTCTGATTTCTCGTATTTTATTCTGATGATCATTTCTACCTATGTAAGTAGAAGTCAACAATATATTTTCGCATTCGGAGGAGAATGTTGGCGATTGTATTTTCGTAAGTAGCCCACGCCGCAGAGATAAGCGCCGTTGTTGTAATGATCCCCATCCCAGATCCTGTATCATTTCCGTAACGCTGTCTCCCCCGTATCGTGACAATACGAAACGAGCTGCCCTTTTTTGGACTCTTTCGATGTCTTCCGTCAAACCTACCTGATAATGATCCCACACTGGGCAGCAATACTCCAAAAATGAACGGACAAGCATAGTGTATGCAGTTTCTTTAATAGTTCTGTTGCATCTTTTAAGGGTTCTGCCAATAAAACGCAGTCTCTGGTACGCCTTTCCCACGACATTATCTTCGTGTTCTTTCCAATTTAAGTCAGAAATAATAGTAATTCGTAGGTATTTTGTGGGGTTTACGGCCTTCACTTTTGATTGATTTATCTTGAAAACAAAGTTTAACGGATTTCTTTTCGTACTCATGTGGACGACTTCACACTTGTCATTACTTAGAGTCAATTGCCAATTTTTACACCATACTGACATCTTTTCAGATCGCTCTGCAGTTGGTTTTGATCTTCAGATGATTTTACTAGACGGTATATGACGGCATCATCTGTAAACAACCTAAGAGAGCTACTTATATTTTCCCCTGAATCGTTTATGTAAATAAGGAACAGCAGAGGACCAATAACACTACCCTGTGGAACGTCCGAAATCACCTCTGTTTTAGTCAATGCCTTACCATCGATTACTACGAACTTTGTCCTCTCTCCATTTTCCTATTGTCATTTGCCTTCAATAATACGATTACAGTTTCTGTGTGCAATTTCTAAGAAGGCTCCATTTCGCTTCGGTGAAACATCTGCTTCAAAAATATCCGTATACTTTTTTCGTAACTGTGTTGTTGTGCTGTGTGAATCTAGCGTCGTTTCCATGAAGATCAAACTGGTGTCTAATTTTAGGAACGACCCTGTTTCACGCAGGAGAAGGCTGCCTCTGCCCAGCCTCGAACCAGTGTCGTTTCCCGTCAGTGGCGCGGCGGGCAGGCAGAGGGCCTGCGCCGTGGACCAGCCGACCGGGCCTGGGCGTCGCGCGTCTCCCGTAATTGCGGCGAACGAGGAGCGACGCGGGAGCCAGTGGCGCGCGAGGCCACGGCAGCCCGCACGTGGCCCACCCACTAGTGGTTCCCTCGTTACAGTCGAGGACTCCGTTTTAACACCGCGAGCCTCGTTACGCGCCCGTGTCTGGAGTATTAACATCATTATTATTGTTTAATATCCTGGCTACTGGCAGGTCCGCGTCTTCGTACGGAGAATTTAGGATGCCAATGTTACCTCTCTGCAGCTTCTTCCTTTAATCTGATGTAGCTCCTTCCTTCTTGCGTGTCATCTAGGTGTTGAATTCTTCTCCTTCCTCGTTGTGTAGTTCCATTTATCTTCCCTTCGATGACACGTATGAGTTCTTCGTGTCGAACTATGTGGCCTTTCAAAAAAAATGTTCAAATGTGTGTTAAACTTATGAACCAGCTAAGACTAAGTACGGCACAAATATCCATGCCCGAGGGGGGATTCGAACCCCCGACCTTAGTGGCCGTGCAGACCGTGACTGAAGCGCCTCAGTCCCCTCGTCCACCGCGGCCGGCACATCTAGCCTTTCTCCGAAGAATTGTACACAGTATACTTTTCTTCTCTCCTACTCTTTCCAGTACATCGTCATTTGTCACCCGATGTGTCCCCTTGATATCGTCTATTCTCCTCCAGCTCCTCATTTCAAAACTTTCGAATATATATATATATATATATATATATATATATATATATATATATATATATATATATATATATGATGACTAATGCTAAAAAAGAAAATCATTTTTATTAATATTGTAGCGTATTATGTAGGTGGATGTTAACTTTGAGTGGGTTTCAACGTTATTTTACGTGATCCAAAAGTGAATAAAATTTCAGCCGACCAATTGCATAAAAATGGTTTACATGCATAAACCCTTTACGTGACCATAAATTTTAGTTGAGAGACCACGCTTTTTTTAAATATAGTGACTACATATCCCTTTGAGGCTGGTTTTGTGTTCACAACCGAAGTAAATTTATTCATCCTGGGTGGTATCTGATGCATTTAGAACCTTTGATTTTCTGGGATAAAAACGAGTCAGATGGGTAACATTTATAGCATCAATACCGTAAGATTGTAACGTTGTCATTAATTCTAACTTAACAGTCGACCATAGGGCCAACTAATAACTTTTAACGTAACGACGTGACAAAAATCAGGATTTCGCCGTTACAAACTTGGCGAACCTTTCTAACAGATGTATGAAGCGTTACAAAATCCAGTGGGAACGTTACAGGACACAGACAAAAGCTTCACGTTTCGACAACAATTTTCTCCGCAACTAAATGCGTTTGAACGGAAAGCCGCAAGCCAGTTAGTCAGTTACATCTAAGAGGCGCGTCCAGAAAGTAGGTTCCGTTTGGAAATAAAATGAAATTTTACACAGATACAGAAGAAATTTTTATTGCACAAAATTCTACACCTCTTAAACTACTTTTCCACATAACTGCCGACATTTTGTAGGCGTTTGTCATAGCGTGCCACAGGTTTTTGCATGCATCCTTCACAGAAGTTTGCCACCTGTGTATTCAACCATGTGGTAAGAGCTCTTTATCATCGTTGAATTGTTGACCATCAAGGACAGATTTTAGGTGTAAGAAGAGATGAAAGTCGCTAGGAGAGAGGTCCGAGCTCTATGGAGGATGATTAAAGAGGTCCCATTGAAATTTCCGTAAGAATTGTTTGGTCACATTCGGTGTGTGAGGTCAGGCATTATCGTTAAAAAAATCTTTTGACAGTAATCCTCTTTTTACACCTAAAATCTGTCCTTGGAGGACAACACTTCAACGATGATTACGAGCTGAAAGAACATGTTACCACATGGTTGAATACACAGGCGGCAACATTCTATGAAAAAGGCACACAAAACTTTGTGCCTTGCTATGACAATTGCCTACAAAATTTCGGAAGCTATGTAGAAAAGTAGTTTAACAGTTGTAGATTTTTGTGCAATCAATATTTTTTCTGTATCTGTACCCGTTCATTTTATATAACCAAACGGAACGTACTTTCTGAACGTGCCTCGTATTATTCATGAAAATCCTGATTAACGGGTTAGTTGAATTACTTACGTATAAATTCTCTAATGAATGCTCTATACTATTTTTATTATAGTATTTCTTACGCGAGGGAAGATGGAAAAGTGACGCTCAACACATTCATTACATTGGAGATTTCGCAGAGTGCAGTGGAGGGTGTTTCGTTTGCTGTGTCACTTCCTCGTCGTATTCCCGTCGCGTGTGAGCTCCTCTAATCTGTCTCATTTTCTGCGGACTGCTGACGTCACTTCCGCATCCGTTGCAAAGGGACCAAAGAGATGAAAGTCCGGCGCTGAAACCGCTGCCTCCGCGGCTCTGACGTTCTGCTGGGCTCCAGCTGTTACCACCCGCCCGAAATTTATTCGTGGGACCAAATCTAAAAACTGAGGTTGAATCCGCACTCCTTGGAGAACGCACACCACCTGGAGACGTCGTTACATTCCGTTCAGTCGTTCCCATACATCCATGCACGCCCCCATGAATGTCAGTCGGTGCCAACGAGCATCGAAGTACATTCGCTGCTCTTTCAGAAGTTAGCGACAGTGAAATTTTAATACTGCAGTTGCATACCAGGTGAGGGAAAAATTAATATGCGTTAGTTTCCTCTCCTCTTCCGAAAGAATATAAATATTTGTTTCAAAAATTCTAAAACACATTCCCGCCAATATTTTATGGATCTAGGTTTCTGTAAGAGGCTAGGACAAAACTTTATACCGTTTATTCAGTATGAGGAAAGTAATTATATTTTTAAAAACAGTTTGTATCTCAAGCCCATGAGATTTAGACCACCCCTGAAACACTAGCCAAAAAATAGATCAGTTGAGATATACAGGGTGTTACAAAAAGGTACGGCCAAACTTTCAGGAAACATTCCTCACACACAAAGAAAGAAAATATGTTATGTGGACATGTGTCCGGAAACGCTTGATTCCATGTTAGAGCTCATTTTAGTATTTCTCTTTAAATGTAAATTTGTCAAAATACCCAATTGTTTCGTTAGTATGTACTGTACTTCCTCGATTAACCGCCAGTTGGCCCAATTGAAAGAAGATAATGTTGACTTCAGTGCTTGTGTTGCCATGCGACTCATTGCTCTACAGTACCAGCATCAACTCAGTAGAGCACGTTATCATTATTTCATACGGGATACTCTACCTGTGCTGCTAGAACATGTGACTTTACAAGTACGACACAACATGCGGTTCATGCATGATGGAGCTCCTGCGCATTTCAGTCGACGTGTTCGTACGCTTCTCAACAACAAATTCGGTGACCGATGGATAGGTAGAGGCGGACCAATTCCATGGCCTCCATGCTCTCTTGAACTCAACCATCTTGACTTTCATTTATGGGGGCGTTCGAAAGCTCTTGTCTACGCAACCCCGGTACCAAATGTAGAGACTCTTCGTGCTCGTATTGTGGACGGCTGTGATACAATACGCCCTTCTCCAGGGCTGCATCAGCGCATCAGGGATTCCATGGGACGGAGGGTGGATGCATGTATCCTCGCTAACGGAGGACATTTTGGACATTTCCAGTAACAAAGTGTTTGAAGTCACGCTGGTACATTTTGTTGCTCTGTGTTTCCATTCCATGATTAATGTGATTAGAAGAGAAGTAATAAAATGACATCTAACATGGAAATTATGTGTTTCCGAACACATGTCCACATAACTTACTTTCTTTCTTTCTGTGTGAGAAATGTTTCCTGAAAGTTTGGCCGTACCTTTTTGTAACACCCTATATAGGTTGTGAAGTATTGTCTTCAGCAGGATGAACTAAAGTGATTCGCCGTCTTTCTGACGTTTCTATACAGCGGAGACAGCGACATTACGGCAACCGAGATAGTGGTAACAAAAGAAAGTGACTTCAGACGTGGTTTGTGTTTACACTTCCAAACGAAATACACAACAAATTTCGTTCAAACAGTGTATTGAGCAGGTAATGTATTTTAGTGTCCTTTCGTACAGCGTAATAATTGACGTATTTGTTAAAAAAACTATAAAACACACATTCCCTCCCGTAACTTATGAGTCTAGGAATCTGTCCTGGGCTAGTAACAACAACATGACTTACACGAAGCTATGGTATGGAGAAGGCTGCAAGTGTGACAGACAGAGATAGGCCTATGGCATTTGCCCCATTAAAATCAAGAATCCGTTTTGCCTGCAGAAACTGGGCGGAGGAACATCAGGATTGGAGTCGTAACAAATGGCGCCGGGTTCCATCCACAGTTGAGTCGAGATTTTGTGTACAGTTGGACAGTCGTCGTCCCCTCATCTGGGGAGAACGTGAACTCGGAACAATCCTGTTTACGTGGGAGAAACATTACCAAATCACGGTGGTCGACGAATGGTGTAGGTACGAGTCAGTATTGGAGGGCGTACGGATCGCTATTTCGCTTCAGAATGGCGCTTTACATGCTGAGACGTAAGGACACTGTATCCTTCGACCTTTGTTGTACCCTACGCTGGTACCATAGGAGATGGGTTCCTTCTGGTGGACGACAACGCTGCACTATTAGACAACATACTTGAAGCTGAGGGAACTGAACACCAGGTTATTCGCCGGACGTAAATCCTAATGAGCATGTCTGGGATGCACTTCGCAGGAGCATTGCAGCCCGACCAGCGGCTCCCCACAACGGTTGCAGAGCTGTATATTGCACTCGTGAAAGAATGGCAATTGTCCCTCAAGATCTGATTGATAACGTCATATTGCTCGTGCCACGCACGTGTGCGACTGTACTGGCCCGCCGAGATGATCACACACCGAACAACAAGAATGACTTTTTCACTATTACGGTAGCCATGGTGCCTCGCTTACGTAAACGCCAGGTAAACCGCAAGTAAAAAGGCGAGACAGCAAAATGTCATACTGTATCACACACAAATTACAATTGTAACCAATCTTCTTATATATAAAACAGAGTGTCCGTATGTTTGTGTGTAAGTGTTGCACACAAATCAACGATTTTGTTCCAATCTTTATGAAATTTTGTACACGTAAGCTTCAATCCATGAGGATGGTCGCCGTAAGTATAAGATTCACGTACAACACATAGTTCACGAGATATGACGTCATAAACAATGTGATCCGCGAAAAACTATCGCATTTAGCGCCAATGCTGCTCATTTTCTCGTAAACCATTGGAACGATTTGAAACAAATTTGGTACACACATTCCTTACCGTGAGGTAACAATTGTTGCAGGTTTAAGAATCACATACGACACATGGTTCAGAAGATATGACGTCATAAACAATAGGAATCACCAAAAACTGCCACATAATTCGGCGATATTTTAAAAATAAGCTATATGAGAATGAGAGTACTTATTGACTTGCAACAACGAACTTTAAATATAATTTCAAACCTTTATTAAACTTTTTCTCTCTTAAAACTGTAGAAAAACGATGGAAGGAAAACAGTTTCTCGCTTACTATTTTTCTGCTTTTTGTGTAGTAAAACTATGGCATTTTGTATAACAATTTATAATTTGCACACTACAAATTGTAGCCGCAAGAAATTTTACAGACAGTATAGACACATATAGTTGAATGTAGCTTCTAAATTGTATCACATTACGACACGTATTCATGAGATATGAACACATTAACAGTACCGTTCATGGAAAACCGCCCCATCACGCATCCACTTTTAATCTGAATTCTTGAATAACAGAACGTGATTTGCAATCAAGACGTTCTGTTATTCAAGAATTCAACTGAATACGGTTGCTGTACCACACCACGTAAAAATGGAATGGGAAGACTTCTACAACTTTTAATTTATTATATCTTTGCTACTAATTGTATTCCCAAGAGATTTTACGGACATACAGCCCTAATGCAAATCAATATATATATATATATATATATATATATATATATATATATATATATATATATATATAATACCAGAAAATGGCAGGAATAAGTACATAAATACACGGGCAACGCCGGATTGCCGCGGTGAAGTAGCCGAGCGGTCTAAATCGTCTCGCTGCGGAGCGCGCGGTTGCTCGCCGTGGAGGTTCGAGTCCTCCCTGGGGCATGGGTGTGTGTGTTTGTCCGTAGGTTAGTTTACCTAGGTTTAAGTAGTATGTAAGCTACGGACTGATGACCACGCAGTTTGGTCCGATAAATTTCCAACATTTGAACATTTGAACGCCGGATTTTCAGCTAGTATCTGAATAAAATAATTACAGTATGTATGATGTGTACGCTGTCTCACCTGATCAGCTAATTCTTTCGAGCAGTGTATTTTATACCTTTCATTCCATATATATATATGAGTGTGTGTGTGTGTGTGTGTGTGTGTGTGTGTGTGTGTGTGTCTTGAGACACTGAGGCTTAGAACACCCCTTATGTTAGACCGTGTTAAAGGCGTCGATATTTGGAAGGCGTGAGTTTCCATCTAACCAATGGCGAGTGAGAATTCGGCTACGAGGCCATCCGACCAGAGATCCGCGGACGCGACGTAGGTCAGAATTAAGCCAGCGACTCGTAGCGGCCGACGACGGGCCCTACACCGCCGGGGCGCTGCCTCGCACCGTCCCTAGGACCGCGCCCCCAATGTCTGCTGAACAGTTCACCCCCCACCCCTGTGACACGGGACTCCCCGCCAGCCCCCACCCCTGAGCGACTGTCGTTTGCGTCAGTTTTCGGGCACGGCGCTCGTCTCTTCGTGCGATAATCGACATGTTTACTCCGCGCCGCGGCTCCACATTTGCCGCGCCTCAGGAGGCGAGTATCATTGCCCAGGAGCGCCATCTCGTGGCCCCCTAAGTACAGAGCCGACACCAGATACTAAACGCCAGCGGCTGCAATCAACATCAACTTGATGTGGAGCTCCGCTGTCGGTGCCATCTAGCCGCAAACGACTCCCGGCTCCATCTACATCTGTAGGAACCCGCGTTACGGGGAGTGGCGGACGACAACAAGCAGCCACTTCCATTTCACCAGTATCACCTTCCAGGGTGTGAGGGCTCGAATACCAAATGTCACCGTACCATCTGAAATTTCATTTAAAATCTTGAATTCTTCGAGAGCCCAGGTCTTTTCGAATTGTCTCTAGGATTTCACCGCCATTTGACTGATTTACACACTTCAAACCAATTAGGGGATCACGTGAGTTATCGTATTCAATATTCAGAAATTGGTTACAATCGGAACTTATGTCTAATTCAGTACTATGTTTTGCAGCCTCAAATTTTTACTTGACGTTTACTTAGAGGGAGGCACCATTAGGCTATCATAATAGTGGAAAAGTAATTCTCGTTGCTCTCGAGTATGGTATGTCATCACCTCGAACGGCCAGTAGAGATGCACGCATTTTGAGGGATATTATATCATTCGTCCTTGAGTGCAATATCCAGATCTGCAACGGCTGGGCCGCGGTCGAGTAGCCGAATGGTCTAAAGCGCCTCGCTGCGGGGCGCACGGTTCCTCGCCGTGGAGGTGCGAGTTCTCCCTAGGGCATGGGTGTTTGTGTTGTCCTTAGGTTAGTTTACCTAGGTTTAAGTAGTTTGTAAGCTACGGACTGATGACCACGCAGTCTGGTCCGATAGCTTTACAGACATTTGAACATTTTGATTTTGCAACGGCTGGTCTGGCTGCAATTCGTGTGCCAAGTTCATCTCAGACATGATCAACTGGATCACAGTCAGGGGAACAAGTTGGCCACGCCATTCGTTCAGTTCCTTCAGCTTCAAGCATGTTGTCTACCAGTGCAGCTCTGTGGGGACGTGTTTTATCGTTCATCAGAATGAACCCATCTCCTGCGTCACGAGCACAGAGCAGAACAAAAACTCGAAAGATCTCGTCTCCATACCTCTGACCAGTCACAGCGCCATTCTGAATGACGTACAGGTCCTTACGTCTCCCAATACCGACTCCTGCCCACACCATTCGTCCACCACCATGATGTTTCCTGCACATAAGCAGGACTGTTCCGAGGTCCACGTTCTCTCCAGAAGAGGGAATGACGACTGTCGGCCGAACAATCTTGATTATATCTGAACAAAGCCCGATGCCATTCGTCACGACTCGTATCCCGACGTTCCTCCGCCCAGTTTCCGCGGGCTAAAAGGATTCGCGGTTTTAATGGGACACACGCCATAGACTCCCGACCAATTTACTCTCTTTGCTAATCCTGTGATGTTCACTATTACAAGCAGGTTAAAATTTTCCTGAAGAATTTCGACTTCCTTAAGACTAATATAGAAATCGTTTCGAATTTAGATCCTACATAAGTATATTTTCAGTTTTGCATCAATTTAGTGCTCCTGACTGCCGAGGAATGTTCAAAGTTGCGTGGTTTACATTGACATTGATTGAAGAACGAACGAACAATGTTATCGAATTCCAACAAGCTGCTCTCGCTCATTGCGTGCAGACTGTCAGCCGCAGCGCTCTGCGCAGTAACAGCAAAGGCCGCAAATTTGGAACTCTAGGCACAGCCTCGACACTGTGATTCTCGGAATACAGAGTAACCTGACGCTTTCCGAAGTGGAACATCCCTTACGTCTAGTCCTAACTACCAATAACAATTCAATGTCTCTTAGTTTCCGTCGTGTTGCCAGTACCACGCCCGAAACTTCATCACTTGAATCACTAGAGCTGACACGCCCTTTTACACCTTGCTTAACCGACACAGCCGCCATATGCATCCCTACGTGTTGCTTCTAGCCTGCGGTTCGGTAGCTGACCAAGCCTACCCGAAACCAGCGGTGGTAAAACAAAATGTGCCTCTCCCCCCCTCCCCCACCACAAACCGTATTTCCGCACCAAATCGGAGTGATGGAAAATGTTAACCGCCTGAACTCTCTTACTATTACTCCTGTCAACTTTGCCACAAAAAGTAAAATTGCGATGTAAGTAAAATGCCTAAATATTAATTAATTGCCCCCTGAGTGAGATATAAATACGAGATTAATAAAAGAAGCCGCGGTGAAACGGCCGAGCGTTCTAAGGCGCATAACTGCGAAGCGCGCCGCTACTTGCCATCGGTGGCTCAAGTCCTCCCTGGATCATGGGTGTATCTGTTGTCCTTAGCATAAGTTAGTTTAAGTAGTTTGTACGCGTAAGAACTGACGACGAGAGTAGTTAAGTCCCCTAGATTTACAAACATTTGAACGTTAGATTTAATAAAAGAAAAGGAAGTTTAAACTGCAACCAAGTTATCTAAGAAGTACAAAGTTACTAAGACGTCAATTACGGATGTAAAGAAAATCAAAGAGAGGCACTGAAAACTTCATTTGTTAGCTTGATTTAACGCTCGAACAACGACCTAGATGATGGTGCTTACAAGTGTTTTACGCGGTAAGAGTTCACACAATGAACCTACCCTTATTCCATTCATTCTGCTTTCATTCACTACAAGGAAAATGCAAGGAAGGGTGGGGAAGGGAAATGGCCGCCTCCCTTCCAAAAGGAGTTTGCTTGAACGTTTAGGGAAATCACGGAAAAACTCATCCAGGATGATCTGACGCGGATTCGAATCGCCGTTCTTCGGAATGACAGTCCAGTGTCACAACTACTACGCTATCTAGATCGCTAGTTTAATTACAGTTTTGCAGAACCTTTTAACGTTGAAGTACGCTCATAGTGAATACGACCTTAAGGTAAAACATTAGTGAACTTCAAATACAGTGACGAGACTGGCTCCTGATTTTCATCATATAATAGTTTCATTTTGAAAGTAAGGGATGTATTGAACGATAAAGATTATGCTCTGAAAAATTTGATGCTTTGAAGACACTGGGCTAAGTTAGAAAGGTTTTACTGAAGAAGGAACTCATAAACGTATCGAAACCTAGATGAAGTGGTTTTTAATAAATCATTTTACTATAACCAAGTGATTGGCCGTTTACATTCTTCACGAATATGTAATATTTCAGTTTAAATATTTTACGAGTAATAAGCTCTTCTGTGCATATATACACGTACATTTATACTGTAGTTACGATACCATAAGCATAAAAAATGGAATTACTACTTCTAGTAGAAAAATGGCAATTATTGTACAGTATTTTCAAGTTCCAAGCACTGTTTTATAAATACTCTAAAATTCAAAACACACGCACTGACGGTCGCGTTGTCCTGATAGCAGGGAAGTAGGTGGCTGGGTATATGTTATGGATTCATATGGGGGCTCGAAATACAGAACGCCTCCTGTTTAATGAGCGTACTTAGACATCAGGTCGTATGAACAAGGAAGAGCACAGACTACGGAAAAGATGCTCAGAGCAAAAGCACGTGCTCTGGGCAACATGATAATTTCATACGAATAAAAACTCGGAAGCATATGCTCTGATCATGAATATAATTCTCACTATCTCCCCTTCCTTAGATTGAGTAAGTTCTCATCCGGCACAAAACAGCTGATCGTATACTTTTTACAAATAGCTCATTCAGGGAAATAATTCAGTGCACAGCCGGCCGCGGTGGCCGAGGGGTCTGAGGCGCTCCAGTCACGGTCTGCACTGCCACTACGGTCGGGGGTTCGAATCCCCTCTCGGGCATGGATATTTGTGATTTGTGGCGTCCTTAGTCTTAGCTAGTTCATAAGTAGTTTGTAAGCTTAGGGACTGATGACCCTGTAGTTAAGTCCCATAAGTTCCACAAACATTTGAACATTTTGAACAATTCAGTGCACAAATTTGGAGTAAGCATACACGTGTTCAGAAAGAGTCTTACTGAGTTTAGATTTTACTGCCATGTGAGCAGAAAATTATTAGGGCTAAATATGACAGTTCACGGAAATGATGTTACCTAACTTCCACAAGAGAAAAACTTTTACATTATTGACGTTAGGTTAACAGAATATGGGAACGAAATTTTAAGAATACATCACATTTTCATCTGTTTCATGCGGAATATCTGTCAAAAGTTTTCAACATGAGATATTTTTGTTTAAATATGACGCTCAATGGTCTGCTCGTACAATAAAAGGGAATGGCCGTAAGGTTTTGTTACGAGAAACTGACCGAGAGGTTTGTAATTAATCAGTTATTAATTTTTCTGTCGTTTCTGTTTACTGTTAAAATTAAAGGAATTAAGATTTACGTTTCAAATGTTCAAATGTTTGTATAGTCTATGGGACTTAACTACGGGGTCATCAGTCCCTAAACTTACAAACTACTTACGAACTAGGACGGCACAAATATCCATGTCCGAGGGGGGATTCGAACCCCCGACTGTAGTGGCCGTGCAGACCGTGACTGGAGCGCCTTAGTCCCCTCGGCCACCACGGCCGACTAAGATTTACGTTGTCAGAAAATGCATCTTAAATAGGTAAACCGAAATTATAGAATGAACGAGAGCAGTACAAGAAACACTACATCAGCACTGCAGCAATTATTATTTTGTGGTACAGACTGTAAAGTCCTGAGAAGCACTTCATTTGGAATGAAGGTGATAAGGTCGTACTGACAGACCCTATTTTGATACATACATCATAATATTGTTATAAAACTATTTACAATTCTAAACATGAAAAATGAATCTACTTGTGTTTCATTTCTATGTCAATAATGAAAAGCTCCACCTAGATCACGATCATCAGTATGTAAATGGTTGTGGCACTGTGACGATTTCTGGTGAGGGAGCTACTCAGTAACGAAATAACGTTTTCATTACGATAGTTTATTTGTATAATCTTCTTCAGTTCATACTTCTTCAGCATACTTATAAGGTATCTTTTTTTACCTACTGAGCAATACAAACTCTGTCGTTTTTATTATAGACCACAGTAAAAGTAGTTTCAATAGAGGGTACTCAACTCGAAGCATGCTAGAAAGCTCACTTCAGAAAAAGGTGAAAGTTCTTCGCTTATGAAAAACTTCTCTAGCTTTATTCATACGAAATCTGGGAATGTTCTTTGCATAGAGTAACTTCCTCCACCCTTTTACTCCAGCTGGGTACATTCTCAGGTGAAGTACTCCGACTCGCTTTACACATACAAATCAGAGAATCTACATATACATGGAATATTCTGCAAATCACATTTACGTGCCTGGCAGAGGGTTCATCGAACTACATATGCTATTATCTACCACTCCATTCTCGAATAGCGCGCGGGAAGAAAGAACATCTGAATCTCTCTGAGCTCTGATTTCTTGTAATTATTCTGATGATCATTTCTACCTATATAGGTGGCAGTCAATATATTCTCGCAGTCGGAGGAGAATGTTGGCGATTGGAGTTTCGTAAGTAGACCACGCCGTAGCGATAACCGCCGTTGTTGTAATGATACCCATCCCAATTTCTGTATCATTTCCGTGACTCTGTCTCCCCTGTATCGTGACAATACGAAACGAGATTCCCTTCCTTGGATTATTTCGATGTCCTCCGTCAAACCCACCTGATAAGGATCCCACACTGGGCAGCAATACTCCATAAAAGGACGGACAAGTGTAGTGTATGCAGTCTCTTTAGTACTTCTGTTGCATCTTTTAAGGGTTCTACCAATAAAACGCAGTCTCTGGTTCGCCTTTCCAACGACATTGTCTTCGTGTTCTTTCCAGTTTAAGTCTGAAGTATTAGTAATTCCTAGGTATTTTGTAGAGTTTACGGCCTTCACTTTTGATAGATTTATATTGTAAACAACGTTTAATGGATTCTGTTCGTACTATGTGGACGACTTCACATTTCTCATTATTTAGAGTCAATTGCCAATTTTTATACAATATTGGCGTCTTATTTAGATCGTTTTGCAGTTGCTTTTGATCTTCAGATGATTTTAGTACACGATAAATGATGGCATCATCTGCAAACAACCTAAAATAGCTGCTTAGATTTTCTCCCAAATCGTTTATGTAAATAAGGAACATTAGAGGACCAATAACATTACCCTGTGAAACGCCCGTTATCACCTCAGTGTTAGTCGATGCCTCACCATCGATTACTACGAACTGTGTCCTCTCTGACAGGAAATCCCCTATACAGTCGCAAATTTGGGGCGATATACCATAACGACGCAATTTGATTAAAAGCCGTTTGTCATGTACGGTGACAAAAGCCTTCTGCAAATAAACAAATACGGAATCAATTTGAGAACCCTTGTCGATAGCACTCATCACTTCGTGTGAGTAAAGAGCTAGTTGTGCTTCGCATGATCGATAATATCTAAATCCATGTTGACCTTATTCAAATGTTTGTAAATCTATCGGACCAAACTGCGTTGTCATCAGTCTGTAGCTTACAAACTACTGAAACCTAGGTAAAGTAACCTACGGACAAAGACACACACCCATGCCCCAGGGAGGACTCAAACCTCCACGGTGAGCAACGACGCGCTCCGCAGCGAGACGCTTTAGACCGCTCGGGTACTCCACCGCGGCTGTTGACCTTGGGTCAGTAGATCATTCTGTTTGAGATAATTCATAATATTAGAATACAGGATTTGTTCCAAACCCCTGCTGCAAATTGATGTCATTGAAATATGCTTGTAGTTTAGTGGGGTACTCCTACTGCCTTTCTTGAATATTGATGTGACCTGTGCAACTTTCCAGTCTTTTGGTACAGATCCTTTTTTGAGCGAGCCGTTGTATATGGCTGTTAAGAAAGGAGCTATCTCTTCAGCATAATCAGATAGAAATCTGATGGGTATACAGTCCGGACCAGAAGACTTGTTAAGTGATTTAAATTGCTTCACTACTCTGATGATATCTACTTCAACGATACTGATTCCGGCCCCTGTTTGTAATTCTAAATCTGGAATATTGGTTTAGTGTTCTTTGGTGAATGAGTTTCGAAAGCGGCGTTTAGTAACTCTGCTTTAGTAGCGCTATCATCGCCGGTATCGCCATTTCTATCATGTAGCGAGGGTATTGCTCCATTGTGTGGAACTTGCCTGAGGAACCTCCTCATCCCACGGCTCTTCAAATGTATTGCCCCCTCCCCTTCTCCCCCAGACTGCCCCCTCCCTTCGGCGCCACCGATGTGGATGAACAGTGGCGCTGGCTCGCAGGAGCGTGTGGCGGGGCATCGAGCTACAGTGGCGGGGTCGCAGCCACAGTGCGCTCGCTCCAGCCGCTGGTCTGTGAGCGACGGAGCGGCCGACTGCCAGCCCAGCCTCTCTGGTCTGGAGGCGCCGGCTGAGCCGCAGCCCACGTGTGCTGGCAGCCGGCCACGGCTAAACGCGGCCCACGTGCGCCCAACACGGTCAAGGCCCCGGGCCGCCAACTGGGCCCACCGACGTGCCCGCGCGACGTCATCCTAAAACACGCGGTTCCTCCGCGTCGGAGCAACCGCTGCGATTTTGCAGGGTCTCCGCTCGTCTCCCACACAGCAGGCGGTTCAGCCGCAGTGACCGTGAGCACCCTGTTCCCACCTGGCGGCCAGACAGACGACGCTCTGCAATTCGGGCGCGGTTCCTCCGCGCGCACCGCACAGCCCCACAAAGGTCATTTCACACCGGCGTAGCGTATCTCGAGCTACGTCTTTGGAAGACGTCGCAGTGCGTAGCACTTATCCTGACTAGAGATACGTACCCTTGAAACCGAAAGCTAAGTATTAAGAGCTACATTCTCCATCCCATCTTCATATTTGCTCAGTTGTTGAGATGGTGTGCTAACTTCAATACTGGTCGTCGACAGTAACAGTAATGGCGTTCATTGTGCCATGGTGTGACCCAAATAAGAACTTTAGTGTGCCGTGGATGGACTGTAGTTGATGTAGCGATAGTCATGATGAACTGTTGCTGTATTCAGTGTCAAATAAATCTAATTTGGTTCATCCAACAAATGTTAGAAGAACAGCATACGGCGAACACCACAACCTATGCAAGATTTACAACTTGACGTTGGAAAGTTTAAAACTTTTTTCAGGCTTAATGATGAACAGTTCAATGCAGCTTTATCCATCATCAGCATACATTAAAAAACAGAATACAAATTACTGAAAATCATTACCTCCATAAGAACAGCTAGCTATTTGTCTAAGGTAACAATTCCCTGCTCGTACTTTCAAAATAGAAACGTATTCCATTTTACAATAGTCCCACAACACTGAATACTTTGTCACTTGGTTATTTAATGCAGACATTTTGCACAATAAACACACAAACATGCAGTAATAGAGCTGTTCAGTACAGAGCAGGTGGTTTTTGAAACAGTGTAGTGCACACGCACCAGCCGAGATACGCAGCGGCCCTACATGTGCAGACGTAGCTGGAGATATTATGTATCCCGGCTGGATGAGACGCCAGCTATGTCGATCTGAAATGCCTCATTTGATTATATTACAAGATACGTCTGTGATGTCCCTCCGAAGACGTAGCTCTACATACGCTACTTCAGTGTGAAATGACCTTAAGCCGCCGTGTCAGCAGACGCCGCTGCCGCCCGCACGCCCGCGGCAGTTTGGAAATGCGGCCGCTGGTATTCTGACGCTGCAGCAGAAGAGCTCACGACCGAACCGCCGCGATTCCTCGGCCACGGAGCAACCGCGGGCTACAAACATAGCGAAGGCCATGGCACTGTCGTCCGACGTCACCCAGAGCAGGCCAGCGTTCCTGTAGATGACAGGATGGCCGCTAGGGCGCATCCCAGTCTCCCACCACATATAGAACCTGTATTGGAGAGAGTGGCCAACCGGCCTGTGGCCGCCATGGTTTTACCAGACTTCGTGCTGGACGAGCTCTTACGTAGCGACCCGGGCAAAAAGCAACCACTTAACGATTGAAATAAGGCATCAGTTGCGCCCGTGAAGCCAAAGTACACCTTCTAGGTTACTAATCAGTACATGGGAAAAGAAATTGCATTCATCTATATTTGTACGCGCCTGATAAATTTGTGACCAAATAGATCTTGTGAAACAGTTTCTATGACTGTAGAATGTTAATACCGTATTTTACGATGTTCTGGTAAATTCGACAGTTGGCAATTGATTAATAAAAGAGAGAGGTATTTCACGTTATGTATCTCGAAGAAAATGATGCTATTACAGAATTTTCTGTCTACATATCCATCGCTGAAATTAGTACAGTATTATCGTTTTCCGCCCCAATATAATGCATTTTAAGTGTGCTCCTGTCTATCTTGTAACATTTTCTTACACTGGTAAACACCAAAAACGTGATTCTTTACATACTTTTAGGAACACAGTACCACAAAAAATCGGAAATATACCGATACTAGCTCTACTGAAACAGGAGAAACAGATTCAAAATGGGTAAATTAATATCTACAACGAGTGAATAGGTCCCCCCACCCTTTTTCACCTTACATCTCATAACCAATTAAAGGATTGTGAATACCCAATAACACAGCCAAGTGGGAGGTGCCGTTGCCATGTTACAACACACCTTGTACCACGACATGTCAGAAACCAACCATGAACTAACGTAAAGCTAGAAAATACTGTTTAAAAAGTTTTACCAGATTCGAACTCGTGACGTTTACATTACGAATTCAGTGCGCAATCACTTCACCACGCGGAAATCGTACAGGCAAGCTTTCTGTTACTGGTTTTCAATACCTTTCGTTTATTGGGCGGCGGTAAGCAGAAAATACGTACTTCACACAGGAATAATATGTTGGTTCTCGGTTAACTTTCCCCGCTCACTGTTTCCATATTTCCTCATTCCTTGCGAAGATAAGCATCACATAATAATCTTCACTTCGGTTTCTACACCCAACAGAAGAACAACGTGACATTTCTCTTGACTGTCCTTAATGATTATGTAATACACATTATTAACAACACTCAGTAAATCATTACAAATGAACATTTAATCTTAAAAAATTCCGCGAAGTTCTAAAGTTATCGTCAACGTTCGACGAACAAGTTATTTTACGTAAACAGAAAACGTGTAAAAGTTCATCATTGCTACCGTAACACAAACTGTATGGAACTGTGCAGTCAAATCGCTTTCAGGAGCTATTGAGACACTCCATAGTACAGAAACGCGCGCGTTAGCTGTTCACGCACATACAGTGCCCGCCAAATCTGGTAAAAACATGGCGCTCTGGGCTGTTAGCTAATCAGGTGGTCTCTCCCTGTATAGGCCCTCCACCATCGCGTGTAGTCCTGCCCGGAACGGGGAGAGCCGCGAGCGCCAACTTAGCGGTGGACATGAACGTGCAAATGACAGCGTAATGTTACAACGGAGCACAGTTTTACATCACTGACTGCTACAAACACAGAACCGCTTGGTTAGCGACGTGCTCTAACGCACCGTTTTCCGACACGGGGAGGCATACCGGCCCCGGATCGAATCCGCCCGACGGATTAATGAAGAGGGTAGGAGTGCCGGCCTGCCTGGATGTGGTTTTTGGGCGGTTTTGCACATCTCCCTAGGTGAATACCGGGCAAATTCTCAAGTCCTGCCTCAGTTATACGATTCGCAAACATTTCGTAACATTTTACACTTTTACACATATAATACTATAGACAGACATTTGGGGTACACATATCCTGCCGGGGGTCATGGGGTGGCAAGAGGAAGGCCATCTGTCCACTCTATAAATATTGAGACGCCAAATCCGGATTTAACAAAGCCCACCCTGCATGTGCGGGAACAGAACCAAAGAGAAAGAAAGGAGAATGGCTACAAATACAGATTCAAGCAGTCGTCACTAGACATTTTGTAATCCGTCTGCTAGAGGAAGTTCGTAGACAGAGACTTTCATTTGCTTGTTAGTGCGAGTGAAATAGTAATATATTTCTGTTCAAATGAATATTAAACAGTTTACTGAAATATTCTCAAGCATTTTTAACCTTCAAATAAAGTCCGTTGGTATAACCCTTAACAAACTATATGTTTATGCAAATACGTCACTGAAAGAGCAGAATGAAAGATACAGATCATGATCATGCTAACATTTATATTATATATTAGTGATTAATTAATAAAAACATTGAATTGAAAAACCAAATAATTCTTTTAATATTAAGACACAATATTTACGACCTTACTTAGCATTTCACATGGTCATACTCTTGCTTCTTTAATACAATAACTTTTTGTCGTCCAAGTCGATACCGACATGCACTTCGAAACTATGAACTCAGCCCTCCTATAAATGCATGGGAACCATCTGTTCGACATTAACGACTAGCTCATTTGCTAAACTTGAAATCATTTCCTAATTTTATAATAAGGCTACTATAGAGGTGTGGTTTCTTCACTCACACAGTTTAAATGATTTAAACCGAATTTATGTAAACACACATTGGGACATTTCGTGTTCCTTTTCCCATGTGGAACGTTTAATCGTTTGTACATACAACCTGGAATTGAGCTACAACCAACAGCACGACAATGAGGCACTTTTCCTGAATGAGTCGGAAGAGTGAGGGAAAGGTCGCATTAACGTACCGGTAGTTGTATGAGGTGGCACTCGAACACAATTGTTCTAAATAGCCTCACAAAGAATGTGATTAAATGAAAACTCGTATGTCGTTGAAAATGGTGCTTTGACTGCTCCAGGTACACAGACGAGACACTTTTGTTGTGCCCTACGCTAGCGTCCTCTGGTGAGGCGATAGCGCTCGTCCCCACAGAGCTGCGCCATTGGACAATATTCTTGAAGCTGACGGAATTTCACGATCGAAGAGGCCAGCTAGTTCACCGATGGAGCACGTCTGGGATGCACTCGGCAGACGCTCTGCAGCCACACCGGCACTTCCCACAACGGTTGTAGGGCTGCGAAATGCACTCGTAGAAAACTGGCACGTATGCCTCAAGAGCTGATTGATAACCTCATACTGTCCGTGCCACGCAGGTGTGCAACTCTATTGGCCGCCAGAGGAAATCACACACCATATTTGAGGTCAACTAGGACGACGTTTTCGATATTATGGTAGCTCCGTGGTGCCTCGCTATAGGTAAACCTGAAGTAAACCTCAACTAAAGATTTGATACAACACATCGTATGTTATCACACACGAAATACAATCGTTACCGATATGAGAATGAAATACTTTACAATATGTATATTGAGTAAGATATCTCACCTGACATCATAACTGTTTTGAGCACTGTAGTTTGATCGCGCGCTTTTCTCCGACCACTAAGCACTCTGACAGTGGCTCGCTTCACCGGCGAGTGTCGTTTCTACCTTCCCTGTTATACAATACCAACATACCCATTGCCTCGCTTTTAATAATCGTCGCTAAACTTTGAGGACCCGCTTGCATATGAACATCTGAAGCCGTTTTGGATTACGTAGTATGTAAACTGAGCAAACTGGCTTTTCCGTTTCACAGTGTCCCGTCACATACATTTTAAATATAACAAATACTTAGTTCGAACATTATGAACTACCTCGAAGCGAACGACCTATTAACCAATAGTCAACATGGATTCAGAAAGTATCGCCCTTTCGAAACACAGGTTGCCCATTATTCACGTGAAGTGATAAGTGTCATCGACAAGGGATCTCAAATTGATTCCATATTTCTGGATTTCCGGCAGGCTTTTGACACTGTTCCTCACAAACAGCTTCTAATGAAATAGCGTGCTTATGGAATATCGCCCCAATTGTACGATTGGATTCGCGATTTCCTGTCAGAAAGGACACAATTCGTAGTCATTGAGTAAAACAGAAGCTTTCCCCAGGGAACCGTTATAGGTGGCCTACTCTTTAGGAGACAATCTGAATAGCTCTCTTAGACTGTTCGGGATGATGATGTCGTTTATCGGTTAGCGAAATTAACAGAGGATCAAAAGTGATTTACACAATATTTCTACTTGGTGCGAAAAATGGCAATTAATAATAAATAAAGAAAAGTGTGTTGTAATACACATGACCACTAAAAGAAATCCGCTGAACTTCAATTGCGCGATAAATCAGTCAAACCTTAAGGTCGTAAATTCTATCAAATACCTAGAAGTTACAATTATGAACAACTTACGCTATAAAGAACACATAGAAAATATGGTGGGGAAGGCGAACCAAAAGTAACGTTTCAATGGCAGAACACTTCGAAGATGCCTACATCACACTTGTGCGTCCTCTCTTTGAGTACTGTTCCCAGTGTGGGACCCTCACCAGGTAGGACTGACGGAAGATATTGACAAGGTTCAGAGAAGGGCAGCTCGTTTTGTTTTATCACGTTACAGGGGGGAAAGCGTAAGGGAAATGTTGAACGATTTGAGGTGGTTATTGGTTGCGGCGATATCTATTTGCGAAATTTCAATCACCGACTTTTAGTTCTGAATGTGAAAATATTTTTCTAGCACCCACCTACATAGGGAGGCATGACCATCCCAATAAAATAAGAGAAATCAGATATAAAACGGAACGATTTTGCTGTTCTTTCTTCCCGCGTGCTATTAGACAATGGAACGGTAGGGAAAAGATGTGTTCAAATGTTTGTAGAGCTTATGGCACTCAAGTAAGGGGTCATCAGTCGCTAAACGTGCAAAGTACTTATGAACTAGCTTACACTGAAGACGGCACAAACATCCAGGCCCGAGGGGGTATTCGAACCCCCGACGGGGAACGGCCACGCGCATCGTAGCATTACGCCTCAATGCACGCGGCCGCTCCGCCGCGACAGAAAGGTTATGCAAATAGTTGGTAAACTGTCCGTCAGGCACTTAAATGTGATTTGTAGAGTATCTACGTAGATGGGGATGTAAAGATGACTGCTCCGCAAACGTGCTTCTGTAGCATCAGTTTTGAATCTCATGGTGATAGCCGGCCGCGGTGGCAGAGCGCTCTGCGGCGCGCAAGTCACAGTCTGCACGGCCACTACGGTCGGGGATTCGAATCCTCCCACGGGCATGGATATTTGTGCCGTGCTTCGTATGAGCTAGTTCATAAATAGTTTGTAAGTGTAGGGACTGATAACCCCGTAGTTAAGTCCCATAAGCTCAACAAACATTTAACATTTCATGGTGACAGTAGAGTTTGGCCAGAGCTGTAGTTGGGGATGATTCGTCAAACAGCCATAATGGAGTGGTCGAAGAAACACACGCGTATCGCGCTGCTCTCAAAAATGTTCTACAGTTTGTTAAGCTCTCTCCCGACGGGGAAGGGCCGGCCGCGGTGGCCGAGGAGACTGAGGCGCTCCAGTCACGGTCTGCACGGCCACTATGGTCGGGGGTTCGAATCCCCCCTCGGGCATGGATATTTGTGCCGTCCTTATTATTAGTTAGTCCATAAGTAGTTTGTAAGTTTAGGGACTGATGACCCCGTAGTCAAGTCCCATAGACTTTACAAACATTTGAACATTTTTTTGACGGCGAAGGGCCTGGCGTATCGGAGCGTAGCGCCTCAATATGCTCGGGCGCTTCGCCGCAGCACCCGTGCTTTGCCGACCACTGGAGTGGACTTCGGTTGTCGACAGCAGTTGATGTGGACTTGGCCCAGGATAGCCGTGCGCCAGCGGAAGTGCAGACGGAAGTTGCCCCGCAAGGGTTTTGCCGCAGTGCTATGCGCGGGTGCGCGGCCGAGGGTGCTGTCGGCCCGCGGCGATATTAAATAACTCTTATCTGGGCTTCTCTCGCCGCCGCGGCAGAGATAGCGGGCGACGCCGGCGCATACTAATCCGGGACACAGTCTCCCCCAACCCCGCCCCAGAAGCCACCCCTACGCCGACGCGGGCTGGCCGTTCGCAAGCAGAATGCCGAGCGCACACCCCTGGACTCGCCAATACAGAATCTCATCCGCCATTCCGCTCGCACGTCGCGCAGGTAGGCGCGGTGAAACAGCTCCCAAACGCCGCACCCACTTCCAGCCCCCAGAAAAGAGAAAAACGCGTCTGAAACGAAGCAAATTACATTTATAAAGGGCACGTACCGCGCGGAAACCAGCGCACTTCGTCCCCCGTTGACGAGACGTGGCGTCGGGAGGCGTTTCACAGTTTCAGTTCTACCTCGCGTGTCCCAGTTTCCTCATGGCTACAGCTGCGAAAAATCAAAGTCGTGGATTATGTTCACAAAATCATTGTATTTACTCAAAACAGTCTCCCTCTGAAGCGACAAACAGTGAATAAATTAAAAAAAAACTGTTGATACTGTATCTGCTCTTTCGGCAATGGCGGAAAAAACAGACACCGTTGCTTGAAACAGGCGTAAATTTAGGAACTTCAAATATTCAGAGAGCTCGACTGCTAAAAGGCACTGAAATATATCTGACGGCGAAACTGAAAACTTGTGAGGGACAGGGATTCGAACCAGTAATTCAGCCAGCGGTCGCCTCAACCTAGTAGCGCCTCTCGTCCTGCCCAAATTTTCAGCTTATTGCACACTACAATTGCAGGTCGCCACCTCGTTACTTCTTCTAGCTTGCAGCTGTAATTATAATCCAGGTAGGCCTTCTTCCTCTTCTTTTCTTCCGTCTTTTCAGAATCAAGTGCGGTCGAAATTTCAGGCCAGTCATCTCTATTTCCCTCGGTCCCATATGCTGTACCTTTAAATGTTCCTCCCCGAAATCTTCATGTATACAGTGCCTCCATTTTCTTCTCATGGACTCGTGAATTCACACATTAACGTTGGTGAGGCTTACGTGTACCGATGATTCACAGAGCTAAGCTGGCGGAAGCGATGCTCCTGTTAGGGTCACCCGTGTCACAGTGGTGTCTCGGTGAGGTTCGAGAGAGAGACTAGTCCTCCCCCCCCCCCCCGGCTTGTGAGTGTGTGGGCGGCAACCAGATCGGCCCGACTCTGCCATTGTTTGAGTTTACTTCTGTCTTTCCTGTCAGCCTCTCTTGTCCAACTCTTGCTTTTTCGATGCCGACGGTATTAGGTTACGAGACCACACGGTGTTTTTCATTTTCTTTCCCCCACTGTTTCCTCAGTTTCCGTTTTCTTATGTGATTAACAACGCTTGCCGTCAGGAAGGACATTCGACAGTAAAACATGTCCGCCGAAATCACAGTGGCAATTCTTTACGTTCAGCCTGTAACGTTACAACGACGTGCGACACCCTTTGGAGCGCAAAGCGCTTTGCCTTGACAGCGGAGAGCGTCGAAAATTGCGACGAGCGCACGGGCCAGGAGCACGTGGAGACCACACCGAGGGGCCGCGTGCAAATGGAAAGCCCGCTGGCGGACGTGACGTCAAGTCCAAATGACACTTTTCTCG
Source organism: Locusta migratoria (assembly GCA_026315105.1). Lineage (NCBI taxonomy): Eukaryota > Metazoa > Arthropoda > Insecta > Orthoptera > Acrididae > Locusta > Locusta migratoria. Next base: position 40,295,827 of record CM048749.1, read on the forward strand.
CAGAAAAACGGCACTGTCTTTACTGTTAGATACTACGCTGACACTAACAGAGATACATACTAGCACATAGCGGCAAATGAAAGAGGACAACAACTCGATTCAGATGTGTGTTCACATCATTTATATTAATTTTATATCGAAAGTTATTCAGAAAACTAATATTTATTCACTTGGAATAATCCAGAGGCTAAACTAATGCAAAATGTTCAAATGTTTGTAAAGCTTATGGGATTTAACTGCGCGGTCATCAGTCCCTAAACTTACAAACTACTTATGAACTATCTTATACTAAAGACGATACAAACATACATGCACGAGGAAGGATTCGAGCCCCCGACCGTAGCAGCCATGCAGATTATAACTCGCGTGCCGCAGACCGCTCGGCCACTGCGACCGCCCAAACTAATTGAACTACAGTAACGCGCAAGGGCTCAAATTATACGTCTCATCAAGACACAAATTTTGGTATAACCTTATTATCTGCAAATTTATATTGCGCATAATAATGTACTTTTAAGGACGAAAAAAGTCATTTGTTAATAACAAGCAATACAAGACAGATACACAAACAGCGAGGCAGTGATAAGTTGCAGGTGTCGTAAACATACATTACGACCTGTTTAGAATATATTACTTTTGTTTATTTTAATATGTTGTCTTTGTGTAAAATAAATTTTGTTTATCGACCGTAATTTGTTTAAATTTATGAGCACAACAATTCGGAACAGTGCACTGGAAAGAGGATTGGAAAATCTACCTGTAAAACACTTTACCTAAGTGATTACTTAAATATTCATTGTGCGGCGGCCGAAAGATTTATCGGTCATGTTTAAATTAAAGATTTTGTGCGTATTGTTAGTGTTAGAAATCGAAGTATGTATTTGCATTCGAAACTTAGCGCGCATCTAACGATGCTGTCATATCAACATTTCAATCACTATTTAAAAAATTTGTACTCTACTGGGAGAGCCACTGAACCTTGTTAGGGGGACGGATTACTGGAAAGACCCCGCAGATCGTGTATAAGGGGGAGCCACGAGCGGTCCTAAGACTACGTCAATTCAGTCCTGATGGCAGATGTGTGTTGCGAGTGCAGTGGAGTCCAGTGAGGCGACAGGTGATGAACATGGCCGAGGAATCCGCCGCGATGGACTCCGAAATATTTTCGGATGTGTGTGGACTTTCATTTTGAACTGTAGTCGGAACTCAGAAATTTTTCATCGCATTCTCACTTGGGTTCTTTGGACAGAACAACAAACTTTAATAGCAATCACTTTAGGAACATTATTCAAATGATTTAACGTTCATACAGCTCTATTGTTAGCAATATTGGGGGCTCGAGTTAATCGAACCACACGGAGTCTAACGAATTTAGCGGTTTCGCCAGACATAATCATGAAATTAGCAATGAAGAATTTGATTAAAAACGCAAACCTCATGTTGTAGTCAGTTATTTAGTAGATGCCGCCCTTGTTAAACATTCCCTGACTTTCAAATTGAAAGTTTAGTGTTGCAAATAAATGTAGACGTGTATGGACAGCAACGAACCAAAAGCAGCAGGAATAAAGTCATCCTCTAAGACAAAGTTAGTCAGTTTAAGGGTCCTTAACGTTGCAAGTCACGGAAAAAGCAGAAATGTATATAACCTATTTATTTGTGCATCTGCACCTAAATTGTCATATGCTCTTAGGAGGCTTACATACTATAAAATGAATGGTGTCTGTTGTTCTGGTCACGTGCGATTTTCTCAACAAAACATGCCTGCTTGTGCTCCGCCTCTAGTGAGCACGCTGTTGGCGGGACGGTGGGCCGTGACCTCCCTTTATTCCACGCGGTTTATTATTTTTATTCCTCCTGCTCGCTCGTCATCCGTGCTGACCACTAAGCCACTCGGGAGCAGCGAACACCGCCACTGGACGGGTCCCCCAGCACGTCTCCTACGAGACCCACGTTTTGAACAAACCCAATCACTGCAGCCGCACTGTTTCTGCTCACTTTTACTCAACAATCTCCGCATTCCGCCGATTTCCGAAAGAACTGGGTCGCTTCTGAAGAAAGGACCATCGACCGTCTTCACCTTAATTACATACGTTACAAGGAAAAACAATAAACCTGGTGGAAAGACGACGTAGATTTAGAACAGATGACGGCGGATGTTACCTGACGGACAGTGTATTCACTGCCTGCTGCGGTCAGCTGAGTGCATTAGAAAAGAATCAAGTTGTGGTCTGGTGAGTTGCGGCTGTCCTTCCGGAGAATCGCGGCACAAGTTGGATGTGCGGCGCCATGTGTTGCTGCGATGCTCGTTTGAATGGCCACGTGAACGTTCCTCCTCCAGGAAACGAGCATAAGATAAGGATCTGGACGTCCATCGTCCGCTTAAAAATGTTCAAATGTTTGTTAAGCTTATGGGACTTAACTACGGGGTCATCAGTCCCTAAACTTACAAACTACTTATGAACTAATTACCAACTAGGACGGCACAAATATCCATGCCCGAGCGGGGATTCGAACCCCCGACAGAAGTGGCCGTGCAGACCGTGACTGGAGTCCTCAGTCCCCTCGGCCACCGCGGCCAGCCCATCGTCCGAAGACGCTCCGCAAGATGGTCGTACTGTAAAGCCGTCGGCACACGGAGCGCGTATCTCGACGAGTGCAGCCAACGTGGCGAATTTATGACGTCATAACGTGCGATCCGCGGCCAATAGGAAAGACAGGCCTCAGTGCGCACGTCATGCCACGTAAGCAAGGTAGTTCCGAACCAGCGCGATCGCTAGCTCAGTGGCTGCCCGCTATGAGGCACTGGGCAGTGCCTCAGTGGCCGGCCAATCGGCTAGCGATTGCGCCGGCTCGAAACTACCTTGCTTACGTGGCATGACGTGCGCGCTGAGTCCTGTCTTTCTCGCCGGCCACGGTGCGAACCGCACGTTGGTGACGCTATCCCAACGTGTCGGACAGTATCGAGCGTGCCAGGCATTCTCACCGTGCTTCTGAACGATCACCAATAAGGTGGGAGAACGCCCCCGACGTCACACTACATGGCTATCCAGGGAGGGAGCAGCTCTTTTCGAAGGAGAGATGAAGACGACACAGTGGCCGTCGTATTTCATAGGTTTTATGTATATAACTTAGTTCTTATGAATGTACGACATATCAAAGCAAACTGAGTAAATTGAGAATCTCTCGAAAACCGGTCATTAGAGATACTATTTGTTGGAATAAATGACTGGAAACGTCTTGTATATGGTTAAAAATTTTCCGAATTACAGTCACCTGCCGTTTCAAGGCAAGGGGGACTGAAGATCTATCAAGCCGAATTGTTCTTTACATCATTTGTTGTAATTACATGTCCTACCATTAGTGTATACAAAACGTGTAATACCTTCGTCGATGATCTACAGACACGTTAGTGGCCGTAGCGTAGGCGGCAAAGTTGTGGAATCTTAAATGGAAGATGTACCATGGTTCCTCGCTCCTCGGAAGAAAAAACATATTTTTCTTCTTATATTTGGGATAGAAGTATACTGCATCATATTCGATGCTATGTAAACATAAGTGCACATTGTCTGAGGAGTGAGTTTGTGAGATTCGTTTTTTGAACAGGACAAATTCAAAATGTTTGTATAGCTTAAGGGACTTAACTGCGGGGTCATCAGTCCCTAAACTTACAAACTACTTATGAACTAGCTAACACTAAGGACGGCACAAATATCCATGCCTGAGGGGGGATTCGAACCCCCGACCGTAGTGACTGTGCAGACCGTGACTGGAGCGCCTCAGTCTCCTCGGCCACCGCGGCCGGCTGAACAGGACATTTTGCATCTTACTTAGAGTAAAATACGCACTTTATTGTTTTACGTATTGCATTTTATACGTTATTAATATTCTTCTACTGAATAGTAACGTTGACTGTGGAAGAATGACCTTTAAGTTATACTAAAAACCGAGACTTGCAATAATGTTTGCCTTATGCGACGACCTTTTCTTATTTTACATCGTAGTTTGTCATAAAACTTTTATAATTCGCTTCACTTATTTTTATAGTTGCATGTTTGTAGGATAGTGCCCAATTATCGAATACTTTTCTTTATGATTACATCTGATGTTCTTTATCTCACACTATCTAAAAATAAACTACACTTTCACATGGCACAAGCTTTCCAAAAAATATATCTTACCAAGGTTTTCATTATTGATGTTATTTTGGTCAGAAATTTTACATTATCTGATTTATGACCATTTCAGTGTCTTTCAATTCGGTTTCGTATTTTCGGATATTAGTCAGGATTAAGAACCAGGATTAAGTGCAATTCGATATAAGAAGAAACGTACTTGATCTTTTAAGTACTTTTAATACATCACATACAAAAACCTTAATTGTACAACGTAAATACGTTGCGCGTTTGTTTACCGTGGATTACTTGCTTAATTTATTAACCCTTTGAGCGCTGCAGACGGGATATGCCGCAGCGCTCCACCGGGCCGTGGGGCCTCTGGACGTGGTTTGCCGCGGCAGTGGTATTTCCGGCGGGCCCTGCAGGCGGCATTCACCGCGCGGCCTGGCAGGTACCTGGGCGCTAATGCCGGCTTACACCGCGGCCGGTCCCTTTGCCTGCGGGTCTGCGGACGTGAACAGCCACAGGGCTGCGTGCCGGCACCGACAAATATCCAATCTGTGCTGTCAAACACTGGTTGCTTCAAATGTTTGGACGTAGGATGCAAAAATAAATACTTAGTGCAAATTTGTGAATTCGTCCGTAACTTCTTGATAGATATTAAACCTTAGATGTTCTTAATTAAACAAAAAATTCTGGCATTATTATTTTTAGAATATTCTGATCTGGGTTGCGGTAAAAAATATTTATTTAAATGGCGACTAGTGTCGAACGAAGCCCAAAGATGCCCAAAGACTGTGACAATTACATTACAATTATCCATATCCTATAATTTTATTAACTGCTAAAATGTGGTTGTCACATTTCTTTTTTACATGGTTGTTTGAAACTGGACTTCGGCCGAAACTAGTCGCCGTTTAAATAAATATCTTTTACCCCAACTGAGGCTACAGTTTTCTAGTGATATTTAGTAACGGGTTGCTATTGTATTTTTCTACGACGTTGGATTTGTGAAGAAAAAATTATAAGCCTAGACATTCATGTTCTTATGATAAGCAGAAATTATTCAGACGTAAATATAAGTAGTAACAAACCTCGAATTGATTGGTCGTTGTTTGCAGACAATTAACTGGGTTTACGTAATCGAAATGTATTCGCAAACTTGGAAAGGGCGTCTTGCCACAAATAGGTTAGTTGCACAAACTCGCCAGTTTCTGAATCACAAAAGCTCATTAGGAATTGAAGGTGACGTTTAATTAGGTTGTTTAGAAACTTGAATATTTCCTTGTCTAATTATTAAGCAAAAGTTGTACATCATAGATTATTTCTACTGTTCAATAACAATTGCGTCCCGTAAAAAAATAATTCAGTAATGTTGAATATTATGTTTTTAAGTTTCCCTGCAGATCATTTGTTAGATTAATGCTCTCAAAGTATTGTGGTTAGATTCAAAAGTGCCACTCGGCTTCCAGATGCTTTCGTCGAAAGTAGATTGCGTGAGAATTACTGCGCTAGTACAGAAGAACTTCAACGTTTAGTTGTTACGGATTCTAGAGCGTTCGAATCGCAAGTTGCGTACAAAAATCATATAATTAAGTACCAGTATGCCAAATAAAATTCAGGTGTATATAAAGACCTTAAGATGATTCCTAAGAACTAAACGCAAATAAAAGAAAGCCTTTGATGAAGAGTGTCATTCCATGTCAGCTCACCTATCATTCCCTGTTCGACCATTGCAGATTTTGTTGACTTTTTATATGAACATTCGCTGAAATTTCTCTTACCAATCTATTACGTTTTATGAGCAGCATGCATTTACAGTCGGAGATAGAACCAAAATTTACACTTTTCTCACGCCGTGATTTACGCGTTCACATTTGAATCAAATCATCTAGCATTGTTGGCCTGCGTTGGTTGACAATTTACATTTTGTTTGCAGTTAAAATAATGTTCTATCTAATAAGCCCAGTTTGGAAAGCTTTATAAAACAAAAATAAGGTTGAAAATACCGCATTTTTAACCTTTCTAATATCTTCAACTTTTACACTTAATTTATTTAGTATTGGAAAGCGGCACATAAACGAAGCTTCGTTTTCAGAACCTTGTAGTTACTTAGTCCCAAAGATACAACGCGCCAAATGTTGAAGTTTTTTGGGTCGCCAATTTTTAGAGCAACTTTGTTTAAACTTTTATGATTGTATACAGCACGTAAAATTCTTTTCAATATTATTCCTATGAAAACGCATACATTTGTACACGATGGCCAAATTTCATATTTGTCATCGAAATATTTCCCCAGTTATAACAGCTCAAAGTCGTCAGGAATTCACGCTTGCCCTTCGAAAATTGCGCATGGCGTCAAACAAATGATTTTAACTCGTTCAGTATTGCTTCAACGAATCTTAAAATCTATCATTATCGATTGATTGGCGACATGTTCGAATGTTCACATAAATTTTTTCGTCATAGTAGAGCTGGAAAATGTTCCGAAATTATGTGATTTGACACGGAATGACCCAGGGCCTACATGTTAGTAGCGTAAGGAGTTTCAGTGTACATTGTCTGTCGGGCAATTATTACCAGATTCAAAGTATCCAGATATTCTGTTTATTTGTGACGTCAGCAAGCACACTGCGAGACAGCCGCGGCAGTCCTGGTTCCAGAAATACTCCGGCCAGGGCGAGGACGGCCAGGCGGAGAGCTGAGGCATACACAACAGGCCGCGGAGACGGCGGCCAGCGCAGGTAGGCGGATTAGGCAGCCGCCGGGCAGGCTTGACTCGGCAAGCCGGATGCGCAGGTGCAGCACTCAAAGGGTTAAAATGATCACATACAAATGTGGCAACGCGAGAACACAATTCATGCGCCCAACGTAGGCACTTTGTGTAACGGATCCACTGTTCGCCAGTCGAGCGCTTTACCCCAGGGCCACCGGGTTCGACCTTCAGAAGTAAAAGTCGGTGATTGAAATTTTGCATATAGATCTCGCCGCAACGTATATCGACGTTCTTATAGTGATTCTCACCTAAAATCGCGTTATATTTCCATGACGGTTTAGCCCATGTTACGTGATAAACGAGCTGCCCTTCTCTGAACCTTCTCAACGTCTTCCGTCAGTCCCACCTGCTGATGGTCCCACACTGGGCACCAGTACTCCAGGAGAGGACGCACAAGTGTGATGCAGGCAGTCTCTTTGGTGGAGCTGTTGCATCTTTGAAGCGTTCTGCCAATGAAACGTAACCTTTGGTTCGCCTTCCCCACAATATTTTCTGTGTATTCTCTGCAGTCTAAGTTGTTCGTAATTGTAACTCCAAAGTATTTCGTAGAATTTACGACCTTAAGTTTGACTGATTTATCGTGCAATTCAAGTTCAGCGGATTTCTTTTAGTGGTCATGTGTATTACTTCACACTTTTCATTATTGAGTGTTAATTGCGAATTTTCGCACCATGTAGAAATTTTGTCTACATCGCTTTACAGTTGCTTGTGATCTTCTGTTGACTTCACTAACGAACACGTAAATAATTTCGTGGGAAAGGCGAACCAGATACTGCGCTTTATTGGCAGAACCGTTAAAAGATGCAATAGAACTACACAAGAGACTGCATACACTACGCTGGTCCGACCATTTTTGGAGTATTGCTGCCCAGTGTGGGATCCTTATCTTGTTACTTTGACGGAGGACATCGAAAGAGTCCAAAGAAGGGCAGCTCGTTTCTTATTGTCACGATACAGGGGAGACAGCGTTACGCAAATAATGCAGGATCTGGGATGGGAATTATTACAACAACGGCGCCTATCGCTGCGGCGTGGGCTACTTACGAATCTCCAATCGCCAACATTCTCCTCCGAATGCGAAAATATATTGTTGACTCCCACTTACATAAGTAGAAATGGTCATCAGAATAAAATACGAGAAATCAGAGCTCGGACGGACAGATTTAGGTGTTCTTTCTTCCCGCGCGCTATTCGAGAATGGGATATAAATAGTATAATGGTGGTTCGATGAACCCTCTGCCAGGCACTTAAATGTGATTTTCAGAGTATCCCATGCAGATGTAGACAGCATTATCCGCGAATAATCTAAGAGAGCAATTCAGATTGTTTCCTAAATCGTTTATAAACACAAGGAAGAGTAAGGGACCTATAACGCTACCATTGGGAACGCCAGATATCGTTTCTGTTTTATTCGATGACTTACCGTGTATTATTACGAATCCAATCGCACAATTGGGGCGATATGCTATAAGTACGCAATTTCACATGGAGAGTGTTTTTATGGTACAGTGTATTGGTCCAAAACAGACTGGCCCCAATTTTTTTCCTTTTTTAGGTTATCACCATTTTTGTGGCATATAGGCCTATGTGCGAAAAAATCTTCCTTGAGACCGTTCCCTAGGCTATGAGCTTTTAATATGGACTGCTATGCACTTAATGACGTGTCTGCACGCCACGAATTCGATAGTGTCTATATAAAAACTGGAACTGTGACAGCTATCGGGAGAGTTTTCTTTGAATAAAACAGCTAGTAAGTTTCAGGCGTCACTACAAAATTCGCGCAGGATGTATTTAAGTGGTCCCGTGTGGGCGTGTTCATCACTTGGCAGGGCCTGCCCGGAGCGGCGCAGCCGGTGATGTTCCAGGAATGCCTCTGGAGTTGATGGGCGCGCTAAATTACTCGACGAATGAAGTTGGCCGCCAGGCGGGAACTTGGCCACTCCGGGGCCGCAAGTCACCCCTGCGGGCAGTAGCGGCAGTAAGTGGCGCGCTTCACCGCAGGCGGCGCTGGCTGCGCCCCCCCCCCCAGCCTCCCACCCCTCATTAGAGCCACAGTTGGCTTTGATTCGACCAGCCAGTTAAAACACTGCTAGGTAAGTAAAGAAAGATACTTCTACGCGGCCGGCCGCGGTGGCCGAGGGGACTGAGGCGCTCCAGTCACGGTCTGCACGGCCAGTACGGTCGGGGGTTCGAATCCCCCCTCGGGCATGGATATTTGTGCCGTCCTTAGTTGTAGCTAGTTCATAAGTAGTATGTAAGTTTAGGGATTGATGACCTCGTAGTTAAGTTCATAAGCTATACAAACATTTGAACAAACATACTTCTCCGCAACTTTCAACGCAGCCTAAAGTCATCGGCACTCTCAGCGCCATCTAAGCCTGTACGGTCGACGTACGAAGATTCTACACCTACATCTAAACCATCTTCAGCACTCCGCAAGATACCTCGTTGTTTCATTATTATTTATTGGTTTTTTTCTGTTGCATAGGACCCAATTGAGGACTGAGACTCCATGGTCATGGAACAAGACAATACATTAATTGTTACATAAGAATGGTAATAGAAAATTTTTAAGTAATCCTTTGCACACGACAATCTTAAGACAAAGTGAAAAAAAATCAATAAAGTAAAAAATGAATTGGCTTAATTGTTTAACTTTTCTAGGAGTTCCTGGACAGAATAAAAGGCGTGAGCCATGAGGTAACTCTTCAATTTAGATTTGAAAGCGTGTGGATTAGTGCTAAGATTCTTTAGTTCTTGTGGCAGCTTATTGAAAATGGGTGCCGCAGAATACTGTACACCTTTATGAACAAGTGTCAAAGTGGTGTGATGCAAATGTAGATTCGACTTCGCCGCGGTGGAGTAGCTGAGCGGTCTAAAGCGTCTCGCTGCGGAGCGCGTGGTTGCTCGCCGTGGACATTCGAGTCCTCCCTAGGGCATGGGTGTGTGTGTGTGTGTGTGTGTTTGTCCTTAGGTTAGTTTACCGAGGTTTAAGTAGTTTGTAAGCTACGGACTGATGACCATGCAGTTTGGTCCGATAGATTTACAAACATTTGAACATTTTTTTTAGATTCGACTTCTGTCTGGTATACACAGAGTGAAAGCTACTAACTCGTGGGAATAAGCTGCTTTTATTATCAACAAACGACATTAAAGAAAAAACGTATTGAGACGCCAGAGTCAAAATTCCCAGACTACTGAAAAGGGGTCGACATGACGTTCGTGAACTTACACCACATATTGCTCGAACCCCCCTTTTTTTACCCAGAAATATCCTTTTTACATCAGGCGAGTTACCCCAAGAAACAATGCCGTATGTCATAAGTGAGTGAAAGTAAGCGTAATAGACTACTTTTCGTGTTGAAAAATCACTTATTTCAGATAGTGTTCTAATGGTAAATATATCAGAATTTAGTTTTGGAACAAGATCCTGAACATGGGCTTTCCATGACAGCATACTGTCTATATGAACACCTAGAAATTTGAACTGTTCAGTCTCACTTAATCATATGCCCATTATGTGTAATCAAAATGTCAGCTTTCGACATATTATGTGTTAGAAATTGTAAAAACTGAGTTTTAGTGTAATTTAACACCAACTTGTTTTCTACAAGCCATGAACTTATCTCTTGAACTGCGTTATTTGATACTGTGTCAATATTACGAGCAACATCTTCCACTACCAAGCTGGTATCATCAGCAAACAATAATATTTTGCAGTCACCTGTTATACCCGAAGGCATATCATTTATATAAATAAGAAACAACAATGGTCCCAATGTACTATGCTTGCGTGTGGCATTACAATAGTCAAAATCATCAAAATGGTTGCATATCAGAAACGGTAGAATAGTAGATTTTATTATTCACTACAATTAACAGTCTTCACGAATCCATTAATTTCACTAAAGAGATTCAAAATGAACATGACGAACTCAATTTTCTCGAATTAAAATTCTCCGTAGTTGCCAACAGTACAAATTTTGATATCTTCCGTAAGCCGACATACTGTGATGGGATTATTCTCGCTGATTCAGTACACCAACAATCACATACATTGGCACTTTTCGAGTATGCCGTTAACTGCGCCTTAACAAACCCCTTGTCACCTTCTGACTTACATAAGGAAAGGAGTACAATAAAATTCATTTTTTTAAATAATTTATATTCCAGCAGTCAATATGTACTAATATTTTTATTAGCACGGCGCTTTTCGGCAGCAAGCTGCCATCATCGGGTGCATTTTACAGTTACAAGTTCATTATTGTTTTATTAAGTTTTGTGTTGTGGGTTCCAGTGAGGTTATGGTTGGACTTCTTAACCTGTCCAGGAAGATAAAGCTATTTTAGTATTATGTTCCATTATTATAGCTTGTGGATTATTTTAGTGTTGTCTTTACTTACAGTTTTGTTGATAATCTTGTTATCTGGCACACACAACACAAGAACACAGTTATGTACACACAACATGCAGACATTTTGTATTAGACGTTTACACTGTACAAAGATGTGGTGTATACATAACTGTGTTCTTGTGTTGGGTGTGCCAGACAAAAAAGATTATCAACAAACCTGTAGGTAAATACAACACTAAAATTATCCACAAGCTATAACCATGGAACATAATACTGCTATACTAGCTATATCTTCCTGAAAAGCTTAAAACGTCCAACCATAACCTCACTGGCACCCACAACACAAAACATAATAAAATAATAATGAACCTGTAACTTAAAATGCACCCGATGATGACAGCTTACTGCCGAAAGGCGTCGTGCTAGTAAAAATATTAGTAAAATGTGACTGCTGCAGTATAAATTATTTCAAAAAGTTTATGATATATTCGCAGACCTCAAACCAATCCACATCACATGGATAAATTTATATAAAATCCATTGCCGTCAATGACGGGTACGATGAAGATATTGTGCAACGAATCTTTGATAAGAAAACTTCCCAACACTGTTCATCTATACTTAATAACAAATACCATCTCGGTAAAACCGACAATGAAACTTTATTTCTATTCTGTTTTTGGGAAAGGTATCCTAAAGATTATTTTCTATTGTCGAGAAAATATGACTGTAGATAAGCTTTTTCCACCAACAACAACGACTTAAATAAAAATCTGGTCGATACGCTCAAAACCGTTGTGTACCCATTCTCTAATTTTGCAGTTTACAAGCTAATTTGCAACAACTTCCCCGGTTACAACATAAGGACATATAGGTAGGGCGGTTAAAGTAAGACACAAAGAACACCTGTTACGGAATTTAGCTGCCAATGTACATAATCAGACCTTTTCTGAGGACTTCCTTGTTGCCGATCATATTCCGAGGCCTTTGTAAGACGCTGTAATGCTACAGAAGGAAGTTAAAGGGAGGAAATTAGATTTGAGGGAAGAGCTTCAAATTTTTAAACTTCTTTCTCTTAATGATGGCAATACTCTTAATGGCGAACCCCAGCTCGCAAGTAGACACTACCTAGTTGGCTTCAGACCTGTATTATTTGCGTGACTTTGTGGTAGTCATTATTGGTTCCTGCACGGAGTCCGTTATCCTCAGAATTCTAACTGCATTCTCATCGACGCTGTATTTTATTTTTAATTGTTATGGTTCCATTTTGCTACGAATAGCATATTCTTAGGTCCGACTTATGAAAAAGACAAAACTGATTTTGTTGAAACCTATGTAAAGTTTTAGTTACACCCATTTTAATGCAACTGGTTGGCTGGTATTTATTCTAAAAAATATTACAATAGTCGGCAAAACGATCGAGACAGTGTATCGACGCATCCACTGGAAGTTTATTTGTCAATGATTACAGCGCACTATAGCACGCCTCTGCATAGTTATGTGCGTCACCGTATCACCAGATTTTATAAGGCAAAACTCTGCAGGAATCAGATTCTTTTGCGCGGCGGAGTGGCCGAGCGCATTGAGGCTCTATGCTCGCCGTCGGGGGTTCGAATTCTCCACAGGGCATGGACTTTAGTGTTATCTTTAGTATAAGGTAGTTCATAAGTAGTTTATAAGTTTATGGACTGATGACCCCGCAGTTAAGTTCCATAATCTTGACAAACATTTTAAGGTCTAATTTTACTGCTACGTTAGGTTGAGACAGCAGCTAGGACAAGCAAGCTCCGTGCACTTAGTACTTAGAAGTATAGCTTGGCTTCCAGCCATTATAGTCTGAGGCTTCGCAGAAATATATATTCACTCTTATCTCAAAGCTACTGTATTTAGTGTAGGTGTTTTATGTCAGTCTATTATTCGTGTCTACTATTCGACTATCTGAAGTTAATTATTCTGTTAATAAATTATTTGTGTTTTTGCTGACTAACAAGTGTTGACCTGTTGCAGATTATCTGCCCACCTCTGCCCTATTACAGCCTGACTCCATTCATGCTGCAGGGCACAACAGAGGACACTTTGGGTAGCACTATCACCTCCTCACATACCAGCCGCATGTGGTGCATGATCGAAACGATTGCCAGCATTTCTCTGATTTCTCTAATTCTGTGCTTGTGGTCTTCTCGCGAGATACACCTCGAGAAGTGATATACTGGGTGACTCCTTGACAAACGTAGGCTTTCATAAGTTTGACATAAACCCGGGCCGGCCGCGGTGGCCGAGGAGACTGAGGCGCTCCAGTCACGGTCTGCACGGCCACTACGGTCGGGGGTTCGTATCCTCCTTCGGGCATGGATATTTGTGCCGTCCTAGTTCGTAAGTAGTTCATAAGTAGTTTGTAAGTTTAGGGACTGATGACCCCGTAGTTAAGTCCCGTAAACTATACAAACATTTGAACATAAACCCGGACCCCAGTACAGAAAATATCTTGCAGCGCCTGCCACTGAAGTTTCCTAATATCTCTGCTAGGCTTTCGTACTTACTAGATGAGCTCCTAACGAATCTTTGTGCCCTGGTTTGGAACCTCTGTGCCTTCTATCAACGTTAGCTGAAGCGGATCCCACACTGATGAGTGATACTCAAGCGTCGACCGAGCCTACTTCCTTTGTTCACGAACTGAGAAATCTTCCACTGAATCCCTGTTTGTCAGCTGCCTTGCCCATTATTAATTTTTATACTGCTCTTCCATATTAAAATCTCTTCGTATCCCTACTCCCGAATATTTTGAGGAAATAACTGTTTACAGCGATTCTCCTGCTGTTTTGTAATAATATAATAAAGGATGTTTTCCTTCTATTACGTCGTAGCACCTTATATTTGTTTGTGTTGCTGGTCAACTGCCACTCCCTGCAGCATGCGATGACACGCCGCAGGTCATTCTACATTACACCTGTGTTTCGGTTTATCGATATTCTACAGAATCATCCGCAAAAAGCTCATTGACTTTCAAAAGTTATCAACGAGCTCATTAATATATATTGTCAAATGGACCGGTCCTACATCACTCTCTTGGGACACGCCAGAAATCACTTTGACGTGTGAGTGCTTGTCTCCGCTGAAACGGACATGCTACGATCTGTTATCCAGAAACTCCTCAGTCCAGTCACACGGTTGGTCTTATACTCCAAATGCTTGCAATTTGTTCACAAGGCGACGGTGCGAATCGATATCGAACGCTTTGCGGAAGTCAAGGATACTGAATCTACTGGCATCTGCTTCTCGTGGACAAATAACACTCACGGGATTCACACGATGTTTAGTTCTGGTAACCATGTTGGTTCCTACAGAACAGACTTCCGGTCTGCAGAAATGTCATAGTACTCTAACACAGAATGTGTTGCAATATTCTGCAACAGCACGACATCAGAGACATAGTTTGTCGCACCTGTCTTCCAAACAGGACAGATGTGCGCTTTGGGCCAGTTCTTAGGAACGCGTCGCTCCCCTAGAGACCTCGAGTGCACTGCTACCAGAGCATCGCGCTCACGTCACACCGGTCAAATTACATGCCAGGGCAGTGTCAAGCCTGATACAAACTATTAACGTGCGCGTGAACGTTCCCCAATCAGACAAAAAAATGTTCAAATGTTTGTAAAGCTTATGGGACTTAACTATGGGGTCATCACTCCCTAAGCTTACAAACGACTTATGAGCTAGCTTATACTAAGGACGGCACAAATATCCATGCCCGAGGGGGTATTCGAACCCCAACCCGTAGCGGCCGTGCAGAACGTGACTGACGTGCCGCAGACCGCTCGGCCTCCGCAGCCGACACTCAGATAAAAGAACGCCTTCTATGTCAGAAGCAAGTTAGCCCTGAGACTTTACCTCTTTTCGGTACAGAGATCAAGACGTCGTAATGGCGCCAATAGAAGCACATTCTTCGTGGGTTTTGTATATATAACTCAAGTCATGAATAGATGCCATTTCAAATCGAGTCATAAATAATGAGTAAACTTAGGATGTCTAAAACAAAAGTTGTTGTTATAGGTGCTATTTGTTGTAATGAAATAACTGAAAACGTCTTTTTCTAACTAAATAATGACGTAAATTTCAGACGTTAATGATAAATGTAAAGCATTGAATTAAAATTTAGGGGTGCGGCCGAGAATCGAATTCGGGCCTCCATGTTTACTAGAAAGACGTCTTACCTTTAATTCAATGCTTCACCTTCATCATTATCGAGACGAAAAACAGTCAGGTTGTATAAATTTCTATTTATAATCATGTAAATTTGACATATCAAGGCAAACTCATTGTTGTTTGTACGCTTTGTTGTAATTACTCGTCAACAACCAATATTTCTGTGTGAGAGGTCGTGCCCCAGTGGGTACACCGGTCTCACCAAAGTTAAGCGCTGCCGGGCTTGGGTAGCACGTGGATGGGTGACCGTCCTGGTCCACAGAACGCTGTCAACATGCGGGCTGCCAGACTGACAAGTAGCGGCTGCGGTCAGAAAACCGACTCTCTGTTCAAATGTTCAAATGTTTGTTAAGCTTGTGGGACTTAACTACGGGGTCATCAGTCCCTAAACTTACAAAATACTTACGAACTAGGACGGCACAAATATCCATGCCCGAGGGGGGATTCGAACCCCCGACCGTAGTGGCCGTGCAGACCGTGACTGGAGCGCCTCAGTCACCTCGGCCACCGCGGCCGGCACCGACTCCCTGCAGAGGGGGCGCTGACCTGAGCACGCCGGCCCGGTGGCCGAGGGGACTGAGGCGCGCCAGTCAGGGTCTGCACGGCCACTACGGTCGGGGGTTCTAATCCCCCGTTGGGCATGGATATTTGTGACGTCCTTAGTATTAGCTAGTTTGTAAGTAGTTTGTAAGTTTAGGGACTGATGACCCTGTAGTTGAGTCCCATAAGCTTAACAAACATTTGAACATTTGACCTGACCACGCCCCTCTCCATGCCGCGTCCGCTGACGCCTTCTGGCGGAGGATGACACGGCGGCCGGTCGGTGACCAACGGGCTTTTAGAGTTCTCCAAGGAGGCTGTTTGATTTCACTTTTCTAGCTTACAATATATGTATCTTCATCAGGCAGTAAGACGTAAGATACGGATCAATTCCATCGCTGAATGGCGTAGGCTAGGGAGTAAAGTTGCTGATTACACAACTGATTATGGAATTGGTGCTGGTTCGGGTATCGATCTATATAAATATTTATTCCTCATCCCCGCGGTTTACAATAGGTTTAAATACTTTCTTATTAATTTGATAAAAATAGCGTTTATAATATTTGATGTTACGTAAATGTAAGAGGGCGTCCTCGGAGGAGTGAATTGGCTTTATGTACAGGACAGCTTGCACCTTACTTGGAGTAAAATATTAAACACTTTACTGATTCAAGTCCGGTATTTTACGTGTTCTCAGGATTCTACTACTGAATGGTAAAAGCTTTCGAGAAGGAATGTCCTTTGACTTTCACTAAAAAGTGAGACTGGTGCACTAATGTTTATCTTTTATGAAGACCTATTCTAATTTTATATCGCACTAAATTTGTTTATACTTTTATAAGTCACAGCCTTTATTTATTGAAAATGTCACTTTACTTTCAGTCATATGTTCACAGATATTAAAGTCTTATATATTTACAACACAAAACCACATGTCTGGCATATGCAGAAGAGCGGATATGTGTGTTTTAATAGAGCCAAAGCAGTCATTCCACTTGGTCCATTTCGTAACCAGTGCGATTACATAATGTTATCCAACCACCGCAGGAGCGCGCTGCCGTCACTTGCAGAACGTTACGCCGCACGCCTCGTATGCTCACGCCGACCGCTTCCGAGCGTTTAGCAGCACACTGACCTTTCCATGCTAAACGTTCACTTTCAGATTCTCGGTCCGTATGGTAACGTCTTAAGCCTCTTAAACAACCAAAAGGTATACAAAATCAAAATCAGTGGAAAGACTGCCAAGCGTGATACGTTCAACGATTTCGGAAGTATCGTTCTATGCATCAACTTGGCAGAAAATCCTAAGAAATTTTGGGTATCGACTTGAAGTAAAATGAAGTTTTGGTCTCATATTAAATCAAAAAACAGATAGAAAACATTTGTGAAGACGCCTCCTGACTATGATGACAACAAAACAAGAGGTAAATATCAAACGTGTGTTTCCAGAACTGTTTCACATAAGAAAAACGTACTGTAATCCCTCTTCTGAATTGCCCTACGAACAACAAAGTGCCAGGTATATATTTTTCGACGACATTACAACGTTCAAAGAATGAAATAAATCGCAATTTCACTGTATTAGGTTTAGATGGAATACCAATGTGCGGCGAATGAAATTTTGTGCCCGGCCGGGATTCGAACCCGGGATCTCCTGCTTACTAGACAGACGTGTAGACCACTTCGCCACCGAGGACGCATTGACCAGCCCGACTGCAGAGGACTCTTCCTTGCCCGTCTCCCGCCACATGAGGTATCGAGACGACAATTAAATATGTCTCGATACCTCACGGTCTGTTTTCCCTGATGCGGGAATACAGTATTGTGGCTGCGAGCATTACAGAACAAATAGGCTGAGCTATAGGGAAGAGACAGCGTGGCGAATGAAGATATGGCTGTTGCGGGAGACGGGCAGGGTAGAGTCCTCTGCAGTCGGGCTGCTCACTGCGTCCTCGGTGGCGGAGTGGTCTACACGTCTGCCTAGTAAGTAGGAGATTCCGGGTTCGAATCCCGCCGCACATTGGTATTCAATCTAAACCCAGTACAGTGAAGCCATAACTGATCGCAAATTGCGATTTATTTCAAAGTGGCAGGTGTCGAATTGTCGCGACGGTGGGGCCGAGCGTCCAAAGGCGCCTTGCTGCGGAGCGCGCCGCTGCTCGCCGTCGGAGTTTCGATCCCCCCCTCGTGCACCTTTGTGTTTGTTGTCCTTAGCATAATTTAGTTTCAGTAGTTTGTAAGCCTAGGGACTGATGACCAAAGTAGTTACGTCCCACAGATTCACAAACATTTGAACATTTTGAGGTATCGAATTAAAGTACAAGAGACAGAAAAAGAGCTGAAATCGCTGTACAGAGGAAAAGCCAGGCGATGCCTGTACTGCAGTCTAACATACACCGTACAGCAGCGACGCTCAGACACATTCCCGCTGTACACTGGGACAGCAGCGCCCCAGGTGGCCGGCAAGACACACTTCTGAGTACAATATCGGAAGAACGGCAACAGCAGCCCATATACTGAGCTTGTAGCACAGTTGTTTTACAATAAGGACCGGGTGGTAGCGCTATAAAGTTGGCAATAACCGAAAAACAGACTCATACTTCCCATCCTTGAGATTCGTGCAGACCGTGACAACGTTTGACACGGTACATTATAAGGACAGTTTACTTACGATTCTCTTTTTACCTATATGTACTTGTTAAGGAATATCGTTTTCTGTTAGGTAAAAAAAAATAGCTATTGAACAGCAGAGACCTGGCTTTTGCGAGTGACGCCTCATTTCTACACAGGAACCTTAAGTTTTCTTCAATGGAATTCCAGTCACATCAGTGAATGCGGAACGTAGTAAACTTGTATAGGATGTAATAACTAACGTACAAAATAATCCAACACAACCATGGATCAAAGAAAAGTTTCACAGACATTCAATAAAACGCCTAAAGAAATAAAACTGTTCCCTATTACAGAAGTAGCCGAGTCTACGATTGTTGCTACATCGGAGTGAAAAATGGCAAGGATCTTCTACATATTCGCTTTTCAAGCAAGAGTGATTACACTTACAAAAATATTCAGCATTAGAACGTCGATTGAAGTGTAACAAATTGTGAATCAATACATTCCATACCGAAATGTAAAGTGTCTAATAAAGTGACTATCACAATAAGTACGGACCGTAACAGAGTGTTTGTTACCCATGTATCTACGTGCAGTGCAGTTATACACGTATTCGAAAGTATTTATTCATGAATATGTTATTTCACATGTGACTGAATAAGTGAGAGTCCGCTGTTTTCAAATTTTCTTTACGATTATCCATGTCTCTCGAAATTTTACTAACGCAATGAATGCAGAATTATCTCGTTACTTATCTAAGAAGATAATTAGAAACAGACTTTACTGATACGACAGCTTGCCCCCATTAGCAGCACTAAAGTCGTTCCAGCTATCCTGCGGTATCAATCTTCACCGCAATGGTTGGCCGGCCGCAGTGGCCGAGGGGACTAAGGCGCTCCAGTCACGGTCTGCACGGCCCCTAAGGTCGGGGATTCGAATCCCCCCTCGGGCATGGATATTTGTGCCGTCCTAGTTCGTATGTAGTTGATAAGTAGTTTGTAAGTTTAGGGACTGATGACCCCGTAGTTAAGTCCCATAGACTATACAAACATTTTGCGCAATGGTTACCGCGACTGTACCTATTCGACTGTATCAGTGTCATTCTACACACACGGTTAGTAGAAACTTGTCGCCCTAAAAGCAGTGTGACACAATTCTGTAGAAGAGTGAAGCTTTCCGAATGACTTAAAAAAAATGACGAGTCAAAGCTTGTGTCCATTATTGATAACAACACTGCGACTGTGGTAAATTTAGCTATCTTGAATAAACAGCAAAAAGTCACCTTTTATTTAGAATGTCTTTATTTTTATTTTTTTCCTTATCCGGTTTCAATATGCCTAAGTTGTTCAAATGTTTGTAAATCTATTGGATTCAACTGCGTGGTTATTAGTCCATAGCTTACAAACTACTGAAACTAACTTTAACTAACCTAAAGACAATACAGACATCCATGCCCAAGGGAGGATTCGAATCTCCGAACGTTTTTTTTATTAATTTTTTTATAAAATTATTTTTCCTTCTTTTGTGTTAAAAAATGTGACGAACGGGACTCGGACTCGATCGAGCGACCAACGTGTCCGACGCTAACAACCTTTTTTTTTCTCTTCTTTTTCCAGCCGTATCGATCCAGTGAATCCCTCCTCTGTTATACCGGTTGTCAGTTCAAGGGCAAAATTTTGTGGAATCTTGCCATACGTGAGCTGGGATACCGCTGCGACTGCTTCTGGAGGGTGGCTCTGAGTACAGCCGTGTACATTGACCGTGAAGGATATGTCCTATATCACGCTGGGTGTCGTATCGTTGTCCATCATCTCTAGTGAGCACATGTATAGAGGCCCGTCGTGAAAGTTTCATTCTGGAAACATCCTTTAGGCTCTCGCTAAGCCATGTCTCTACCATATCCTTTCTTACAGGAGTGTTAGTCTTGCAAGGGTCACAGGAGAATTTCTGTGACGTTTGGAAAGCAGGAGGCGAGGTACCGGCACAATTGAAGTTGTGAGGAGGGACCGTGAGTGTGTAGAGATAGCTCAGTGAGGAAAAAAGTGATAGTGCGCGGTTCCGAGCAGTGATTAATTTTAATTAAAATCCATACATGCCTCAATTCAGATACTATAAAAATTGACAAATTTTTCTTTTCGAGAATTCCCCACGAATATATGAACAATAAATCATCACTAAGGTACGGTATGTCTACGTTAAAACTTTGCTGCAGACATACGGTTACGTTTGTCCACATTAGTACTAATCTTAAAAAATACTGCGGATCTATTTCTCAGATATATCTTAGTTTGAATTTGAATGGTCTGAGGCAGATAAAAAACAAGAATTATCTGACTAGTACAAGGTATTCAATATTTATATGGTTTTTCTCCATAACACATTTCAAAACAATACAAGAATTTCTCCATATTTTTGTCAGTGGTTCGCTGCTTATAGCACTGTATTCAAGGAAAAACACTATGCTAATCTATGACCACAATTTGTAATTCCACATAACTAATGGTTTTACCAACAGCCGTAAAGTTTGTTGTTTTATTGAACTACCGGTTTCGGTATTACAACAATACCATCTTCAGTCTCTACACAAATAAAGTTAGAAATCATTGTTGTATTCATAACATCATACTCTACATACGTTTGTCGTCAACAAACCATTCAGATCTCGAAGAACTCTTTCACTCATCGATATTATACTCATTATTTCCTCCATTTAGATTACAATTTTTATGCATGTTTGAATTTTTGGGATAGAAAGTCAACAAGGTAATAAAATCACACCCACCCAAAACTTCTACATGGATCAATAATTAGTCTGGAAACAATTATTTCTTCATTTAAACAGAAAAATCTATATCTATAAATGTGAATGTCTGTTCGGTGTACGTTTATCACGTCTGAACCACAAGACATAAAGAGCTAAAAATTTGTACAGTAACTAATGTCCACCCAGGGAAGGCGGAAGGCTTTAGGCACGGTTTTATGGGGATCGTATAGCTATTTATCTGTATTTATTAATGTGAATACCTGTTTGGTGTACGCTTATCACGTCTGAACGACAAGACGCAGAGACTTAAATATTTGTACAGTTACTAATTTATTCCTGAGGAAGGTTTTAGGCACGGTTTTATAGCGATCTGATAGATATTTAGTAATCTGAAGTATAACGCGAAATGGGGAACAAGAATTACTCTTTTAAAAATATATTTACTCTTTGAAAATGGTTTTATTGGTTGCATTGTTGCTTGAGGGGATTGATAATGATAAAAGAGTGGACTATATTGGGTTGTAATATTATCGGTGTACATAAAATTCTATGTGTGTGTGTGTATTTACTCTTTGAAAATGGTTTTATTGGTTGCATTGTTGCTTGAGGGGGTTGATAATGATAGAAGAGTGGACTATATTGGGATGGAAAATTACTGGTGTACATAAAATTCTACGTGTGTGTGTGTTAATATTTCGCTCTGCAGCGAAAACTACAGAACGCAAACAAATGGTTTGTGTGTAATTGTTGTCCGAAGTCTCCCGTTGTACACCATAGCAGTTCCATGCCGATAGCTTTAAGGTGGTGGAAGATATGGTGGTTGAAAGTCGTCAAATTATAAAAAAATACGGACCGAAGGCCAGCGATGACGTTTGCGACTCTATAGCAAGAAGGTTACATACAGCAAAACGTGATGCCACAGACGATATCTTTGGTCTATGCGTGCTACAATGTCTTCAGCTCTTTCTCTGTAAGGATAAGCATACGAATAAGGAAATATAAGAACAAATAAATAAAGCAGTAAAAGGACATTTCTTGTAATGCATCTCTTTAAAAAAAAAAGTCGATTTGACGTTTCGCGCATTATCTATCATAATCAACCAACACGCGAGCGAAGCCGCGGGTTTAAGCTAGTGAGTTTATGTTAGTCAAATTCAAAGCCTAAAGGATTATTTCCAGAAACTAACTGAGTGTAAACAATGTCTTCCTTTAATTGCTTTTGCACCACGCGCAACCAACTTGCGTAACATCCGTGCATGGAAATAGTTACCGAAAGATAATATGTAATTCCTAGGCTTACGTGGGTACTTGAATTGTGGAGAATAACCGCAAGCATTTATTTTTATTTTTTTATTTATTGGTTTTTCTGTTCCATAGGACCCAATTGAGGAGTGAGACTCCATGGTCATGGAACAAGTCAATACATTAATTGTTACACAAGAATGATAATAGAAAAATTTTAAGTAGTCCTTTGCACTCGACAATTTTAAGACAAAGTGAAAAGAATCAATAAAGGAATGAATGAATTAGCTTAATTGTTTAACTTTTCTAGGAGTTCCTCGACAGAATAAAAACAGTGAGCCATGAGGTCACTCTTCAATTTGGATTTGAAGGCGTGTGGATTAGTGCTAAGATTCTTTAGTTCTTGTGGCAGCTTATTGAAAATGGATGCCGCAGAATATTGTACCCCATTCTGTACAAGTTCAAATGTTCAAATGTTTGTAAATGTTATGGGACTTAACTACGGGGTCATCAGTCCCTAAATTTACAAACTACTTATGAACTACTTACGAACTAGGACGGCACAAATATCCATGCCCGAGGGGGGATTCGAACCCCCGACCGTAGTGGCCGTGCATACCGTGACTGGAGCGCCTCAGTCCCCTCGGCCACTGCGGCCGGCTCTATACAAGTGTTAAGGTGGTGTGATGCAAATGCAGATTCGACTTCTGTCTAGTATTCACCGAGTGAAAGCCACTATCTCGTGGGAATAAGCTGATATCATTAACAACAAACGACATTAAAGAAAAAACGTATTGTGACGCCAGAGTCAAAATTCCCAGACTACTGAAAAGGGGTCGATATGACGTTCGCGAACTTACACCACATATTGCTCGAACCGCCCGTTTTTGAGCCAGAAATATCCTTTTTGCATCAGGCGAGTTACCCAAAAAAAAAAAAAAAAAAAAAAAAAAAAAAAAAAAAAAAAAAAAAAAATAGAATGCCGTACGTCATAAGGGAGTGAAAGTAAGCGTAATAGACTACTTTTCGTGTGTTGAAAAATCACTTATCTTAGATATTGTTCTAATGGTAAATATAGCAGAATTTAGTTTTGGAACAAGATTCTGAACATGGGCTTTCCATGACAACTTACTGCCTGTATGAACACCTAGAAATTCGAACTGTTCAGTCTCACTTATCACATGCCCATTATGTGTAATCAGAATGTCAGCTTTCGTCAAATTATGTGTTATAAATTGTAAAAACTGAGTTTTACTGTGATTTAACATCAACTTGTTTTCTACAAGCCATGTACTTATCTCTTGAACTGCATTATTTGATATTGTGACAATATTACGAGCAACATCCTTCACTACCAAGCTGGTATCATCAGCAAACAAAAATATTTAAAATGGAATAGGAGAAACATCGTCAATAAAAACGCACAGGTAAATCGCCTGTAGGAAAGCATTCCTCTGGAGCTGGTTAAAGCGACGAGCGTCGGGTTGGCTCGCGGGCAGCGTAATGTAGCGTGGGCAGCGCCGTCCACTATTAGCCGCTGTGTCGTCAGCCAAAGTGCGCCATTATACGGCCCGATGTTATCGTGATGCTGCCCCTAGAGCCACACCTGACGACCTGCCAGCGACTGCTCTAACAATGCGCATTGTGACCTCTGGTGATCAGCGCTGCTAACCTAGGCCCGGTAAACGTTAATGGCTTACTTTGCCGGCGGGCGTGCATTAAGAGACCTATACATTACAAAACAGTTTCCAACAAAGAGACTTCACTCAGGCAAGGTAGTTTATCAGTCTTCTTTTATTGGATTTTTCGTGTACTTCACTAATGACATTACTTTTCAGAAATGGGACTCCACAAAAAATTCTATGTCTGGACACATAATACGTATTCGTAATATAAAAGGGATATTTAAGTTATTCAGCTTTTTTGCTTCTCTCCTATCTTTTTTATCTTCCTCTTGTTCCCTTTCCAGTCGTCTTAGCTCAAAAGATCCGTTCCAGCTCCCATATGTTCCTAGAACTTCCAACAGAATTCTTTTGATATAAAAGATACGAAATTTTTGAACGAGTCTGCGATCTTCATTTTTTTCCCATAAGAATAAAATCTTTCTAAAGCGCTAAAATTGTATTTATTGATTACGATGTTTCGGTATCTACCATCGTCAGATCTGTAAGATGAAAGGAACAAGTGTTCGCTGTACAGTCGGATTACCTAGAAAGTTTTAAATACAAACATAAAACGTTTTTACAAGGTACATTCACATAAAAACCTTTGAACTCACAAAGTAAAGTTCAGCGCCAATAATAAAATATCTGTCTAATAGGAGCGTCAACTGCAGTCTTGAATAAAAATTACGCATATATAAAAATTTTATAGCTGACAGGTGTCGCTAGTGTCGAACATTGCCATCAGTTATTACATTTAATATTCCATCCTACTATCATGTAAACAGGAAAAAGACGACAAATTTTAATTGAAATTTTAAATTTATAAACAGCCAAATAGTTTGATTTTAAAAAATATGAGTTAAATTAATTAAAAATATTTGCTACTTTCATTAACTTTGAACATGGTAGTATAAAGAATGAAATTTGAAAACAATTTAAGGAACAATTCCACGACGGAAACGGTAATGCATTAATAGTGCACTTGAAAAAAGATAAGCCCAAATTAGGGCAAATTAATGACAAGATGAAAATCTTACATAAAGTTTTAAACATTTTGGAGGTTATTGAGATTTTTGTACACAAAAATAGGGCGTCAGTTGAAATGTTGAACGAGCAAAATGATTTAGTCCCAACTGGTTTTTTGAAATATTCCAAGAACTTCTAGAGTGACATATGCGGACTGTTTGATTGATTTATCTTCTAAAGAAAGTTTAACGGATTTCTTGTCGTACTCATGTGGACGACTTCACACTTCGCATTATTTAGAGTGAATTGCCAATTCTTACACCATAGTGGTATCTTATTTAGATCGTTCTACAGTTTGTTTTGATCTTCAGATGATTTTACTAGACGGTAAATGACTGCGTCATCTGCAAACAACCTAAGAGAGCTACTTAGATTTTCTCCTAAATCGTTTATGTAAATAAGGAACAGCAGAGGACCAATAACACTACCCTGTGGAATGTTCGATATTACCTCTGTTTTAGTCGATGACTTCCCGTCGGTTACTATGAACTGTGTCCTCTCTGATAGGAAATCCCCAATCCAGTCATAAATTTGGGGCCATATTCCGTAACTAGGAAATTTGATTAAAAGCCGTTTGTGAGGTACCGCGTAAAAATCCTTCTGGAAATTTAGAAAAACGAAATCAAATTGAGATCTCTTGTCGATAGCACTCATCACTTCGCGTGAGCAAAGAGCTAGTTGTGTTTCACATGAACGATATTTTCTAAATCCTTGTGGTCCTTGGGTCAGTAAATCATTCTGTTCGAGATAATTCAAAATATTTGAATACAGGATATGTTCTAAAGGGCTACTGCAAATTGACGTCAATGAAATAGGCCTGTGGTTTAGTGGGTTACTGCTACTGCCTTTCTTGAATATTGGTGTGACCTGTGCAACTTTCCAGTCTTTTGGTACAGATCCTCCAATCAGCGAGCGGTTGTACATGGCTGTTAAGAAAGGAGCTATCGCAACAGCATAATCAAATAGAAATCTAATGGCAATACAGTCCGAACCAGAAGACTTGTTAAGTGATTTCAGTTGCTTCACTACTCCGATGATTTCTAATTCTACGTTATTCATTCTGGCCTCTGTTCGTAGTTCTAAATCTGGAATATTGATTTCGTTTTGTTTGGTGACTGGGACTTGACTACTCTGGTTATCAGTCCCTAGGCTTACGAACTATTTAAACTAACCTAAGGGTAAACAGTCCCCCCTCCCCCCCCACACACACACGCACGCGCGCGCACATGACAGAGGGAGGACTCGAACCTCCGACGGTGAGCAATCACGTGCTCCACAGCAAGGAGCTTAGAGCGCTCGGCCACTCCACCTCGACAACCCCCTAGTCTTGCAAAACCAGGTGTGGGATACTGCCTCCCAAGACATGAAGGAGTGGACGCCGTAGTCTACGGCCGAACCGCCGCCTGTCGCGGCCACACCGCGCACTGTCGCGATTTCTTCAGCACTGATCCACGCCCGACTCCTCGGTACCATCTGAGCCGGCCGTCTCTAATCATACCGCGTGCTCCACAGGCACTGTCTGAACAATAATCTTGAGGGCAATGGAAACACCAAAAGCTGTAGTAATTGTTTTTCTAACAGTGTACATAGATTACACACATTAAGAATGTACACCCTATGTCAGTCGAAAAGCTAATTACGGTTTCGTCTCAAAATGTGGAGTAAATTGCTGAAGAAATTTCCGACTTTGTTCGTAATAATTTTGAACATTCCCTTTTAATAATACAGATTTTGTGATTCTTCAGTTTCTCCCGGCGTATTTGATAATCAAAATATCCACGGGTGTACTGCCGATCTATAGTGTCCAACGGGCACAATATTTCGGCGATCATACATGTCGCCATCATCAGGTGAACCGACGGACTGAGCTCCTGGAAACGCGCCGGCACAGAGATCCGCACGCTACGGCTGCTCGAAGGGAACTGGGCTCTAGCCCGGTAGCGGGCCATTTAAATACCCTCGGCCCGCGGAGCGACCCCTCCGCGGTCCGCGCCCCGCGCCGCGGCCGCGCAGTGGAACCGATTGCGCCGGTGTTTGAGATGACGTCGGTGTGAGAGCTATGTCCGCCGTGGTCGTCACTTAGTTACGTTTGCTAGATTTACTCTTAATTAACCCAATCGCTGGTTCCCAAGCTTTGCTAAAATTGTAGCCAGAGTCATGGTTTATGAGGCCGTCACTTGTGCGAATTTCAATGGCCTCTCTAACGACGCAGTCCCAGTATCTCGATGTCTGTACCAGAATCCTAGTGTGTTCATATTCCATGGCGTGATTCTCCGACAAACAATGTTCAGCGACCCATGACTTGCTCGGATACATCAATCGTATGTGCCTCTGGTGTTCAACGCATCGATCCTCGACGGTACGCATCGTATGACTTTCCACACTGACACGGAAACTGTTACACGCCCGCCTTCCTCAAACCGAGATCATCTCTAGCGCTCCCCACCAGTGCACGAATTTTATTCGACGGACAAAAAACAGTTCCAACCTGGTGTTTTTTTCAAAATGCATACGATCTTCCCTGAGAGTGGACCGGTATATGGAACGAACGCAGTGCCTACATCCTCTCTTGTGTTTTCATCCGTTTCCACAGGTTGTGTTGTAGTGGTTGGGCGGAGAGCCCGCTGAATCTGCCACTCTGAGTACCCATTTTTTCGAAAAACAGTTCTCAGGTGTTCCAATTCCTCGGGTAGACTCTCTGCGTCGGAGATAGTGCGCGCCCTATGTACTAGAGTTTTAAGTACCCCATTCCTCTGTGAAGGGTGGTGACAGATTTTCATTCAGTCTTTCGAGGACTTGTTTTCAGGCATATTTTTTTTCTCTTTGAGACTAAATGCAGGTAAGTCATTAAATATTAACTTCTTAAATAAGGATTAAATATCAATGAAATATTCGAATTACTATTATTTCCAAAGTACTTTTTTGTAAGATATAAGTAATTGTTAGTACGTATGTGCCAACATAAGTAAAATATGTTCCAAATGCGTTCTCGTGTATTCGTATTTCAAACAGCGGAAGTGATTCGAGTAATTCATATGAAGTCATATCTGTTAACGAGATTTAACTTTTAATTCCAGTTATGTCGCTTTATTGCCCCTCAATTCACCTGCTGCGACTGAATAATTGTCAGTGCTATCTCACCCTGATTTTAGCGCTAATTTCGTTGCTTTGAGTGGCAGAAACATCCGAGCATCCAAACGGTCGACTAGTATTTCTTCCGATGGGGCTCAAGTGCAAAATGCGCGTAATCTATTAATGTTTCATTTGGACTAAAAGTCATGGAAGACATAGTATGTGAAACCCCTAAATAGAGCTTACAATAAAACGAAAATTCATGGGTGCACTAGCTTTTAAACTGTCCATAAAATCTGGGAAGGTGGGGGCATATGCATCTTGCTCATATAGCAGAACATCTGCTGAAAGTTCAAAGTTTGCTAATCAAATGGACTACACCGCTCAGGTCATCGCTCCATAAACTTACAAACTATTTGAATTAACTTATCCTAAGGACAACACACACACACACACACACACACACACACACACACACACCCATGCCCCAGGTAGGACACGAATCTCAGGCGGGAGCTGCCACACATTCCATGACATGACGCCTCAGTCCGCACAGCCATCCCCGCGCCACTATATCTCCAAATCTAGGGGAAAGTGTCCAAGGGAAATCCGTACACGAAAATAATAACTTCTTCAGATGTTATTATTGTGGTCTGTGTCCGAACACTGATTGATACAGTTCTCGACACATCTCTCTCTCTCTCTCTCATACAAGTGTCATCATCTGCGAGTAACGAGGGCAAACCTTCTTCCCACTTCTGTTCAGCATCTACTACCTCCACCTTAGATGCGCAACCTACCCATCGGACATTCAGCATTCTTCTGTAGCACCAAATTTCAAATCGTTCTATCCTCTTCTTATCTGAACTCATTATCGTCCATGTCTCATTCCTGTAGTAGGCTATACTCCAGGTAAATGTCACCAGAAAAGAATTACTAACCCATTAATTAGTATTCGATGTAAACAAATTTCTCTTGTTCAGAAATGCTTTGCTGGCCGCGGTGGCCGAGGGGACTGAGGCGCTCCAATCACGGTCGGGGGTTCGAATCCCCCCTCGGGAATGGATATTTGTGCCGTCCTTAGTATTAGTTAGTTCATAAGTAGTTTGTAAGTTTAGGGACTGATGACCCCGTACTTAAGTCCCATAAGCTATACAAACATTTGAACGTTTTGAACAGAAAAGCTTTTCTTCCCATTACCATTCCGCATTTTATGTCATCTGTAATTCGACCATCATAACTTATTTTAATACCTAAACAACAAAACTCGTCTACTACTTGTATCTTATATTTACCTAATCTAATTCCCTCAGCATCACCTTATTTAATTTGATTACACTCCATTACCATTCTTTGGCTCTTATTAATGTCCATATAATATCTTCAGTTGAAACCGTTACGTTCAATTATTGTTCCAGATTCTTTGCTGTCTCAGACAGAATTATAATGTCGTTGGAAAATCGCAAAATCTTTTATTTCTTCTTCCTCAAATTAATTTCCTTTTCCAAATATTTGATTGCTTTCCTTCACAGACTGCACAATGTACTGTTTGAATAACAGGGGGGGGGGGGGGGCGCTCTTGTTACTGCTGTGTGGTGTCTGTAAAAGTTTTTACCGCATAATTACCCTAGTACCTTCACACTTTTATATAGGTATTCCAGTCAATATCGTCAATTTATATCTCCAAATCTACAATAGCAAATCATCTAAGGTAAGTCATAAGGTGAGTGTTGGACCATATGTTCCTATATTTCTCTTATATCCAAACTGATCGGCCCTGAGGTCGGATTCTAGCAGTTTACCTATTCTTTGTAAATAATTTGTGTTAGTGTTTTGCAACCATGACGTATTAGACGGGTAGTTCTGTAATTTTGATATTTTTGTGCACCCGCTATGATTGTAATTGGAATTATTACATTCTTCTTAAAGTCGGATGATATTTCGCCTGTCTTATACATCCTGCACTCCAGGTGGAATAGTTCTGTCGTTGATGGCTATCCCAAAGATTTCAGTAACTCTGAGGGCGTGTCATCTACGTGAGGTACGAGCTGTTACAACTGGTGGTTAATCACCCTCCTAGAATTCGCTTTGCAGCTCTCTGTGGTTGCTGAACTGAATGTGCTGCTGACTGAATCACAACAGCCACCACTCCCTCATGTATGAGCATTTCCAGGAGGACCGTATCGAGCGTAGATGTTCAACAGGTGACAGACAGCATTCAGTTCATTAGCGAGTGAGACAAGACTGGGATGATAAAATGTAACAACGACCACGTGTAGGGAAATGAAATTCCCTGAGCAATCACGGATCAGAAAAAGCAGGCACCACTTTATAAGCTGTAATTACTGGTGACGATCCGCAGGGAGATGTACTTTGGTGGGCGCTTTAACAGGTGCTTCTGTCGGCTTCTGTGTGACAAATTACTCGCGCTGTTGATAATGTCACAGAAATGACGGGTGAGGTTTTTGTTCGATGGTACACCAAGCAGCTTTATCCTCCCCATGCGACAGAACTCCCCAGAGATTAGAATAAAAAAAGCAGCCAAGAGGAATAATATAGAAGTACACAGTTTTGATGTTTTGTAGAAAGCTTTTGACAATGTTGATTAGGAAACACTCGCTGTTCTGAAGGCAGGAGAAAAAGAAATGGAACTAAAGTTTATACGAAACTTGCTTAGAAATGGGATGACAGTTCTATCGAGGGGTATGAGAGAGATGTAATGACTGAGAAAGGACTGTATCAGAGTTCCAGCTTCTTCAGTCTGTACATCAGGTAAGCAGCAGAGAAGGATAAAGAAAGATTTGGTGAAGGAATTAAATTCCCAGCAGAATAGAGGGTGTTTCCAGAATGGAATTTTCATTTTGCAGTGGTGTGTGCACTGATATGAAACTTCCTGGCATATTACAATTGGGTGCCGAAACCGGTATTCGAAGCTAACGCGGACAACCGCTCTACCGTCTGAACTATCCCGGCACGCTTCAAGGTCCGACATCACAACTTCAATTTTACCAGTCTCCACCATACCCTTTCTTCCAGAAGTGCTAGTCCCGTAAGGTTCGCAAGTGTCCAGTTTTTGTTGAGTACAGAGATACATCCGAGTTAAATACATTTTGTTTCGTGTGGGTTGCTGTTTCTTGCTAGGGACGTATTTATCGAATGCCAGCAGTAGAGGGTCGATTTTCTAGTTGTGAAATCATGCTTTAGTTCACATTAAAATTTTATATATACATGTGGCGTCTGTTCCGAAAGAACAGACGTCACTTATGATCCTGCAGTTGTTATTATTTAATATTCACAGAACATATGACATCAACTGCGATTGGGCAAAGCTGAAAATGTGTACCCAGCCGGGATTCGAACCCGGGTCTCCTGCTTTCTAGGCAGTTGCGCTGACCCCTGCACCACTGGGGACACAGTGATCACCGAACCTGCAAGGACTACCTAAGCACGCCTCCCTTCAGATACAAATTCCCAGCTTCGCCCTTAATTGTGATTTATTAGGCACATCTACTGTAGTGTAACGTGTAAACATTCTGCACTTAATTACACATGCTAAGTAGCCGATATGGTATTTGTGTATGGATTTCGTAATGGAAATGCAATTGCTGCTCGTAGAGAATTGGTATGCGACTTCCTAACTGCCGACTACCACATTCAAGGGTATAACTTTGTCCTTCAAGAATTACACGTATAATTTCTGAACATAATGGTGCTCCACAAAGAACAGTGTAGCGGGTAGCCTATTGCATTCGCACGATTTCATTCGTATCATTTACAGCACATTCAACACCTTCGGGCAAGAGATGAAGATAGACGATTGGAATTTTATCCTCGGATTATTGGAAATCAAGTTACCAAGTTACCAAGTAATTTCATTTTTACT
Organism: Locusta migratoria; assembly: GCA_026315105.1. Classification (NCBI taxonomy): domain Eukaryota; kingdom Metazoa; phylum Arthropoda; class Insecta; order Orthoptera; family Acrididae; genus Locusta; species Locusta migratoria. The sequence goes on from CM048749.1 coordinate 40,328,076, forward strand.
CTTCCCTGATGAAACTACTTTCTCTCGTGACGGCATCAGTAACACTCGTAATTCACATCATTGGTCCAAATTCAACCCGCATATTAATCTGGACAGGGATTTCCACGAACGTTTCTCTGTAAATGGTTTGACAGATCAGTTGACTACGCCTGCTGTATTACCGCATCGCCCTACAGGACCCTGTTATCCATACTTTCTTGAAACGGAGTTCCCAGCAGTAGAGGCAACGATTCCTTCGGACACAAGAGTGCGTATGTTCTCCTAACACTGGGTTCCCACTCATTCCAGTGGTCAGGCGCCACATCATCTAAACCTAACATTCCCCGGAAAATAGAGCGGTAGATAGGGTCGCGAGATCCACAAACCTTCCCTTCGGATTTTTACCTATGGGGAAGGTTTAAAGGCGAAGTTCACAAAGGAAAAAAGAGCCAAACTGATCGTTCAGATTATGAATAACGAAGCTTCATAAAATAACGCAAAGGGAACTGGAGGAGAGCTACATGTGGTGTTACCAATAGAAGTCAAATGCGCATTGAAGTCGGTGGAGGAATTTTTCAAAAATCGTCTTTTAACGTCGCCATTTGCCTTTGCTTTAAGTTTGATTGAGCTACACATTGACAGCTGAAAGACCCGGTATTAAAAACTTGGAGGCTCTACAATGACATTGTCAGACACAAGTAAAGGACTTTGGAGGAATCGACTTAAATCAGGCGATGCCGAGAGAACTGCAGTAAGAAGCGAGATGATAAAAATTGTGAATGAGTTTTGTTATTCGTACAGCAGAGTAACTTACTATGGTCGAAGTAGAGAGAACATGAAATGTAGAATAGCAAAATGACAAAAAGCATGTCTTACGAAAATAAAGACTAACCTACCGTGAACTGACCTAATGACATCGAAAACAAATTTCAGAGTTAGGAAGATATTTGAAAACATTTTTCTGGAATGTAGCATTGCACGGCTGTGAGACACAGACGATAAGAAGTTGAGACCAGAAGAAAACGGAAGCTTGTGAAATTTTCTTTCACAGAGGAATGTGGGTAGGTAAGGTAACCAATCTGGAGGTAGTGAATAAACTTGCCAAGAAAGGTTGGGCATAACTTGACTAAAAGAAGGAATCTGTTGTTGGGACACATTTTGGGACATCAAAGGATCACCAATTTACTATTATAGGTAAGTGGGGAGGGAAGGGTGGGGAAAAATTGTAGAGAAGGACAAGGGAAGAGAACCCAATAACCAGGTTGAAAAGGATGTAGGTTGCAGAATTTATTTAAAAATGAAGAGTCTTGCACAGGATGCAGTACCGGGTAGGAATGGCCTCAGCATAAGTTAGTTTGTTATAAAATTTGTAATAAAATTAAAAACGTTAAAAATAACAACAACATGATATTGAAGTCATGTACCAAACATTGAAACAAAATAATTAAAAACTTGACAATGACATAGTAATTAATTTTATTATACTACAATTAGCATGACCGGTTGTATTAAAGGTAAACGTTGAGCTACCCATGAAGCATGTTATTCATTCCTACAGTCAATATAGACCTCGAGCTACACATGTAACTAAATTATTCAATTACTTGCGGTGAGGCATGTTGCACATGATTCCAAGTCGTCCTCATTGTTATGTCATGATTAATTTATTAATGATGTGTTCAATACTATATACATGACTATATTATTATGTTATTGACAGTTTTAACGTTTTAATTTCATTATACAACAGTTAGTGTGACCCTCTGTATTATGGGTAAACTTTGTGTTACCCATTAAGCATGTCATTATTCGTCATGTTATATGGGAAGCATATTGCAGAAATGCCACGCTGTTTCAACGTTATGTCATCGTCATTTTTTTAAATTTTTATTCTTTTATACTACATATAAATTTTATCTGCTACAGCCACTCATGTAACAAGGTTTTTCACTGATATGTGACTTGGGGCTTGTCACTCATAATACCTACTGACTTCATGTTTTCATTTGTTAATGATCTTTGGTGTATACCATACACAATGTACCATTTTCTGATCAATAGCGTCATTCTTAAGTCTTTTATTCTTTTATCCTTTATATGTTTTCCCCCTTCACATTTAGTGTGGACTCTGAGCCAATGATGTAATTAAATTATGCTCTTTTTCATTTGACGTGAGGCATGTCGCCTATATAACCACATTGACTCAATTTTATGTCATTGTATTTGTTATTGAGCTTTGGTTTTATACTGTATATAAGTTTTATTCTCTGTGCTCATTGTAGACAGAGAGCTACTCTTGAATTCACTTTCTTATTGATTCATGACATGAGAAGTGTTAAATAATTGTTACATCTTTTATATATAGGGGAGAAAAAGAATTGCAATTCCAAAGTGAGTCGTTCTGTGGTAGTGATAAATGTATTCATGTTGTCTCTTTGTGACACCACTGCCACCTGGTTGATACCTATAGCAACACACCTATGGAATGTGTATCTGGTTCAGTCTCCTTGTTACTTGTGACAAGAAGACACACAGTTTTTAAATATGAAATACAGATGACAAACCATTTTGGTGATGCAAATTTTAATCAGTTGACAATGTTCTTATATTTCATTTTCACTCACTCGTAACTTAATTTATGTGAGTCCCAAAGGTTTTGTACAGGTTTTGCTAAATTTTATCTTATGTGTATATAAACAAGGACTTTACAGATTTTAACAATCTTTATAACTTTTTGCAGTGAAAATAGAAGGAAATTGTTTATATATATATATATATATATATATATATATATATATATATATATATATATATATATATATATTGTTTCTGAAGATGGTGACATAGTTCATCGATACCGGTAAGAAAAAACCAAAAAAAAACAACAAATAAACTAGCGATCTTGGCTGAAGTAAGTGAGTTTCATATAAATTATGATCGCTCTCCATAGGCAAAATATGCCACTTAACTATAGGCATACTTAGTTTCAAGATTATGAAATGCGTCTTTCCCGAAATTTTCCTTGCGTAATGAGTAATCGACAAAGTCTCGGGATTGAAGTGGGATAACGACGACCTCCTGGGACGGTGTTTCGGCTGACAATCTTTCAGCCAACTTCAGCTGAGTATGAGCCACTGGAGATTTCTAGACTATAGCAACGCATTTCCAGCCGACATTTGCTACAAAGGCGTCACCGTCAATTAGCACCGCATCATGGTTGTGGCTGAATAGTGTGTGCGGGAGTCAGTAGCGGCACACCTCTATGTCGTTTACGATGACACTTTTTTTGTGCTCTACTCTTTCGCCATAGGAGGTGGGTTCCTTCTCATGGACGATAACGCTCGTCCCCACAGAGCTGCACTGGTCTACAACATGCCTGAAGCTGAGGGAATTGAATGAACGAAGTGGCCAGCTCGTTCGCCGGACTTAAACACGATTGAGCATATCTGGGATGCACTTGGCAGATGCAGATGCAGATGCAGATACTTGGCAGATGCAGATACCTTCCAAACGGTTGCAGTGCTGGATAGTGCATCCATGGAAGAACGGTCATATATCCCTCAAGAGCTGATTGGTAACCTCAAACTGTCCACGCCATGCAGGTGTGCAACTGTACTGGCCGTCCCAGGTGATTACACCAATATTAGAGGAATACGAAAATGCCTTTTTTCACTATTATGGTAGTCCCATTGTGGTGTCGCACAAGTCTGAAGTGCGCGCCACGTACTTTCGCCGCGCGCCGCCACGCAAGCACGGCACTGCGTTCTTACGACGTCAGCCACGAGCGCCCTCTGCTGCAATCCCGCTCGTGGCCACCACTGAACCGTATCGGCCACTTGGCAATAGGACAGGCACTAGAACAGACTTTCATCAGTAGGCAGCCTCTACCTAGTTAAACTATGTCTCAGCATTACATTTAGTCTGCAGTCATGAATTTTGTAAAAGTTAAGTATAACTATGTTTCTAGGAAATATATATCTTGTTCTAATCTAGCTTAGTGTGTCTAGTTTCTGCTGTCCCACTGGCTGGTCACCTCAGATTCTGTACCTGCACACGCGTGCATCCTATTTCCCTTTGTCGGTCTCTCTCTACTCGGCCACCGACACCTAGGACAACCGGCGGCCTCGCTCTATGTAAACTCCAAGTGAACCTCACGTAAAGAATTAAGATAGCAAAATATCGTACAATTGTAACTAATATGTGAATAAAACACGTTACCATCATGTATGACATTTCACCTGATAGCCCAATTGTTTTTAGCAGTGTGTCCTGATCCGATCCTACCAAACTTCACATGGTCACCCGCTTGCCTTTCCAAAGATTTCTTGAAGATTTTTATCAAAGCTACTTCAACCATCTCGGCATCCGTATGGAACGTATGGAAGATACATATTAACATAGATTTTTATACATACAGATTAAACCCGCTTATATAGCACAACATGCACTAGAAAAACTCCACGAGATAGCCATGAAAACCGGTCTACAAATTTCTTATGAAAAAACACAATTATTTGATACAAAATCATCAGATAAACTCCCACTAAAAAAAGTACGGAAACATTCTACAATTGAGTGAGTTTAAATATTTAGGCGAAATCATGCAAAAATCTGGGCTAAACACAAAAGCAAACGAAGGAAGAGTCTCAAAATTACAGAGAGCCTATAAACGCACCTTGTCCCACTACAATAAAAATGTATTTTCACGGCCGCAAAACTACGACACTACAACACAGTTGTCTTACCAGAAGCTCTCTACGCATCAGATACCACGACCACCAAAGGAATGGCAAAAATCAAGGAGATTGAAAAACAAGAAAGGAAAATTCTGAGAAAAATCCACGGTGCAGTTTTTAGAGAAAATATCTGGCAAAAAAGACCCACGGAAGAACTATACAGACACTCTGAAACAATGACGACACATATCAGAAAACGCAGAGCAAAATTTTTCATGCATATCGCCAGAATGAATGACACCAGACTAACTAAAAGAATATTCAACACAATTTCTACATCGAAACTGGGCACATCTTGGTATAAAGAAACCATATAAGACCTGAAAACATTAAACATCTCTATAGAAGACAAACAAGACCGCACAACCTGTAGGGAAAAAATCAGAAACCAAAAAGTTGACTTTAAGTCACAACACAAAAACAACAGAGGAAAATGGACAGATGAACAAAAGAAGGCAAAAAGTGAAAGAATGAAAGGTTTTTGGGAAGAAAAAAAGAAGAAGAAGAAAGACGGGAAAAAAGCTAGATTTTTGTGTTATTGGCGATATCCTTAAAAAAAAAACCTCTCGTTAGACATCAAGGAATTGTAAATTTAGCGTTGGAGGGAAGTGTGTGGGGAAGACCAAGAGATGGATACAGTAAGCAGATTCAGACAGATGTAGGTTGCCGTTCTTATGTGGAGATGTAGAGGCTTGCTCAGGATTGGGTATTGTGGAGAGCTGCATCAAACCAGTCTCCGGACTGAGACCACAACACAACAACAACATGCGCTCTCCTTAGGGGGAATGTACGCAAATAATAATAATATATCAAGTTCCCAAATAACCGCGTGAATGCCACTGGATTTCTTACGACTTTTACGATAACTTCGTTAGCAGAAGTAACGAATAACGATACGTTTATAACGAATGCAGATACTTTCAGCAACAAGTAGATCCCGGTACGCTTTTCTCGTTAGTTTCACAGCTCTCACGAGTACACTCGCGAACGAAGAGTTGTCGTTCCTCACGCTGGGTTGCACCTACGGAAACTGATACGGGAGCCTGGAGCTCCTCTTCCACGCTCCTCCCCTCGTTTGCCCGCAGAGCTGGGGAGGAAGTCTGGAAGTCTGGGGATGGATGGCGGGGCGGCGGCCTCGCAGATAAGGGCGCGTCGCGGGCGCCATGCGTCTTCCTCAGCGCCGCGCGTCGGCGAGAAAACCAGCCGTGGCGGCCAGGCCCCACACTCACCGCCGTCTAATCAGCTCAGACGGCCTGGCTGCGTCAGTCGCACGAAACGCACCGCGGAATTCTGAGGTGCAGTCAGCCTCACGGGCTGCCTTCCGAGGGAAAGGGGCGGGTTATAAGAGCGTAACATATTCCGTACGAGTGGCTCATATTTCACAGCTGAGGAATGGCAGATTAAATTGTTGGCGAAATAAAGAGCCGTCAACAGTCGCAACAGCAACTTTTAAATTTACTAGGTCAACACGGCCACGCAACTCTCTGGTATGAAATTAGCGGGAAAATTAATAGATGAATATCTCCTTGCATGGACTCATCGAGAAAATACATCAGTCAAATAAATGTGTACCCTGTATGAATGCATAGCTTCACGGCGAGTTTTGCTGATAAAATTCTCTCTCGGGCTTCCAGCCGCGGCAAGTGGTTCGACATCCATGACCTTTCGGCCGAGATCTCCTCGCTCACTATCAAGTGGTGACTGTCTTATCATTGCTGCCGCCGCCCTTATGCAGCTTCGCGGCTTCCTGTGACGTCACTGGTGCTCGCCGCGTCGCCATATATGGCAATGTTTTCATCGCGTGACTGTCTCCACCGCTAAAACAGTCCGGTGACAAAGTAATAATTCGTAAAAATACCTTTCATAAACCTGAAACATTCCACATCATTACGAAATGTCGTATTCATGATCTATGGAACAAGTACTACTCTAATGTAATCTAATCACAAGGTGTCGGAGTCTCTATCCTAGCCGGCCGCGGTGGCCGAGGAGACTATTCGAGTGACAGCTGCGGTGCTGGACGGACGTGTGGCGGCTGCTCGGCGTCCGGACGTAAACAACGGCTGTGTCGCTGCGAGTAAGGTTCGTTTTGAACTGCTCTCTTCATTTGTAGCTATGGTTTCGAACTATAGTAAGACAGAATGAGTACGATAAATGTTCTGAGGAAAGATACGATAAAATTTACTTTCGATAGAAATTTTGTTAGACCAAAGGCTTTTGAAATCAGGCGGTGGTTCATGGAAAAATTTCAGATGACCGGTACCGAAGTAGAGGGTGTTCACTTATCATTTGTGACAAATTCTGTATATTTGAAGTTAATAAACCCAGAATTATGTTGTTCAGTTGTTGACAAATGTGGCGGTATCGCTAAATTTAACCATTCCGACGGTTCAGTTAGCGAAGTTTTAGTGTCACATGCCGGACTAGGAATTCGAACTGTTCGTGTCTTTGAGCTGCCATTTGAGGTCCCGGCTGAAGAAATAAACAAAGTTCTGAGGGCATATGGCAGAATCATATCTAATATAGCCGAGAAATGGTCCGAGGAGTATATGTTTCCCGTACTTAACGGTGTTCGGCAAATCAAGATCGAATTACAGAGGCATATCCCTTCTTATATAAACGTATGCGGATACCGTGGCATTGTCATTTATGACGGTCAGCCTAAGACTTGCGCCTTGTGTAACTCCACCGACCACGTGAGGAGCGAGTGCAGCAAGAGGCGGCCGGCGCAGCTGCCGCGCGCGGAGCCTGCGGCCCCGGGCCAGGCGGTCAGCCTCAGGCTGACGTATGCGGCCGCCGTCTACCCCAGCGGCCCCGCCGAGGCGACAACAACTGAGCAGTCGCAACTCGCCGAAGCCCTGCCGGCACCCGGAAACAACGCGGAGCAGCGAGGCACCGATGACGTCAGTGCAGCAGACGAGAGCCACGTAACTGATACGCCGACAGTAACATCTGATGAGCCCGACAATCCACCCACCGTACAGGCGAAAACGCAGGCTACCAAACCATCCGAAATTGCACCGGTCTCCCTAGTTTCACAACAGGAAGGGGATCGAATTTCCGACCAAATACCTATGGAAACTGAAGTGCACCCGGACTGTCCCACCAGTGTCAATGACGATCTAACTATGAACAAAATGCAAACAGCAGAGGATGAAATTTCTCATGGGGACACACAACTTAGTGCACATAAAACTGATAAAAGGAAAAGTCTAGACACTGCGAACATTGGAACTCAGCAGGAGGTTGAGAACAGACATATAGAGGGGAAGCAAGACTGTAAACCTTCTGAGAAATCTTCCGCTGATTCCACTGAGATATCGCCCAATTTGTCTCCAGAGGGCTCCCCAAAAAGGAAGAGAAACAAAAAACGTCGGGTGGCTCATGAAAATGCTGAAAAGGTTGCACCTATTTTGAAGGAAAAATTATGTGCCATTCAGGAACGTGACAAGAAAAAAGAAAAATCTACAACAAGGAATGCTTCCGTGCGCCCTCAAGAACTTAACAGACAACTGCCTTCCGACAGTATGCAGCCCCTATCACCAAACGAAGATGATTCATTGCTTAGAGGGAGCACTACACAGACAGAAGTGGACTGGTCTGAAGGCAACGAGGATGGCAAGGATGTCGATATGGTAGACGAACTGCCACAAGATGAAGACGACGTCTTTTACTAAGCTTGCTATTGCTAAAGATGATACTGACAATGAACCGATCCATACGTACCTTTTATTCATTATTCTTATTATTCTCATTATTAGCCAGAGTGGAGATATGTCACGATTTTGTAAGTTGAAGAGAAATGATAGAAAGAATAGCAAAGACAGAATTATATTATCCCTTCAATAATTTTCACATTCGTAATTTGCCACATCTCCTAATGGAGCAAACGTATAATGTCACTACTTTAAACATAAATAGAATTCAAAGTAATGTTAAGGTAGCTGCTCTTAAAGAATTTCTGTACCAATCAGACACTGATATTGCCTTATTGCAAGAAGTGCAAATACCGAACATCAATGTGGCTGGCTTTAGGGAAATTTTAAACATAGCTCATGAACTCCATTGTGGGACGGCTATCCTAGTCAGGGAGGGAATTGAAATAAAAGATGTCAGTCTTTTAGACTCAGGAAGGGGCATTCGGTGTAAACTTCATAACACCACTTTTCTCAACGTTTATGCACCATCGGGGAATAATGCGAGGGCGGACAGAGCTAAGTTTTTTAGGAGTGATATTTTAACATTACTTAAAGACAATCCTGCAACAGTTTTAATAGGGGGCGATTGGAACTGTGTTTTACACGAAAAGGACCAGAGACCAAACTTCAATAAATCCAGGGAACTCGAGGCTCTTGTTACTCACCTACGCTGGAAAGATGCATGGGAAATTAAATATCCCACCCTAGTCAGATATACTTATATCACAAGTAGGTCACAAAGTAGAATTGATAGGTTCTATGTTTCTTCGAACCTGGAAAATAAAGTGTCAGCAATTGAAGTCATACCGACCGCCTTCTCTGACCACCTAGCCGTAAGATGCAGTGTTCGGTTAGAGAAACAAAAAACATATTGGGGTCGGCAGCTGTGGAAACTGAATATCAACATGTTGTCAGATACAGCCATTGCTGACACAATCAACGAGGCGTGGCAGACTGCTTTACGACGTCGCCACAAATACAGATCGAACATTGAATGGTGGACCACGGAAGCAAAGAAGAAACTTAGAGCCACGTTGATAGCATACGGTAAGGAGAGAGCGAGATGGTTGAGACACACAGTAGAATTCTATTACACTTGTCTCCGGGATCTTTACGAACAACCAATGAATCAAGAAAACATAATGGAAATCAACAGGATAAAGGCTCAGCTCATAAAAATTAAGAAGTCACAGCTAGACGGCCTAAAAATCAAATCACACACTCAAACTGTTGTGGAAGAAGAAACTGCCTCGCTCTGTCACCTTATACGCCATGCAAACTTTCGACGCAAAAGTTTTATAGAGAGTCTTCGGGCAGAGGATAACAGTGTCCTAACGAATCAAAAAGACATTCTACATGCGGCCTTCAGTTATTTTACTAAACTCTATGGTAACAGGCCCATAGAGGGAATAGTTATAACGGAGTTTTTATCAGATTCTGGATTACAGGACACCATCACTGATGAAGATAACCGTGATATACAAAGAGCCATAACGGAAGAGGAAGTCTTAGATATTTTAAAGTCCTCGCCCAAAAAAAAAAATCACCAGGCCCAGACGGATTGCCCATTGAATTTTATACTACTTACTGGAACATAATAGGAAGTAAATTTACTGAAATTGTCAATGAAACACTACTTGGGGTGGCAGTCCCCATAGACTTTAAACAGAGTATTACGGTGCTCCTTCCGAAAGGTAGGAATATGGAAACGAAAGATATACTTAAATTACGACCAATTACACTGATGAATTCCGATTATAAAATCGTAGCGAGGGTCATCAAAGAGAGGTTACGTTCTGCTCTCGAAAAAATTATTGGCGGCCATCAGACGTGTTTCCCAGGGCGCAATATATTAAAGACCGTCAGTGAACACAGGGACATTGTATCGATTTTTTCCAACACGGTAGAACACGGAGGACTTGCTTTTATCGATTTTGCAAAAGCCTTTGGCAACGTGAATCACGGATACCTTTTATCAACCTTGACTTACATGGGACTTAACGACTGCAATGTCCGAATTTTAAGGAATATGTTAGAAGGTATAAAAACAAAGATTACTATAAACGGGCATTATACTAAGGACATATCAATTAGCAGTGGCGTCCCTCAAGGGAGTCCACTTTCGATGATCCTGTACGTAGCAGCACTGGAACCACTATTAAGAAGGTTGACGGATGCTCTCACAGGTATTTCAATATCAGGAGTGAAATATGTAACCAACGCTTATGCTGATGACGTTGGTGTGATCGTCAGGAGCCAGACTGACTTGGCGAAATTAACAGACATCGTACAGCTCTATTGCAACGCGTCGGGAGCACAAATCAACGGCGCCAAGAGTGCATTCCTTAATTTAAATGGTCTCACGAACCCCCAGATTAATTGGGAGCAGCGCGTCGAACAGCACACAGCCCTCGGGCTTATTCTCTGCAGCTGCCCTCTGCGAATGATAGCGTTCAACTGGAAGAAGATTTTAGATAGGATTCGTGGTACAGTCATACTAAATCATATGAGGGAGCTGAACATCAAGCAAAAAGTTAGACTCATCAACTGCGTCGTCCTCTCGAAAGCTATATATGTAGGGCAAATTTTACCCTTACCAAAGGAAATAGCAAAAGCTATTATGTCGACAGTTTGCCGATATCTTTGGCATGGAGCGATTTTTAGGGTTTCAGTATGGACAGCAACGTTAAAACCGGAAGAGGGAGGACTAGGACTTACTGATATTCAGAAAAAATCGACAGTTTTATTTGTTAAGAGATCCTTACAGCTAATTGAAAGCCAGCCTGAAGGTATTACAGCACAGTTATTCAACCTTTTTAAACCTGACAGTCTGCAGCCACCAATTAATATAAATTCAATTAATTACAAATTGAAACATATACGTAGATATTACTTGGAGCTCAGTTATATGAGTTGCATTTTACCGGACAAGACCAAGAGGAACTATCAGTATATGATGCACAGACTAAGATCACAGGACCATAAAAATAAGATGGAGGCCAGGTTTCCAAACAGAAATTGGAAAATTATTTGGAAAAATATAAGTAACAAAGTACTCTCCTCAGACACACAAGTGGCTTGGTATAGAGTAATTAACAACATAGTAAGTACAAATGAAAAATTATATGCCATTGGCCTCAGTGACACAAACCAATGTTTAAAATGTCACAGAACGGACACTTTAGACCATCGATTCCTTTGCATGGGGAATACCGAAATATGGAAGGAACTTATTAAACAGATATCTTTCCTAAAGAGAAGTGATGGTAGAGAAATCAATTTGGATTACGTCTTTTTTCCAGAAGAAATGTTTTTTCCTCGACAAAAGAACAACACCATCCACTGGATTATTGGCAATTTTTGTCACTACGTAATCGCTAACAAAGGTAATGACAATGTGCAAAATTACAAAGAATATATACTTCACGAGTATTACAATATTTACCGAAAAAAGGATAATAAAAAGAATTTTGGGAATATGTTACAAATTTTGTTTGAAAAGCAGGGTGTAGGATAATTATGTATTAAAAGAAGAATGAATCGCAGTCGCATGCTGAAGTAAGGGACTGCTGTTGAGGGTGAAGTACGGTGGGGACTTCGTGGGCCCCGTGGCCGCTACGGTAGCCGTGAAGGCCTCAACAGAACCCTGAAAAGGCATGCACTTCGCAGAAGTTAAATCAGTGATTCAGATTTCAAATTTGTCATAAAAGGATGTTTTCGTTTTTTTTCTCTACTTTTATCATTAAAGTTAATATTAATCCCAGGAGAAGGGACTTTTCTTTTACATTTTGCAGTCGTCAGCTCGTATTCCTCCTCAGGAAGAAGAAGTTTATTTTTATTTATTTGATATTATACTCTCACATTTCATTCACAAGGAACAACACAGAAGAACCATTCATTTTATGGCGGAGAAGCCAGGCCGAGAAGGCCACATTTGGCGAGTGCAAGGACGGGTTGAAGGGGAGGAAGGAGACCCCAAAAAAAATAAAAAAAATAAAAAAATAAAAAAAAATAAAAAAGAGTCGGTAGAGCGCTTGCCCGCGAAAGGCAAAGGTCCCAGGTTCGAGAAAAAAATAAAGAAAAAAAATAAAAAAAAATAAAAAAAAGGAGACTAAGGCGCTCCAGTCACGGTCTGCACGTCCACTACGGTCGGGGGTTCGAATCCCCCCTCGGGCATGGATATTTGTGCCGTCCTAGTTCGTAAGTAGTTCATAAGTAGTTTGAAAGTTTAGGGACTGATGACCCCGTAGTTAAGTCCCATAGACTATACAAACATTTGAATTTTTTCTCTATCCTATGATGTTCTTCTATTTAATACAAATTCATGTTACTCTTTCACTATCTTTTTCAACATAATAGTTTGCACTTTACTCGTTTCTTCTTACTCGTTCTTCTTAAATGGATATATACTATTTAATTAATTTTTCTAATTGTTATTTACAGTTGTGTGTCATAAGTTAGCTAAGCTGTATGTTCTTAAACTTTACTAGATATAAGAAGAAATTATTCGTGTAAAAAAATTAGCAGTGCTAAATACGACTTGTTTTAGCATCCAGACGACAGGTCACTGTAAACGACAGCAAGATAAATAAACAAACAGAACAGTAAATCCCAGAAAATATTTGTTCTGGTAAGTGATTGACGTCTCATGTAACGCAAAGTCACGTTTCCTTTCCAGAGCGTGCTCTGCAATTGCTGATTTCTCGGGATAATGTAAACGGCAACATCTTTCATGTTACACACAGCGCTGTGCAATATTGCGCACTGTCTGTCCGATGTAAAACTGTCTATACTCAAACGAATGTTCAAATGTTTGTTAAGCTTAAGTGACTTAACTGCGGGGTCATCAGTTCCCTAAACTTAGAAAGTACTTATGAACTACCTTATACTAAAGAAGACACAGACATCCATGCCCGAGGGGGCATTCGAACCCCCGACTGCAAGCGGCCTCACGAATCGGAGCATAGCGCCTCAATGCCAGTAGCCACTCCTCCGCGGTGCACCCACATGGTATATTGTACACACCTGGTGTTCTAAGGCCTAGATCATCTTTCAGAGGTCTCATCATATGTTGTAATTTTGTAGGTGGCCTGAAGACCAAGGCGATCTCGTGTCTCTTAAGAAGCCAACTCATGTTTTACCTTTCCTGGTTCGATGCCACGCTCTGTAAATCAAACATGACATTGCGTTCGATGAGACATCAGCCATTATCAGAACAAATAGTTTCTGCGCTAGCGTAATACAAGAGGCGATCGAAATTAAAATATGCGAAAAAAGTGAATAAAGACGGGGGCTCGCCGCTGAAGATAGCTTGGGACCCAGTCATCGGACGGTTGAAGCAGGCGCGGCAGCCACGCGACCAAAACATTGTCACACATGGCGATGCGGCGGAGCACCAGTGACGTCACGGAAATGAGCGAAGACGCCTTATGGGCGGCGGCAGCAGTGACTCGACAGTCAGCCCTTGACAGTGGCCGTAAGGTCGTGGATGTCGAACCACTTGACGCGGCTGAAACCCTGAGAGAATTTTACAAAATATATACCCTGTTTGCCGACATGAATAAATAAATAAAACAGTGAATCCTGTGGCTATACAGTCGAGTGATTTTGCCGCTGCAACGCGTGGCTTGGGCAGCTGCTAAAAATAATTTTACTACGATTTTTACATAGAATATTGGAATATTTGCAATAAAGACCCAAAGAAACCTGTACACTTGCCTAATACCGTGTAGGGCAACACAACGCGGCGTGGACTCGACTGGTGTTTGAAGTAGGGAACTGACACCGTGCATCCTGCAGCGCTGCCCGTGAATGCGTAGGAGTAAGAAAGGCAGCAGGTCTCTCCCGAACGGCGCGTTGCGAGGCATCACAGATGCGCTCGATAATTTTCATTTCCAGTGAGTTTGGTGGCCAGCGGACAGTGTTACTGGAGCCACTCTGTAGCGATTGTCGGCCTGCAGAGTGTCGCATTACACTGCTCGAAAAGCTCATGACGCGTACAAAAACGCGAGGGACATGAATGGGTGCAGGTGACCGTCCAGGGCGTGCGCACACGTGTCGCCTGCCAGAGCCTTGTCTGGAGTGTCACGCGCCCTACATCACGACCCAGCCCATTGCAGAGCATCAGCCATCTTGAACAGTTGTTGTTGTCTAGACAGCACGGTCATCAGTCACCTTGAACAGTCCCTTGGTGCATGCAACATTTGAACATAAGCTCTACTAACACATCAAACACATCGACTCACCATGTTTCTCCAGACCGGTAGACGCCCACCAGCTCGATACATGTGGAAACGAGGCTCATCAGAACAGGCAACACGTTTCCGGTCATCGTCAGTCCAATGTCGGTGCTGACGAGGCGTTAACAACTTACTCTTCGGATCCAAAAGCCCGCATTGGTGATATTTCGCTGAATGGTTCACACTCTGAATCTTGTTGACTGTCCAGCATTGAAATTCGCAGGAATTTCCGAAAGGGTTGCACGACTGTTACATTCAACGATTCTTTTCAGTCGTCGTTGGCTCCGTTGTTGGAATATGTTTTTCTGACCGCAGCGATGTTGGAGATTGTCTGCCGGGGGGCGTCATCCGAGATGTGGAGGCGGCCTTGTCGGCGGCTAGCGAGGGTGCGGGGTGCAGTCGACTGCAAGTCGTGGCTCACGTCGGCACCAATGACGCTTGTCGCTTGGGTTCTGAGGACATCCTCAGGTCCTACGAGCGGTTGGCGGAATTGGTGAAGGCTTCGCACGCGGGGTGCAAGCAGAGCTGTCGATTTGCAGCATTGTTCCCAGGGTTGATCGGGGTCCTTTGGTTTGGAGCCGAGTGGAGGGTCTGAACCAGAGGCTTCGCCGACTCTGTGACAGTCATGGCTGCAGATTTCTGGATCTGCGTTATCGGGTGGGAAATTGTAGGGTGCCCCTAGATAGATCAGGGGTGCACTACACTAAGGAAGCAGCTATTCGGGTAGCAGAGTACTTGTGGAATGCACATGGGTTTTTTTTAGGCTAGGCGCTAACTCTGATGAGCACTTGACTGACAGCATTCAAACAGCGAATTCAGGCCACGTTCGGAACAAAAACACAAAAATATTAGCCGCTAACTTACAGAGTATTAGAAACAAAGTTCCCGAATTTGCAGCGCTGCATGGAAGTTATTGCGCTCAGATAGTTTTAGGCACCGAAATCTGGCTAAATGATGATGTGGCAAGTTCAGAAATATTTAGCGAGGCGTGGAATGTATATCGGAAAGATAGATCTGATACAACTGGAGGAGGAGTGTTCATCGCTGTGGACAAAGATATTTTTTCTACTGAGATCGAGGTTGAAAGTAACTGTGAAGTTATCCGGGCACGCATAAAAGGTCTAAAAGAAGTAAAGTTAATAGTTGGGTGTTTTTACCGGCCCTCCCAGTGCTGCTGTAGCAGTTTTAAAATCATTCAAGGAAAGTCTACACCAGGTAGTGCGTAGGTATCCGGGCCATGTAATATTAGTCGGGGGAGACTTCAGCCTTAAGAGTATTACATTTCAGGCGGTACAGAATAGCAGTCTTGCGAGCTACTTTTGGACACATTCTCCGAAAACTGTCTTGAGCAGTTAAACCGGCAACCCACGCGCAATGGAAATATTCTAGACCTTATAGCCACAAACAGGCCTGATCTTATTAACGATGTCTGTGTAGAGACAGGAATTAGTGATCATGATATCGTCATACCGTCGATGGTGACCAAATTTCATAAACCAATCAAGAAGGCTAGGAGCGTGTTTTTGTTGGGAAGAGCCGATAAGCAAATGTTACGATCGCACTTAGAAAATGAACGGGCATCGTTTAATTCTGGGACTATGGATGTAGAGGAATTGTGGACCAAATTTAAGTGCATTGTTAATGAAGGGAGGAGAAATATGTGCCAGTAAAGACGATTAAGGATATAAAAGATCCACCGTGGTATAATAATAATGTAAGAAAGCTGCTGAGAAAGCAAAGGCTGTTGCACTCTCGATTCAAAAAAGAACACGCAAATGATGACAGGCAAAAGTTAGTAGAGATTCGTGCGTCCATAAAAAGATCGATGCGTGAAGCATACAATAATTATCACAGCCATACCTTAGCAAAAGATCTTTCCGAGAACCCGAAAAAATTCTGGTCCTATGTAAAATCGATAAGCGGGTCAAAGCCCACTGTCCAGTCACTAGTTGATCATTCCAGGGCAGTAATAGAAGAATGCAAACGGAAAGCTGAAGTTCTAAATTTAACCTTTAAGAAATCTTTCACGCAGGAGGACCGCACAAATATACCATCGTTTGATCAACGTACTAATTCCGAAATGGGGGACATAGCAATAGGTATTTCCGGTGTAGAGAAACAGCTGAGAGAGCTATATACGAAAAAGTCTGCTGGTCCGGATGGAATACCAGTTCGGTTTAACAAAGACTATTCTGCGGCATTGGCCCCCTATTTAGCTTGCATTTATAGCGACTCTTTAATTCAGCGCAAAGTTCCTAGTGATTGGAAAAAAGCGCAGGTGACACCCGTGTATAAGAAAGGAAAGAGAACTGACACATACAATTACAGGCCAATATCGTTGACATCGGTTTCATGTAGAATTTTGGAGCATATTCTCAGTTCGAATATAGTAAATTTCCTTGAAACGGAAAAGCTTCTTTCCATGAATCAGCACGGGTTTAGGAAACATCGTTCATGTGAAACTCAGCTTGCCCTTTTCTCACATGACATCTTGCGAGCCATGGACGAAGGGCAACAGGCGGATTGTGTTTTTCTCGACTTCAAAAAGGCGTACGACACGGTGCCACACTGCAGACTGCTAACGAAGATACGAGCTTATAGAATAGGTTCACAGATCTGTGACTGGCTGGAAGACTTCCTAAGTAATAGAACGCAGTACGTTGTTCTCGACGGCGAGTGTTCATCAGAGACGAGTGTATCGTCAGGCGTGCCCCAGGGGAGTGTGATAGGACCGCTATTATTTTCTATCTATATAAATGATCTGATGGATAGAGTAAGTTGTAATTTGCGGCTGTTTGCTGATGATGCTGTGGTGTATGGGAGGGTGTCGTCTGTAACTAACTGTAATAGCATACAGGTTGACTTAGACAAAATTTCTAGTTGGTGCGAAGAATGGCAGCTAGCTCTCAATGTAGAAAAATGTAAGGTGATGCACATGAGTAGAAAAAACAATCCTATAATGTTCGAATACAGCATCAGTAGTGAGCTTCTTGATGCGGTCGCGCCGTTCAAATATCTAGGCGTAACACTGCAGAGCGATATGAAATGGAACGAGCATGTAAGGACAGTTGTGAGTAAGGCAGACAGGCGACTTCGGTTTATTGGGAGAATTTTGGGAAGATGTACTTCACCTGTAAAGGAGACCGCGTATAAAACGCTTGTACGACCACGTCTTGAGTATTGCTCAAGTATTTGGGACCCGCAGCAGATCAGTTTAAAGGAAGACATAGAGGCGGTTCAGAGGCGAGCAGCTAGATTTGTTACCGGTAGATTCGACCAATGCGCGAGTGTCACGGAAATGCTCCGGCAACTCCATTGGGGATCGCTGGAAGAAAGACGACGTTCTTTTCGTGAATTTCTGTTAAGTAAATTTAGAGGGCCGGTATTTGAAGCTGAGTGTAGTACGATCTTGCTGCCGCCTACTCACATTTCGCGTAAAGATCACATAGACAATATAAGAGAAATTAGGGCTCGTACGGAGACATATAGGCATTCTTTTTTTCCTCGTTCAATTTGGGAGTGGAATAGGAAAGGAAATGCCTAGTAGTGGTACAGTGTACCCTCCACCACGCACCTTACGGTGAATTGCGGAATATGTATGTAGATGTATATTTGCCGAATTCCCGATACCGTACTCACGTTACACTCATGAAATTGTCGTACGCGAAAATCGCCATCTCATCGCTGCCTTGGAGATGCTGCATCCCACCTCTCGTATGCCTAGAATAACACCAAGTTCAAACTCAGTTAAATCGTGACGACCTTCCACTGTAGCACAAGTAAAATGCGCCAAAAGACAGCTCCAACGTTTGTAAATCAGAGTGACAACTGCTGGGGTTGTCAGTCCGTAGACTTACAAACTACTTAAACTAAGGACAACACACATGCACACACATCCCTGCTCCAGGGATGGCTCTAACCTACGATGGCGAGCAACTGCTCAGCAACAAGGCGCCATAGAGCGCTCGGCCACTCCACCGCGGCGTCTGCTCAGAATTTAACTGTTGTTATAATCAATACTCAAATAATCTGCAATAGTGAGAAGTTTATTACAACCAGTAATTAATCCAACAATAGTATAGGGAGGCTGACAGCGTTCCGTCGAGAAAGGTGTTGATCTGTCGTGGTTTCTGGAGGACTCTCCAGTGCGTCTGGTATCATCGGCGAAGACTGACTGCTGCTGGAGGTTGGGTGGCCGTCTTAAAAGGGCTGCCGGCAGAGCGTGGTGGCGTCCCTGGAGGCTGGTAGAGACTCGCTGCCGAGTCGCGATGCTGGCCTTCCTGGTGGATCGACCAGGAACTGAAGCGCAGGTTGGCCGGCCAGTCGTACAGTGGAGTCGGCTGATACATCGCTAGCCAGGGCGTTTGTAAACACGCTTCGGCCGATAGCTAGGGAGACTGTGTTACGGGTTGCCCGCTTTCCAGGGCGCCGACTTATGCAACGGTGCCGGTACGGAGTTTACTACAGTTGTCATATATATGACTGCCGTCCTCTGAATGTTTACATATCTCTATGATTGCATTCGCATGGCTAGACCAATTTCCTTGGGTCTTCATGGTATGTTAACTACACTCCTGGCCATTAAAATTGCTACACCCCGAAGATGGCGTGCTACAAACACGAAATTTAACCGACAGGAAGAAGATGCTGTCATATGCAAATGATTAGCTTTTCAAAGCAATCACACAAAGTTGGCGCCTGTGGCGACACATACGACGTACTGGCATGAGTAAAGTTTCCAACCGATTTCTCATATACAAACAGCAGTTGACCGGCGTTGCCTGGTGAAACGTTGTTGTGATGCCTCGTGTATGGAGGATAAATTCGTATCATCACGCTTCCGACTTTCATAAAGGTCGGGTTGTAGCTTATCGCGATTGCGGTTTATCGTATCACAACATTGCTGCTCGCGTTGGTCGCGATCCAATGACTGTTAGCAGAATATGGAATCGGTGGGTTCAGGAGGGCAATACGGAACGCCGTGCTGGATCCCAACGGCCTCGTATCACTAGCAGTAGAGATGACAAGCATATTATCCGCATGGCTGTAACGGATCGTGCAGCCACGTCTCGATCCCTGAGTCAACAGATGGGGACGTTTGCAAGGCAACAACCAACTTCACGAACAGTGCGACGAAGTTTGCAGCCTGGACTATTCGCTCGGAGAACATGGCTGCGGTTACCCTTGACGCTGCATCACAGATAGGAGCGCCTGCGATGGTGTACGCAACGACGAACCTGGCTGTACGAATGGCAAAACTTCATTTCTTCGGATGAATTCAGGTTCTTTTTATAGTATCATGATGGTCGCGTCCGCGCTTGGCGACATCGCGGTGAACGCACGTTCGAAACGTGTATTCGTCATCGCCATACTGGCGTATCACTCGGCGTGATGGTATAGGGTGCCATTGGTTACACGTCTCGGTCACCTCTTGTTCGCATCGACGGCACTTTGAACAGTGGCCGTTACATTTCAGATATGTTACGACCCGTGGCTCTACCCTTCATTCGATTCCTGTGAAACCCTACATTTCAGCAGCATAATGCTCGACCGCATGTTGCAGATACTGTACGGGCGTTTTTGGATACAGAAAATGTTCGACTGCTGCCCTCGTCAGAACATTCTCCAGATCTCTCACCAATTGAAAATGTCTGGACAGTTTTGCGTTAAGTATCTGGTTAGTGTACTCTTCATTTGTGTGAATCCCGACACTCGTCTGTTTTGGTTTCCTTGGATTAGTACCAGCTCTAGTCGTCTTCGTATACCTTAGATTCCGTGTGTTGAGTACGCGTGTTTCTAGTCATTCGTTTGTTTTGGGTATTGTAATCATCAACAGGGACTGTGACTGCTTTGTGCGGATGCAGTCTGAGCTGGTGACACTTCGCTCCCGATTTCGAGCTGTGTTAACCTCGGTGGCACAGCTTGAGGCTGCGATCGAGGGGCGTCGTTGTTGTTGGTCGGTCATGGGAACCGAATGGATTTCCGGCGTGTCCGCCAATCTGTCTGCGGCAGCGACATGCCCTGATACTGCCAGCAATGAGGCAGACACTCCACCCGTTGGTTGCGTGGGGGGTCGCTCCAGTGCGTGGCAGGCGGCGTAAGACTTTGCGGGGGACCGATCGTGAGTCGCTATCTGTTCAGGACAACGTTGATGATCTGTATGGTGTGTCTTATCCTTAAGTCACCATGCAGCCTGCAAGATGCCGGCTTTCACCGAGGGTGGGTTTGCTGGTAGTCGGGAGCTCAACATTAGGTGGGTAATGGAGCCCCTTAGAGAGATGGCTGGCAAGGAGGGGGAGAAGGCCAACGTGCACTCCGTGTGCATACCGGCTGGGGTCATTCTAGATGAGTAACGGGTCCTTCGGGATGGCATGATGGGTACTGGGTGCAGCCAACTGCAGATGGTGACTCACATCGGCTCCAATGATGTGTGTCGCTATGGATCTGAAGTGATTTTCTCAGGTTTTGAGCGGGTATCTGCTGAAGTGATGAGACGGCCAGTCTTGCTTGCAATATGCAATATCTCACCGTTTAGAGCATAGTGAGAGGACCGACCGTAGACCTCACTTGTAGGGGTACGGATAAACACACAATTCAGGAAATGTTTAGTTACCGCAAAGCAACGTACTATGTCACACCACGGACAGTGCCTCGTAAGTTTCTTCGTCATTTTATAGATTCTACTTGGCACATGATAAGCTCATGTCTCCCCACCCCCGTTTTGTAAATCTGTAATTCTTCTGTAAAATCTGTCACGCAGATAATCTGATGACGCCCTGTTAAAGGGCGAAACGCCTCATTGAGAAATAATAAAACACTTTGGAACCAAGACGGCTTTTATTGCAAAATATAACAAACAGAAACTCGATTTTTCTGAAAATAATTAAGATTATAAAAGAGAAAATAATGTTTAGAATGTTCAGCATACCCCTCGTAATTAAAATGTGTGTTGATCAGTGCACCTGGGATTCAATTATTACCAGTTAGTGCTGGAGGCTGACTGCGTTGTGGGCTGCGGTGCAGGTCAGAGGGACGGACTCCCTACACAGACCTCGCCTGGGCCGCCGCCAACTACCGCGAGGGTTCTCGGGCCACTCCCTGCAGATTGCTCTGGAATGCAGTCGGCGCCGGCAGGAAAACCAATTAAACTTGGCGGCAGTTATTGTGACCGCTCGGCGGCCGCCCGGAGGGTCTTAGCGCCGGATACAGACTTCCCCACCTCTGGCGGTGCTCCCACTACACCCACCGGCGGCCGAAGGCGACGCGGAACGGACTGCACCTTATGGCCATCCACTGTTCGTGATGCAACGACTACTTTTCTCGACAATTACGAAGGTAATCCCAAAAGTAAGGTCACCAATTATTTCAAATTTAAATAAACGTTTATTGACAACAAATGCTATCCAGTTTTTAAGCTTGGAAGTTTCACTATTTTTCCACATAATTGCCATATCTACCGATAGTTTTTGTAAGTACTGTGGCAGTTTTGGTATGTTCATGGCCCACTACCATGCTCTTGAAGACGCGTTGGACCTCAATTACGTGCTTATGGAATATCGCCCCCAATTGTGCGGTTGGATTCACTATTTCCTATCAGAAAGGACACTGTTCGTAGTTAAGATTACCTAACATAGTCTGGTCTGGAGGCGATCGAATTGTTTTATAGTTTTCAAAATGATAAGCCAAGATCGCATACTAACAATTTATTAAATGACGACCGGTTTCGGTGCACTGTGTCACCATCATCTGGTCATATATATGTTATAATCTGGTCATCTTGTTAAAAAAAATTGGGTATAAAATAACAAGTGCAACATTGCACTTATGCACTATATCAAAAATACATAAGTTAATACTTATTTTGTAAGCTTTCATGTTTTTAACTTATATATTTTTTATATAGTGACTAAGTGCAATGTTGCACTTGTTATTTTATACCCAATTATTATATAACATATATGTGACCAGATGATGGTGACACAGTGCACCGAAACCGGCCGTCATTTAATAAATTGTTAGTGTGCGATCTTGGCTTATCATTTTGAAGACTATAATACTGTTCGTAGTAATTGACGGTAACTCATCGATTAAAACAGAAGTGATATCTGGCGTTCCCCAGGGAAGCGTTATAGGTCCCCTACTCTTCCTTGTGTTTATATACGATTTAGAAGACAATCTGAATAACTCCCTTAGACTGTTCGCGGATGATGCCCTCGTTTATCGGTTAGTGAAGTCAACAGAGGATCAAAATCAACTGTAAAGCGATCTAGAAAAATTTTCTACATGGTGCGAAAATTGGCAATTAACACTAAATAATGAAAAGTGTGAAGTAATACACATGACCACTAAAATAAATTCTCTGAACTTTAATTACACGATAAATCAGTCAAACCTTAAGGTCCTAATTCTACCAAATACCTAGGAGTTACAATTACAAACAACCTAGACTTGAGACAACACAGAAAATATTCTGTGCAAGGCGAACCGAAGGTTACGTTTCATTGCCAGAACGCATTGCCACCAAAGACACTGCCTACATCACACTTGTGCGTCCTCTCCTGGAGTACTGTTGCCCAGTGCGGGACTCTCACCAGGTGAGACTGAAGGAAGACATTGAGAAGCTTCAGAAAAGAGCAGCTCGTTTTGTTTTATCACTTTACAGGGGGGAAAGCGTCACGGAAATGTTGCACGATTTGAGGTGGAAATTATTAGAAGGACGACGTTATTCGTTTCGGTGAGATCTATATGCGAAATTTTCAGCACCGACTTTTACTTCTGAATGTGAAAATATTTTGCTAGCACCCACCTACATAAGGATACATGGCCATCCCAATAAAATAAATCCACGCTATTAGAGAATGAAACGGTAGAGAAAGGTTACGAAATTGGTTAACCCTCTGCCACGCATTTAAATGTGATTTGCAGAGAATCTATGTAGATGTAAATCTTTCACCTCGTCGTCACTAAAACGCCTTCCAGCCAAGTGTTCTTTCAAATTGGCAAACAATTGTTAATAGTCACTGGGCTTTACGTATGGGTCTATAGGGTCTGTGGGTGTTGATGTTCCATCCAAAGAGATGCAGCAGATCCACAGTCTGACGGGCAGGGAGGAGGCGAGACTTATCGTGGAGGAGGCTGACGCCCTTGCTCAACATTTCTCTTCTTCGGTTCTGCACTGCCCGTCTGAGTTTCATTTAACTCTGACAATACCTGTCGCCAATAGTCTGTGTCCCAGGATGCATAATGTCGAACAACAATATCCCCTTTCGATCCCAAAATACAGTTACCATAGCCGCGGCGGAGCGGTCGAGCTCATTGAGGTGCTATACTACAATGCGCGAGGCCCTTCCCCCCTCGGGCATGGATGTTTGTGCTGTCTTTAGTATAGGGTAGTTCATAAGTAGTTTGTAAGTTTAGGGACTGATGACCCCGCAGTTAAGTCTCGTAAGCTTTACGAACATTTGAACATTTTTACAGTTACCATAACTTTACTGACAGACTGTATTCTTTGGAACTTTCGCGACTTCGGTGCACAGGAATGCCGTCACTCACGAGATTGTTTTTTTGTCTCTGGTGTAAAGTGGAAAGACCAAGTTTCATCACCCGTGACAAAGATTACAAAAAATCGTCCTTTTCATAAAAATAGCATTGAAGAAATGTCAAAAAAGGAAAAAACTAACAATGTGAGTTAGATCAGATGTGACTTACATTCAAAGAAATAATATCGACAACCATTGACAGATTCATACCAAACAAATTAACAAAAGAGGTGCCTGACCCGCCGTGATACTCAAAACAGGTTAGATCACACTTGCAGAAGCAAACAAAAAAGCATGCCAAATTTAAACGGACAAAAATCCCCACACCTGACAGTCTTCCGCAGAAACTCGAAATTTAGTCCGAACTTCAATGCGAGAAACTTATAATAATTTCCACAACGAAAACCTGTCATGTAACTTGGTAGAGAATCCTAAGAAATTCTGGTCGTATGTGAAGTATATTAGCGGCAAAACACAATCAGCACCTTCACTATGCAACAGCAATGGTGATGCTACTGATGATAGGTCTGCTACAGCAGAATTTCTGAACACTAGCTTCAGAAATTCCTTGACCACAGTTGACGAAGTTAATACCCAAGAATACGTAACACGAACAGCTGCAAACATGCGTAACTTAAAAGTAGATACCCATGGAGTATTAAAGCAATATAAATAACCTAACAAAAGTAAGTTTATCGGTCCCAATTAGGTTACTATCAAAGTAAGCTGATGCCATATCTACATACCTAGTTATCATATACAACTGCTCTGTCAGTTAAAGATCCGTAGCCAAAGACTGGAAAGATCACTCCAGTATTTAAAAAAGTCAATAGATGTGATCCACAAAATTACACGCCTATATCATTGACGTCGGTTTGCAGCAGGGTTTTGGAACATATACTTTCCCCAACATATATTTCCCCAACATATACTTTCCCCACAGTAAACACAGATTCAGAAAGTATCGTTGTTGTGAACCATAACTAGCTCTTTACTCACATGATGTGATGAGTGCTATCGACGGAAAGTCATTGTGTAAAACTGAAGTGACATGTGGCGTTCCCCAGGAAAGTGTTATAGTTTAGGAGACAATCTGAGTAGCTCTCTTATGCCGGGTTTCTGGAAAACTACAGGTACTGTGCCGTTAGCTACCGTCACGTTATAATTTAACATACCAGATAACTTCCTTGGGTTTCCCGTAGGTGATTTCAACGACCGTTAGTTAACTGTGAGGTAACTACTGCTTCTGTCGATGCTAACAGTTCGTCTCAACAGATCACAGATGCCACTACTAACGAAACTCGCAATTACTCGAATTTTATCGACTATTAAGGGAAAATCGAAGACGCATAATAATTTGTGTAGCTGTCACGAGTTTTCTGCTTCTATTTTGAAACACAATGGGCGACAAGCGAGGAAAAACATTTACCCTATTTGAGAAAAATCCTTTTGAACGATCTAGTTTTAGAAAGGAAATCAGTTACAGAAAATAAAAAGACAGATGGCTCGGCTATTCTGGAGAAGCAACACACCTAGGAAGATGTCGCAAAACTGTACAGTCCCTTAAATCAGGAGAGGGAACGGTAAGGCAGCTCAAAGAGTTGCATTCTGTTTTAAAAAGAAATACCAGGGCAAACAACAAAGATAGGGTTCGTAATAAAAATCATATGTATTATTTCTGTTGTTAACATCTATTTTTATGTATTTAAGTTTTCCTCTTCCCACTGTCCTGCAAATGTGACAGTACTTTTTACACTACCAGCTGATCAATTTACGTCCACGCATCCACCTACCCGAGCCCCATGTTTTAATGAAAAACACTAATCACTTGAAACATTAATCGATCGTAATGGCGATTGCATGGCAGAACACTATTGCAAAAGGAAGTGTCTTTATGCTTTGTTGAAGGCTTTATTATGAGAGCATGATTTTCTGATTCGCAATGTGGTAAAATTTTACATCCAGATCGGCGATCGCGAGACATAATGTTGGCCACTGTTGCTCAGTGTCGAGATGTTGCTTGACCAATCGCGAGGGATGCAGCTAATACCGTTGCCAACATTATCTCTCCTGACCGCCAACCAAGAAGTAAAATTTAACCCGGAATATTGTTTTCCGCGTCTTTTGTCGTTTAGTATGACCCCGACAATGACGTCATTGGTCAGATTAATTTTTGTTTAAATCTGAAACGCAAATGAAACTCACTCTCATTATACAGATCAAATTGTTGTGTTCTGACACGAGCGCGGGCATCCCCGCTTTTTCTGGTCTCTGGCAGCGCCTTGAGTTTTAACCGAATGGCTTAGCCTACATCATTCTTCGGTCAGTGAAAGTTAGTGGAATGCTTTATTTATTTTGGAACCGCTGGTCGAGGAACTGTTTGTATTATTAACTGCGTTGTTGTCTTGTTTTTATTCAGTGAAGGCAAAGGGCCGCCTGTAACGGTCGGCGGGATCATTGGGCATTCCCAGTTGTCTGATGTGAGGATTTTCTGAAAGTCGTGTGCGGGAATAGAATTGCCTGGCAGCTTCCTCAACGGCTAGTTTCTCCTCTGCCACTTCGTGGATGTGCTTGTGTGGAAGTCCGGTGGCACATGGAACACTCTCCTAACAATCTTGTTTTGCAGACTTTGCAGCTTTTTGATATGGGTTAGAGCCGCATTGCCCCACACCTCACACGCGTAGTCCATTACTGGTCGGATGCAAGTTCTGTAAAGATGTAATCCACTGGATATCGAGAGTGGTGAATGGTGGTTGATAAGGGGGTGTACTGCGCCAGCTCGTTGAGAGGTCCTCCTGTGGACGGTGATGACACGGTACTTCCACGTGAGCTCGGAGTCGACGATCACACCAAGGTACGTTGCTGTCCCAGTCCAGGGTATTGGCTGCCCGGAGAGGATGAAGTTTGGGATTTCAGGTGGTCGTCTTCTGGTGAGAATCATCGTCTTAGATTTTTGTGACGATGAAGGCCACTCCAGTCAGTTGCCCATCGTTCGAAGTCTCGGCAAGCTTGTTGGAGGCGACGTTGTATTGCCTCCTTCCACCGGCTCCTGCGTATTATGGCCGTGTCGTCAGCATACATTGCCCTATTCACTCTCGGCGATGCGGTCAAGTCTGCAGTG
This sequence comes from Locusta migratoria, assembly GCA_026315105.1. Classification (NCBI taxonomy): domain Eukaryota; kingdom Metazoa; phylum Arthropoda; class Insecta; order Orthoptera; family Acrididae; genus Locusta; species Locusta migratoria. Next base: position 40,355,388 of record CM048749.1, read on the forward strand.
TATATTGTGTACAGTATTGGTCCGAGTACGCTGCCTTGAGGCACTCCAGCTCTGACATCTCTAATAGTGGATGTTTTGGCATCAGCCCGCACAACAAACGTTCTTCCCGTCAGGTAGGATGCTATAACTCGCACCAATCCTGCGGTGGATACCTGACTGAAGAGTTTGTACAGCAACCCTCTATGACATACGCTGTCAAATGCTTTAGAAATATCTAAGAATATGACGCTACAAAATTCCCTGTTATTAAAAGCCTGTATCGCCTCTTCAACCACTCTGAGGAGCTGCTGAGTTGTTGGATGTTGTGGCCGAAAGCCAATTTCTTCACGTGGGACTATACCTGTCAGTCGCAGTGTTGTTCTGATACGAGAGAGCAGTATCCGTTCGAAGAGTTTGCTTAGGACAGGCAGAAAATTGATCGGTCTGTAACTGGTAGGTTATGTGCGGCTTTGGGGCCGCTACCACAATCGCATGCTTCCAGTTGTCGGGGTAGATATGTGCCGCAAGTATGATGTTAAACAGCTGTACTGTTGTTGTTGTCTTCAGTCCGGAGACTGGTTTGATGCAACTCTCCACAATACCCTATCCTGAGCAGCCTCTTCATCTCCACATAAGAACGGCAACCTACATCTGTCTGAATCTGCTTACTGTATCCATCTCTTGGTCTTTCTCTGCGGTTTTAACCCCACACACTTCCCTCCAGCGCTAAATTCACAATTCCTTGATGTCTAAGAAAGTGTCCTATCAATCGATCTCTTCTTTTAGTCAAGGTATGCCAGAAATTCCTTTTCTCCCCAATTCTGTTCAGCACCTCCTCATCAGTTGCGCGATCCACCCACCTAATCTTCAGCATTCTTCTGTAGCACCACATTTCAGAAGCCTCCCTCTTCCTGTTTAAACTATTTATCGTCCACGTTTCACTCCCATACAAGGCAACACTCCACACAAATGCCCTCAGAAAGGACTTACTTAGGCTTAAATCAATATTCGATGTTAACAAATTTCTCTTTTTTAAGAACGCTTTTCTACCCACTGCCATTCTGCATTTTATACCCTTTGTACTGCGACCATCATTCGTTATTTTACTGACCAAGAGACAATACTCAGCTACCTCCTTTATTGTTTCGTTACCTAATATAATTCCTTCAGCATCACCTGATTTTCTTAGACTGCAGTTGTAGTATGTAAACAATAACTTGCTGCGGCAGGTGTCTCAGGGTGCACCCATCGATCTTGTCATTACCTGGAGCCTTGTTTGCCGGTAGTTGCCGTAGTTCTTCTGTCACTTCCCGAGCTGACGTAGGCTCTACAGCGTCTTCTCGGTTGTTCTGAGCAAAGAAAAATTGCAGTCGATTCTCGAGAATCTCTACGTGAAGTGGATTTGTCAGTAGGTCCAAGAGCTGGACGTTGTTCTCAAACACGTCCGCTAGCGCGTTGGCTTTCGCTTCTGGAGTGTATACTGGCCCCTCCAGGAGAGTTTAGCGCCTGCATCCGCGGTCTGTGGCGAGCGAAGGTATGGCTAACGTCCCTCGGGGGCGCCTCGCGGATTATGGCCGCTATCTCGGCTGCCCACAGTCGAGCGTTGTGGGCTGCGAGGGCTGCCTTTATTCGTCTCCGACGTTGGTTCACGCGTCGCTTGGTGGTTGGATGACGAGTTTCATTCCACTCTCTGTTTAATGTTTTACGTTCCTGGATGAGTTCTCCGATTTCTGGTGAAAACCCACTGTCCAGTCACTCGTTGATCATTCCGTGGCAGTAATAGAAGGAAGCAAACGGAAAGCTGAAGTTCTAAATTTAACCTTTAAGAAATCTTTCACGAAGGAGGGCCACACAAATGTACCACCATTTGATCAACGTACTAATTCCGAAATGGAGGACATAGTAATAGGTGTTTCCGATGTAGAAAAGCAGCTGAGAGAGCTAAATACGAAAAATTCTGCTGGTCCGAATGGAACACCAGTTCGGTTTTACAAAAAGTATTCTGTGGCATTTAACTTGCATTTATCGCGAATCTTTAATTCACCGCAAAGTTCCTAGTGATTGGAAAAAAGCGCAGGTGACTCCCGTTTATAAGATAGGAAAGATAACTGACCCACACAATTACAGGCCAATATCGTTGACATCAGTTTCCTGTAGAATTTTGGAGCATATTCTCAGTTCGAATATAGTAAATTTCCTTGAAACGAAAAGTTTCTTTCTGTGAATCAACACAGGTTTAGGGAACATCGTTCATGTGAAACTCAGCTGGCCCTATTCTCACATGACAACTTGCAAGCCATGGATGAAAGTTAACAGGCGGATTGTGTTTTTCTCGACTTCAAAAAGGCGTTCGACGCGGTGCCACATTGCAGACTGCTAACGAAGAAACGAGCTTATGGAATAGGTTCACAGATTTGTGACTGGCTGGAAGACTTCCTAAGTAATAGAACGCAGTACGAACGCAGAGACGAGTGTATCGTCAGGCGTGCCCCAGGGGATTGTGATAGGACCGCTATTGTTTTCTGTCTATATAAATGACCTGATGGACAGAGTAAGTTGTAATTTGCGGCTGTTTGCTTTTGATGCTGTGGTGTATTGGAGGGTATCGTCTTTAACTGACTGTAATAACATACAGGATGACTTAGACAAAATTTCTAGTCGGTGCGAAGAATGGCAGCTAGCTCTCAATGTAGAAAAATGTAAGGTGATGCGCATGAGTAGGAAAAACAATCCAATAATGTTCGAATACAGCATTAGTAGTGAGCTTCTTGATGCTTTCGCGTCGTTCAAATATCTAGGCGTAACATTGCAGAGCGATATGAAATGGAACGAACATGTAAGGACAATTGTGAGTAAGACGAACAGCCTACTAAGATTTATTGGGAGAATTTTGGGAAGATGTACTTCACCTGTAAAGGAGACCGCGTATAAAACGCTTGTACGACCACGTCTTGAGTATTGCTCAAGTGTTTGGGACCCGCAGCAGATCAGTTTGAAGGAAGACATAGAGGCGGTTCAGAGACGAGCAGCTAGATTTGTTACCGGTAGGTTCGACCAATGAGCGAGTGTCACGGAAATCCTCCGGCAACTCAATTGGGGATCTTTGGAGGAAAGACGACGTTCTTTTTGTGAAATTCTGTTGAGAAAATTTAGAGGGCCGGAATCTGAAGGTGAGTGTAGTACGATCTTGCTGCCGCCTAATGACATTTCGGGTAGTGATCACAAAGACAAGTTAAGAGAAATTAGGGCTCGTACGGAGGCATATAGGCATTCTTTTTTTCCTCGTTCTATTTCGGAGTGGAATAGGAAAGGGAATCCTGGTAGTGGTACAGTGTACCCTCCGCCACGCACCTTACGGTGGATTGCGGAGTATGTATGTAGATGTAGATGGATGAAAACGCCGGTGTCGCTCTGCGTGCTGGCGGTGTGGAGGAGCCGAGAGCGTCCGTAATTGCCGCGTTCAGTGCAGTAGCGGCTTCGTTTATATCGCAGGAGCAGAAGATAGCTGCGCATCATTCGTCGTCAGTTCTGCCGCACGTTTGCGTCTTGTACCATCTCCAGACGCTTCGAAGTTCGTGTCCGCTTCGCTGGATAAATCCGAGGTGTATTCCATTTAGTTTCTGTTCCAGGGCGGGTCGTCGCACTTTCCGTCTCCTGCCGACGCCGCCGCGTTCTCATCGGGGCAGTGGCAGTGGTAGGCCCTGGCGTATGGGGACCAGCGCGCGCGACAGATGCCTCTCCGACTCTGTGAACAACTCCTACTACCAGGTAGACTTGCGCATAATAACATTTTTAGTTCCTTTTGTCCTGTTTTTCCACAGTTGCTATATTACAATATTATAGCGTAAGTATTTTGGTTATCTGTCTTTGCAACTGATTTAATAAAATATTTTATGGCCATATTCATTTCGCCTTTATTTGGAAGGCATCATCAGTGGCCTGTAATAAATACATAATTATGTTTTACAATATTTTATATTTACATTTTTCAGTATTTTTAGGTTATGAACATTCTTATGCGTTATTTAGGTATAGTATTGATATCTGCATGTTGTACTTACAATATTTCATGGATATTGCTTTACATCTGGCGCTTATTGGTTGCTTCCAGCTGTTCTGCTTCAGTTGAGTTCAGTTTTGTAAAACATAATCATGTATATATTACAGGCCACTGATGATGCCTTCCAAATAAATGAGAAATGCATATGGCAATAAAATGTTATTAAATCAGTTGCATAGAGAGATAACCAAAATACCTACACTATAGTTCGCGATCGGGAGCGCTCACTTTATAGTTCGCGGTTCTGCCGCGAAATAGTTCCTTCTTTCAATTCGTCCGCTCCCAGTGACGGCTGAGCGGCGTGGTCTGCGCATGCAAGTGGAGGGGGAAGTTCCCCCAACTAGCTGCTTCATGCGCTTGCTGCTTGAGCCGCTAACGATATCACGCAAACCAAAAGAAACAGTTTGTGGATAATATCTCGCGTTTAATTTTAGAGTTATTTCTATATCTCGGCATTATGGAATTTAGAGCGTGTAGAGTGCAGAATACTTCAAAACAGAAACTTTTTAGCACTGAACTATGTAATCTAGCAGGCAGACGCTCACCTCGAAATGGCTCTCATTAGCAGAAGGCAAAACCGTGATTTTTAATTCTGCTGTGCGCCCTCTCGCTATTTCCCGTCGTTCTTCGGAATAGAATCCAACGAACTAAGAAGCGAGATACGTTTGGCATAATAGTTCACGACTGGTAACGCATGTTTTAGTTCGCGACCGATCGCGCATATTTTAGTTCGCGACCCATCGCGCATATTTTAGTTCACGACCTATCGCGCATATTTTAGTTCACGACCAATCGCGCATATTTTAGTTCACGACCGATCGCGCATATTTTAGTTAGCGACCCATCGCGCATATTTTAGTTCGCGACCCATCGCGCATATTTTAGTTCGCGACCCATAGCGCATATTTTAGTTCGCGACCGATCGCGCTTATTTTAGTACGCGACCGATCGCGCTTATTTTAGTACGCGACCGGTAACACTTCTTTTAGTTCGCAGCTCGCCCGCGGAGTAGGTCACTCTTTATAGTTCGTACGCTCTTTTTGGCTTTTGCTACCGCTACTAAAAGAGCTCTTTCTTTTGTTGCAATAGCTTCTTTTTATATAATGATCAGTGTTCAACACTGAATACCTTAGAAAAGAAAATTTGTGGCTGTGAACTATGAAACTATAGCTGAGCTGCATCTCAGCTTGAAATGACGGTAACTGGCAGAAGGGAATCACACGATTCTGCGCGCTCTCGCGTCTTCTTGCTATTCTCCGTCAGTCTTCGGAAAAGGAGCGGACGAACTAAGAGGCAAGGGATCTGCGAACTAGTTCGCGTAGTTCGCCCGTGGGAGCGCTCTTCCGAACTAGTTCGTTCGCGAACTACACAAGACTACTACCAGGTGTTCTAACGCGAAAAACGCGTCGTGGTCTTTCAACATCGCCGAGTACAGCTAAGTTTTCCTCTTCTGAAGACCTGTCCTAGTATCAAAAGAAGAAGAAGAAGAAAACTATGATGACGACGACGAAAGAATTTCCATTCTTCAGCTTCAAAACTTGTAAAATTGTGCGAAAATTACACGGAAATCGGTCATAAAAACAAAAACAAATAACATCTGTCAAATAATTTATGCACTTGAGTTTGGAAGCCACTAGCACTACGTATCGGATATATTTAAAACTAAAGTTAACGTGCAGGTAACCCCAAGGGCACGAGCATTTATCTTTAACGGTCAGGTAACTATGGCTGTCACGGTAACTGTTGTCTCGGAAACCCATTTTGTACTTAACGTTCAGGTAATACACAAGTAAGCATGACGGGACAGGTAACTACTATTTCGGAACCCGGCCATTAGACTGTTCGCGGATGATGCTGTCATTTATTGTTTAGTAAAGTCACCAGAAGATCAAAAACAACTTCAAAATGATTTAGCCGGCCGCGGTGGCCGAGGGGACTGAGACGCTCCAATCACGGTCAGCACGGCCACTACGGTCGGGGGTTCGAATCCCCCCTCGGGCATGGATATTTGTGCCGTCCTAGTTCGTAAGTAGTTCATAAGTAATTTGTAAGTTTAGGGACTGATGACCCCGTAGTTAAGTTCCATAAGCTTTACAAACATTTGAACATTTTTTGAAAATGATTTAGATAAAATATCAGCTTGGTGCAAAAATTGGCAATGGCCCTTAACCCTCCGTCGGGCGCAGTCGGCCTCACAGGCCAGCAAAACACATTTTTGATTCCCGTGCTTAACAGTGGTGGCGCAGCGGCCCGCCTCTCCGTTTACTCGCGTAACTTTGGGAACCTCACACAGTGCCGATCCGCAGGCTGCCATCGATTTCCACGCGGATCACGGGGAACTCATTGGGCCTCACAGGCCGTCTGCGCCCGATTACGTTATAGTTTTTAAGGTGAGATTTTTCAAGATATTTTTATTTTATTACTTCGTTTCAATCAAACTAAGTCTGTCCTCTGTGATTTTCACCGTTACCTTCGGAAAAAAAGAAGACTTTGACGACCCTGGCCCTTCAGACTGAGTGCGCCTGATCGAGTTCAAATTTCAGTTTTCCTTTCTTTTCCTACGTTATGACATACATATTTTCTGCTGAAATGTCCAGAAAAGTATATTATGCCTCTAAGCCATTGATCTTGTGGAAATAATGCGCCTCCTCGAGGACGAAACTGCTGAAGATCCAGCCGCACTAGAAGATTTAGTCGATGAGAGAGACACCCACTCTCAGGATGAGGTAGGAGAAAGCAAGGAGGACTCAGCAAGTGAACAGGAAGTTTAGAATATGAAGAAGAGAAGAAAATATGTGAGGAGTTTTTATTTTGGAAACGATAAGACGACGAAGTAGTCTAAATAGATACTTTCTACTATTCATTGTGTGAAGAGTCACATCATTATTACACAATATCCAGTGTAAAAGATATTGCTACAAATGACACCACCAACTGCAAAACCTTGTGTCATCAACTTCTAACTGGATAATTTAGCGTGTGTATGCTATGAAAATATGTGGACTGTCGATTCGGCTGCAAACTCGACTGAAAAAATTTTTATCCCACAAGGAACGGGAAAGTTCTCCCACATGAGATACGTATGCGTTCTGTGCCATACCTGTGTTTCAGCTGTTGATTTGGGAGCTATAGCATCAGTTTTTGGCTGCAAATGTGGCGAGAAAAGATGATTCCATGTCAGAATAGACTGCCTAATGTCCTTTAAAAATAACTTCATTACTTTTATGGATGTCTGATCGACCAATTTTTAATGCTCTTTGTGGGTAATTGGTAATTTTGGTCACTTTAGTTTAAGGTGTATTGTGTTCAATAAATCCATTATTTTGCTTTAGGTTTGCTGTAATTCCTTCCTTTACATCCTCTTCAAGACTAGACAACACGCATTTTGAATTTGATTTAACATGGCGGAGCTAGTCCACAAAATATGTGGGTGGCCTCTCAGGCCGGGTGCGCCTGATTTTGTTTCATCTGGAGGTGCGCCCGACGGAGGGTTAATAATGATATGATACAAAATGAAATCCGTTACAATTATTTACACGATAAATCAGTCTGAGCTATAGGCCGTAAATTCAAGTAAATACCTAGGATTGACAATTATGAACAATTTGAATTGGAAAGAACACAGAAAATATTGTAGGGAAGGCGAACTAAATACTCCGTTTCATTGGCAGAATGCTTACAAGATGTATCTGTTCTACTATAGAAACTGCCTACACTACACCTGTGTATCCTATTTTGTAGTACTGCTGCGAATTGTGAGATCCGCACCTAGTAGAACTGACGGATGCTTTAGAGCAGGGGTGGGCACGAGAGCTGCCCGCGAGCAGCGAGAGCCGCGAGGGCAGCGAGGGCGGCCTTGAGAGCCAGCAGTGCGGGCAGCAGGGCTGTGCACAGTGCACGGGTAGGGGGCAACTGTGCAGCTGTCAGGGCGCTTTGTTGAGTAAGGACAAGCTGAAATACTTACTGTACGTGGAAAACACATGAGGTCGTTTCAAGCTGATGCGGCTTCCGTGAAAAGGGCACCGGTACAATCATATCTGCCACAGCATGTTTGAGTGGGATGTAAGTGTTAATAGTGCTTACCCGAAAATTGTGTACCCTGTACCATGCAACGGTTGCTTATGGAAGGATGAAACACAGTTTCGAACCACTGTAAAACATACTTTCGTGGCCACAAATAGGACATAGACGTAAAGAATTAAGAAAAGACTCTTTCATTCTAAATTTTACGTTATATTTTCACAGAATTGTGTAGAATTTTTTTAACAAAATGTAACAAAACTGAACTTTCTGCAACTAAAAACTCGCTTTATTACAATGACGAGAAACTGGATGGTCGGTCAGAAGGTAACAATTATTAAGGTTCATTACATCCTTAGGAAAGTATGAAAACTGACACCATTCTGAAGGGGAAGAAAATTACAGAACTCAAGACCTGAGAGCAATGGAAAAAGTTCACTGCCTATGTCAGTGGTACCACAACGAAGTTGTCGTGGTACGATAAAGAACTTATAAAAAATAACCAAATAAGTACATGGGAAAATTTGTAAGCTAAAGGAAAATAAAATATCCCTGCTGCGGGAAGCAAAAACCTAGGAACTATTAAGATAAGAATAATTTATCAAGTGTAAAACAAAAACCTTCTCCCTGGAGGAAGTAAAAGGAGTGGTTTCCGCGTGGTGTAGTGACGTGCGCGGCTAGTCGAGTGTGAGTGGGGTGGGGGGCACTGCTGGCTGGCGGAGTGGGGGAGGGGGGGGGAGCCGTGAGCAGGCCGCGTGAGCCGCTGAGAGCGCTCGCGCTCGCGAAACGGCATTTGCCCAGCCCCGCTTTAGAGAAACTTCAGAAAAGGACTGCTCATCTTGTATTATCGCGATATAAGAGAGAGATTGTCACGGAAATAATGCACTAGTTGTGACGGAAATCATTAAAAGAAAGGCGTTATTCGTTGCGACAAGATTTATTTGAGAAATTTCTTTCGCCAACTTTCTCTTCCGAATGCGAACATATTTCGTTAGCATCCACCTACATAGGAAGAGATCATCAAAATAAAATAAGAGAAATCAGATCGAAAACATAAAGATTTAGCTGTTCCTTTTTCCTGTGAGCTATTAGAGAATGGAACTGTAGAGAAATATCATAATAGCGGTTCTTTGTACCCTCTTCCATGCACTTCATTGTGACGTGAAGATTATTTATGTAGATGTAGATGTCTATATAGATGTAGAGACCATATAGGTAATTGTAACTATGCCTCCAACAGACAACGACAGTCTCAATGCGGAAGTATTAATACGCTCGATCCCTTGCGGTAGTTTCGTGAGTACGCTTGTGGCGAGCACGAGGCCCCGAGCTAATGCAGTCTTCCTTCCTTCTCTACTTCCCGGGCTGCATTTCCTTTCCCCCTCCCCTCCTTTCCTATCCTCACTCCTTCCCTCCCACCGGGGGACTGATAGCCTCAGTAGTTTAGTCCCCCTATCCCAACCAAACAACCCAACCCCCCAACCTTGCGGGAATCCAGTATTGGCTGAGAGAAAGACGAACTAATGGGCAGGGGCCACTGCCATCGTAGTGTGCTGTGAGCTGAAGATTTTGGTTTGTAGGGAAGCGGATCTGGATAGTCTATTAGGTATCCGCGTGCAGTGGCTCAGCACGCTCGGCAAAGGGGTTAACGCTCTCTGTAATAAATAAATAAAATAAAATAAAACTGAGCTAAGTACTGGACAATCAGCTCAGAAAGAACTTCAACAAAAGGACCGGAAAGCATTGATCTACATGAAGAAAAGGAAAATAAATAAATAAATAATAAGTGGTTACGATGACGGCTGGCTCGAATCGAGAAATAGGTTTCGAATCCTGGTACAGCAGAAATTTTATTTCAATGTCCTGAAACGTTCGAAATGTTCAAATATTTCTAATTTCTAGCGAGGTAATTGCTTTGAGCCGGTTTATTTCTTTCTTTGCTTTTTCAAGGCTGCTGTAGTTCTCGCAATATTTACAATATGTATGAGACGACTTCTTCCATTATTTTGTAATTTTCAGTTTAATACTGATTTTCATTTTTGTTATAACGAATATTTTCATGAAATCCTCTCGGGTTACAAGCCGCGTCGTGTGGTTTACTGTCCACGAACTGTGGACAGAGAGCTCCTCTGCCAATGTCAAGTGGATGACTGTCATTTCGCGGCAGCTGCCGTGCTTATATAGCCGCGCCGCCGCCAGTGACGTCACTGGTGCCAAGCTCCTTGACCATATAAGGCAATGTTTTGGTCGCACGTACGTAGCGCCCGCTTCAACTCCGCAAATACGGGATCCCAAGCCGTACTCAGCTGCAAGCCGCCGTCTTCATTGAGGGTGTTTTCAGAAATTTTGATCTCTACTTCATCGTTTATTACGCTGTCCCAGAAGCTGTTTAATAATAGATGTCTCGTCGAAAGCTACTCGGTGACCGTTTCCTAAAGCATGTTCCACCACAGCTGCCTTTTCGGGATAGCGTAATCGAAAACACCGTTCGTGTTCTATGCGTCGCTGTTCAATAGTGCGAACAGTCTGACCGACATAAAACTTTCCACACTCACACGGATCTTTATAAATGCCTGGTGTTCTGAGACCTACGTCGTCTTTCACAGGCTACATTAGTTGTCGGATCTATGCTGGAGAACTGGTGTCAATTTTATGTCTGTTCAGGAGCCGGCTAATTTTCTCTGTTCAAAAAAATGTTCATTTGTTTCTAGTGCTTATGGGACTTTACTGCTGTGTCATCAGTTCCTAATCTTACAAACTACTTATGAACTAGCTTATACTAAAGACGAGGGGGGGGGGGATTCGAACCCCCGACGGCCGCGCGCACCGCAACACTGCGCTCCGGTACGCGCGGCTAATCCGCCGCTATCTCGAATTAAAAATATCTGGAAGAACAAAACGGGTGTTCAGGTATTGAGTGACCCTCTCGTAAAAATGTATGGGAAAGTCAAAACCTAGGCTGGATATCCTGATTCGGCTTAATGCTCAACAAGCACAGAGGCACAGTATCCAAAGAGGCCTACAGCGTCAACTTTCTCTGTTACTGTGTGTTAGTGTTGGTCAGTGTTTCATTGTTTCGAAACAATGTTGGATACGCGGAACTGTAACAGTGTTTCAAGGCCGCCATGTTCAACGGTTTCGAAACCGTCGTGTTTCATTCTGCTCTGTTTCGTATCACATTCACGGTCAATTCTAAAATCGTTACGTCTTGTCGTTTTACTCTGTTTCGAAACAACGCTGATTGTGATCATAAATGCAGGAAGGCGGAACAGACGAAATGTATGGAAACAGTGGTATTTTATTTTGCTGAAACTCGGCGCAGATACAGTTTAACTTCGTAGTACATGAACAGTTTCAAGAGTGTCAAAAAACGTGAGTCAGCAGCTTAAGATTACTGAAATCAATATTCGTTTCTGAAGTGGCTGGTGTATTCCAAAATAACGCAATGTCTGCTTTATGAACGCAAATGAACAATAAATCAAGATTCTCCAAAACTGGAATTTTTAGGATAAAATTTATTCTAGTAAAGTACTTAGCAGTGCTTTGCGATGTATAAAAACGTAACCATTCCAAAAATGTTATGCGATGAGCCGGCCGCGGTGGCCGAGGTGACTGAGGCGCTCCAGTCACAGTCAGCACGGCCACTACGGTCGGGGGTTCGAATCCCCCCTCGGGCATGGATATTTGTGCCGTCCTAGTTCATAAGTAGTTCATAAGTAGTTTGTAAGTTTAGGGACTGATGACCCCGTAGTTAAGTCCCATAAGCTTAACAAACATCTGTTATGCGATGACTTTTCAGTATCAAATACAGCACACGCAACACCTATCAAAATTAGGCACTAAATAAAGGAAAAATACCAATATGTTACACGTAAACACGCAAGTCCTCAGGAAAAGGGAAAGCAGAAACTTCACTTACTACGAAAGCAGTGTATTTGTTGCAGGCAATATAAAACTGCCAAGGCATCTCAATAAAAGTTTCATTTTTCTCCTTTAGTTGCTGTCCTCGTACTATGTTTGTGGTTCCATAGCAATAGTTTTACAGTACACATTGATGATGGTACAGTAAACATACCAATATCATTACGAAACAACCCCTTTAACGGTTTCGAAACCGTGTTTCGAAGCCTCTCACTGTACCGTTTCTTTTGTTCGAAAACCGTCAGATATTTCAGTTTTCCCATCTCTCAGGGAAGCCAAAACAGTCTTGGCCCAACCCGCCACTGTCCGCACCAAAACTAAGTTTATTGTGCGGTTTCCCATCTCTAGTCGAAAAGGAAAATATTTCCTTCCAGCTAGAATAATGACCTCGGAACCCCTTGATATCGAGTAAAGAATAATTTGGGTGCATACGTGGGCGGAATACACACCTCCATTTAAACTTATAATTATTTACTCTTTATCAAAAGGTAGTAAAAATTATTTTCCGTTAACCTATATAAATTATATCCTGACTAAGTTAACTATGCATGAACATTCTAAAACTAAATCCAATACCTCCGCGGGAACGCTAATATTGCTTCATACGGTGGGAGCATCTGAAGATCAAAGATAAAGTTCAATGATGTCAAATTAAGCATTGTATCATACGCCATTAACTGCAAAATGGGAAAAATAACACGCTACGTTGGGATAAATGGATTTGAAAGGTTCTGTCAGTCGGGCCCAGCGGTAATGGCCACTAATGCGCCGCCTTCCCACATTTGCCTGCCGTGCTCACATGTCCCATTTCGCTCCGGTCATTGTGTCAACGCCAGTTACAGCGGACGCGGAGAAATCGATTTCGTAATGTATTTGTAGTAGATGTCACGACTACGTACGCTTTCCGGATAACGACGGCAGAGACATCTGTTGCCAATACCATCGAGCCCGAAAGTTGCGCGGGCTGCCGCTAGAGCGCAACAGCGTCTAGTAAACAATACATTTCATGCGAAATGGTCGGTACAAAAGGCGGCCTTTAATTTCGGAACTTACAAACTGGTTAAAAAGGTCTTTTGATACCTTTGATACACTTCGTTCCGCATTTATATTTCCATTACGAAATGAAAATTTCCATATTTTGATCGTTTTATTCGTTTCAAACTCAAAGTTTCTCATTTAACGCAGTAACCTACGTTTAAAAAGCTACGACTAAAAGTTTCAAGGTGAAATGGAACGGATGACAGCAGGAATGGAAATATCTGAGCCATATCCAGAATTTTAAAATTTCAAATATATTTCAACCCATCTCCATTGCAGTGGTTTTGCGATAATTTGTTGCTTAATAGTTACAAAGAAGTGGTCATTCAAATAATGCAGTTCGATAATAATTTTTGGAAGTCTACTATTTTGTTCTGCGGGTATTTCTTTCCTCTGAAGAACTTTTTAAAAACTTTAAGATGGATTCGTTTTGCCAAAACGAGAAAGACAGTCCAAATAGACATAGATATGAAAATTCAAATGTGTGTTATCACTTAAGGGAATTCCTAACAAAGTCTACAAAGTAGTAAACACGTAATATTTTTATAATAGTTGAGACTCATCTCTAGCGTCTCTAAACACGTTGAAAATTACCTAACGTGAGTGGCGGAGAGTTTTTATTCCTCTTCTAGTCGTGAGTGTGTCCGCAGGGAGAACACCATCGATAAGCATTAGTGTTAGCTCGAATCTCTTTGGTTCTAATTTCGTGCATTTTGCGCGAGAGTCGCATATGAGAAAACGGAATATTCACAGATTTTTCAAGAAACGTACGTTTTCGGGGTTTCCACCGCCAACAACTCTGCGACGCGTGTTGCTTCTCTTACAGCAGGTAAGGTGGCTGAGAATCCCCGTAACGCTTTTGCCATTACTAGAAGAACCAGTAATGAAAACTCCCCGCCACGCGGAATGCTATGGACTGGGCGGCCGTTCCCGCCGGAGGATCGAGTCGTCCCTCGGACATGAGTGTGTGTCTTTTCCTTGATGTAACTTGGTTTAAGTAGTTTGTAAGTCTAGGAACTCATGACCATAGCAGTTTGGCAGTTTGGTCTATTAGGTTTACAAACGTTTGAACGTTCGTTTTTTCTTTTATTATTATTATTATTATTATTATTATTATTATTATTTGTATTATCATAACGCTCTCTTCTTTGGATCTTCTATATTTCCTCAATCAAACCTTAGGTGGTACGGATCCCACCAACAATATTGAAATACAGATTGAGTTTGTGGGTAGCGAACGGTTTCTGTAGATTTCTGCAATGAATCCAATCTGGCATTTGCCATCTGTATGATAGTTCTATTCTCCATTTTAAGTCGTATTCTAAATTTTTGAACTCAGTCACCGATTCTATAAATTTTTCGGTTAAGTAAACGATAAAACCAGAATGAAAAATGCAAATACAAATGTCCAGCAAAAGACGGATATGTCCTGACCAGAATGAAAGATGTAAAAGAGGGGAGCTAGCTTGCTTATATATACGTCTCGCATCTTCTAAACATTTACGGCAAAATATTTTGTGACATTTGTGCATATTCTTGAATAAAAGACTGTCTCGGTTGCAAAAGTTCTTTTTTCGAGCTTTTAAAGGCTTTTGGCCATCAAGCATCCACCCGAGATATCGACTGACTATGTACAAACCAGAACTTTTGGCTCCCTGTGCAAAGTCGGTCACGTGACCACCCATTTCCTCCGCCTGTGTTTACTTTTTGTAATTTCCGCCATTTTTGAACCAGCCGAATTGTACGTAGCGTGTTTCTGAACCGGAGATTCGGGCGCTACATGTCCTCACGCACTAAGAACAGAAAAATCTAACTTTCTAAAGGCTACGCTACAGATAACTTTGTTAAGTGAAAGTTAGGATGTCTCCACCACACATTCAGACGACACCTTGTCACACCATCAATAACTACAAAACAAACAGTCCAGGGTACCCTTAAGATGAAATATAGACAATTCGGCGGGTTCAAAACTGGTGGAAATTACAAAAAGTAAACACAAACCGTGGGTGGTCACGTGACCAACTTCGCACCGGGAGCCAAAAATTCTATTGTGCACATAGTCACTCGCCCCTAGATAATTTATAAATTTTGTATTACGCCCAAAAAAGATGGAAGTTAACCATCCTGTAAGCATTCGAGATATCTAAGCGGTTTTATTTTATGCACCCGAGACTTCTAAATAAAAAGATCTCAAACTACGTCATTTTTGATACTTTTATGGAAATTTTTAAATAATATTTCTGTTATATACTTTGGAATCCTTTTGAAATTGTTTCACGTGATACTGGTTATTTCATGAAAATGGTGTTCATATTTGACGGACTCAACGCCTACAGTATTGTGGAGCACTCCACTTTATTGGCCGTTACTCGCAGAACACATTTGAAAACGCTGCCCCAGGCACTACCAGTACCGACGTACGTCGTGTAAATAAGCTGAAACGAAGACACGATCTATGTTACAGGAACATCAGCAAGGTATTTCTCGTAATAAAAATCCATGTCAGTAGTCTGTTCAGTTTAACGCGGCGTCAGTTTGTTTTTAACCCTTTCGTTTCCAGTGCTGCACCTAGAAAACAACGTATTAAAAGTTGATTTATACCATATTTTGTGCATCAATCCTTAAAGTTGCATTTTTGTTGATTAACAGTATGCTTCTAGTACGACATTTTGCCGCTTGGTACGGCGGGTAGCCACTTGGAGGCATTAATCTGTCCATCTTGGAGATTGTGTTGTATGGCCGTCAGTACGTGGCTGAGAGTGTGAGCGTTAAGTGTGGTTCCTTTTATTTTGTTCCAACAGTGAATTTGTCTTTGGTGTTGTGACGAAGATTATGCTAGCGTTATGGATCTGGCAGTGTTAACTATCAACAAAATAAAGTCCAGGTAATAAAATACGTCGATACAAACGTCTGTGTTTTGCATGAAATACATGACATAAAGCTGGCCGCGGTGGCCGAGCGGTCTACGGCGAGCCAGTCATGTTCTGCACGGCCACTACGATCGGGGGTTCGAATCCCCCCTCAGGCATGGATATTTGTGCCGTCCTTAGTGTTAGCTAGTTCATAAGTAGTTTGTAAGTATAGGGACTGATGACCCCGTAGTTAAGTCCCATTAGCTCTACATACATTTGACATGACATAAAAAATCAAAATGCCTTCTATCACAGAGTAGGCAAAACATTATTACTATAGGAGCGAAGGCTTTCGCGGTCGTTATTGTTAAAATTAAAATTATTCTGCGCTATTTGCCGCGTCATGATGATAAAATATTTCCAATGTTTCGGATCCATTACAGGTACCTTCCTCAGGGAATACTGAGTTGTTTCCTCCTACCCCCCCCCCCCCCCCTTGACAGTCATATAAAGCCAATTATGTCCCACGGGTTGTACTGATTAATTGAAATTTGGTAGCAGGAAGGGAAGAAAGACCTTTATTGCTGAAACTTCCTGGCAGATTAATATTGTGTGCCGGAACCGGGACTCGAACCTGGGACCTTTGCCTTTCGCGGGAAAGTGCTCTACCTCTGAGCTATCCCGATACGACTCACGGTGCCGCCCCCTACTTCAATTCTGCTAGTTTGGAAAGTAGGAGGCGAGGTACTGGCAGAATTGAAGTTGTGGGGCGGCACCGTGAGTCGTGTCGGGATAGCTCAGAGGTAGACCGCTCGCCCGCGAAAGGCAAAGGTTCCAGGTTCGAGTACCGGTTCGAGTCCAGGTTCCGACACACAATTTTAATCTGCCAGGAAGTTTCATATCAGCGCACACTCCGCTGCAGAGTGAAAGTTTCATTCTGGAAACTTTATTGGTACTTGCAATGGTGTTTCTGATAGGTGGAAATACGGGAGGAAGATGCGCTTATTGGCGTTTGAATCGGTGGTTCAGGCAGGTGAAAACAGGAAGATTTACGCTTGTTGGTGTTTACATGCAACTGGCCAACAACGGCGATGACCGAGGTTTCCTGGTGGGCGTGGTTCTTGTACAGTGAGCAGTGGCTCGTTGTCAGGAACGTCCATCTGCGGCACAAGTAGAAGGCCCGCTGTACCGCTAGCCAGTGACGGCAGCCAAGACGGCGAGGTTTTTATCCGTCTCCTCTGTTTATATTCTCGGGGTGTTTACTAATCTCAACTGGTTCACGAATTTTCCTCTTGGTTTTACATGGCTGTTTAGAGAGCACTTGTACATCCTTGAAGTTTATATTACGGCCACACTCATCCTCGTGTTCTGCAACCGCTGATTAGCTGTGCTGCTTCAAACGTATGTAACTTTTATGTTCCGCCATCCGTACATGAATGGTTACAGGAGGAAGTAAGTCAGTATTCCCTGAGGAAAGCTCCTTTAACGGATCCGAAACGTTGGAAATATTTTATCATCATGACGCGGAAAATACCTCACATGAATTTTAATTTTAATTATTAGCACACATTACTGCAATCCTTTAGTGCCGATTTCAGGATTCTTTGGTGGCTAAAGAAAATTTTTAATTTCTTTAAAAGCTGTCATGTGAAAATTGTCTTATATGTACTAGTTCTCCTCTTAAGATGCCCTAACCAGGCGAAACGTGTCATACCTGAATAAAAAAGATTTTTGCAATGAAGCCAGTCTTTCATTCAAGAATATTGACTTCATAGAGTTACTATGTCCCACCACAGGAATTTTATTTGTGCATCTTACATATATGTAGATTGGTGTGATGTCTATTCTTTCAGACTTGTCTGAAAGAGCAGACACTACACCAATATATACGCGATAACGGTGTAAGATCCAACTGCTTTACAGCAGATGTGGCAATAACTTTCACCTGGTACAGGAATGCGAAATTATGAGTGTAACAGGACATGGGCGATGGGGGTGCTACAGACACAGCGTACGACTTGCGGAAGTTTGCCGAAGCGGGAGACCCGGGTTCTAGTCCCAGCGCGGCTCACATTTTCACTCGCTACCGTTGGATAATTTCATTGCCCCAGTGCAGCTAAAGTCATGCCTTTCCTTCCTCACCCTTCATCCTTTCTCTACTTAATAAAACATTTGTAAATGATTCATAATGTCTTGTCGTATAACTTGCCACATGACATATCGTCAAACAGTTTGCCATTTATCACGTCATTGCTGTATGACACTGCCTGCACTTACAATATAAGACTCGTAAAACATTTTCAATCAGTAACGAGTCAGGGTGTGCATCGGACAGACAAAAGTGACACGATCCCCCTTGAAAATGTCCTTCGCACTTGGGGACGAAACGTTGGGTTTGAATAATAAATCCATAAGACCACGGCATAATAACCCTGAAACTTTCAGTAATTTTAAAACTGATATCGCCATAATTAATCTTAAAAAAGTAATTGTGCTTCTGCTGATGAAGACATAAGAAACCTTGAACACGAGAAATCCTTGCATATCATGAAAGCTAAAGCTCCTAAACGCCTCATATAATCTTTGAAAAATGATACCGATGAAGGGGTTCTCTCATTTGACATGCAGCAGGCTCTCCGCACCCCTAATTGACCAGTGGTATCCAGTATTATAAACGGAGACTCTAGAGTACTGCATTCACAACACTGAAACGGGAGTTTCTAAAATGTATTTGTGGGATGAAACTACGGCAAGACGTGGATCATGTGAATAGCATGCCGTGTTGCGCACTACTTGTTTAACGCCGATTATTATATTAAAAGAGTAACAATGTTTAGCGATAACTGCTTCGGGCAGAACAAGAATGTGAATCTAGTTTTGGCCAATTTGTCTCTAATTAACCAGGACAAATTTGACGAAAAAAAAGGATTTTTTTTTTATGACGCCTGGTCATTTCTGTCTTCTCTGTGACCGGGACTTCGGGCACATTGAAAAAGAGGTTCGACTTGCCAGCGTGTTCACCAGGGTACTATGAGTACTTCATTACAAAATGCCGTAAGAAAAAGTCATTCACGGTAGTGTAATCACACAAGATTTTGTGTTCGACTATGCCTTTCATCAGAAATATAATACAAAAATGCAGCCCAAGGCCCCAAATTCAAGCACGGTGCTAATTTTAAGTACACCAAAGAATACAAACAGGGGATCTACATTCACAAATGGCGGCGTCAAATCGGCGGTGAAACTCAAGAAAGGAAAGGGCATCTGTTATGACCCACCCAAGTTTAATCAGGTGAAGGTTATGTTAATGCTGCTTTATGCTTCACCTGCGCCTGTGCCCCCTGCGAAAGACATCAGAGATCTCCCGATGTGCGTTCGATACCATATCTACATACTTCACAACGATTCTTGCACTGCAGCAACCACCTAACCCCACGCCCAACGATAAAACAGAGGATGACCAACCTGATTATGGTGACTGAACGTAACTCATTAAAGCAACTCGTATTCAAATTCTTCTGACAATGTATTCTGTGTATGTTTTCTAGCAGAATACATACAGTTTCAATTAACTGTATTACAAATAATAAAAAATGCACTTTTCTGTGAAAGTGAAGCGACATTCGTAGAAATTCCTAGTCAACTATTGTGTAATATGATTCTTGTTATAAATTAATCAACAAACAATAAGACATCCCACTATGAAAATATTTTGAATGTACCCGCATGGAGTTCGCCCTTATGGAACATAATTCAAACGCATTTTCCTGCAAACGTCCTGTTGCGTTCGCCCTTCGTACCCGCAACACCTCGTTTAATCCTACATACAAAACTGCATTCTCAGTTGTTATAATCTTTTGTGCCGCAACACCAAGTCCATGATATCAGTTCCTTCGTAAAATACGCTTCGCAAAGGAAACAGCTCCCAGGAAAGCTCCTGGCAGAAGGCGAAGAAACCAACCTTTTCCAGATGACAACCTTTGTACACGTTCCTTCCAGATTCCTAGAAACACCCCGTCTTCCTTCTTCCCCTCCCGAATCTGTTCGCCAGCCTTCTAAATTTCACAAAGACATTCATCATCATGATATTCATCCACTCTATTACGGCCATCTATACAACCTCACTGCGAAAGACGTGACCTGATGCAACGTGATGTTCGGTTCGATTTCGGTGTTTGTAAACATTTTTCCTAATTTTCTTTTGTAACAAAATTCTTTCAAAATAATTTTCTTCTTACAAACATTCCGGGTCATGGACTTCACATCACCATTCTAGAACTCTCGTCTAGTGCTTAACAAAAGAATCTCGTAATAATACTATTACGTACTCGCATCTTTGTTATTTTAATTACAGAATATTTTTATTTTTTTATGTTTTATTTTTTTGTATATCGATGTCTTGCCCTACATTTCTTTCACAGAATAATTATCTGTTCTTCTTCGCTGCAGGCAGTGAAAAATTTTCCTCCTTTTTTAACTAGTGTATTTTTCCCAGTGGTTACTTTTTCTTTGTTCTTTTAAGTTCATCTCAGTCTTTTGTGATTAGATACGTATGCAATTTGTACTATCAATGTACTATATTGCGATGCAAGCTACAGTATTACTCAATAACAAAAGACTTATCGTGTTGATACTGTCTAAAGCGATTAGCATTCAAAATTAGTGCCTAGTTCTGAAGTTTTCTTCCGGAACACAGCACGCGAATCTCTTTCCGTGCGAAACGGTAAGCTGACCAGTGCGAAAAATCTGAAATGGTGCGACTTGTTTTTCGATCTCTTATTAGAACGTAGCTATTTGTTTTTAAAATGTTTTAAATAATTTTCCTGCAATTACCACCGGGAAAATAACTTAAGGTACTTACAGCCCTATATACTGCGGCAAACCTGAATGTCACTATTAAATAATTTTGCAGCTAATAGTCACGATTTCCTATTTGTTTTTATTTTGCACGACTCGTTCGGCAAATAATTACCTATTTTCAGGCGCGATTCGCGTATGCTGCACCATTTATTTATAACATTTTTGAAGTGTTGGGTGCTAAATTGATCTGTTGTCTTCAATGCAATACATAAATACAATCGCATTTCATAATTAATGATTGATCATTATACAGAGTAAGCGATAAAGTTTGTAACGAAGTTCTGCTTTCGGTAGTTTGGTGATCTACGTGTTCAGTAGCATATAATTTTCCACACACAGTACATAATGATGATGGCACAGCTTTTGTTAAAAGGAAGAGGCCTAGGGCAATGTATTTTATCACTGACGAGTATACCTAAGGCTACGATGGGTTTTTCATAATTGCATCTTAAAAACGAATGATTTTTTTTTTTTTTTATTTACTGATGAAGGCCGTAATTACTAAAAGATCGTTGCGTAGGACACATCCTGATACTCAAAGAATAGTTAAATATCAGAGCGAACTGTGTCTGTATGGTACGGAAGAAGGAGGTTAGAAATCGCACCGGGAGACCACGAGACGAATACAATAGGCAGGTTCATGTATGTGGGCTGCCTTTTTTATTCGGAGATGAAGAAGCTTGCAAGGATACAGTAGCTTAGATAGTTGCTCAAGCAGCCAATCTTCCGACTAAAGACCACCACAACAACAA
This sequence comes from Locusta migratoria, assembly GCA_026315105.1. Lineage (NCBI taxonomy): Eukaryota > Metazoa > Arthropoda > Insecta > Orthoptera > Acrididae > Locusta > Locusta migratoria. The sequence goes on from CM048749.1 coordinate 40,376,870, forward strand.
CATTATTTTTAAATGAATCCTGAAACTGTTTCATTTTGATATGGTCATTGTGCTGGTGTGTATAGAAAATGCGTTTGGTGTTTAGAATGACCATATTAAAACTGTACGTATATTTTCGATTTTTAATTCGCTCCAAGTGTAAACACCAGTATAATGAGGTGTTTATTTAAATAAGTCAATAACCAGCGACTTACCCTCAGAAAATCGTCCAGTCGAGACGGATCGTCTTTGCGGTGACATGCAAATTGTCCTCTGGACTTGCGATTGTTGAATATTATCTAACTGTATAAACCGACGGGACGTTAAACCCTACGCTTTCTTTCTTTTCCATAAACATAGACCATTAATTAACAAAAAATTTCCGCGTAATTTCTATAGGACAGTAAAGACAACAGAACTATGACGTTCCTTACACGTCACAAATAGTACATCACACGAAAGCCGCACTACAAAAGGGGAATAATTTGCCGAAACTTATCGGGTGAAAAATAAATAAGAAAATCGTGACTTATAGAAAGTTACTTTATAAAAAAACGTTGCTTTTATAGTCGCAGGCTATCAAGATGATCATTTTTTTATAAATAATTCTAGAATTGCTTATAGGTTGCTGGAATAATTTCGTCTTTGTAGAAACTGGATAATTTATTTTAATTACACAACGTGTTTCTAGCTTAGCCCATCATCTGCTGACCGATATAATATATATTGAGCTCTAAGGCATTTAAATTTGCCACTTAAAGATGCTGTTGTTATGCAGTGCCATATAAGAATGAACACCAAATGTTTGATGTTTATTCTTATATGGTATTACGTAACATTATCTTGACCACATTTGATGTCATTCTTTTATGGCACTACGTAACAACAGTATTTTTAAATTACAAATTTCAATGCTTTTTTTTCTTGTATTGTTATTTTCATGTTAACAATTCAGCCAGCAGTTTGTCAGCAGGTTAGGCGCTGTTCTTCAGCGGAGAGAATTTTTAAAACAATGAAGGTGATAATTTAAAGAACAATGAAACGACGTTAAAATATGGAGAATGAAAATCCTTGACATGCAACAGTAAATGACGAACATACACAGTAGACAGATGATAAAAAAAATCACGTAGTCTGTTAAATTTAAATTCCTCAATGCTCAGTACATTCTATATCGGTTAAGCACTAAAGTGTTTATTTAAAATAAATAATCTTCCTTCTACAACTAATAGCTCATTGCAGCAGTCTATAAGCAATTTTAGTATCATTTAAAAAATTTTTGATCAAGACGGTTGCATACCTCTATCGAGACTTTATAGAATAAGGATCAAACAAACGAAGCCGCTACTCGCTACCGGCGCATGCGCAGTACCTGCTTGAACTGCCGGATGGCGCCGTTGATTCGCAGCGAGTCGGCGGCGATGCCGGCGATGCCGTCGGCGGGTTCGCGCAGCTGCCGCAGCGAGGCGCTGCCGGCGCTGTGGTGCGCGCAGTGGCCGCTGCACGGCGCGGCGGGCTCGGGCTGCGAGCTCTGGCGCACGACGCGCGTCGCGTGGCACGGCGACGTGCTCAGCAGCAGCGACGGCGGCTGGCGGACGCTCTCGCGAGAGGACGAGCGCAGCGGCGCGGGCGACAGCATCTCACAGCGGCATCTCGCCGCGTGGCCGGCGGGCGCGTGCTGCGGCGCCGGCGGCAGCGGCAGCGCCGCGCTGCGCGACCCTGCGCACGACACCGCACCTCACATGTAAACCAGAGTCGAAAGGCTAGTCTACACGACGACACTAGGTTGCGACACTCGTTTCATGAAATGAGTTGCGCGCAACTGGTTTCGTGTATCTCTGTAGACACGGTGCCAATACTATACTGTTCAGTTTCGTTGTTTTGAGAGTTCCGTAGTCGCTGTAAAATGAACGTTGTGGTGGACCTATTGCTTCTCTGTGTGAAGTCGCTGCATAAGACCAAACATAAAGAGAATAAGAAACGTATTTAGGGTTCGTGACTGGATTAAAAAAAAAAAAAAAAAAAAAAAAAAAAAAAAAAAAAAAGACGTCATACGGTTGCTCAGCGACCTTACTGCAAGAAATAGTGATTGAAGACCCTAGAAGTTATTTTAATCAACTTAGAATGATACCAGAGCAGTTCACGTTCCTTTTAAACAGAATTAGTAATGCAATAAAGAAACAAGATACTGTTATGCGTGAAGGATTGTTACCAGAACTGAAATTACAAATTGCATTACTTTTCTTGTCAAATAGATATTCGTCTCTACAGTACCTGTAACGTGTTCCCAAATCCACAATTGCCATAGCTCATTTGTATAGGTATTTGGAATTGAATGTTCTTTAATCTGCAATTCAATAATCGTCAACTCATCAATATTTAATTCACGAATAATTGCTTCAAGAGCACTAACACGGCACTGCTTATTCCTTAAATTTTCATCGTTAAAATGGCACAAACACCATGCAACACATATCAAAAAGCGAATTATTTCTTCCTTTCCCCCCGTTATGTTGTGTTTTGTTCTGTATTGGTTATCATCTAACCTAAAAACACGCGCAATCAGTTTCGCCGAAGTTGGAAGACGGCGAAACTGTTTAGTTTCGCCAACGAGTTGCGCGAACGCCTGCCGCGCATGCGCACTGGCCAGTAATGCAGTTTCATGAAACCTAGTGACGTCGTGTAAACTAGCCTGAACATAAAGAGTCGCGAAACTCGCAGTGATTTTCTGCAACTTCGCGACTGCAGCGCTGCCGAGCGACTGGGTCGTAAAATCACACCGCGGAGTTATGAATATGTATTTGGAGACTGAAGCAGCATTTCCAAAACAAAATCGTGTGGCGCTATAAATTGTAGCAACTGTCAAAAATATAATTCGGAATTTCTCATTTGCAAAGGATGCTCAGAAGTAATAGAATAATGTTATTAATAACAGTTGTTCGTTTACTGTGGTTAGTTATACTTTTAGGCATAGAATTAAATCCTTAACAATTCATTCACGTCAAAACTTCTGCTGTTAATGAGAATCGCAAATACTTAACCGCTATTTCATAATATTACTGCTGAACAAAAGTAATGTATGAATGACTGCATTAGGTTCGTACCTCAGCTTCACAAAAATGATAACCCTGTATACTAACATATTTTGTCGGTTACCTACTAGTTTGATAAAGTGAATAGTAGCTTCAAATAAATATGTCCATATATAAGCTGTTAATGTTAGCACATCACATTCTTGAAGATATTCACTTTGGTACCTGCCAAGTAGCTAAAACATTATGATAGGTACACGAAAGGCACAGAAGCACGGACGAGGTGAAAACATGGTTTAAACGACGATGTAGAATCTAGTCCCTTACAATGTGAAAATCGTGTGTACTTTTCAAAACATTACAATGTTCGAAATACGTTAAAACAAAACTCGTGCAACATGTCAGTACGCATCGAGAATGCGAACATAATCATAATCAGTTCCATTTATATACTTCAGCACATCAGGTTGCAATTCATTTCTGCTTTCAAAAGGTTTCAGACGATATTAATATGATGCCTCGGGTATTGTGAACTGTATAAATTACACTGAACTGACAGTTTGTTAAATTACAGACTGCCATTAGCAGAAGCAGCGATATTACATTAATGGTGTTTTTTTATTTGTATCAGAAAGTTCCCAGCAACGTTCAGTGACAAGGAAATATGAAAGTAACTGCATTAAAATAGCAACTTCTCAGTCTGCATCATGCCATTCCACTGTTATTCCCTACTGGCCGCTTGGAGCGCTAGTATCGCTTCACCTGCATAATTTTTTTTTTTTTTTTTTTTTTTTTTTTTTTTTTTTTTTTTTTTTTTTTTTTGCGACAGCAGCGTACCAAGCGATCGGAAAACTACATTTCTGAATACGATATTGGATGCGTACGAATAGGAAAAGTTTATATTAATTTTAACTTACTTTTTTACGTTAGGGAAAGTATGTACTGCCATAAAAAATACGTAATAACGTATCTACATTATTCCGTGATTTATTAAGTTTTCAAATTTATACTGACTTTTTGATCATCCGATACTTTTGTTGCCTCTGCTTTTTCATTTCTTTTGATAGATTACATTAATTAGATGATTGATGCCCTAATTATTCAGTTAATTGTGTTGACTTGATAATTTATTCTGTGACTGTGAAATTGCCGCACGAAAATAACTGTGAACGTCACTGTTAAGTGTTAAATTACTGCATTAGCGACAAGTTAATAATATCGCCTAAATTAGTGGAGTTTGTACTATCCTGTTCTTGTCGTGAAAACTATTGTGAGAGCCGAACTGGTCACTTATGTTAATTGTATCTACGGATGTGCGAAATAAAAAATTAACTTCAAGTTAAAACACTTCCGATCCTGCAGTTGTTATTCTTTCATATTCGCAGAATATATGACCAACTGCGATTGGTCAATGAGCCTTTCGTTAGTGGGAAGGGGTGGGCAAGTTTGGGGCCCTTACTCTTATGGGAATTAGTTTCAAAACTACGAGTTCGAGTACTGTGGACAGGGTGAAGATGGGAATTTGTGTCTGGCGGGAGGCATGGTCAGGTAGTCCTTGCAGGTGTGGTGATCACTGTGTCCCCAGTGGTGTAAGGGGTCAGCGCAACTGCCTAGAAAGCAGGAGGTTCGGATTCCAGATGGGTACACATTTTCAGCTTTACCTATTTGCAGTTGAAGACATATATTTTGTGAATATTAAGACACAATGTTGCGAACTGAGGAGGAGAGTGACTACAGAACAACGGTAGAACGCTGGAAGGATTCGGGAAGACACCTGCGGATGGAACCTTCCAAAGAGTTAGCTGCTGGACATAACGAAAGTTGGACAACATGGAAGTCTTTGAACCGCTTAAGCAGTGGCATAGCAAGGTACATAGTAAACCTAAGCAAATGGGGCTATCAAAATGATATCACCCTCTGTGATTGTGGAGCCATTCAAACAACTACCCATATGTGTAACTGCCCGATCAGTCCGTCACACTGTACCTTTGGGCAGTTAATGTAGGCACAACCAAACGCTATTGACGTAGTCCTCTTCTGGGCTAAGATTGTGTAGAAACCTTTTTTTTTTACAATTTCATAATATTTCTTTTTTAATTAATATGTAGGTATTTAAGGATGTCTGTGACACAAAAAAAAAAAAAAAAAAAATAAGTGGCACCAACAATTTTAGGGCCAGGCATACGGCATCAAGACTAGCCGAGTGTTCCCAGGCGTCTCGCTGTAGAGCGCGCTGCCGCTCGCTGTCTGAGGTATGAGTTGTCCCTTGGGCAAGGGTGTAGTTTTAGTCCTTACTGTAAGTTGGTTTAAGTAGTTTGTAAGCCTAGGGACTGATGACCAGGGTAGTTACGTCCTGTGAGGATACAGGGTTTTAGGTTAGTAACCTCTTTGGTACGTTTTGGCCGAACAATAGTTATCGTTGGCGTGCAGAGCTGCTGGCAACAATGCTTAGGTTGGATTGTTCTTTGTTTGTTGGCCTGTGTGCGGCAGTCTCCCGCCGACCGCAGAGCGAAGCGGTAGCATGTCGGCAGTGAGTTCGTAACCTGCGTTTAGTGGTGGCTAAAGTTTTTGCCATTCCGTCATATCGCATACGGGTTGCAGTTGCATATTGAAATGTTTCAGTGTGGACTTGTAGACATTGTAGACAATCGTAGTGGCATGCGGTTATTTAATCAGTGTATTTAAAGGAAGAGTTTTTAACATTTGTCGTTCCATAATAAAGGAAGTTAACAAAGTTTATTGTTGTGGATCAACCTAGTAATTGTCCGCATCCCATACCGTCAAATCATTGGAACAATTATTAATAGGCCAGTCGTCGTAGACAAAAAAATGGCCTTAAGTCCAAAAAAATTGCAGGAAGCTGAATTTTTGGTATGTTGTTAGGACATATTAGAGTAGTATTAAACCAAGTTTGCAGCTTCGAAATCCTTTAGCTTAACTTTTAAGAGCCAAAAAAATTCGAACTTTTCGGACTTTTTTCTGGTTTTGGCTTATAACTCGTCAAGGGTGCTTTTATGACGAAACGTCACCCACATCTGTATTAATGCAGATAAAATATCCCACAATTTAAGTCCAACCGCAGCTCTGTAAGTCCAATAGTTCCCGAGATATTGGACTTCAATACTTGACTTATTTCTCCAAAAAGTTAAAATTTCCGATTTTCGTCATCTTTCGGCTAGAATATTGGCTCTAATAATCATCCCACGGGGAAAGTCATAATAAACAAAGTTATAGAGCAGTTATTTAGCTTTAATCCAAGTACAGAACGAAGCCCATAGCCCCAATAGATTTCTAGTTATCGTTATAAACGAAAAGTTGGAAAAATCGGATTATTCAATAAACAGACCCAGATGAATTGCAGTCCTCTTATCCTATATATGTTAAAGAAAATGGAGGAATTACTCACTGACGATGATTATTAATGCATTGTATATAAATATGATTTCTTCGACATTGTTTTCAGCAAATATTGAACAGAGAAATTCCTTGAGTCCACTTCCTGCCATTATGGCACCGATGACCCCCATTAATGACATGAGGAGGTGAAAACCTCCAAGCTACCTTGACGAGCTGAGGATACTGGTGGCTCTCCACAATGTCTCGGGCTTTCAAGTACAGTGGTTGGTCGTAGGTCATAAAACAAGTTTTCTGACCGTACATGCTTCTTCTTTAACTGGCTTCCAAAAGTGATGTTAAAACAGTGTCGTAGTCGGTTGGGGGAGCATGGATAAAAGAGAGATATACAATCTTTGAACTTTTGTAAGGAAGATCTGCCGACGGGGGTAGCTCCGACATATTGTAAAAAAGCAAGTACTTAAAACACCACCACGATCGAGATTTAGACGATTTTTGTTTCAAACGTTCTTCACAGATCCGAATACGGCCAATTACAAACTGGATGTAGTGAGGAAGACCTTGGAGATAAGACAGGAGGAGGACAGAACACCCGCTGGGTCACCACTCGAAGTGAGAGCCTCACGAAAGTCCCAGTCCCTCAATGACTGACCAATACTCACAAACGGAGAGGCTTTCGTTGTCTTTACAGCAATACATACTTTCAAAAATATATTGGTATGCACTAACACATAAATTACACCTATTTATATACATTGCGTTAATAATCATCGTGAATGAGTAATTCCTCCTTTTCCTTTAACATATATAGGATAAGAGGACTGCAATTCATCTGGGTCTGTTTATTGAATAATCCGATTTTTCCAGCTTTTCGTTTTTAACGATAACTAGAAATCTATTGGGCCTATGGGCTTCGTTCTGTACTTGGATTAAAGCTAAATAACTGCTCTATAACTTTGTTTATTATGACTTACCCCGTGGGATGATTATTAGAGCCAATATTCTAGCCGAAAGATGACGAAAATCGGAAATTTGAACTTTTTGGAGAAATAAGTCAGTTTTTGAAGTCCAATATCTCGGGAAATATTGGACTTACAGAGCTGCAGTTGGACTTAAATTGTAGAATATTTTATCTACATTAATACAGATGTGGGTGACTTTTCGTCATAAAAGCACCCTTGACGAGTTATAAGCCAAAACCAGAAAAAAGTCCAAAACTTTCGAGGTTTTTTGGCTCTTAAAAGTTAAGCTAAAGGATTTAGAAGCTGCAAACTTGCAAACTTGCTTTAATAATACTCTAATATGTCCTGACAACATACCAAAAATTCAGCTTCCTGCAATTGTTTTGGACCTAAACATACCTGACGACTGGCCTATAAATGATTAAGCAGCAAATAGAATATAACGGCAACTTCGCCCATCGAGGATTAGGTGGACGCAGCTGTGACGTTACTGTCCCATAGATTTGAAAACACTTGCATCGAGACTAGGAAAGGTGCCTGTTTTGTCCACGACATTTAGAAACATTTGCGGGCGCGCGGTTGGAGGCGCCGCCTTCTAGACGGCCGTTCTCGACCTCGGCTCGGCTCACCTCTGGCGGGGCAGCCGGAGTCTAGGCGGCAGTGCATCTCGAGGTCGGGCACGGAGCGCGCGCCGTCCTCGGACAGCGGGAAGCTGGCGGCGCAGTCCTGGCGCGTCAGCACGGGCTTGCTGTGCGGCACCGCGCCGCCCCCGCCGCCCCCGGGGGCGGGCGCCAGCAGGCTCGTGGTCTCGTCGCCGCTGCCGTAGCCCGAGTTGAGGCTGGAGGGCTCGGTGGGCGGCGGCGGGGGCGGCACGGCCACCGGGGGCGGCGAGGCGGGCGGCGCGGAGGGCGCGGTCGTGGCCGGCGGCGGCGGCGGCGGGCCTCCGCCCCCAGGGGGCGGCGCCGCGGGCGGCGGCGGCTGCGAGCTCATGGCGCCGTCACGTCATCGCCACCCTGCAACACAGCGGGGGTGGGCGTCAGCGACTCTGCACTGGTGGCAGCTGTAAGTGCCGTGACGTACGTCAACGAGACTAAGTGTTTCAAGTGCGCAGTAATTTTACCAAGATCTGCCTTACGGGGGTTAGGACGTCAAGAGCGCAGACTTGAGCAACGAGAGGACATTTATACATCCACAAAACTTGGTCAGCATGACCTGGAAGGATTCAGGATTCACACATAGAAGTGGGAGTTTTAAAACAAAATGTAATTTTTTTCTAAATTTGCAAATGAAATTTATACATTTTTTCACTTTCAATTCGCTGCCTCTGTGGCTATAGATACACTTTTCTTCATAAGTAAGAGAAATTCTTCGATGATCTTACAAACCATACTTACAGGTGTATGAAACTGTAGAATTTTCCAAATATATTAAAAAATATGATAACAATTAAGTTTGTTATCTATAACGTTTCAGTTTTTTCTAAACATAAGATTTTATATGTAACAGCTCATTGGCCGGCTGCGGTGGCCGAAGGGACTGCGGCGCCGCGCCAGTCACGGTCTGCACGGCCACTACGGTCTGGGGTTCGAATCCCCCTCGAGCATGGATATTTGTGTAGTCCTTAGTGTTAGCTAGTTCATAAGTAGTTTGTAAGTTTAGGGACTGATGACCCAATAATTAAGTCCCATTAGCTCTACAAACATTTGAACATTTTTTTGATCAGCTCATTCAGTTCCTCATAAATTAAATAAATTCTAGAGTTTCAAAACCCTGTAAGTATCATTTGTATGCTGTATTAAACATATCGAAGAATCTCTCTTACTTATGAAAAAATTGTACCTTTAGCAACAATTGCAGCCAATTGTAAGTGCAAAAATAATGAAAATTCACTTGTAAATAAAAATAATTTCATTATGTTTTAGAATTTCCACTGCTTATGAGAGTGAATCCTGAATCCTTCCAGTCAGGCTGATAAAATATTGTGAATTTATTTGTAAAATTACAGACAGTGGAAATTAAAGAGTCCAGTCATGCCTGTCCTGCCTCAGGTCGGCCCCTTGACGTTACGACCTTCCTATCGGTACTCACCAATAAGAATTCGCCAATACATAACTGAAGGTAGTAAAAGGCTTATGGCTCGTTATCTCTGTTCACAGGGGTGAGTTATGTATGTTAGCTTCTAAGCCATAAACAGCTACCCAATCTGTTTAAACAAGATCAATAACTAATGTGTACTTCACCCAGCCTATCAATCTGTATATGATGACGTGAAAAATATATATTTAAACAAACGTAAATTAAAGCTCTGAATAACTAACAAAATTTGTTAATGTTTCGAGGAGAGTCATTGAAGGAGTAATTTTTATAAATGAAGTTTATTACTCTTTTTGAACATGAAAATGCGGAGGTGGTCCTACTTTATACATCGGTAAGTAACTGAATACTTCCTCAGCTATTGTTCGTGAGAGGCACAATAAGTATCACATGCACTCGAGAGTAAAAGTTACAAATTATCACAAGTAAATTAATGTAGTTCATCGAACATTGCAGTTCCAAATTAATCCGCGATTAATTACAGTATTTGTTATAAAACACAGTTTGTCATCACACGACTACACGATTGCTGAATTGTCACAGTTCCACAGCCCTACTACCGGCCATAGTTTACCAATTTTCACCAGAGACTAAGTTCTGCAGTTACAGTCCCGTAAACATTTTCTAAGTCCACACATGCCTATCTCTTCAAATCACAGGTTCGTAACGCGGCTTCAGATTGCCCAGCGTCACAACCTTTCACCACCACGTACAAGTTACGAGTCCCTTCCCAAGCGTTCGAAAGAATGCTCTCCCTGCTCCAAAAATTGTACCTTCCGCGCATCCTAACCCCTCATTTTTAAAATATTATTTCTCTTCCAAAATATTATACATTTGAATATCACAGAATTAAATACTTTGACCACCTCCCTACATATGTTGTTTACATTTAACAAACAAATACATTTTTAACGGTACTAAAATCGGTTGAGCCTGAAGCTCTTCGCTCAGGTAGCTATTAAACATGGCGTCTCACTGTTCAAATATACTGCCGCCGTCGAAATATAGTTACACAATTAATATTTCATTGATTGTGGCATTTTATACAAATATATTCAGTTCATGCCCACAAATGCTTATAATTGTTTATATATAAATTATCTGATGCATATCTACAATTTTTAGTCGGCCATGAAATATTTAAGTGTCAGTCTACAACATAAAAAGAACCAACGTTACTGAGAATAGTATGAAATATAATGAAATACATATATAAATGTCCTGCGTTTTTCTGGGTTCATGTTTTGTGTTTCTGTGGTGGAATCTGTCCTGACACGAGAATATTACTACCTCAACGAAAAGCAGAAGAAGAGAGTAAAGTAAAGTTTATGGAAAGAATACGGAAATAATGTGGTGCGTCTTTTAAGATAGGTAGCGTGGTACAATGATGCCCATTTGCTTCTTAAACTGTTATTGATAAACACTAAGTATCAATGATTGTAAATACAAGTTTTATAATATTGTTATTATACTACTGAAACTTATCGGCTTTTTATCTGTAAGGGATACTGATGTAATTACAGCATTCTCCCACGTCTCCTGAATGCATTCATTCAATTATATTTGCTGTATTTTCATTCCCTGATATGGATTTTTAGAATATTGTGTGTGGCTGTATTGTATTTCAGGTGCAGTATTGAATAGCCGCCCTCGCTCATCCAAGAGCGCCATTTCCAGTTTCCGAGCAGACTAGGGAAACCCTAACTACCTGTATTCCATTCATTAGGTCCAAACTGTTAGCAGGACCGTTGGGGAACCCAACAGCCTGACAAGACCCGCCTTTCACATGGAAACAATCAGCTTCCCCCTGTATCTGTAATGTCACAATGTGACCCCTTAAAAATTACGTCAGTGGAAATGCATGAGGAATAAATAACTATTGTAACAGGCTTTGGCTTCTTTTCAAATGGAAAGTTTGGAATATTGTTTTCTTATGTAGAATGCTGCTTATTTTGACATTTTTATTATTTATTCAAGAGAATAAAAAAATCTTTCATACGGGGGGCTTGAAATTAATTTGGAAATTAGGCACTGAAGGTTGGTGGTTTATGAATATTGCCAATCCTGAAGCTTCAAACGTCTTTTCCCCGTTTGTTCTTTTCATATATTAAGTACATTGCAAAACAGTTCTGTATTTTATCACTTATTGCACAACGTAATTAAGTCACTGTCCTGTTCAAATATTCTTCTTCAATGAAACACTGACTTAGATCAATACAAAATATAACTTCAAAAACTTATCCACTTTTTTAAAACGTCAGATACATTATTATAAAATCTATCTAATAAATTTAATTTTCGAAATTGTAGCACAATACATCTGAATATATTTTCAATAATAGTCGATTTACATAGACATAATGTTTATTGCCCTTAATATTGTATCAACTTTTAGTTCAGAATTAAATGTTAAACATTTATTATTCTCCAAAAAGGGAATTCTCGGTCCTACATCAATACTGTTACTGTTTTTCAATCAAATGCTGAACAATATGGCATAAATTTTATTCCTTTTAAAATGCACTTTATATACAAAAGATGACATGTGATGAAAAGTACTTGAAATTTGAATTCTAAAATTACCGCATAAATACCACATGAATAGTGGCTTCATTTTGTAATGTATTTGAAAATTTTTCTCTGCATAGTTTCCGAGTTATAAGTGTTAGTATCGTGTGATTTCATGAAAATAGGTTAACTTTGCTCAAAAAAAAAAAAAAAAAAAAAAAAAAAAAAAAAAAAAAAAAAAAAAAAAAAAAAAAAGAACAGTTGCGTTTACATTTCACAGCTGCGAGTTTGCCAAAGATATTAACTTAACGTCTACTTTTTATGACATAAATATGAAATCCCGCAGAAACTGTAAGGTTTCCTGCTGTCCAGTTTGAAATTGAATGACCCGTATGCGGAAGAATGATAATTTAAATATGAAATGCGCTTTAATTTTTACATGGTTAACCTTCTCCTGGGGGTACACTGAACCAGTGAAAACACGTGAGACACCGCCATTGAAAGTACCCTAAAGTCTATGAGGAAAGTGTTCCGAAACAAGTTTAATGAATATGATCCCAGTTCTTAAATATTTTTTACTCCACATGCTGACCAACTTATACTCTACGTAGTATGTTTTCCCCGTATCTAAACCACACGGCAGGTTGCCGTTTGAGATACTGTTTGAATTGCTTGGTGAATCGCTTCTGTATAGCCGGATCGATGCGTGCGACTGATTGCAGGCGAGATAGCCAGAAATTTATCGTCCGTGGGTGGAGAGTCCCGTGAGAACTTGATGGAGGACGAGCGCCTATTTCTCCTGCTCCTGCAGGAGACGTTCAGGAGAATCGTCGCAACAGGAAAATAACGCAAAACGCGGAATCCTTTCTGTAATGCGGTATTAGTGGCAAGCAGTCTTAAAGCTGCTGTCAGCTAACGGAACAATGACTCTGTATAAGGACAGAATTTGATGACTAAATACCGATTCGTCTATACAGTCATTTGTTTAAAACTGGAAGGATTAAAGTTTTATGATGAGACGGAGGTGGTCAGCTGTGAGTAGTCAGTAACTAACTGTTGCAGGAAACAGACTAAATGATTCGTGAAAAGCATCGTTTTGCAGTATCTTCAAAGTTGCGCAACTGTTCTCATATTTATAGGTACTTTTGGCATGTGATCGGAGCTAAAACTCTACGGTTGCTCGCACGGTTTCAAAACTCTTTTCTGGAAAGTAAAAAATCTTCAGATATACTAATACAGAAAAGTTGTACAGTAGAGCAACTTTACAAATAGCGTGGTTGCAAAGAACCATATAACTGTTGGAAAACATTAGGCGGAGATTAACATCAGTTTCGCAGTGTTCAAAAAATTACACTGCTTTAATAATATCTAAACGTTAAGTTTATCGTTGCTTCTCTTCAGAATAAGCTATGCATGATCGTAAGCACAGCTTGACACCATTGTCTTGACTTACTTACTTGACTTAGTTCCTGTCGTTCCCTCTGGAACATAGAGCCGAAACGAAATTTCTCCACCTGATGCGATTTCTGGCAAGTCTCTTCCCTTCACTCCCGGTTTTGCCATCCTCTGTAGCTTCTCTCTCGATCGTTCTTTTCCAGGTGTGTTTGGGACCACCGCGTTTCCTAACTCCTTGAGGGTTCCAGTCCAACGCCATCTTTTCAATATCTTCATCAGATTTTCTTAACGTATGCCCAATCCATTTCCATTTTCATTCCTTGATTTGTATGTTGATTGGTTGCTGATTTGTCTCTCTCCAAAGATCTTGATTTGTTATTATATTAGGCCATCTTACGTTTAAAATACGCCGGAGACAATGGTTAATAAAAACTTGGAGCTGGTTTTTGATGTGGTTAGTCACTTTCCAAGTTTCGCAACCATACATCAGAACAGCCTTCACGTTACTATTGAAAAGCCTGAGTTTTGTTTTCCTTGAAATGTTCCTGTTTCTCCAAATTGGGTACAGCTGGACAAACGCACCATTTGCTTTGCGGATGCGACTACGGACATCCTCCTCGGCGCCTCCTGTTGTCGTGACTATACTTCCGAGGTAGAGGAAAGATTGGATCTGCTCTACATCCTCTCCATTAATGGTCAGCCAATTGGTGGTGATCGAGTTTATTCACGTTTCTTTGGTTTTTCGAACATTTATCTTGAGGCCTGCAGCTTATCCTCTCTTTAACCAGGCCAATTTCTCTTCGATGTCTTGATATCGCTTTGCCATTAAGCAGATGTATGCGAAATCTAGATCTTCTAGCGTATCCCGCATCCCCCATTGCACACCTCTCTGCCGTCCCCTCGTTTCTCTCTTCATCACATAATCCAAAACCAAACGAAGTAATGTTGGCGAGAGAATACCATTGTTTTCTCTATATTTACGTGGTATATCCGAAGAGATGTTTCTGCCGAACAAATGATGCCAAGTCTAGTCTAGCTGTAGCTATGGTCGAAATAAGAATCAAAATATGACTAACGCCACATAGAAACATAGCTTAAATACGCATACGTCTACGTTGAGTTGTGGCGTCATCGTTCTGCGGCTGAGCAGTAGTGTATCTGGTCGACGCGGCAGTTTGGCGCGGGGATGGCCGCGTGGTCTGAGGCGCGATGTCACGTACTGCGCGGTCGTTCCCGCCGGAGGATCGAAACCTTCCTCGAGCATGGGTTAGAATAAGTAGTTTGTAGGGACTGATGACCTAAGCGGTTAGGACAAAAAGAACGTTGAGTAGTCACTAAGTTCGTAACATTTGTAGTTGAGATCTTGTGACTCAAGCTTGAAATATATTCTTCACAGTGTTATTTAGTGTCTATTCAAACTTCCACGCAACTGGTGTATCCACAGTTTTAGGGGAAACTACGATAACGGTGCTGATAAGGCGGCAGACGAGAATGGATCCCTTGAGTTTGCAAAGAAGAGTAGGTACCCAGTGCAGCACACTGCAAATATCTGCACATATATCGTGGTTAAAATATGATTATCCTTTCTAATAACGTAATGCTGCAAAACGTAGAATTCTAGACAATCGGCTAAGTATGGCGAAGCGTATGGCGTCTCATATTGTGCAGTGCTGAGCCTGTTTTCGTTTCATCCTATCTTTAAATTAAAAGTAAGGCACGCGAATTACATTTCAATGCGGACGATATTTTAAGCAGCACCAACAAGCTGCCAAACATCTTACGGCACCTTTGGATCGTCCACATTTGTTGATTTTTGTTGTTGTGCTCTTCAGTCCGCTGACTGGCTTGAAGCAACTCTTCATGCTACATTGTCTTGTGTAAAATTTTCATCTCCAAATGAGATCGGCAACCACAACCTTTTGAATCTACTTACTGTATTCGTCTCTTGGTCTCCCTCTACGATTTTTACCCCACATACTTCCTTCTATGTTGACGATTTCTTGATGTCTCAGAATGTGTTCCACCGACCTATCCCTTCTCTTAGTCAGGATATAACAGAAATTCTTTTTCTCCCAAATTCTGTTGAGCACCTCCTCATTAGTTAGTAATATACCAATATAATCATCAGTATTCGTTTGTATCACATAAATCAAAAATTTATTTAGTATTTAGTAGAAAGAACAATCATTTTAAAAGAATAGAAACTGGTGTACCGATACCAAACCCTATCCAACCCAAATTTTACGAATTTGTGAAAAAAAATTTGCACCTATTTCCATACATAATATTGGAATCTACGAGTATATATAAAAAATGATTTACTGTTCGTTAGTCCCGCTAAAACTCGAGAACGGCTGAACCGAATTGGCTAATTTTAGTCTTGAAATATTCGTGAAAGTTCAGGGAAGGTTTAAACGGTGATAAAATATGGAAAAGTTGTCCGGAAAATAGGAAAATCGGGAAAACCTGAAACAGCTTTTTCCATTGAGCTATCAATACCGTTCCTAAATGTACTTAACATTATAAGTTGATAACCAGTCATCCGAATGCGATACAATTTTGATCATTTGACGTTCAACGAATGATGAACGTTCGTATGAACTAAAAATTTGGGATAGTTACCCAGAAAATTTGAAAATTCGCGAGAAACTGAAAGAACTTTCTCAATTGGATATCAATATCATTGGTCAGATTGCCATAAAAATTTGTATATTTGACATTCGAAGCTAGAGTAACGTTCTTACGAAATAAAAATTAGAAACGTTTCCCGGAAAATTCGAAAATGCAGAAAAAATAGAGATTTTTCTATGAAATATCAAAACCATTTATCTGATTGCGATAAAATTTTGCACATTCGACTTTCAAAGCGATAGGGATGTTTGAGTGAAGTCAAATTTCGAAATAGTTGGCCAGAAAATAGGAAAATTTGTGGAAAACTAAAAGAGCTCTTTTCTTTGGGATATCAATATCATTCGTACGATTGCGATACCATTTTGCACATTTGACTTTCAAAGCAAGAGCACACACATATTAGCAATTGCGAAGCATTGCCGGGACGACTAGTGATGTATATATGTTTCCTTTACCACAGCTAAAATCATTTTCAAACTGTTTACTAGTAATTTAGACATTTGAAAATAATTTATTAATAAATCTTTCAAATAACTTTGTTTTCTTCACCTTGATATAATATTTCGGAAGTGTTGCTGTGTGTACTCTAACTCAGACACCAAGAAACAATCCACATTTGTCAACGAATTGTAGCCTAATGCGGTCTGTTTCCTGGAAGTAATGCGAGTGTTGTTTATAATCTGTGAACAAAAGGTTTGGCCTAGAGAAAGGGATAAAGATGACGGTGAAGTATGACGTTAGTGATCTGGAAACGATTGATGTATTTCCTGTGGTCCACCACAGACATCTACATTATGAACAATTAAGTTTGGAACTTGCTTCAAATTTGGCGGTAACGGTGGCAAGGGATCACAAAGTCATCTCTTACACTAAAGTAAACTAAATAACAAAGCGAGTAAACAACGTTATTCACAGACTTCGTTACTACCATGATTTGATTTACAATTCTGACAACATAATTAACCTAAATAATGTTGTGGCATTGTATGCCAGTGTTACTGAAAATCAAACATTTAAATATGAACGTCGGTAATATATGATTTTAGGTAGCGTTGTTGTGGCATTTCTACCATAGCATCTGACTAGTACTTATGGTACACCTTGCTAGCATTTCAATTTTCGATGGTCACTTCTTATGAAAGTTGGAGATTATAATCCTTTTTAGGAAACATAATATCAGGCTTATTGATATGAAAATTTCTATACTCCTAACGGATACGTATTACTCTATTTTTGTTTGGTGTACACGTGTACAGATTTCGAAGTATATAATTTTCGTTTGCCTCATTGTATAATTAGTATTAAAAATCGGTACCTTATACTTTGTTTTTATATATTAATATTTCTTTCACTTTCCTACTGTACTAGGCCTACATGAAGTCAGCAGTCTTTTCTAGCGATGGTCCCCCACATGAGTTCATCCAGGCCTGGCTTTGAAGTGTCAGTTACATTGACAAAAACGTCGTTTAAGAGGATGATTTGCAGAGTATTTTGTACGAATGAATGTATGATAACTATTATTACTATGATACCATATCGAGACGTGATTCAGAGCTAAAGTATATTGCATTCTTATCAAAACTTTATAGGGCTGAAAATAAACAAAACTGTTTTGTTGTATTTGCTTTGATGTACTTTGTTTCATTAAGGTGTTCTAATAAGCCAACAAATTGTTCGAAATAAATAAAACTTGCGGAACAAGAACAGTTTATTTGGTTATGACCTTAAATATGGAATTGTTCTAACAAGAACTGACAAAAGACTCTTTACGAAAGACATGTGCCAACCTTCGAAGTACTGTGAATCCATTCTTTATTTCTTATGTCAATTATATATTTTTGTGAACGCGGAAGAAAAATATAATTTACCCCTTGCACATAAAAGCTTGTGTTACGATTGGGCATCTTGTGTCCGGTTCTCACGACCAGGTTTCTTAATCGAAGTGGGTAATTAAACACCAAACGCCGTCGGTCGCGTTAAGTGGATTCAGTTAGGTAGCGGAAATGACAGGCGACTCTCTGTGTTCAGTTTATACCCCGCCGTGCCTCCCGGGAAACATTTTATGGCTGATCTTTGAGGCGGTCGAGAAGAACAGAGCGAGCCGTGGTGGTGGTTGGCTTCTTCTCAAAGTTGCAGCTGTCGGCTGACTTCTGGAAAGAGTCTGCGAAGTTTCTCTTGACACCGGTTACAGCTGAAACAGGAAATCGAGACGTCAAAACTTACAAACTGGTCAATTTAGCAACGCCGCTCCCAAAGGAGGCAACAGAAGGAGTTTGACGCTGTGGCGCTGGAATAAATGAACTGTTTGGATTATGCGTACACACACACACACACACACACACACACACACACACAGAGAGAGAGAGAGAGAGAGAGAGAGAGAGAGAGAGAGAGAGAGAGAGATTGAATGAAAGCCAATGTACTTCCTTCTGGTTTCGCTATCTGCAAATGCAATTACACCTCTATGCTAACGCACAGTACCAAACTGATTTCTTGAGATGTTAAAATTATATAGGAGTTTCTTATCTCTGGTATAATCCAGGACAAGTTAGATGAACATCAGTGTGGGTTTACGCCTCTTAGAGGCTGTCAGAAGCGGATCTTGAGCTTACGGGAGGTAATGGAAAAGGGCTATGAGTGGAACAGAGAATTGTATCTATGTTCCATAGATCTAGAAAAGGCTTATGACCGTGTTCCTAGGAGGAAGCTACTCTCAGTTCTACAAGATTATGGTATAGGTGGCAAACTTCTGCAGGCAATTAAAGGGCACTACGTAGACTGTGCAGTAGCGCTTAAAGTAGATGGCAAATTAAGCTCATGGTTCAGGATAGTTTCAGGAGTAAGACAAGGCTGTAACCTGAATCATATGTTGAAAACAGTAGACTGGCAGGGCGGAATTAGAATAGGTGAAAACAAAGTAAGCAGTCTCACATGTGCGGCTGACTTAGTTGTAATGGAGATTCGATTGAAAGGTTGCAAACTAATATTTCAGAGCTCGATCAGAGGTGCAAGGATTATGAAATGAAGATCAGCATCTCCAAAGCGAAAGTAATGTCTGTGGTAAAGAGATTTAAACAGATTGAGTGCCAAATAGGAGGAACAGAATTAGAACAGGTAGACAGTTTCAAGTACCTGGGATGTATTTTCTCACAGGATGGCAACATCGTGAAAGAACTGGAATCGCGGTGCAGCAAAGCCAATGCAGTGAGTGCTCAGCTAAGATATACTCTCTCCTGCAAGAAGGAAGTAAGTACCAAGGCCAGGTTAGCAGTGCACCGCTCTATCTTTCGAACAACTTTGTTGTATGGGAGTAAAGGTTGGGTGGATACAGTTTACCTTATTCATAAGGTAGAGGTTACATATATGAAAGTAGCAAGAATGATTGCAGGTACTAATAGATGGGAACAATCGCAGCAGAATGTCCACAATGAGCAAATCAAAGAAAAACTGGGAATGATCACCATATATGAAGCAGTTAGAGCGAACAGACTGTGATGGTGAGGTCATGTTACACGCATGGGAGAAGCAAGGTTACCAAAGAGACTCATGAGCTCGGCAGCGGAAGGTAAGAGGAGCCGAGGTAGACCAAGAAGAAACTATTCAGATTCGATGCAGAATGATTTTGAAGTAAAAGGCATAACATCAGACGAGGCATGAATGTTAGCATTGAGTAGGTGATCATGGAGGAATTTTATTACAGATACTATGCTCCAGACTGAACGCTGAAAGGCATAATCAGTCTCTAATGATGATGATGATGATGATGATGATGGTATAATCCATTCGTTGGTTGCACCAAAAAGTAATCTCTTATCAAAACACTGCACCTTTTATGTGATCGACGTCTCGGAGAGGCAAGCCGAGACACTTATTTATCAGCAACTGTACGTCAATCCATGCTATTAGTATGTTCCAGAAAGGTGCGCCCAAACACAATGGACGTTAACTTGGGTTTTGTTGATCACAGAGATGAAAGGTCAAATGTTTTATATAGCTGTTGGTGTAGCGACCATTCGAATAAATATCGTAATAACTGTCATACCGTAGCTGTCCTACAGTACAGAGTCGAAAAGTAATCATTACACATTTCTTCCATGCCAGGAAACTGGAAGATACTGTTTAGGGTTTGTGCATTGGGTGGATTGTAGGATGAAGTTCAAACGGGTTACAAAAGTACCATCTGTTCACAGGCGATTCCTAGGAAAACCCCGTAAACTTGCGATCTAAATTCCAAAACTGCCAAACGTTAGTTGGACACAACTGTTGACCGCTAACTTTCGAAACTTTATCGTATGCTTTTAGGAAGATGTTCTCGGCGAACGCTGAAACTTCTCGTCGTTATTCCTTTATGAGGTCCGTATATTCAAAGTTACTGTAGCTGTGCAAGTAAAATATTCACACAATATTGTTCGACGCTCAAATGTAATTTAAACTGAGGTAGTTAATAAATGGCAATGGTTCTGTCGTCATCACAAGTGCTTCTACTCACCATCAATGAAACTTGAAGAAATGTCTCCCTCTAAGCTCACGTGTCCTTAAACGGGCTGTCTGGACCTAAAAATTTTCGATGGTGCCACGTGTCGGAATAGCCCCCTTACAAAAAGTATTTTGATACAAAAAACTCTATATATTCTAAAATCGTTTATTTTTTGTATGCTGTCTGTGCTGCATATTTTTTTTTTTTTAATTTCATTTTATTATATATCTATACTAGCTTAAAACCGCGGCTCCGCTCGCGTGTTGGTTGATTATGATAGATAAGCTATCTTTCAGTTGTGTGCTATGAGACTGGTTTTGAAGGATGAAATGAAATACAATACCTTCTTTAGAAACAAACATTTTTAATCAACATTATCAGCAAAGTAAGTAGTGTAGATAAAAGCACACATAAAAATGCACTCGTTTCGAAGAATTCAATCGTGAAATTCAACAATAATGATTGTAATAATATCACAGATGTAATATCACTTGATGTAATGCACGAAACATCAAATCTATTTCTTTAAAGAGATTTATTAAAATAATTTTTTCACTGCTTTATTTATTCATTCTTATATGTCATTATTCGTATGCTTATCCTTACAGAGAAAAAGCTGAAGACATTGCAGCACGCATACACCAAAGATATGGTCTGTGGCATCACGTTTCGCTGTATGTAACCTCCTTGCTATAGAGTAGCAAACGTCATCGCTGGCGTTCAGTCCGAATTTTTTTATATAATATGACGACTTTCAAGCACCATATCTTCCACACCCTTATAGCTATCGCCATGGAACTGCTATGGTGTACAACGGGAGACTTCGGACAACAATTACACACAGACCATTCGTTTGCGTTCTGTAGTTTTTGCTACAGATCGAAATATTAACAGAAACACACGTAGAATTTTATATACACCGATAACTTTCCATCCCAATATACTTTACCCTTTTATCATTATCAATCCTCAAGAAACAATGCAACGAATAAAACCGTTTTCAGAGTAATTGTTGTGCCACATTTCTCGTTATATTATTCAAATTACTAAATATCTATCAGCTCGCTATAAACCCGTGCCTAAAACCTTCCTCAGGTATAAATTAATAACTGTACAAATATTTAAGTCTCTGCGTCTTTTCGTTCTGACGTCATAAGCGTACACCGAACAGACAGTCACATTAATATATATAGATAAATAGCTATCCGATCACTATGAAACTGTGCCTAAAACCTTCCTCGGGTAGATAATAGTAACTGTACACATTTTTAGCTCTTTATGCCGTGTGGTTCAGACGTGATAAACGTACACCGAACAGACATTCACATTTATATATGTATAGACTTCAGTTTAATTAATGCAGGATTGGAGGCAATTTCGTGCCAACTTTTTATTGCGCTCACTTGTTTGTTTTTTACATGTATCAAAGTGTATGTGAACGTGTCGAAGTATATAAACAGATTGTCAAAACTTGTCAGGCCCGTACAGAATTCATTTAATAGGAACAGCACAGTTTGCGGTGGCTGGAAGAATGGAAACAACTGAAAAACGCTCCGGTAAGAGCACAAAAATAGTTTCGTCCTTAAAAGATTAGCAGAAAAATGTTGAAGCTGCTGTGCATCAAGCCTGTTTCCGTCTTCCTCCACAAACGGTTTGTCATGTCCACATTTTCGCAACGTTTTTGTGCTGCAAGAGAGTAGCAGGAAGAGAGAGAGAGAGAGAGAGAGAGAGAGTGGAAGAGAGAGAGAGACAGTGACAAAAGGGAGAAAAAAGGGGAGCAGGGGCGACGATGGTGGAGAGACAACAGCGCCACACAGCGAGGCGTACGCAGCCGCTATAGAGAGGAGCAGAATACGAGCGCAGAGAGATCCCTGAAAACGGTCCTCCTACTGAACACACCAAAGTCGGTAACGACATCGTTAGAGGGAGTAATGATACCTTGGATGCACGTCCGGGACACAATTGATTACTCCATTCACCTCGATAACTCCAAGAATCTGTTAAGACCAGCAACACTAGAGCAGAGGGCCTCATTACTTTTAGACTGTGTTCGTATCGTCTTTAGTTCTATGCATAGTTTGATGGAGCTTTCTCAGGTGTCAGCGTCTACACCTCACGATAATTACTGTGAGCTACATCATACTTTAGAGCCTGATCACCTTCTCATCTCGTGCAATTAGATTAGATTAGATTAATACTTGTTCCATAGATCATATATACGACATTTCGTAATGATGTGGAACGTGTCAGTTTAGTAAATGTTGTCTGTACTTGACAATCAATATTTTAAGGAATATTTTTTTATTAAGTTTTATCTAAAAATTCATCTACATTGTAGAAGGAGTTGCCATTTAGAAATTCCTTTAATTTCTTTTTAAATACTAGTTGGCTATCTGTCAGACTTTTGATGCTACTTGGTAAGTGACCAAAGACTTTTGTGGCTGCATAATTCACCCCTTTCTGAGCCAAAGTTAGATTTAACCTTGAATAGTGAATATCATCCTTTCTCCTAGTGTTGTAGCTAGACACATTGCTATTACTTTTGAATTGGGTCGGACTGTTAATAACAAATTTCATGAGTGAATATATATATTGTGAAGCTACAGTGAGTATCCCTAGATCCCTAAATAAATGTCTGCAGGATGCTCTTGGGTGGGCTCCAGCAATTATTCTGATTACACGCTTTTGTGCAATGAATACTTTTTTACTCAATGTTGAATTGCCCCAGAATATGATCCCATATGAAAGTAGTGAATGAAAATAGGCGTAGTAAGCTAATTTACTGAGATTTATATCACCAAATTTTGCAATGACTCTGATAGCATAATTAGCTGAACTCAGACGTTTCAGGAGATCTTCAATACGTTTCTTCCAATTCAGTCCCTCGTCAATGCTAACACCTAAAAATTTTGAATATTCTACCTTAGCTACAGATTTATGTTCAAAGTCTAAATTTATTAATGGTGTCATGCCATTTACTGTATGAAACTGTATATACTGGGTTTTATCAAAGTTTAATGGGAGTCCATTTGTAGAGAACCACTTAAATACCAAATCGATACCTTGAAGTTTATATCAGACATGTTCACATGATGTCCTCTCACTGTCTGTGCAAATTATTTGAAACTAGGGTCAGTTCCCGAAGTTACCGTAATACTTTTTTTTTTCATTCAACTGTTACACAATCTCCTCATCTCCCCTGTCCATTTCACTTTCCTTTCCATGTCGTTCAATCCTCATGGCGTCATATCTCCTGAATAATATGTCCTACATATGCTACGAACAAATTTGGTAGTAAATCGATACCTTATGCATGATTGGGGGTTTCATGAATTTTATTCTTTAAAAAAAAAGGTAAAGCAGTCAACAATCCGAAGATTGGTTTGAACACCACAGTGCTTTACTACGCATGGTCCTGTTTGGAGGTTGTATGCCGTTGCCTTCCTCCGACCTTCGAACTTCGAACAGCCAGTTATAGGGGGACCTACAGTTTAATGTGGGTTCCGAACCACGGTTCTACTCGGTATTTTTCACTTGAGCAATACTGTCAGGGGTGAAAGAAGTGGAAAGTGACAGATTAAAAAGCCTAAGACCTGGCGGAGATCGAACCCGCGACCTTTGTATTTGTAGTCTGGCTCTCTTCCACTGTGCAACCGAGGCGCATATTATTGTTTATGACCGCATATTTCAGTAACTATGCGTCGTAATAAATTGTAATGTCATGGCTTAGTTTTAATGTATGAATAGCGGAAAAGTTAAAAGCGATAGGCAAATTTTCTTTCATCTTTTTTGCGGGAGGGAAGGGGCGGGAGGGGGCGGGATGGGGACGGGAGGCGGGGGGGGGGGGGGGGGGCAGAAAGAAAATTATATCTAAAATTTGTTGCAAAATCCTAAGGCTGTCATTCTTAAATAGCTGATGAATAAAGCCCGTCATTCTATCTACTAAACATTGTGTCTTATTTGGTTCTTATTGTCTCAGCTATTGCTGCTTCACGGTAAAAAATACGTGTTCTAAGTTTGGTTGGAATAGGTCCATTAGTTTACAACGAGATCTAGAATATCGTCGCAGGCATTGGCAGTTTTCCCAAATTTCATTGTTTATGGCGTCAATATCCTAAATTACGCGTCGCAGGTGGTTCTTGCCCCAGCAGTGGTCGTACCCGGGGCTATGAAACAAATTAAGTAGATTGGTAGAAATCATTCGAATGGTGTAGGAGGAAATGTGGAACACACGCGAACCAATGCGCACCAATGCGTTTCTGTTATTAGTACAGATAGTGTAACGAATACTTATTACAGATATTTTTAAAATAACATTATAATAAATTCAGCAGGCACTAGAATATTAATTCTTCAGCTGAATACGAAATTATGCAACAGGATCTTCTTCTACAGGTGCGGTATTTTTTCATACAATATAATCTAGGTTATTCAATTTGTACATTGAGCAAGCTATAAAGGAAAGCAAGGAGAAATTTGGAGAAGGAATTACAGTTCAGGGTGAAGAAATGGAAACTTTACGCTTAGTTGATGATATTGTAATCCTGTCAGAGACAGCAAAGGACCTGGAGGAGCAACTGAACGGAATGGACAGTGTGTTGTAGTACATATATGTACATATATGATGACCATTAACAAGAGAAAAACAAGGGTAATGGAATGCGGTGTTAGAAAATACGGCGATGCTCAAGGAATTAGGTAACGAATCAATAAAAGCGGTAAATGAGTTTTTTTACTTGGGCAGTAAAATGCCACCACCATGCATGCTTAATTTGCTCATAATTACCATTTCCACATTGTTGCAATTCGGCAATCCAATTTATTTATCAAGTTTTGGAATAGGACCAGAGAAAGTTGGGTCATAAAGCGTCACCGAGAGAAAATTATAACTTGTGAGTACCTTCACCTACAGTTTTCTTATCTATGCCCAAATGTAAAATAGCATAACGTGATTGTTACTGGCATTTGCTCTTCTTTGTATACAGATAACCATGATGATGTGGCTCTAATCCCAGGAAAATAGTAGGTTGAATAAACAGCTGAAGCGGTTTCCATTCAATATGACTCAAGTCTACAGCTGCGGATACCAACAACGCATAATTTGTTAAAGTGGAAACGTTTACAAGATGTAGTCACTGGGTGTCCATGCACCAGTGTATATTAAGATGATACGAGTGACAGGCGGGACATCTCCCACTTCAGATCACTTCCTCTAATGTTTTCTCTTAAGCTGCCATTCCGTTTCTGTGTTTGCTTTTACTTTCAGATCGTCGTCAAAGCATCATTTAACTTTATTTGTAATACTATATTTCTTTACCCCTTACTTTCATGATATACTGGAAAATGGAAGGCA
The DNA here is from genome assembly GCA_026315105.1 of Locusta migratoria. Classification (NCBI taxonomy): domain Eukaryota; kingdom Metazoa; phylum Arthropoda; class Insecta; order Orthoptera; family Acrididae; genus Locusta; species Locusta migratoria. Next base: position 40,402,655 of record CM048749.1, read on the forward strand.
CATGCTCAAATACCCCTTCCATTAGATTTGTGATTTAATCCGCCTTATGAAAGACACCTTGTTTTGTTTTAATACCGAGACATGTTTCGTCACTTTTTGTGCCATCTTCCGAGGGTTTTTGCCTTTTGTTTTGTGAAGCGTAATATAAAACAAAATAACGTGTAATTTTAGAGTTCGTCCCCTTCCGTTTATTGGCAAAGTAAATGCTAAAAATCAGCAACAGTCCATTAACCAATGTCAAATTTTTTAAAGTGGAATGTAGGAGATTTTATTTCTCACTATGTCACTAGTCAAAAATAACAGAGTTGATGATGTGTAAATTCAGTCATTCCTCGAAAGTAAAGCAAGGCATTGCCATCTTTGCCTAATTTTTCATTCTTATATTGGTGTAAGTTCTAGATTTGTCACTCTATCGTGAATCTTATTTTCTCTCGTACATTACTAATATCATGAAAATATTATAACCCTTGTACGTGGGACTGCAATAATTTCTAATGTGGAACAGTCACGATTTTCCCAAAACTTACAGTCTGACATTTCCTGCTTTCAACCTCCAGCTTGTGTTGTGTAATTATAGGACATAGGCTACTTAATTTTCTTCTCTTCGCTGTTCAAACTCGTTGAGAGTGTTCGTCTGCAATTGGGGAGTGGTGCAAATGCAGCTCTCAGCTGTGTCACCAAACTGACTGAGGAGTATCAAACTGAAAACGGGGCGGAAATGTATACTCCGTCGAGCAACTTTCTCAGTTGGATTGCATCCGAGAGGACTGGCGTCGTCTAAAGAATATTCCCCCACCCTCTGTTAGCCCTCGGGCCCGGTTAAGTAGGGAGCCCAGCGAGAGGAGCTCTGTTAAGTGATTGAAATCGATAAGGGGAGTAAGCAGCAGAGGTACTTGCTGCTGGCTGTAGTGGACCCGTATTCATAAGGTCTTTCCCGCTCGTCGTTTCAGTTTATTACTTAAAGCTGTCAGCGTATTCCTCGAGGGAGGTCTCTGCTGACAGACACTGCTGGAAAAAAGAGAAGATTCTGTCAGTGAGGAGGCTTCGACATTGCGAAGAAGAGTAGTTGGAGAATTCCTTGGATTATGGAATACCGTACTGTGAATACCGTACAGATTTCCTGTTCACATCTACGTCTCCGTCTACATAAATACTCCGCCAATCACATTTGAGTGCATGGCGGAGGGTTCGTCGAATCGCTTTTATGATATTTCTCTACTGTTGCATTTTCTAATAGAGCCCCGGAAAAACAAACACTTGAATATTGTCGTTTTCGATCTCATTTGTTTTGGTAACATTATAATATTTCACTCTGTAGTTGGGTGCCAAAAAAAATTGTTCGTATTCGGAAGAGAAACTTAGTAAAATAATTTCGCAAATAAATCTCGTTGCAACAAATAACGCCTAAGTCTTGCATCATTACTGTAACGCTCTCTTCCCTATATCGCGATAATAAAAAACGAGCTGCCCTTCTGATCTTTCTCCATACCGTCCGACGGTCTCGTGTGGTTAGCAAACCACAATGCGCAGAAATACTCCAAAACGGGACGCACAATTGTGGTACAGGCAGTTTCTTTAGTAGAACTTTGCATCTTCTGTTTTTCCAATTAAATGTAGTGTTTGGTTCGCCTTAACTACAATGTTTTTCATGTGTTCTTTCCAATTTTAGTTGATCGTAATTGATGTTCCTAGGTATTTAGATTTGCCTGATTTATCTTGTAAATGAAGTTTAACTGTTTTCTTTTAGTGCTCATATGAATGACTTCACACTTTTCATTGTGTACGTTGAATTGCCCATTTTTACACGAACAGTGTAAAAGAGCAGCTCATATTGTCTCCTAAATCGTTTGTACAGATATCACTTCGATTTTAGTCGGCTTCGTTCCATCATTTACTGCGTACTGAGTCCATTCTGAGAGGAAATCATGAATCCAACAGCAAACCAGAGGATATTCCGTAGGGACGCAATTTGATTAGGAGCCACTTTTCGGAAATATAGAAATGTAGAATCGATATGAGATCCCTTGTCGATATCGATCATATCATGTCACTATAAGAACTAACTGTGTTTCACAAGAACGACACTTTCTGAATTCGTGTTAACCACGGGTCAATAGGACATCTTCAAGAATGTTGAGAAGTTTGTAAAGCTCATGGAGGAAACTGCAGTGGTCATCGGCCCCCATGTACATAAACTAAGAACAACACGTAATCCCATGCTCGACGCAGGACTCGAACCTCCGACCGGGAGGGGCCGCGCAATCCGCGGGAAGGCGCCTTAGACCGCGCGGCCGTTATTGTGCTGCAATAAGGCGCCCTTTTCGAGACACTTCACAGTGCTCGAATAACGCTTCTTATTGGTAGCGCCAGCAGCATTTTACGAAGTAAGTCCAAGTAGCTGCAAATCTTTTTATAATATTTAGCAGGATAACTCTGCTTGTTTCGGCGTATTGTCATTATCAACTGTGCATGTAGGTGATGTAGGTGTTTTTTTTTAAATAATGCTTACGTCTTATTGAAGCATGGGTGTCGAGAGGGGGATGCACTTGCACCCCCCCCCCCCCCGGCGCTGGAAAAAAACACGCAGAAAGAGATGGAGAACTAAAATTTTATTATTGTGTAATAAAAATATATTTATTCCAGCATAAGCTTTGGTGCAAATTACTATCTAAATAGATCCCCTAGGCGTCTGGTCTGTTGTCCAAAAGTATTCATCATCTTTTCAATGCATTCGGTGTCCTATTCTGTGAACAGGGAACTTCTACAGAGCACGTATCCTAGCGTCAGCCACTGTAGAGAGATTCCACGTTTCGACACGTCGTAGAGTACTAAATGTACGCTCTATGCTACATGTCGTCGCTGAAATATTTAGGCCAATCTTTATTACCCTGCTAACAGATGGATAGAACGGTGTGGCTTGTGCAATCAAATCTGCATAATCGACAGACGTTAAGCTAAAATTACTCGCATCGTTTGACTTACACAGTTCGTACCACGTCGGAGCTTCAGGAACAAAATCTTAAGAAGTTTCCGCAAAGGTTCCGTATATCTTATGCAGTGACTATAAAAGTAGATTTAGCAAATTTTCTTAAATTTTCGGGATGCAGCTACTTAATCGAAAATGCTTTATCGCGTGTAGATAAAACCCTGTCTTTCAGGGAGGAGGTGATAGTATGGAATGAAGATAGATATTCTGAAGATGTCTTCCACACTTTCAGATGATTGATTTGATCTGTAGATTTGTTTTGACATCAATCGATGATGTTTTAGTTCAACCCGTAGTTCCTTGCAAATTTTGAATCTTTCTTAAAGATGTTTCTAAACTATGTCGAGGCATTATAATTGTTAGATTGAATTACATCTGTTTATTTGTGTGATCGTGTACTGCCTTAATGTTCGTATTTACTTGTTGCAGCTGGTTGCACATGGGTTCAAGTTTGGCAGAATACTCAACACATATACGTTGGAATTTTGCAGTCGTGTGGAACTAATACGCCGTGGTTTTACTTTTAGAGTTTGATGAGTTGAAGGTCTTTCAAAGCTTGTACAATATTAATAAATAATTATAATATTATGTACTCGAGAAGAAAATGTAATGCATTTCTCTCTCAAGATATCTTTCAGATTAGCTGGATTTGAATGCTGCGTTACTGGACCGGGGATTCGACCAGGAATTCTTAAAATTACGGCTGTTAATGTCAACCAATGGTGTCTTATTTTGGACATGTCCCAAAGAAGAGAAACCATATCAATAAATGCAAAAAAGATAATTTTGTAACAGTAAGACAGATTGATGATAGGGACGATAATGACGAACTGTTGCCATCCACAACTTCATCGACAGTGCTGTCTAGCGGATGATTTCAGAGTTTTGCAGAAAAACGACACTCACCAACACATTGAGGGGTACGTAATGGTCGTGTAACCAAACGTTCATCCAGATATATTTGCTCGAGCCAGGTACCTTCCTTGTTAGTGTTCCCCGTGTTAGGCCCTGTTTACAGTTGGTAACACTGGGCCGGCCGCAGCTGTAGTGCCCACCCTGGCGCGGCCTGTTTCCTGACCCACTCGCCCCCCCCCCCCCCTCGTCGCGGCAGTACCAACCTTGCCGTTCCGTGCCGCGTCGCGATGGCCCGCTATGAGATATACATTTATCAAACATCGATTGCCTCCCGGAATACCCGGCTGCGCCCTGTCACGGCCACTGTGCACTGCCCGCTATTTCAGTCGCCGTGTCCGCGGTGACACACGTGCGGCGCATCCCAATGTCGAGCTCTCACGTGACGTCACGTCCCGACTTGATTTGCGACCTCGCCTCCTGCATGAATAACCTCGGAAGGCAGTGGGAGACATTGCATTTTCCCTGGTAGCGCATTCCTTCACGCTACTGTCGTGTGGTACAACTTGGCCCAATGAAGACCTATGTTTTTATCGCGGGATAGTGCGTCACAAGCCAGATGGTCGTAGGACTGTACGCCTTTCAGCGAAAGACTAGGAAGTTGCACTGGTCACCCCAATTGTCACGAAAGACAAAAAGAGTGATCCGCAAAATTACAGACCTATACCCGGGCCGCTGAAACATTGCACTTGACGTTTCGCGTTACGGCGAGTTAAGTTGGCTACACTGCTTTAGCGACGTTGCAACACTAGCCTCTACACACACAGCAGACGAAACGGTTTTCAATTGCATCTCGTAAATGTAAGCTATTGAGTAATAAAAGTGCATATAATAATTCGTTCTTGAGCAGCAATTAATTAACGGCATATTAATGGAACCAGAGCACAACAATGCACACGCTTTCAATAACGGAGCAAGGCAATATAGAAAATAAGCATTGGATCACGACAGATACGAAATAAACAATAATCAAGATAGTATCTTTTCTCTCTACGTTTTATAATCAATGATTTTCACTCACCAATTTACGGCGACAACGGTAGAATTACATCCAGCTCCCCATCTTGACTGTTGTCGTCGCTGCCAAAATCATCATCACCAAGACAAATCATTAACTTCTCATGATCCATTCCATTGTTTGCGCAGCCACGATGGCAACAGCTTCATGCAACAGCTTTTCCACCTCTGTTATTGTGAAAGACTTATTGTTCCTTAAGTAATTCCTCATGTCACTCCACACCAATTTTATAGGGTTAAAACGGCAGTGAAATGGGGGGCAGATTTATTTCATTGTGACGCTGCTCCTTTGCGATTTCGTCTACTGCATATGTGGGTGTAATAGGCTTATTTTGTTTCACGAGCGAATATAGAAGCAGTTTTGACTTTGACATATCTGCAGCAATATTTCTTTCCTGTAACCACTGCACCATAATTTCTTTCCGATCGTTTGAAGCGAGAATGAACATCCTGCTCAGAGCATAAGCTTCGAAGTTTCTATTCAAACGAAATTGAGAAGTTACTCAGAAAACGTCACTATACAAACGTCTTTTCTGTGACATTATCCAATTAGTTGAACTCGGAAAGTCAAGTTAAACCACTCACAGCGAAAAAAGCACACACAACATAAAAACGCGGTAGACACGGTACACAATGTTGTTTACGGTAGCACTGAACAACGCTGGCAACGCAGGAACGTTGACGTCACGGCACGTGATCACTGGAAGCGTTTATCGCGCTGTGATTGGATCGTTCTTGGCGACTGGCGCCTCGCGCTTCTTGCTCTTCACTTGTTATTTGTAAACGTCAAGTGCAAAGTTTAAGCGGCCCGGATAAATGTTCCTTATCTCGTTTTGCAGCACGATATTAGGACATATACCTCATTTGGAATACGACTTTTTAAGAAATAAGTCCACGTAGCACCAAATTTTTTTATTTGCTTGTATTATAATATTTAACACGATAAGCCTCCTTGCTTCGCTGAACTACTATTGTCAAGTGCTCATGTAGGTGTTTATAACAACGATTAGATTACATTAGTTTTCCGTTCCGTAGGTCCATGTTGAGGGGATCCTCGTGGATGTAGAACATGTCAAGAAACAAAAATTACAAGCCGAATAATGTATAATACTAATAATATAAATACAGATACATACATTTTTATGTGTTTATTCCTTCATTTTTAAGCTGATAATATAATAATACTAATATAGTATGAATACCGATACATGCATCATTTGGTACAATTTAGAAATTCACTAATGGAGTAGAAGGAGTTGTCCACTAAAAAGTCTTTTAGGCTCCTCTTAAACTGACCTTTATTTGTAGTTAAATTTTTTATACTTGATGGTAAATTATTGAAAATGTTTGTTCCTGAGTAGTTGATCCCTTTTTGAACTAAAGTAAGTGCTTTTAAGTCCTTGTGTAAATCATTTTTATTCCTAGTATTGTATGTATGAACTGAGCTGTTTGTTTGGAAAAGGAATATATTATTTATGACAAATTTCACTAAGGAATAAATATACTGAGAGGCAGTAGTTAATATACCCAGTTCTTTGAAGAGGTTTCTACAGGACGTCCGTGAATTTACTCCACAAATAATACGTATTACACGCTTTTGCACTCTGAAGAGTTTTGACTGACTTGAAGAGTTACCCCAAAATTTTATACCATATGACATTATGGAATGAAATAAACAAAGTATCCATGCTTTGTTATTTTTATCTCCTACGTCTGATAACACTCGTATTAAAAATACTGATTTGTTGAGTCGTTTCTGCAGTTCTGTGGTGTGCTCCTCCCAACTAAATTTGTTATCAAGCTGTAATCCCAGGAATTTAATACTGTCAACCTCTTCTATCTAATCTTCTTCATACTTAATGCATATGCTGGCAGGAAATCTCTTACATGTTCTTTACTGCATGTAGTGACTCTTTTCAAAGTTTAATGACAATGAGCTGGCTTTAAACCATTTATTACGTATCATTTACGTGTTATTGAAATACAATTATAGTAGAACTGTAATTTACATTTTTTTTACTTACTTCTAGGTGTGACTGACGGACATACCTAAACTTTCGTTTGTTATATCATGATACCAATGACGTATTTTTATATTATTCGTAAGAAATATCCGTGATTATTCATTTGACAGTTTGGTACACTCAGTGTTTACAGTTCTGCATCTTTGAATGTCAGGAATGGTATACAGGGTGTAAATTTTAAGCTGACAAACCAGAATAACTCGAAAAAAAAGCTTCACACGAAAAAAAGTGTAGAATCTAAATTCGATCATTGTCAAAGACGGTCATCTGCTGGTGCTAAAATTAACCTGCCACCCCAGCCCCTTGGAGGTGGAGCTTGACCTTTAAAATTTCAAATGGGACCCCCATTATTTATTGCAGAATACACTATGCATAAAAAACTACATACATTTTGTCTTAAACATTTGCTTAGATTCTTGGTACTTTGCGCTGTAATTCAAGAACATTTTTGCGTCGAAAACGGTTAAGAATAAATGAAACAATACTGATTTACTACGTAAATTTTAATTCGCTAAATCGAAAACGCTCCCTCTCTCCCCTTATGGTAGGGTTTGAGAGAGAGGAATTAGAGTTTTACAATTAATGTTGACCCACATACTTTTTTTTTTTTTTTTTTACGAAGATTCGAATAAGTTGTGTTTGTTTCGTGGTCATGAAGCCACCCAACGTTTAATTATGAAACGCATCATCTGACTAGCTAACTAACTAACCAAACATCTTATTTATTAACGAGTGAACTCATTAATTAACAGAGTAAACGTAATAAAAGAGTAACCGAGGAAAAGACTAACCCACTCGCTAATTACCAAGAATCAAAAGATATGTTTAAGGAAAATGTACGTAGCTTTTTCTTTAAGTATCTTGTTCTACAATAAATAATGGGGATAGCCTTTAGAGATTTTAAAGTTGCCTTCTACGCCAACCCCAGGGGTCTAGGTCGGCGGGCTAATTTTAGCACCAGCAGATGTCCCCCTCGAAAATAATCAACTTTAGATTCTACACATTTTTTCGTGTGAAGCTTATTTTTCGAGTTATTCTGGTTTGTAAACTTCAAATTTACATCCTGTATATGAGGATAGATATCCATATATTTCGGAAGGAAGGTGCATAGATGTTAATGCTAAGTGCACTCTTTTTTTTTTTTTAATTTCGGTGTCAGGGATGGGTATGTACCGTAATATTCTTGCGTTGATCTCAATACTACTTGGATGGTGGACTAAAGATGTCTGAGCGTGCCACCCAAATACGTTTATATTCTGTTTCTTGCCAAATTACAACATGGTCACTATGAGTCATTACAAGGAAAACAAAAGAAAATACGTTACGAATCCGCTCCTATACCAGGCCGTTACATCAAATATTGACGTAAATTTCAAAACAAGAGGTCAACGCACTAACGTATGGAAAATTGTTTGACTAATTACAACATGGCGGGCGATGTCAAATCATTTAGAAAACATATGAAACATATGAAAGTGCAGGCACGCTACGTATCTACACTGAGGCACCAAAGCTATACCCTCAGGTTATATAGAGGTCACTGTATTTTTCTACGTCTTATCTGTGATTTTACTTGACAAAAATGTGAATACAGTTTTCTAAGTAGGACTTAAGTTCAATTTGTTCGTTTACTATGTCGTCCGAGAAATTTTCTGTATGAAAGTATATTTGTAATTTCTCAAAAAAAATTATAATACGTCCGTCCTTTATATATTTTGTGTAAAATTTTTACTGCGTTATCGATTTGTTCTGCTTTGCGGTTTTCAGTTTTTAGATGGAGGGAGAAGGTCAACTGATAGCTATCACGTAGTCTCGTGTGTTCTTTGAATCTGAAGGTGATACTCCTTACCGTTTGTCCAATGTACAAATATATTACGCTACACATATTATCCCAGACTATCGAAGATAAACTATTAAACGCGGAGCATTAGCTTCTATGACCCTACCTTACAAATTCTAAGCAATGAGTATCTATGTCGCATATACACCATCCCTGACTTTCAAAGGTACAACTGATAACATGGAGCATCTAGGTACCCAAACTGTCAAAATAAGTAATAACGGAAATTTCCTACGAATTGTAGAAAAATACGTGTTTGGTATCATCATAAAACAACTGAAAGTAGAAAGCAGGTCAGTAGATGCAATATCTCCGTCAATCACACCTAGACGTAAATCTAAATTACAGATGTAATATTACTGTATTTCAATACATGGGGAATACATCTCGACGTGCAATACCATAAGGTCATTAGGTACTGATTGCTGGGAGAAGGAGAACGTATCTATAAATATAAAGGACTTTTAACAGACTCTGAGAAGACTTTTCTTGTTTAGTAGGAGAAAGTACTGTTTGGGGCGTTATTATATCATTTCTTAGCCACTCTTATGTTAATGCTTGATATGGTCTTAATAATAGCCGGCCACGATGGCCGAGGGGACTGAGGCGCTCCAGTCATGGTCTGCACGGCCACTACGGTCGGGGGTTCGAATCCTCCCTCGGGCATGAATATTTGTGCCGTACTTAGTCTTAGCTAGTTCATAAGTAGTTTGTAAGCTTAGGGACTGATGACCCCATAGTTAAGTCCCATAAGTTCTACAAACATTTGATTTTTTTCTTAATAATAACTTACGTTGATTGCTCAATATGTTATGTATTGAGATGAGCAGATTTCCGGCGTACTTTGGGTGCGGTCGCTTCCACACTGCCGCCCTGTCCTCAGCTGGGTACGTATACACTCCTCCCGCTTGACCTGAGAGCCTGTGACACTTATCGTCGAAAAGGTGATTATAAATGCAATACCAACTGGAAAACGACTCCAATATGGTATCTGCATTGTGCGAAAATGGGTAATAGGCACTAAATAGTGGAAAGTGCAAAACTGTCCACACGAGTACACGAGCAGTAAAAGACTTCTGTTAATCTTCATTTATAAGATGAATCAATCGAACTTAAAGTCGTAGAATTCAACTACTAAGGTTGGAACATACATAGTGGCTGTGGTGTCGCACAAGTATGAAGTGCGCGCCACGTGCTTTCGCCGCGCGCCGCCATGCACGCATGGCGCGGCGTTCTCACGACGTCAGCCACGAGCAACTCCGCTCGTGGCCACGACTGGACTGCATCGACCACTTAGGAATCAGATAGGCACCAGTTAAGACTTGGCTATCGATTAGGCACTAGGAATCATCAGTAGGCAGGCCTCTATCTAAACTATGTATCAGCATTCTGCAGTCAAGAACTATGTAAAAGTTAAGTATTACCAAGACACCACGAAATATATATCTTGTTCTAATTTAGCCTAGTGTTCTAGTTTCTGCTGTCCCACTGGCTGGTCACCTATGTACCTGCACACGCGTGCATAATTTATTCCTGTGTCGGTCTCTTTCTACCGGCCACCGACACCCCCGACTACCGGCGGAAACGCGACACAAAAGTGGCGACGAGGCTGAGATACAAAAGTGGCGACGAGGATGGGATGCAAAAGTGGCGACGAGGATGGGATACAAAAGTGGCAACACTGCTGTTGAGACAGTATGGAATGGAATCTACTATTGTCGCTGATAGCACACGTTGTTGACATGCCTGCCTTACCTACGAGCAAATGGACTCACCCGTTCCACGTCACCAGCGTGCGCACAATCGAGGAAAACACAGTTACTTGCGAGCGAACGGTATAGCGCAGCGGTGTCATCATGTTTTCGAAACAGAAACAACGGAGCTGGATCAGAATTGAATTTGACTGAAGCCTGCGGAAAATTGCATCACGATGGGTTCCGCATGAATTGACGGAAATGCGGAAAGGGGTGCGTTACGACAAACTTGGAGCGCTATGAGCATCACCTGCGACCGGCTTTGGGAAAGAAGCGGCAACACTTCCTGCGCCTGCGCAACCCACGCATCATTTTGTGCGACAAAGCGCGGGCGCATACAGCGCAAGATGTGGCTGCTCTGTTAGGTCCATGGGACTGGGAAGTACGGTACCATACACCATATTCCCCAAGCTTGTTACTGCGAATTAATTCCCTAGATGATGGAACCACTTCTTGACATTCGCTTCAAAACTGTTGCAGAGATTGGACAGACAGTAGACCGCTCTATTCGCACCATCAACAGAACAGACCCTGATAATGGTATACCTTCCACGTCGCAGGCAACTGGTTCTATTCAACGCTACTTTGAAAGACAGAAACAGGTGCAAACATATAAAGATTTTGTATCAGTTGTGAATAAATAGTTGCTACTGTTTAAGTTAAAGCCCTCGTACATACCTAGGAGTTACTATTATGTTAGGCTTAAATTTGGCCGGCCGCGGTGGCCGAGAGGACTGCGGCGCTTCATTCAGGGTCTGCACGGCCACTACGGTCGGGGGTTCGAATCCCTTCTCGGGTATGGATATTTGTGCCGTCCTTAGTTGTAGGTAGTTCATACGTAGTTTGTAAGTTTAGGGACTGATGGCCCCGTAGTTAAGTCCCGTAAGCTCTACAAACATTTGAACATTTTTTGCTTAAATTGGAAAGAACACAGAGAAAATATCGAGGGGAGAGAAGCCAAAGACGGTCTTTTATTGACAGATGGTTTACAAGATTGCACAGAACTTCCATTGAAACTACATGTACTAGGCTTGTCCGCTGTCCTGTGTAGTGAGGAATCCTGTTCAGATGGTGTTGACGCAGGACTTCGAAAGAGGACAAAGAAGACCAGCTTTTTTATGATCATGACAGAGGTGAGAGAATGTTAAACATGGTAGAGGATGGGGAGCAGGAACCATAATAACAATGACGTTTGTCATTGTGGCAAGAAATTCCGCCCATCGAATTTTTCCTCCGAATGCGACAATATATTTTTTACTTCCTCCTACATAGGTAGAAATGATCAGCATAATAAAATAAGTAAAGTCAGGGCTCGAGGGAAGCGGTTTATAGAGTTCTTCCTTGCTGCGAGTTATCTGAAAATGAAGTGGTTTGATGAACCCTGTGCAAGGCACTTAAGTTCGATGGTTTATGGTATTGAACATCACACATAATTATACCTCTTAATTAGTAAAGTATGAGGCTATTTTAAATTATCAAAATTGGTCAATAATTTCGTGAATTACTGAAATTATGTTCGTCCTATGCCGGCGCCATAAAACTGATGGGTACGCGTGCTGAGGCAGTGTTATTTCAGTGACACAGGCGAGAGCACGCGCGTGCGGCAGTTGGACAAGTTGCTGCTTTCAGGGGGTTCCCCTCCGCCGGCCGGACGCTCGGCTCGGCTATCGACTGGAGAATCGACTGGGACGTCGTGCGACCTTGCGCGGCCGCGCTCGCCGGGTTCGTGACGGCAGAAGCGGGCACGCCAGCCGTCACCGCCGACGCGGCCCTTATGTGTTCATCAGGACGGCCGAGGTCGTCCCTCTGCAGCGAAACAGTCCTCCTACAACGAGAGGCTCTGGCGTACAGGCCACCGGTTTTCGATCGAATTTTGCATGGTCGTTCTGCATTGAGAATAAACAGACAGCAGTTTTGGCCCACTTTAGGTTATGGTAGTAACACTAAAAGTGGGCCTTTGCGATCGTCTTTTGACATTTAAATGAAAATAACGGCTTAACCATTTATCTAACACGAAAACTGAATAACCGAATTTGTAGGGGAGAAAATTCTCAACAACTTTGCTCTCTTATGTATATATCATTTTTTTTTTTCATATCTCGTATCGTTTCAGAGATATTTACAAAAATAACGGCTATTTTGGGATGTTTTCAAGTGTTTGTATAGTTTATGAGACTCAACTACGGGGTCATCAGTCCCTAAACTTACAAACTACTTATGAACTAGCTAAGACTAAGAACGACACAAATATCCATGCCCGAGGGGGATTCAAACCCCCGACCGTAGTGGCCGTGCAGACCGTGACTGGCGCGCCGCAGTCCCCTCGGCCAACGCGGCCGGCTGTTTTTGGATGTCTGTCTCTCAGTCCGTAACGTGTTCCCAGTTTTTAAGACTAACCGTTCAATCGATCAGCACCAAATTTTACAGACATAATTGTAGGCCGACAGAGAGCAGGACCTCTCTTTTCCAAATTTTTCGGACAAAAATACGGTAGTAATACAAAAAAAAAAAAAAAACGTTTGTAATATAATTGTAATTGCAAACGAACCGTTCATCTGACACGAAAATTGAATAGCCTAATTGGTAGAGGGGAAAATTCTCTACAACTTCGCTCTATTATGTTTTTTTCATATCTTGCATCGTTGCAGAGATATTTACAAAAATAACGGCGATTTGACGATGTCTGTCTGTAACGTATTCGCATTTTTTACGTCGAACCGTTCAACCGATCGGCACCAAATTTTACAGACATTAAAAAATAATTAAAAATAAGTAAATGATCTCTGGTTACTTACCAGAGACCATAACCTCGCTTTTTGAAATATTTAGGACAAGAAATACGTTAGTAATACAAAAAAAAAGCCGTTTGTAATGTAATTTTAAATGCAAATAAACATTTCATCTGACGCGAAAATTGAATACACGAGTTTGTAGAGGAGAAAATTCTCTACAACTTTGTTCCCTTGAGTTTTTTTTTTTTTTTTTTTCATATCTCGTATCGTTGATAGATATTTGCAAAAATAACGGAGTTTTGACACCCTCCATTGAATTAACGAAAAGCAGCCGTTCGCAGATGTCACGTGACATTCCTCGCCCAGAACTCTCTGTGGCATACGCCATCTTGCGTTGCGTATTTGATGATTTTCTTATTGTAACTTACATGTTGTCATTTCAAAGCAATGGCGCACTGAAGAATTAACAAAAACACGTCGTTCTTCGTATGTTAAATGATAATCTAGTGTCTACAAATGCCATATTAACATCAATGAACAACGGCCATCAATAGTATGAGATTAAAGAACACAATTCCTAACTGTTAACCGTAGCGTAGTGGGCAATGCGTTGGACTGTGACTATTAATTAATTTTGTATTATATGGATTATCATTTTGGTCCAAAATGTTTGCAAAAACTTATGAAACTGCAAATCTAAAGTGGGCCGTAAAAGACGTCAGGTTTTTTTAAGACCGCCTGAAAGATGAGCATTTTTTGCTAATACACAAGAGGTGAACATTAATGTTAATGCCACCGAAGTGATAGGTGGAAACAAATCTTGTTATGAGACATCTAGTGTACGTAGGAAGTTGGGAGTTCATTTATCTGAGACGCAGCGCCGTGTGTAGACTGGCTGGTGCGTGAGTGGGCAGGTGTGGGAGTGCGTTTGCAGTAGGGTGGTCGCGCGTTATCTGTGCCCGAGATCTGTGGCCGCGGCGTGTGTGCCGTGGACAGGCGACGGTAATGGATGGCGACACTGCGGGCAGTGAACAGCAGGGTAGCGTCACACCTGTGGAAGCGTCTGCTGCCGGGGAGCTGAGCCTCTCTGCACAGTGAGACCGTCACTGAGGTCAATAACCCTGTACAATACGTTAATGACGAGGACATGGGGAAGGCAATAATACAGGATCAATTCGGCTGCCAAAGAGAAGGCCGAACATGTGAGTCACAGTTGTCGAACTAATTTTACATGGACGTTCTATATTGAATGTAGAGAGACAGGTGTTTCGCCTTTTTGCTACATGCTCAGTAGATTATGAAAACAATTAGGTCAAATTTGATCATGGAAAATCACATTCGAATAATTAACGTTTTTGTGTTTTGATACAGTAGCTTGGGTATCGTAAACATGAGCGCCGTCCTTGGACAAGAGCTCCGGGGCGTGACTGTCACTCTGTGGATCCAGATTCGAGCGTCCATCATGGTAATTTTTCGTTAGATGGTTTTCGATGTATTTCATACTATTCTCTTATTTCAAAACTTTTGCTTGCCTTATTTTGAAGTGGAGTATCGGGAAATGTGGTTTATATTCAATTAAGCGTATTATAGGGAGACAGCGTTACGGAAATGATACAGGATCTGGGATGGGAATCATTACAACAACGGCGCTTATCGCTGCGGCGTGGGCTACTCACGAAACTACAATCGCCAACATTCACCTCTAAATGCGAAATATATTGTTGACTCCCACTTACATAGGTAGTAATGATCATCAGAATAAAATGCGACAAATCAGAGCCCGAATGGAGAGATTCAGGTGTTCATTCTTCCCACGCGCTATTTTAGAATGGAATGGGAGATAAAATAGTATAACGTTGGTTCGATGAACCCTCTGCCAGGCACTTAAATGTGATTTGCAGAGTATCCCATGCAAATGCCGATGTATTTGGGGCTGTTTTACATACACAATGTAAAAACAATAAAAATAAAAATAAAGAAAACAAAATGAAAAACTTCCAGAGAACTCTGACGAGTATGCAGACAATAACTACGTAGCCGCGGTGGAATCGCCGAGCGCTGTAAGGCGCCTTGCTGCGAAGGGCGCAGTTTCTCCTCGTCAGAGGTTCGAGTCTCCATCGGGCATAACTGTGTGTGTGTGTGTGTGTGTGTGTGTGTGTTGTCCATAGGCCATTATGAGTTATTTTAAGTAGTTTTGTAACCGCAGGAATTGATAACCACAGCACTTAAGTGCTTTACATTTACAAAAATTTGAACTGCTGTACAGCCTTGGCTCTCAGAAAGACGCTCATATTTACGAGTTCCGAAGTACAGCATGAAAACACAAAAACATTAATTACTCGAAAGTCATTAACTTTTGACCCATATTTACTACTGAAAACACTCATGTTTAGACGATCTTTTGATGTGTTGCGTTGAAAACGTGATTTTCCATTATCAACTTTCACCTTGATTCTTTCAAGAAGTATTGATTGTCTAGCAAAATGCCAAAAATGTGTCTCTTTATATTCAGTACAGAACGTCCATGCAAAATTTGATCGAAATGAGCCGCATATCAGACCCACTCCTTGTTATACTTTTCCACCCTCCCGAAGTGCTATGTATGGGTTGCTGGACTAATCTATTAGTTGTTGAATAGATAATTTATTTTAACTACTCGACATATTTCGGACTTAGCCCATGACACGGTGACCGATATAATGTACACTGACCATTGACGCATTTAAATTCGTCATTTAAAAACACTGTTGTTATGTAATGCCATATAACAATAAACGTCAAATTGTATCGGTCACCAGATGATAAAGACGCAGACAGACAATCGACATCGCTGTATAGAATTGGCCACACCTTGCAGATTTTACGAGTATAAATGAGAAGAACGCAAGCAAAAGCTACCCTGTTGAAGTATATACAGATGGAAGCAAGTCAGGCGACTGAATAACAATATTTGTCAATAAGCAGCTTATTTACCAGATACAACTTAAACTGTCTAATGAAAACTCAAACAATCAAGCAGAACAATTCGCCATTCTCAAAGCTCTTGAGTTAATAACCAATCTCTCGAATATTGATAGAACTGCAGTAATTCACACCGACATCGAAATTACTTTGGTCTCGTTACGAAATCCGAAGAACCAGAACTTTTCATTGAAGAAATACGAAGTAAAATCAGAATGCCGCAGACACACAACTGGCTGGTGCATTTCGAATGGGTTAAGGCACATCGAGGGATGTGGGGAAATGAACGCTCTGACAATCTCGCTAAAAGAGCTGCTCGATCACGACAAATGATACGCTGCAGGAAAATAGCTACAAGTGCCGCAAAGAAGATACTTCGAGAGGAGTTTAGGAACAAATTGGACATTGAGAGGCAAATAACAAAAAATCGGGAAAGCACTAAACAGTATTTTCCTACGATCCGACAACGTTTAATGATTAGACTCCCAATATCTCCGAATGAAGACGGAACGAGCACATGTAACAGAGCTGTCCAAACTGTTGACCACGTGCTGTTCGATTGCTGCAACTTACTGAAGGAGAGGGACCACCTCAGATACCTGATGTAGCCGCCTTTATTTAACCATCAAACATTTAATATTACTATGTAATGGGGCATGTCAAATAAAGAAATAAAAAATAATGGGCTAAGTCCAAAACATGTTGTGTAATTATAATACATAATCTACTTTCTAAGACTAATAAATCATTCCAGCAACCTAAAAGCAATTTTAGAATCATTTTTTAATTTTTATCATGACGGTTATGACCTTTACATACCCACCTAAGCCAGCTCACGGTGCGTGGCGGACGTTATTTCGGCCAGCGCTGCCTCTCCGTTCTGTTTCCTTTGCAGGCGTGTGCGGTTGTCAGGAGGAACGACTGCCGTCGAGTCTCCGTGTGCCCGAAAGCACATCCCCCATATCTGTACTCGCGTGAATGCCTCCGACTTCAAATGGCTGTTAGTGTCCGCGTGTACAAATACTGCTGATGCCTTGCGCGAGTACACTTAAAGCCTCCAGCAAGTGAAAATAAAACAGGTAGCACCACAGTCGCAGTAACTGAGAATTTTCGGTGGGACAGAGAGGGTCTCTTATAGCCGCTCGGTTAGCCGTGTGGTCTGACGCACCGCTTTCTGAGGCGGGAAGGCGTACCGGCCCCGGTTCGAGTCCACCCAGCCGATTAACCTTGGGTCGGAGTGCCGGCCAGCCTGGATGTGGTTTTTAGGCGGTTTTCCACATCCCCCTGTGTGAATATCTGGCTGGCCCCCAAGTTCCGCCTAAGTTACACGATTCGCAAACATTTCGTAACACTTTACACATTCATACTTGTAACGCTATACACCTCTCATGGGCATGGGGTGGTGACAGAAAGACATCCGTCCACCCCGTAAATACGAGGCGCGTCCAGAAAGTAAGTTCCGTTTAGTTATATAAAACGAACGGGTACAGATACAGAAAAGATTTTGATTGTACAAAAATCTACAACTGTTAAACTACTTTTCTACATAGGCCATTTTCATAGCATGGCAAAAGGTTTTATGTGCTTTTTTCATAGAATGTTGTCGCCTGTGTATTTAACCATGTGGTAACATGTTCTTTCAGCTCGTCATCATCGTTGAAGTGTTGTCCACCAAGGACAGATTTTAGGTGTTGGAAGAGGATTACTGTCAAAAGATTTTTTTTTTTTTTTTTTTTTTTTTTTTTTTTCACGGTAATGCCTCACCTCACACTTCGAATGTGACCAAACAATTCTTATGGAAATTTCAATGGGACCTTTTTGATCATCCTCCATACATCTCGGACCTCTCTCCTAGCGACTTTCATCTCTTCTTACACCTAAAATCTGACCTCAGTGGTCAACGCTTCAACGATGATAAAGAGCTGTTATCACATGGTTGAATACACAGGCGGCAACCTTCTGTGAAGGATGCATGCAAAAACTTTGGCACGCAATGATAAGTGCCTACAAAATTTCGGCAATTATGTGGAAAAGTAGTTTAAGATTTGTAGAATTTTGTGCAATAAAAATTTCTTCTGTATATGTGTACAATTTTATTACCAAACGGAACTTACTTTCTGGACGCGCCTCGTATTAACACGCCAAATCGAATTTAACAAGGCCGACAGTGCGTGAGCGGGAACATGACAGACGTGTCAACAAAACATCAAAACAGTTTCCCTGAATAGCAGAAACCAATTGCACAATTGTTGCTACATCTTAACCACAAACGAGAAGAATGTTCAAGACCGTTTTATAAGCAAAAATAATTACATTCAAGAATATATGCGTTTATAACAAAGACGAGTGAATTGGAAACAAAAGTGTTAGATACATTACACTCCATACAAAAAAAATTTTTTTTGAGCCGCGGTGGAGTAGCCGAGCGGTCTAAAGCGTCTCGCTGCGGAGCGCGCGGTTGCTCCCCGTTGAGGTACGAGTCCCCCCTGAGGCATGAGTGTGTGTTTGTCCTTAAGTTAGTTTACCTAGGTTTGATGACCACGCAGTTTGGTCCGATAGATTTACAAACATTTGATATTTGAAAATTTTCTGCACGTTAAAATAAGTACCTATCATATAAGAACAGACTTCAACAAGAATTAATGTTTTTCGTCTGTTTATATTCTCTTACTTTCAGTGGAGTATGCTGCAAATATTTCTTCAAGCATAAGTTGTTTATATCACTGAATCAGGGAAATTCGCCTGTTTTTACATTTATTTCTCGATTATTATGTCTCTCGTTATTTTACTAATGCTTGGGATGCAAAAATTGCAGAAATTAATTGGTTAATTACATAGAAAAATAATTATAAGCAAACATTACTCTCACGGCGCCTTCGCGCCGCTAGGAGCGCTAGTGTCGTTTCAACTGTCGGTTGGTAACAACGTCCTCAGCAACGAGTATCGCCACAGTGTATGTTCGAGTGTGGCACTCCACAGGTTAACACGGACAGTCGCGAACCTCAACAGAGGAAGAACTGCCGCTGAGGCGACGCCAGCGCTCCATGCGGACAACAGATAGCAGTAGGAGACAAACCGAGAAATTGCTTTTATAATGCTGTTACGTTAACGTTTCGTAGTCACCAAACTCGGTGGTGAATTTTCTAACGCGAAATAACAACGTATGACATAAATTTGCTATAATCAGACTTACAAATCTGATCAACAAAATATATGACACACGTATCTGGCCTAAAGATCTCGTAAAAACTATAATGGTTGCATTACCAAAGAAATGTAATGCCAAACAATGTAAAGATTTTAGGAGAATTAGTTTTATATGTAATGTTACGAAAGCTGTGACCAGACTAGTGCTAAGAAAATAGACAGGAAAATAGAGGAGAATGTAGGAGAAGATCAGTTCGGATTTAGAAAAGGAAGAGGAACCAGATATGCAATTGGGTGCCTTAGGATGTTTATATAGAGAATTTTAGAACTGAACAGAGGAATATATGTCTGTTTTATTGACTGGGAAAAGGCGTTTGAGAGAGTTAACTGGAGAATGCTGTTGAAGGTTTTGAGAGATGCTGGTGTAGATTGGAAAGATAGAAGACTAATAAAACAACTTTATGTTGGACAGAAAGTTGTAATTCGAATAGATGATGCTGAAACTGAAGAATCCAGTAACGGAGTAGGTGTGAGACAGGGTTGTTGTATGTCACCAGCACTTTTCAATATATATGCAGAAAAGCTAATTGATGAGGCCTTGGAAGAAGTAAAAGAACTTGTAGTGGGAGGAGAAAAAATAAAAACTATAAAATATGCAGATGATATGATATTATTATCAGAAACAGAAGAATCACTCCAGGATATGATGGAATATATTGTTAAGGGTGGGTGAAGATTTTGGAATGCGATTAAACATTGATAAGACCAAAGTTGAAGAATGAAAATTGGAAAAGAAGACGCCACAATCAAAATATCATTAGAGGGGAAGAATATTGGAAGAGGTGCAATCGTTTCAATATTTGGGAAGCATGATAACATCCAGTGGAAGTTACATAGAGGAAGTAAGGCGAAGAATCTCTGTGGGAAACAAACCTTTCAGGAACGAAAACGATTTCCTAACAACCAAAAGTATTCCCATCACTCTAAGGAAGAGGTTCGCCAAATGTTGTGTGTGGAGCATGGTGTCTGATGGATGTGAAACGTGGACAATCAGGCAGAAAGAACAAAAATCTTTAGAAAATGGAGAAGAACGGAAAAAGTGAAGTGGACCGACAGAATGAAAAATGAAGAGGTGTTGCGCAGGGTAGGAGAGGAAAGGACCTTCATTAGGACAATCCAGAAGAGGAAAACATCTTGGCTGGGCACATATTACGTAGGAATTGTCTGCTGCTAAGAATAATGGAAGGAAAAGTAGAAGGAAGAAGAGGGAGAGGAAGGAGAAGATTTGGAATGCTGACTGACCTGAAGAAAGGAAGGAACTACAGCAAATGGAGGAGGATGCCCAGAACAGAGCGATGTGGAGGACGTCCAGCTGAAACCTGTCTGAGGACAGACCTTCACAAAGAAGAATAACATATATTTATTTTCTAAAATCCTGTTGTGTCAGAAGTGATGTCTATAAAGGTAAATTAAATAAGTGACACCAGATCTACACACAAAATTGGACGCAAATCGTCAGAACCGTTTCATCACCTTCCTCTCGCATGCTTTACATGCGAGGTTACGTCCTCGCTTAATGATGCACGATACGTCACTGGGATGGGTAACGACATTCTGCCACATGGCGTAGTATCCCAGTGGCAACGTTGATACTCGCCGCGTTTTCGGGGCTAACATATCTTCTTTGATCCGAAAAACCCGATATTAATTTTTGACATATATACAGGGTGAAAAACCTAACAGTTGTACCGCAAATATTGCGGAAACGGAAAGTGCGATTGATGAGAGGTTTTCACAGAATGCATTGGTAGTCAGGGGCTCGTATTTTTAGCCAACAAACAGATTGTGATATTACTTGGAAAGTGTATTTTTTATATAGACCTCCAGTTTTTTAAATGGAACATTGGTTGATTCTGTCATGCACAGGAATTTTTGACACCAACTGTGTACAAAGAATTTTGAATGACATTTTTATCACGTTTAGTTTGGCAGCTACTACCGTTCAAAGTTTCGGGGGCGGAGGCTGCGATAGCGTAGTCGACTGGCCGAGTGTCTATCCGTTGGGGCACGGCCCACTGCCTCATGACCACCAGCCAGTCAGCTACGCTGTCGTAGCCTCCACCTCTAAAACTTTGAATGGTTATAGCTGACAAACTAAACGTGATAAAAAGGTCATTCAAAATTCTTTGCACGCAGCTGGTGTCAAAAATTCCAGCGCATGACAGAAACAACCAGTGTTACATTTGAAAAATTGTATGTTTGCATAAAAAATACACTGTCAATGTATTTTTACAATCTGTTTATTGGCTAACAATACGAGTCCTTGACTATCAATCCATTCTTTCAAAACCGCATATCAACTGCACTTTCCGTTTCCGTAATATATGCGGTGCAAGTGTTAGGTGATTCACCCTGTATATGTAATTTTGCCATATATCGTTTATACGAAAAATACAACTATGTAGGTGAACTTCAAAAAGAAAGACCAGTGTAAATCAAAACTTCATCGAAATTGTTAGAGCCGTTTCTGAGACAGCTAACATATCTATCTCCATACTTGTAAGACGCATATGTTGTCTGTCTGTCTGTTCTCTTATAACTCAAGATCCAGACAAGCAAATAACGTGAAAGTTAGTACACGTACACAAAATTACATGAGGAAGGTTCTTAAACTGGTTTCGTTCCATTTTTTGGAAAAACCAACGGAAAATTTGAGAAAAAGTGAAAGTTCGTTTTCAATGTGTCCGTGTAAATCTATATTTTCGCACTGAACTTGCTGAAATTTTGCACAATTGACCTTCGAAACAAGAGGAAGGCACTGTCTACATAAAATTTCGTTCAGTGCATGGTGGAGGGTACTTATGGATTTCGCCAAAATCCACAGTTGTGCTCCGATCTTGATGAAATTTTGTACACTTGACCTTGAAAACTAGATGAAGGTTATTGTCTACATATAATCAGTTTTGTACGCTTCTACAGAAAACCATATTTTAAACCCGGGCATATATATATATATATATATATATATATATATATATATATATATATATATATACAGGGTGTTTCACTAAGTGTGTTTGCCTCTGTAACTTATAAAATAATAGGTGACGGGAAATTTTAATGCGATAGGTCAACACAAGAAATGTTACACTTTCT
Source organism: Locusta migratoria (assembly GCA_026315105.1). Taxonomy (NCBI): domain Eukaryota; kingdom Metazoa; phylum Arthropoda; class Insecta; order Orthoptera; family Acrididae; genus Locusta; species Locusta migratoria. The sequence goes on from CM048749.1 coordinate 40,425,184, forward strand.
GCGGAGCTATGAACATTGTTTATTGTGTCATTTTCCAAAGAGTTACACCACAGAGATATATTTTTTTAAATAGAACAATAGCTTTTTCTATCGTGTATTGGATTCGTTTAAACCAGCTGCGTCCAAATCAATTTAAACTACATTCCTATCACTGTTAGTTTGGGAGCTACAACCTTTCAAAGTTCCGGGGGCGGAAGCTGCGATAGCGTATCTGACTGGCCGAGTGGCTATCCCCTGGGACACGGCCCACTGTCTCATGACCACCAACCAGTCAGCTACGCTGTCGTAGCCTCCGCCCCCTAAACTTTGAAGGGTTGTAGTTCCCAAACTAACAGTGATAGGGATGTAGTTTAAATCGATTTGGACGAAGCTGGTTTCAACGAATCCAATGCTTGATAGAAAAAACCTATTGTTCCATTTAAAAATATATCTTTGTGCTGTAACTCTTTGGAAAATGCTACAATAAACTATGTTCTTAGCTCCGCAGAAAGTGTAACATTTCTTGTGTTGACCTACCGTATTAAAATTTCCCGTCACCTATTATTTTATAAGTTACAGAGGGAAAAACACTTAGTGGAACACCATATATATATATATATATATATATATATATATATATATATATATATATATATATATATATATATATATAATAATTGCTCGACTAAAGAATAATAATAGTTCTCATTAGTTTTGACCCAGTCATTGTATTAAGGTATCGTTCACATTATTTTAAATAAGATACATATTTACCCGACGATGAAAATTCAGCAACATCGGCATGAAATGGGATTTCGAACACTTTAGGTATACCATGTTACAAATTTGTCACCACAAATGAGACGAAGACGTATTGCAGCTCTCTCAGAAAACACTGATGCCAGTTATACTTACGTAAAACGAATTGTTTGTCACTTTGAGGGTGTACGATTAAATGTGATATTGTGCTGTACTCTGCCAGACGCGACGGCGGATTCTGCTAGACGTGGCGTCGGCGATTCGCGCCCGTCGATGCTGGCTGGAAACGCATCGGGGACTGACCGACCGACAAACACTGTGCGCTGCTGCTGCTGCTGTGTGGAATACGTGAGCGGCTCTTCGACGAGCTGCGGTCGGCTGCAGTTGGGCTGCACCGCAGTGCCTCATCGATGTGGAGGTCACCCCCAGGCAGGCTGCAGGTCAGGCTGTTTTATTCACTCACATGTCCGTCACTTCCGCTTCTGTACAGACTTCTGAAAAGGGGAGTCGGGAACTGAATTCATTACTTGCTGTCCTCAAATGACACTGAACAGAGAAATCTCCGAATTACACCGTCTTTAATGTTGCAGATTTTGTGTAACTAGTAATCCCTGTGGTCTAAAATCGACCAATTGTGTTTACAATTGTCACTAGGGGTAAAATTTTACGTATCATGTCGGCGGCCTCGCGTCGTTATGTTGGCAACATCAAAAACACGATAGAAAATATTTGCCCATTTGTTCGAACCACATAGAATGACTCGATTAGTGTATCGTACAGACCATGAAGTAAACAAATAATGCTGTTCCTGCTTTATGGTTGACAGGTTCTTGTATGTACCGTCGTCCGCTCAGTAAAAATAATTGCCCTCGTAAAGCGAAGATTCCATGAGGGAACACCAGCGTTGTCAAGCGATAGGCTAAAAGAAGACTCACAGGATTCTCACTATTCAGCATGTGTTGCCAACATTATCATAGGAGGCCGCTGGGATATTTGGTAAAATTTAACCGGCTCTGGAAGGTATCAAACGGTATCTTTTACGTGTTAAGGAAAATGCCTGACACAATAACAAGAAATAAAAACGGTAGTATATACTTCTCATGCCATTTTCGAATTATATAACTTTCATTAGCCTAATATTTGAAATGGAACTACAATTTCGGTGTTCGTATGTTTATACAACGCCAAGAAATAATGTTTTTTCGATACTGCGATATTCAGAATTCCAGAGCTGACAACATGTCGACTTCGTAGTTCCATCCGAGCACCACTACAAGCCTCTCCCGGCGCATCATCATTTATATCGCCATTCTCGACTTCGTAGTTCCACCCGAGCACCGTTAGATGCCTCTCCCGGTGTATCAGCCTTTATATCGGCATTCATATGAAAACATCCATTTCCTTTAACCACTCTTAATCACTGCGAAAATGAAGCATTTGAACGGCACAAGAAAGTGAGTTGAGAGCACTCCATGTTTCGATATTCACTTATTTTAATACGTTATTTTAATACTGCAGATCCGTCTTTGGTCGAGGCGAACAGCCAATGAGTGAGTTGATTGTTGGAGAATGTAGAACTTGATCCAATCGGTAGGTAGGAAAATTTCTACTTCCTTTTACCACTTTTAATGGCTAAATTCACACATAGTATTTATATTCGCCGGCCGCGGTGGCCGAGGGGACTAAGGCGCTCCAGTCACAGTCTACACGGCCACTACGGTCGGGGGTTCGAATGCCCCCTCGGTCATGGATATTTGTGCCGTCCTAGTTCGTAAGTAGTTCATAAGTAGTTTGTAAGTTTAGGGACTGATGACCCCGTAGTTAAGTCCCATAGACTATACAAACATTTTGAATATTTATATTCGTGAAATATACGACAAACAATATTTCGAATTATGTAACTTTCATTGGCCTTCTTATACGAATATTTTAGTAATCTGTACCACAATTTTCATGTTATCGTATTTATATAATGATGTATCAGGTAGGCTTGAATGAGAGTGGTTGGTTGTAAAATTAAAACCAGTTTTTACTTTTAAATTGTAAAGACAGAAACCGTTAATACGCAGATTACGTTATATATGGTGTATTATGTAAAAGTTGAAATATTTTCTTATGTGGTGTCTTAAAGAGCACAAATACGTGTGTTGGTTCCTTTTTCTCTGTGCGTGACTTGTCCCACACAAACGTAAACGTTGCCACCTGATGTTTTCCATTTTGCCGTATCTGAGCCGCGAGTGAACTACGCCTGACCATATCGACTTCCACTGCAATAACCACCGCACCGCTTTACCCCAGCTGTCGCGGAATATAGGCATCATGGCGCCACGAGTTTGTGGATCTATTGCCGAGCCTGAAAACATACAACTTGTACTACCTGTTTTTAAAAGTTTTCATTTATACAGGGTGTTACAAAAAGGTACGGCCAAACTTTCAGGTAACATTCCTCACACACAAAGAAAGAAAATATGTTATGTGGACATGTGTTCGGAAACGCTTAATTTCCATGTTAGAACTCATATTATTACTTCTCTTCAAATCACATTAATCATGGAATGGAAACAGAACGTACCAGCGTGACTTCATACACTTTGTTCCAGGAAATGTTCCTCCGCTAGCGAGGATACATGCATCCACCCTCCGTCGCATGGAATCCCTGGTGCGCTGATGCTGCCCTGGAGAATGGCGTATTGTATCACAGCCGTCCACAATACGAAGAGTCTCTACATTTGGTACCGGGGTTGCGTAGACAAGAACTTTAGAAATGCCTCCATAAATGAAAGTCAAGAGGGTTGAGGTCAGGAGAGCGTGGAGGCCATGGAATTGGTCCGCCTCTACCAATCCATCGGTCACCGTACGAAACGTACGAACACGTCGACTGAAATGTGAAGGAGCTCCATCGTGCATGAACCACATGTTGTGTCGTACATGTAAAGGCACATATTCTAGCAGCACAGGTAGAGTATCCCGTATGAAATCACGATAACGTGCTCCAGTGAGCGTAGGTTTAAGAACATGAGGCCCAATCAAGATATCACCAACAATTCCTGCCCAAACGTTCACAGAAAATCTGTGTTGATGACGTGATATACAAATTGCGTGCGGATTTTCGTCATACCACACATGTTGATGGTGAAAATTTACAATTTGATCACGTTGGAATGAAGCCTCATCCGTATTAAAATGAGCTCTAACATGGATGGATATTAAGCGTTTCCCGACACATGTCCACATAACATATTTTCTTTTTTTTTTTTTTTTTTTTTTGTGTGTGAGGAATGTTTCTTGAATGTTTGGCCGTACCTTTTTGTAACACCCTGTATAATGTTGTTCGGTATAATTTCTTGAATCAAATCTAGAAATACTTGCATTTAGACATGCTACACCCTGTATACATATTTATTCTCTTATACCTGTAATAAAAGTGTTCTTTAGACCACATCCTTTCTCGTTACCTCAGTGAATATGCGGTGTTCAGCCTTTATTTTTCCTAATTAATTCCTGATGTTTTTTCTGCATATATGCGCACTGCATTTCACTAACACTTGAATACATTTACTCCTCATTTTCGTAGATACACTAAAGACACAAGTATTTTGTTCTATTTCGAATCTAAATGCAAAAAAGTCTACATCTACATCCATATTCTACAAGCCACCCGACGGTGCGTGGCGGAGGGAGTGAACTACGCCTGGCCATATCGACTTCCATTGCAATAACCACCACACCGCAGAAAGTTAACTATTACATTGGTTTTAATTAATTATTTCAATTGAAAAATTATCATTCCTATATGTGAAAATTTCCTTATCTTTATTATAATGACCAGAAAACTCAAATTCACCGATCGTTGTATTGTCATACAATAATACTACAACACTGGTGCAGGTGCAGAAACGAGTGTCTTCGATGATTGTACAACATACGAACACGATGACTAAGTCAGGTTTCCCTTTTAAGAAAAACGATGATAAGATTTTAACATATGCGTCAATAACGTGGTCATTACAGACCACAGTCTTATAAATACACTTCACGTAACTGGAATTTTTGCCTTTCATTTATATCGACAGTTATGCTGGAAACCGGGGCTGCCTAAGGCTGAAATGTAAGTTGCATGAATAACACCAATACAACCCCCTCTGCGGCATTTTTTCCTTATTACTATTATCGCGGTTTTCGTAATGGTGTTGTCTCCACTCCGAAGAAACAACATAATCACATTTTAGTTCTTTCTGACGATGACAGTACTTCAAAACCTAGATATCTCAACGGAATTCCTAATTGTTTCGACCAGCGTAAATCTTTTGCCAGGGCATAACGGGAGTTGAGCAAATGGAGTAACTGTATACGAAAGTTAACGGATTCGTCTATTGGATCAATTCATTTAAATATGCGCTGATATGAAACTTTCTGGCAGATCAAAATTGCGCACACTCCGCTCCAGAGTGAAAGTTTCATTCTGGAAACATCCCTTAGGCTGTGGCTAAGCCATGTCTTCACCAAATCCTTTCTTCCAGAAGTGCTAGTCTTGCATGTTTCGTAGGAGAGCTTGTGTGAAGATTGGAAAGTAGGAGGCGAGGTACTGGTGGAAGTGAAGTTGTGAGGCGGCATCGTGAGTCGTGTCAGGATAGCTCAGACAGTAGAGAGCTTGCCTGCGAAAGGCAAAGGTCCCAGGTTCGAGTCACGGTTCCGGGACGCAATTTTAATTTGCCAGGAATTTTCATATCAGCGCACACTCCGCTGCAGAGTGAAAGTTTCATTCTGGTAACCTAACCTCTCTGACTCTTCACTCCACAAATTTTGCAGAACATTGAGAAGAGGTGCAACAGGTGGAATGACGTACTCCGAGACATTATTTACCATCTGTATGACCCAACGGATGTCAGGATCAGCACTTGCATTGCCGACTATGCAGGAGACTCGGCGTAACCGACTAACAGCGTGTTTCAGCATTGATCGACGAGTGATCATCTGTGCTGTCGATCTAAAAAATGTTCAGAATTGTTCAAATGTTTGTTTAGCTTATGGGACTTAACTACGGGGTCATCAGTCCCTAAACTTACAAACTAATTATGAACTAGCTAATCCTAAGGACGGCACAAATATCCATGCCCGAGGGGGGATTCGAACCCCCGATCGTAGTGGCCGTGCAGACCGTACTGGAGCGCCTCAGTCCCCACGGCCACCGCGGCCGGCGCTGTCGATCTGCACATAATGATTTATGTAAGTCTATTGCTAAAAGTGGCTTCTAATGTTTATTTACAGCTGTGAATTTCCATTAAAATTGAGTAGGAGAAGAAAAGTACATTTCCTGACACCGCATCGGTTGTGTTCAATATCGATAACCTGGTTTACAATCTGCAGACTTTTGATTGCTCCAATCATTGGCATTTATTCGGTTATAGTGTTCGTATATATCGACGTATCTGAACCACAAGCGCGAAAGGCAAGTGACTGACTCCCGAAAATGTGCAATGCACGCAAAACATTCTCCGTGTTTCGCCAGGGCAGAGGATTCCGCCTGTTTGGTGCAGCAGAGCAAACCCCGCGCCCCTGCCTGACATCCCTCGCTGCAACAATATATCTGCGCGGCCGAAGAACCGGAAAGGTATGAATAAATCATTTCTGCCCCCTGCGGAGTTGAAACATTTATCGAGCCGCGCGCGCCTTCATGTTTAATGGATGATCGTCCCAGGAATTGTGCTCCGCGGCGAAAACGACGGGTCAGAAGGGGTTCGACCGCCCCACCACCGCCCCCTGGCAGCAAACTGTGGCGAGGTGACGGAGGGGCCATCATCACCTCCGCATTACCGCCGCCGAACCTCAACACGGCCACACAACACTCCCATTTCCCACCCAAAACGTCAACTAAATACGTTTGGTAAATCTACATCTATATGAATACTCCGCAATCCACCGTAAGGTGCGTGGCGGAGAGTACACTGTACCACTACTAGGCATTTTCTTTACTATTCCACTCCAAAATAGAACGAGGATTAAGAGAATGCCTATATGCCTCCGTATGAGCCCTCATTTCTCTTATCTTGTCTTTGTGATCACTACGCGAAATATAAGTAGGCGGCAGCAAGATCATACTACACTCAGCTCTAAATTTCCTCAACAGAAATTCGCGAAAAGAACGTCGTCTTTCATCCAGCAATTCCTAATTGAGTTGCCGAAGCATTTCCATGACACTCGCTCATTGGTCGAATCTACCAGTAACAAACATAGCTGCTCGCCTCTGAACTGCTTCTTTGTGTTTATATAGGAGATTTGTACACCCGTTACCATTTTCCTTTCCCTGAAGAGGAGGCGTTGTATTGAAATTTGTGCCGCAGCCAGGATTCGAACCGGGGGCCTCCTGTATTCTAGGCAAGCATCATAATCACTAAGCCACCGTGACCTTATGGATAAGACAGAATTGAAGTTTGTGTTGTGATGGAAGACGAGCTGTAACCTCTTCAGTCCTTTCAACTGAAGAGGAGGCAAATTTATTGAAATTTGTGCCGCGGCCGGGATTCGAACCGGGGACCTCCTGTTTTCTAGGCAATCATCATAACCACTAAGCCACCGTGACCTGATGGATAAGGCAGAATTGAAGTTTGTGTTGTGAAGGAAGACGAGCTGTAACCTCTTCAGTCCTGAATTATTTTAAAAATGGAATAAAACATATTATTGCTCTTTTCATATCTACAAGAACCTATGTATTGTATATTTGAGCAAAATTTAAAAATTTTTACACTCGGTTTCCGAAATAAAAAATGTCATATAAATAGGACAGCGGGTCTGGAAGTCAGTTAAGGATGTGAAATAAGTAGTCAACAATTACATATGTTATTCCATGCGTATTGTGAAACTTATATCGCAAAGTGATGTGTGCAAAATTCATAAATGCTGCAATGGGCCCACCATGCTTTTCACTATAGCAAGCCAAATTCAAATGCTCAAATGTTTATATAGCTTATGGGACTTAACTTCGGGGTCATCAGTCCCTAAACTTACAAACTACTTATGAACTAGCTAATCCTAAGGGCGGCACAAATATCCATGCCGGAGGGGAGATTCGAACCCCCGACCGTAGTGGCCGTGCAGACCGTGACTGGAGTGCCTCAGTCCCCTTTTTATTTATTTTTTATTTTTTTTATTTTTTTATTTTTTTTCGAACAATAAACAACCAAAGTTTAAAAAAAGCAGCAAAACAAACATTCTGTATTTAAAATGAATCTAAGGCCAAAAAGCGTCTAAATGTTTTGTTATTTTATTATTATTATTTATCTTTTTATCAGCGTGTAGTCGACTCCAAAGTTCGTCTTCTCGATTAAGATTTGCTTTCGCAGTGAATTCCTGATTCATTGTTTCTTAATCGTTTTATTTTTCATTGAAAGTTGTGTTGAGCTATCTTCTCATAACTTCGAAGTCGCCAGTAGCTGAGGTTTTTATTTTCTCGAAAAGAAGGTAATGCCATATTGTTATGCGAAAAGTAAAGAAAAGTTGTTATTCTGTTAGGTACAGTACTGATGACTCGTGTATTAATTACTTATTAAAACGCAACAGTTAATTCCTTGATACTGCCAATATCTTTCGGGCTGTGTTATCGGCCACCTCGGCCCGGCCGGCTATAGCATGCCATTCTCGTGATAGATGGCAGCTACAAGCACGAAACTAAAACGACAGACGTCCAGTAAACAGGTCACCGAGTCTCGAAGTTAAGCGAATAAAAAGTCAGTGTGCAATATGTTGGACGCCAGGTCTCAAAGGGTTGAGACAGTCTGTGCAGTAGACAAATCCATTAAAGCCACAATGGCTTAGTGATCGCCAGGCGCCGTGGGTCAACGCAGCCGGTCAGAAGGCTTAACGCCCTCTATAATAAAAAAAGGTGAGCCAACAACACACCGAACAAGAACGAACAAAAACGATCAGCGTCCGCAACGAAGAGAACTACCCCTACAAAAAAGAAAAAGAAAAAAAAGTGGTTATAGTGCTTGCGTAGTAAGCAAAAGGACCCCGATTCGAATCCTGGCAGCGGCCAAATTTTAATTTGATGCCTCTCCTTCAGTTCAATATCTGATGTACAGGGTGATTCAACTAAGCTGCTCGCCTCAATTATTTCCGGAACCGATTAAGATACCGTAATTCTGTTTTCACCCAGGTGAATTGTAAGAAAGTTCTCACTAACCAACGTATAGTTTCTTGTCCTGGATGTATTGATTACGTAGATATCAGTCAAAACTTCGTTTTTTTTCAGATGGAAGTGTAGTAATTTCTGCTGCTAGTATCGTGTATCACAAAGATACGACTTCAACGGCGTTTCACGCATCGAAATCCGATAAAAAGTTTCGGAGAAACTGCAGTATTTAGAATCCAGGATTTATCTGTTTCGAACATCAAGCCGGTTGCTGTCTATGCGAAAGTCCGTGCTATGTATTCAAACAAGGAAATCCGCGTCGGATAAGAAGGAAACAGTGTTGAACCGCCCCGATGCTGCCGGGCGCCGTGGCTCAGCGCGTCCGGTCAGAGGGCTGAACGCCTCTCTGCAATAAAAAAGCTGAGCCAAAATCTCATAGAACGACAACGAACAATCACGATCAACGTCCGCAGTAAACTGAACTACCCATAGAACAAAAAAATAAAAAAAAATGCCGGAATGAAAGTGCCAGACAAGATAAGGAGCTTGCATTATGTCCAGTGCAGGAAAGTTTGCTAAAATAATCTTTCATAAACGAAGAGATAATCTACTTCTTTACGGAGAATATATAAGGAATACAAATCTGTATCACAAACTAAAACTCATGTTAATTCTTTTGTTCATCAGAAGCTCTCACATAAAAAATTTCTATCTCAATTTCATGTTTCACATATTACTCTTATTCCCCTTTCTTTCAAGACTCCGGCAGAAATTGAAACAGAACTATTACCGCGACAAAATATGTCCCTGAACATTTATTTATTATTTGATTTGATTTTCCTTTTGTTATCATTTTTATGTAGAATACATTTAATGAATTGAAACAAAATGGAAAAAATGCAATCAAATATTTTGCTGTAATCTTCTAAGAAAATGTAAATTCCACAGTAAGAACGTTTTTGCTTTCTTTTACAATAGACTCCAGTGAATCCCCACGAGATAGTTCGCAAATTATTCCAAAATTGGTCTTAGCCTTTGTTTCATCATGAGTGCACATAATGTATAAATGTAATTCATTTACGACTCGGCGAATAATAATTCCACGTAACGTTCAAACAGTATTAAAATGTCATTTATGCCTTTTCCAAAAGTAATACATTCCTGGATATGCATTAACCAGAGATTTTTATTTGTGCATTTTAGGAACAACAGTGAGGATTGCTGTGGTGTGTAATACAATCACATGCTTCACCAAATGACTGTATGGAGCTTGGAATATATGTTATTCGTAAACTGAAAACTTGAAGTAGTTATTTAGAGTGATTGCCCGATGTCAGAATTTCCACAGGCATCACTCGGTATAAAAGATCTATTAATATTCACTGATTCTTACAACTAAGCCGAGCTATTATTGCAGCATTGGCTTCGGCAACAGAACGCTATTTTCCTATTTCAAACAGTTCGTCCGATGTTTTAGAGTGAGTTTATTTCATGCTTGATACGTGAGTTTATTTCATGCTTAATACCTAACACGATAAATAATCTGAAGCCCTTTAATTGGAAGAGACACAACGTAGATCTGTTGAAACGTTTGAGTTCAGCTACTTATACTATCAGGGTCATTGCAGAATTTGGTGATATACATCTCAGTAAATTAGGTTACTGTGCCTATTTCCATTCATTACTTCCTTACAGGATCATGTTCTGGGGCAATTCAAAATTGGGTAAAAAAGAATTCATTACACAGAAGCGTAAAGGTAAAGCAGTCAACAATCCGAAGATTGGTTTGAACACCACAGTGCTTTACTAGGCATGGTCCTGTTTGGAGGTGGTATGCCGTTGCCTTCCTCCGACCTTCGAACTGACTTACCCAGCCAGTTATAGGGGGGCCTACAGTTTAACGTGGGTTCCGAACCACGGTGCTACTCTGTATTTTTCACATTAGCAATACTGACAGAGGTGAAAGAAGTTTAAAGTGACAGATAAAAATCCCAGGACCTGGTGGTGATCGAACCCGCAACCTTTGGATTTGTAGTCTGGCTCTCTACCACTGTGCAACCGAGGCGCAATTCCTGGAGCCCACCCAAGATGATCATTTAGACAATTATTTAAAGATTTTGGGGATCTTCACTGTAGCTTTACAATATATCAATTCACTTCTGAAATTTGTTATTAACAATCTGACCCAATTTAAAAGCAGTAACAATGTGTGTAACTAGAACAATAGGAGAAAGAGTGATATTTACTATTCAAGCTTAACTTTGACACAGAAAGGGGTTGAATAATGCTGTCGCAAAAGTCTTTGGTCACTTACCAAGAAGCATCAAAAGTCTGACAGATAGCCAAAGAGTATATAAAAAGAAATTAAAAGAATTTATGAATGACAATTCCTTCTACACTTTAGACGATTTTTTAGATGAAATTTAGCAATTTCGCTAAAAAAAATACACAAAAATCAACGACAAAAATTAGAAACAAAAAAATCCTTAAAATTATTTATTAAACTGACACGTTCCATATCATTGCAAAATATCATATTTATGACATGTGGAAAAAGGATTAATCCAATTTAATTTATACATGCAAATGAGCTATGATAAATTTGTAAGTAACTCAGTGTTATAGAATCTTTGGTGATACCTATTATAGCTAAAATAGACAGAGAGTGAGGTAGAAGGCGACGAATAAAGTGGCAAATACGAGACAGACTAACATTAAACTGGAATGGATACACACTTCTCCCCCCTTCAATTTTGTCAAGTGTACGGATGAGTTCTAAAATAGTAAATCTTACAATATTTTCCTGAAAAACATAGTGTTACATAGTCTTCTTTGATAATAAAAGATCGTAAACCTACCAAATATCAAATAAAATTTATCTTAATTTCTGAGAGGAGATATATTTACTGCACTCCATAGTGCAGTGTAAGAAAATCAGGTGATGCTGAAGAAATTAGATTAGGTAACGAAACAATAAAGGAGGTAGATGAGTTTTGTTATTTAGGCAGTAAAATAACAAATGATGGTCGCAGTACAGATGATATAAAATGCAGAATGGCAATGGGTAGAAAGGCGTTCTTGAAAAAGAGAAATTTGTTAACATCGAATATTCATTTAAGCCTAAGGAAGTCCTTTCTGAAGGCATTTGTATGGAGTGTTACCTTGTATGGGAGTGAAACATGGACGATAAGCAGTGTGGACAGAAAGAGGATAGAGGCTTTTGAAATGTGGTGCTACAGAAGAATGCTGAAGATTAGGTGGGTGGACCGCGTAACTAATGAGGAGGTACTGAACCGAATTGGGGAGAAAAGAAATTTCTGGCATACCTTGACTAAAAGAAGGGATAGATTGGTAGGACACATTCTTAGACATCAAGGAATTGTGAATTTAGCGTTGGAGGGAAGTGTGTGGGGTAAAAATCGCAGAGGGAGACCAAGAGACGCGTACAGTAAGCAGATTCAAGTGGATGTGGGTTGTCGTTCTTATGAGGAGATGAAAAGGCTTGCTCAGGATAGAGTAGGGTGGAGAGCTGCATCAAACCAGTCTCTGGACTGAAGACCACAACAACAACGATATATTTACAGACTTTTCCTCATCTCTGAAATATCTGGGTTTTGTAGTTTATCAGTACGTACTCTTATATTGGAAGGAATTAATCATTTCATTCCACAGCAGTGGCCTTGTGGTACCTAAACAGTCTTTTGAGAGTTAAAGTCAAAGAAAGTGGCTGCCTTTGGGAAATCGAGATGGGACGAGACTCGTAAATCTGGCTTAATGATCGAGGAAGCTCGCATAAATTGGTAGAATCTCAGCTCTTGAAATAACATCTTCAAGAGGTAGCATTCTTGTATCGTATAAATATTTACTCAGTCAGAAAGCTTTCACGCAGCTAGAGAGGAACCTTGTTGGCATGATTGCTGGAGAGGGAAGTGGCCACTCGTTAATCTTTGAATGGAGCGAGAGCAGTTAATTCCACTGCTAAAAGAATACAATAGATCAGGGAAAAATGGAAGAGTTTACTCATTGAACTCTATAAGAATTCGCCTTATACCTCACGATGTCAACAAAAGTGTAACCAAGTAAGCTGAAAAACATGATAAAATATTTTCAAAACCGAGTAAAAATTGGAAATAAAAGAAAGAAAAAAACGTAATTAAACATCACACTTAATTCATTAACTCAAAAGTAGACAAATTCCACATTCATGCCAAACTTGCAATATGCGTCTCGTTGTCGTGGAAGTAGAAACTACAATCGCTAGTAGCCAAGTAACAAGTTATAGGTTGTTTTACATTCAGTTGTAAAAACAGTATACCAGCGATTTATGGAGAGATTTGGACGAATATATTATCTCTGAAACAAGTTACTCTCAGGCACGATAGTGAAAGGAAAGGAAAACAATTTACATAGAATAGTTCCTACCAATCTTTACATGTTTTTATCTTAATATGTGTCGTTTTCCCAACTGGCTACAAAAAAGTAACATTACATCTTGCCTATCTATTTAATTCAGTAATATGACACATTTGGGCTCTGTAATGTAACTTCATTTCAGTGTGTGATACGGAAATACAGTATTATGTAAACTGATATTCGGTCCACGTCCTCCTCTCAGAAATTAAGAGAAAATTTATTTTATATTTCGCCGGTTTACAATCTTTCATTATCAAAGCGTTCACCTGCAGAACGTATAGAGTCATAGTGATAGGATATGAATGGTCAATCAGTGAAATAAAAGCAATGCAGTATAACTAATCACTACTTCCAAATTTCAGGCATATAACAGAACATATCGCTTCGTCGAGACCACTATGTATAAAATGTGATTCCTTTCACTTTATTCAAAACGATTTTTACATTATTAAATGACCCAAGATGGCATACGTAGTCAAATTAATTCAACCAGAAGTTAACGTATGAGACAATTAACGTGGAAAACGTGGAATTGCCATAGCGTCAGAAACGTGAAATCGATTGCCACTATGTTATCTGCCAATTTTGCTTAAATAGTTTTGATAATAATGTGAAATGTGGTATTTACATACGTGGTTATGATTACACTCTAAAGAGTAATGGAGCAAGCGAGACCAAGGCAACAGAACTTGTTTAAAAATTAAATCTGTAGAGCAACCGTAACTCGTGCGTAAATTTCTTTTATCTTGATCTGCTTTACTCGACATCACCATGGCAATGGCGCTAAGCAAACCCGTATCTACAGTATACAACTTGTTGGCTTTTGGTTAGGTAATTTCAGAAGATGCTCGCACTTGTTGAGTGAAATATGTCAAAAAGGGAAAATTAATTGCGAGTAGTGGATATTCTATCATTTTTACTCAAGTAGTCACATTTCATTCGTGATTGGATTGTTTAAAGCGACATGCCCTTTTTTAACACCATTTCTACATGACTCTTATCTGCTCAGTAACGTCTTTGGATTAGAAAAATAAATGTTAGTAGGTTGGCACTACGTGTCAAACGTATAAAGCTGCTCATTAATATCGATGTTTCGAGGAGGTCATTTTTTGACCGGATACTGTGATAAACTGTTGAATTGGGAGGTTGTCGTGTCCACAGGAACAGCCTATAAGAATGAGACTTATTCCTATCGGCTGTTCCTGATAATATATATAAAAGAAATCATTTGGAAATTTTTGAAAGTTGTGTATAACTAGGTAAATAAAATATATTAATTCCCATTTTTAGATAACATTGTAAATAACTGCTTTTAGTACATACCCATTACTGGTGTGTATAAGTTGTAATAGTTTCGATTACATAAATATTTGAGGTAACGTTATTTTCTATTACTTAGTAGTTAATACAGTAACACCGGTCACTTACTGTTTAACTAACCAGTTTGATTATTATTCGTACGGAGGAAGAAATTTGCGTGAAGCGTAATAGCCAACTTCCATGGTACTATGCAAGTACTTCCAATGAGAAAAAGTGATAGATGTAATTCTTTATTTTCTTTTGATCGCTGATTGGGGCGATATTGGATATGTCAAGTGTATTTTACTATTACAGTGTAGCCTAATTACAATAATCATATGTAATACAGCAGTGTTAAACAACACAATGTAACTTGTAATACAATACAATTAGCTTAGGTATCTATTTTAACTTTCTGCTTTAATTCTAGTGTGTTGATCAAAAACATATTAAAGATTGCATGTGAAATTATCATATAAAAATGCTTCTAGGACATTATATTTTTTATATTTTGTAGCCTGCCTGGTAATCGTTAGTACAATAAGCACCCAGCTTTAATAGGTGCTTATTGTACAACAGATTACCAGGATTAGATTAGAGTAGATTAGTACTTATTCCATAAATCATGACTACTACACTTTGTAATGATGTGGAACATGTCAGGTTAATGAAAGGTGTCTTTACAAATTATTACTTTGTTCTAAAATTACATGACACATTTTTTTTAAAATTTTTACTTACTTTTTTTAATTTTCTTCAGATTTACTAATTACTATCTAAAAATTCATCTATAGTGTAGGAGTTGCCA
Source organism: Locusta migratoria (assembly GCA_026315105.1). Lineage (NCBI taxonomy): Eukaryota > Metazoa > Arthropoda > Insecta > Orthoptera > Acrididae > Locusta > Locusta migratoria. Next base: position 40,440,570 of record CM048749.1, read on the forward strand.
TTCAGAAATTATTTTAATTTATTTTTAAATGCTAGTTGGCTATCTGTCAGGCTTTTGATGCTGTTTGGTAGCTGACCAAAGACTTTTATGACAGCATAATTCGCCCCTTTCTGTGCAAAAGCTAGATTTAACCTTGAATAGTGAAAGTCATTCTTTCTCCTAGTGTTGTAGTTGTGTACACTACTACTGCTTTTGAATTCGGTGGGATTGGTAATAACAAATTTCATAAATGAATATATATACTGAGAAGCTACTGTGAAAATCCCTAGCTCTTTAAACAAGTGTCTGCAGGATAATCTTGGATGGGCTCCAGCAATTATTCTGATTACACGCTTTTGTGAAATGAATACTTTTTCCTCAATGACGAATTACCCCAGAAAATGATGTCATACGATAGCAGAGAATGAAAATAGGCATAGGAAGCTAATTTACTGAGATGTATATCACCAAAATTTGCAATTACCCTAATAGCATAAGTAGCTGAACTCAAATATTGTAGCAGATCTCCAATGTGTGTGTGTGTGTGTGTGTGTGTGTGTGTGTGTGTGTGTGTGTGTGTGTGTGTGTGTTTTCCAGTTGAACCCCTCATCAATGCAAACACCTAAAAATTTTGAGTATTCTACCTTTGCTACAGATTTCTGATGAAAGTCTAAATTTATTAATGGTGTCATCCCGTTTACTATATGAAACTGCATGTACTGTATTTTATCAAAATTTAACGATAGTCCATTTGCTGAGAACCACTTAATGATTTTCTGAAAAATTTCATTTACAATTTCTTCAATTAATTCTTGTCTGTCATGTGTGATAACTGTACTTGTATCATCAGCAAAAAGAATCAGCTCTGCATCTTCATGAATATAGAATGGCAAGTCATTAATATATATTAAGAACAGCAAAGAACCCAAGACCGAACCTTATGGCAGCCCATTTTTTATTGTTTCCCTGTTTGAGGAATCAGCTGTTTTTTTTTTTTTTTTTTTTTTTTTTTTTTTTTTTTTTTTTGCATATTTTGTGAATTACTTATATTAACTTTCTGAACTTTTCTTGTTAGGTATGATTTATACCATTTGTACACTGTCCCATTCATACCACAATACATTAGTTTATCTAGAAGAATTCCATGATTTACACAATCAAAAGCCTTAGAGAGATCACTAAATATCCCAATGAGTGATGTCCGGTTATTCAGAGCACTTAATATTTTATTGGTGAAAGTATATGTAGCATTTCCTGTTGAAAAGCCTTTCTGAAAACCAAACTGACATTTGGTTAGAATTTTATTTTTACTTATGTTTGAAACTACTCAAGAATACATTACTTTATCAAGAATTTTGGATAAGGCTATCAGAGGTGAGTTGGGTTTTAGTTGTTGACATCAGACATATTCCCTTTTTCGTGGAGTGGTTTAACAATAGCATATTTCAATCTATCAGGAAAAACACCCTACTTCAGAGAACTATTACATAATTGGCTATGAATCCTATTTATTTCTTGAGAACAAGCTTTTATTACCCTACTGGAAACACCAGCAATTCCATGTGAGCTTTTACTCTTGAGAGAGTTTATTATTTTCTTAATTTCAGAAGGAGAGGTGGGTGGAATTTCTATTTTATCAAATTGTGTGGGTATGGCCTGTTCCATTAACTGCCTAGCTTCTTCTAATGAACATTTAGATCCTATTTTCTCTGCAACATTTAAAAAAATAATTATTAAAAATGTTTTCAACTTCTGGCTTGTTAGTTGTAAACTTTTCATTCACTTTGATGGTAATGCTGTCTCCCTGTGCTATTGGTTGCCATGTCTCCCTGGTAATAATATTCCAAATTGTTTTAATTTTGTTATCAGAGGTACTAATCTCAGACATGATGCACATGCTTCTGGACTTTTTAATAACTTTTCTTAATGTAGCACAGTAGTTTTTTAACATATTTGACTGTTTCTGGGTCAGTACTCTTTCTTGCTGTTAGTTCTCTTTTTCAGTTACAAGATATTCTTATTCCTTTAGTAATCCATGGTTTCTTGCATGGTTTCTTATCATTATATTTACTGTTTTCTTGGGGAAACAATTTTCAAATACTCTTACAAATGCATCATGAAATAAGTTATATTTTAAATTAGCATCAGCTTCCTTATACACCTCATCCCAGTCTAACTGCTGAAGATCTTCCCTGAAATTTCTAATTGTTGAATCATTAACTGAACGCACAACTTTGGAGGGCTGTTTTGAATTGCAGAAAGGAACTATGTCATTTACTGTGACTAGCTGTGTACAATAATCGGAAAGACCATTCTCAACAGCACATGCATTTATGTTTTTAAACTTATCTTGGTCTATAAAAAAACTTATCAGTGTGCTGCTGTCCTTTACTACCCGAAAATCAATTACAGATGACAAACTGAAAGGTCATTCTTCGTATTACATTCCTTTAGTGATTCAACGAAATCCTCACAAATAATAATTTGTTTTCCCTTGTCTGACAGATAGCACAACAAGGCATCCAAATTTTTCATAAATAACTGAAAGTTTCCTGAAGGGAACCTATATAATGTTACAATTATAAAAGAAGGAGTTTAAGCTGATAGGCACATGCTTCTGTATGTTGGTATACATAACACTTTTGTGTTTTTAAACTTTTTACAAAGTGATAAATTTTGACATAGATGGCAACTCCCCCTCTCACCTTATTCTCTCTATTCTCGTGTGGTGCTAGTTTGTAACTGCTTATGGTTACTTTTTCCATATCCGTTACAATGTTATGCTCAGATAAGCATAGTATATCTATTACATTCTCTGACTCTATGTCATCTAAACAAACCAGTAGCTCATCTACTTTATTCTTTAATCCCCCAATATTTTGGTGAAATATGGTAACATTATTTTTTACTTTACTTTTGTCAGATTTTGTGAGTTTTAAGCATCTTTAGCACATGCCTGCCTGAGCTTCCCATTAGACCCTGGTCTTAGCTTAAAAAAGAGGTACATTCATGAATTTCAGTGTCTCCCCGTAAGGTTTTTACTATTAACCCAGCCAGATTACCGTTCGCTTTCCTATTGAGGTGTAGGCCATGCTTTCTGAGGTCCCACCTATCTATAGCCTCAACAGGAACCAAACCAATGTGTGACAGAGTGGCCACCCTACGCAACTGATCTAACTCGATATTGACCCTCCTGACAGAGCGGTTTAACTGGGGCTGATCATGTCGCACTAAAGCAGGCACCAGGTCAACATATGTATGGGTCGTTGCAGAGGCTATTTTCATCAGGTCACACTCAATACTGTAGCCCTGATTCCTGTCGATACTCTTTCCCACTCCACCCACTACCACAACATGATTTGTTTAGTGAAATCTTTGCACAGGGAATCTAAATCCTCTACCGCCTGGAAGTAAGGGTTGCATAATAAAAGTAGTGTACCCGTATGTGTGATTAAAATTTAACAGAATTTGATTAATTACAAATTGTCAAAATTTTATGTGTAGCAAGAACAGTTTCAAGTTAGTTGAATGAATAGTATTAAGATTAGAGCCAAACAAATTCACAGAATCGGTTGTCACGTTTTACTTGAGTCAGATGCATTATTTCAGATTTAATTTGTGAGATTCACAGTAACAGAATACAGTACTTTGTAAAAGCCATAATTGTTGACTGTCGTAATAACAGAACAATTGGAATTCCTACAATTCGGAGTCATTTAAAGTCAAATATGTTAATATTAAGAGTATTTTTTTTTTAATTCAGTGTTTGCTATAGGGGGAAGACAGCAGATTTCATTAACGTTTAAGCCCCTGTGTCATTGCTGTTTCGCTTAATATAACGACTCGGCCGGCGACCTAAATACCACACACCTGTGACCTCGGCAAGCCGTTTAACTGCAGCTCGCGTTATTTACGAGTTAAAAGTGCTGTTCCAGAGCATATTTTAAGGGATTTTCACTGGGCGACATTGGAAGGATGATCCGAAGGTTCTGGGAGCCCTCCCCAGGAAAAATTTCAAAATATTGATGCCTAAAACCGTGTTTTGAAGCCTTTATTTTTTATTAAAATCAAAGCTGCTTATTTTTTCCTTAATATATTTTTATTCATATATGTTTTAATGATAAATAGAAATGTTTGTGGAACAATACTAAATTTGGACTTTGAATAAATCATTTATGTCTCCTAATTTTGTTAAATAATCTTTCAATTGTTTTTGTTGTCCTTTATTTGTTTAGTAGTTAAATAGAATACAGTACCTGTTATAAGTTCATTTTAATTTGATATGGCTATTAAATGAAAATAGTATTAAATTAAACTAATATCAGTACTATGATTACTTAAAATACCTTCCTGTGCACTTTCTGTAAAAGTTAATAAATCATTTGTCTTATAAGCTCATATTTCGTTATGGTTCCTCAATTTGTATTTTTGCTCTAGAGAATTCTGTACACCAACGGGAAAGAAACACAATTACAATTTTAAGGTTTCTAAGAAAAGTAATTAATCTGAAGAAAAGAGTCATGAGATGCTTGTGCTAAAAAGTCTTTAAAGAACGTAAAGATCTAGTGTGTTTTCTTTCAAAGAGTATTGAAAAGTAATTTTATACCTTCACTTGTAAGATTGTAGGTAAAAACAATTCTTTTGCCGTTTTTATAAATATCTTAATGAGCACAAGAAACACTTTTCAAGAATTTTTTTAAAATAGACTTACAACAAAATTTTAAAGGATAATGAAATTACTGGGTTTACAAAATATTTTGATAAAAATAGTTACAAAGTCCCTAACTAAAAGAATCGAAGAACATCAAATTTAAAGGTTACTGTCATTTGCAAAAAAACTCTTGGTCTTGATACAGTTCAAAATCGTGCAGCTTCCTTCTTCTATAGAAACTTCGCCACGGATGGCCTTGGGTCGAAAGAGGCTGTCCCAACACCGTTGAGAGCGGTGCGCATTCTAGAGTTGAGAGCTTCTCATGACAGGCCAGATTGTTTGTTTGATTTTAAAGTCGTACGTAGTGACACTGCTCTTTCAGGACCTGCACTGTGCGGTGTCAGAGAAATATACGACTGCACCAACTTTCTTAGGATGGAGTGAGGTTGAGATACTTTCAAAAAGTGGTACATCTTTCCAGTAGATGATGTCAAACTAGACGGAGCAGCGAGTTCTTCTGCTGCAAACAACCCTACGTCATAAGTAAAATTTGATACTTTATCTCTACCAAACAGGCCTCCAATGTCTGCACGAACTGCGTTCACAAGCTTAATAGGATTTTTAGAATTTAATAATCTATTGATCCTACTGCAGATTTCCTTCTGGTCTTCGGGAAGCCGTTGTAAGATAAACGCTTTGCAGCTCATTACAACCTCTCTTCTCGCTGCAGGCCAGTGTCGCTTTGTTGAAACAAATAGGTTTACTTGACCTCTTCTAGGAAGATCTTCAGTATCTGATTCGTCACTTTCAAGTTCTCTTGCACCTTCTCTTTCCAACTTTTCTTCATATCCACGTGGATAACAGTCTTCTTCCATCAAAAGTAATGAATCAACAAATATTTTTTTTAGATACTTCAATATCAGGGATTGTAACAAATGACCTCTGACAATCTTTTTGCAGTTTTTCCAGATGTTTCAGAAGATCTAGTGTAAGACTGGTAAGTCGCTGTTGTTCGCCACCTGTCTCCCACAAATGTAGAAACCCGCGTGTTGAAACGTTTTCAACTTCTGAGGAATCAGTCTTTCCAAGAACATTACTCCAATGTTGTTGCATTAATGGAAGGTTGTTCTAAACTACTTTGGCTAAATTGTTGAGGTGTTCTACGAACCTTACACCAAAGTGTGCTAGAAAGCGGTAGACAGTTTTCTTGGTTAACTCAGCCAGATCTTCAAGTTCTTCAAAGCGTAAAGCCGATGACCTATAAAACGTTCCCATGCAACACATACACAGCCTTGAATAAACAAAGGATATGGTTTAGAATACCCAGTATGCGGTTAAACTTTCTTTGTCCATTTCTGAAGTGTTTTTCGCAACACCAATAAGCATATTAACTTGCCGATAAAGCTCTGCATTCCATTTGACCCTTTTGGTATCGTCGGAGAGACGTATTTGTGCAACTGTAAAACATTTTGATAACAGATTGCTTACCACCTCGTGTACTTTCGGTTTTTATTTTGCGTCAGATGACCGTTTTAGTCTGTTTTAACGAAAGGACATGGCAACGAGGATTTATTTTACTTTGCTGAGCAACATCACATCACTTCAGTGCTGCTTCTCTCTGCCCATTTAGAAATAGGACTCCTTCTGGAAAAGCAAGGAACACAAAAAGAGAAAGATTTTTTCTCAAAAGTAAAAGAAAAAACTGTCGAAATGTTGGTGTATCTTTCTGACTTTTTCAGTGAAATTAAGTCCGAGTATTTCATTGCAAGAAAATAGGACTAATATTTTGACAGCGCAGGATAAAATTTCAAGTTTCGTCCGTAAACTGGAACTTTATCAAATGTTCAAATGTTTGTAGAGTCTATGGGACTTAACTACGGGGTCATCAGTCCCTAAACTTACAAACTAATTATGAACTAGCTAATACTAAGAACGGCACAAATATCCATGCCCGAGGGGGGATTCGAACCCCCGACCGTAGTGGTTGTGCAGGGAACTTTATCAACGCAGGGTTCAAGTCGGAGATCTATGGATGTTTAAGGAACTGTGTGATCAATGAGTAGGCGAGGAAAATAAAAGAATCGTGTTTTAAACTTCAGTTATTTAGCACCTGTCTGCAGTTATAAACTCAATTAAGCAATATTCCTCAGCTATGGATAATCAGCATGTGAACACTTGGATATTGAGACCATTTTCTGTTGAAGAGGAAATTTTCAAAGATCTTTCAGCCAAAGTAGAATCCTACTGATTGCTCGAAGATAGCACATTCAAAATGTAATTTCAAAATTATGACCTTGGTAAATTTTGGCGAAAATCAGAAGCCGAATATTCTGTTATAGCTGACAGATTTCTAAGAACGTTAAGATAGTTCGGTACCACTTATAAATATCAGAATGGCTTCTCAAAGCTACTGACAATAAAAATACTAGAAACTGACTCAATGTGGAACATGACCTGAGATGCGCCTTAAGCAAAACAAAACCAAACATTAGAAAACTTACGACTGGTAAATAGTACCCACCTTTTAATTGAATATAATTGTTTCATTACTGCATCGAAAGGGTAAAAGATGTGTCTTATGCAGTGTATTATGATTAACAAAGAGTGGTAGTGTTTTCATGTATTGCTTTCTTTGATAATATTTTAATGGGTGTTTTTTTTTGGGGGGGAGGGGGTAAAATAAATTTACCTAGTAGGTCTTAGGGGTAACAAGACTGAAAAGGTTGGGAACCTATGCTCTAAGAGGTTATTTTCTAATTCCCGGTTCATTTGATATGTCATTCAATAAAAATAAATTGCTGGCACTACCCATGGCCACTGGGCGACAAAATCACAGCACTGGGCGACACAAGTGTCGCCCAGTTAACATGTTATTTTATGCCCTGCGCTGTTCTGAAACTTCAACTGAAAAAGGTATGCATTTTATATCCAACCATATGCTGAGTAATACTTGATAACAACCAAGGCATTCATTAACCTAAGGTTAAAGTTAATTAAATACAGTTGTATTATCTGTTCATCGGTTTAAATTTAAAATAACTTGTCAGGACGTATCTTGAGTACATTTCAAAGTGTTAACAGGGAATAACATTGTCACTGTTAGACATCAATACACACTTGAAGTTATAAATAGTAAGCATTAAGGTGAGAGTTTTGCCTGATCTACTGCATGTTGTATTTGCGTGGCTATTACTTGCATTTCATTATCTTACATTCAACCTCTGTGTTAACGAACTGTTTCTCAGTAATTAATGTACTGTCAGTGTCTTTTGAACCGGATTTGACGCTCATACTCTGATTTCCTGCCAACCCAAATTTTACGTAATTTTTCACGTTGCTGACTAACTTTGCTATTATTAACATCCCACTAAATTAATTGCTCGTACAACGAACAGGCGACCGTAAATCAATAAGTTATTCACTTTTTCCAAATTAATTCCTATGTTCCGTTTGTTCCGCATTTTTCCTTTAAACGTTAATTATTTTATTCCAAATGTTACTTTCCGCTTTCTTTATTACTATCGAGCGTTGTTGTCTATCAAAGAGGTACACCAACGTTCCGGTTATAACTCCGCTTCATCATCGGCTCCATTACCTATAGCCTTTCCAACCAATTAAGATAATTAGGCACACTGGTCAATTTTTCTAATCATCGTATACTAACTGGGGGTGTAGGACGGGAAGGGTTATAACTTGAAGGATGTAATGTGACAAGCCTCTTGAAGCTATGTTGGCAACGGGGTTCAGCGTCGCAGACCCGCACAGTCCTTGCAAAACAAGGCAGCCATGTGTCAACGACAGACGAGTCGACCGAGTTCCGGAGCTGGCCGACAGGTGGCGGTACCTCTGATGAGTATCGCTTAGGGGTAACTATCACGTGACTGGAAATACCGGCGGTTAGAACTGCGTAAATAGCGGCCGCTGGAGAGGACCGATTTTCGAGCGAAACATCTTACAAACTATATAGAAATTAATAACAGCTGACTCCGATGTGGTACGAAGTAGCTTGCAGGCTCATTTTGAAGCTAAAGAACAGCTGGTTGCGCTCATATAAACGCACCTCCAGTCACATTAATAGTTTTTGAGATATAGTAAATTTAATATTGTCATAAATTATACTTTTTAAAGCTTAATTTGAAAACGCTTAGCGCAAATTGTTCAAACGAGGGCTCAAATGAAAGTCCTCATTAAATGATGTTACGTTGTACATATACCTTTTTTCTCAAACCCAGAAAATTTGAATAAGTGGCCGAATTGTGATTTTCGAGTATTAAGAATCTTTGTACTTATTAAATAATTAAAAACAATCATGTATATTAATTCTGATAACATTTCCGAATGAAGAGGAAAATTTATGTTTTATTTATATAAAACATATTTTTATTATTCATATTAAGTGTAAAATAAATATTTTGTACTGAATAGACCATGATTTGAGTCCAGATTATCGCTATGAGGGTATCTAAGGGGGCGGCCATTTTCGTTTTTGGACAGTGTGCTCGCGTCGTTCAGAGTGCCACGAGGTGGGTGTGTCAAAAAAAAATGTTCAAATGTTTGTTAAGCTTAAGGGACTTAACTACGGGGTCATCATTCCGTAAACTTACAAACTACTTATGAACTACCTACAACTAAGGACGGCACAAATATCCATGCCCGAGGGGGGATTCGAACCCCCGACCGTAGTGGCCATGCAGACCGTGACTGAAGCGCCTCAGTCCCCTCGGCCACCGCGGCCGGCGTGGGTGTGTCTCGAGCGACTGTGCTGTCTCCTAATACTTGGAAGTTAGTGAACTAGGTACAATTTTCGGACTTGCTTTTGTGGAACTTAAACTTTCTACAACCAGTGTGGAACTTTGAAATCTGTCGTTTCCTCGGACTTGTGATTTTCAGCTGATTTGCAATGCTGTAGTTAAAAAATTTCCCGGTATGGAAGGACTGAAACATTCGTGTTCATGTTCTGTTGCCTGAATAAACGACACTTAATAAAGAAAGTATAAAAAGTAAAACTGTATCCTATTCTCAGTGAACATTTCTGGCTCCTAGGATTAATATTTTGTTATATCTTTTGGGAACACTGCGGTGGTGTGGTTGGCGCCCCCTCAGACCACCCATATTTCACGGACCATGTCATTTAGTGTGGTGCTACGACCAGTTCGAGCTCCGTCTTGCACGAACCACAAATTATAAAATCAGGTTCAATTGGACAACGCGGATGAAATCTTCTTCCAACAGCTTCACGTACCGTTTGCTAGTCATAGCGCCATTAAGGAACATCGCAACGATTACTCGGTGACCGGACATTACAAACGACACTGCCAACCCTTGAGAATGATGGGACATCTCGGCTGCGAAATGTGGCTTCTCCGCCCTACAAATGCGAAAATTCGGCTCACTTGAGAACCATCCAAATGATCGTGGTCTGCGTTTCCAGACCAAACCATTTTCATAGCTAAGTCTGTTCGTCAATTCTGTGGACAATAGTGCTGTCGAAACACATCCGTTGTTCGATTGCCATGGGATTTTGTGGGAAGAGATACAGGTCATCAACAACAATTTATGGCAGTGTCTTTCCTTTGCCTCCCACATGGGCTTGCGCATGTTAATTACCAAGATGCCCCGCTGTCAAGCATGCAGTTTTAACATCCTAACGCAAACCATTCGGCCGTTAACGACGATTTTATTCTTATAGTTCAGTAACTTCCACCCCGTACGTGATCGTCGAAACATTTATAAGAATACAAGATCTTATTTTCTTTTTCGGTACTGATATCTTAGCAGTAAAAATTTATCTCTGGAAATGGTTTTGTTTCATCGCAGGGAGCGCGTGGGTAGGCAATACAATGTGAAAGTTGCGCTGAAAGACACACACACACAGAGAGAGAGACAGAGAGAGAGGTCACTAATGGGTTGGAGATATATGCTGAGATTACACCAAGTGGGAAAATTTATACAGAAACGTGACTTTATTAAAAAGGAAAAGATTTTGTTTTTTAGGAAGCATGCGGAAAGATTAGTAATTTGATTACTAAAATTTCAGCAGAGGTAAGAAGCCTTTCTGTTACTCAATATTGAATTTTCTAGATGACATCCAGATATAAACTGTGCGATATGGTTTTTAATTCAAAACGATTTCTCGATTCCTGATTGTAAATGGTCACCGTTTTTGATTGGTTCAATAAAGATAATTTTTCTTTTTTTAAATATCTGTCTCTTTCCTTGTCACGAGTTTGACATTATTGCATTTTGACAACGACATATAAGGTAGTTTGATTTTTTTTTTTTTTTTTTTTTTTTTTTTTGTGTGTAACTCACTTTTGAGATTAATTTTTTTGCAGCACAGTACGGCACCTCACAGCATTTTTGAAGGAAATCTTTCCGTGGCACTGCTCCTGTTGTTGGCTTTAATTCGCACAATCGAAATGTGTTGGTTGTAATGATTCAGATAAAGTCGCTTTATAGAATTCGGTGGCGTCATTACAGAGGAATAATTCTCATCCTAAAGGACATGTGCATGTAATTGCAAGATCTTCAAATTCAGTACTCATGAGCGAAACGACGTCTGGACGAGGAACAAAATAACAAACATGAACTTGTATCTCGTGAAATCAATAGAATACTAGGCAAAATCTCTTCGCCCAATCAAATCGCAGGTCTGTTGTATGGTTCAAAACAGGTTCAACAGAAAAAGAGTACATTTTAAAGTCGATCACTTTATGTCCCGCTTCGCAGAAAATCTATAATTTTCTCAAGAAAAACAAGGATGTCCTCTAGCTGTAATGTCATCCTGTGATCTTGGGTAAGCCGCAGTTTGTTACCATCCAGGTATTTGAAAGGAGGTTTTAGTAAAGATGAAAATGCTAGCTGAAACATTGAGTGAGACGGAGGGAATTACTTGAGTGAAAATTAAGTGTCCATATGTTAGTTCATTTCTTTTAGATTTGTAATATTTGCAAAAGTAATCTTTATATTAATGTTATTCACCAGTTAACTTTTTTCTCAGAGCCAGGTCAGTAACCTGATGGTCATTTGCAATATTTCGTTTGGTAGATAACTTCTAAAACAGGCTATTTGCATGTTTCGATTGAATAGATGCTTGAACTTTCAAAGCCAGCAATGTCAATTCAAAGGTTACACGAGCTACGGAATTTATCAATAGCATTTGTAACAGCAGAACATGAAATCCACTTATCATTTCAGTAGAAAGTGAAACACAACACAAATACGTCACGAAAATATGCGGGCCACACACTGTACGCCGCTCCGGAGGCAGCTGTTGTTCCTGAGTGACATCATAATCTCATAAAACCGCAGCGTGGAACGGTTACTCCTTAAATTTATTTTACAGACCTTTTTTCTACTCAATGCAGCACATCTAACGCTAACTACTATGCTGTCGTAATTTTGATCTTACTCTTCAAACTATTTGTAGTGCACAACAAACAAATCGGACATTTTTCATGAACCTGAGGGTCCTGCAAGAAAGACATCAACAGCATGCCACACATAATTCAGAAAGATGCTGCTTGTCTACCTACAATAGGAGAAAATTTATCACTTATGCAAAGATAGCTGTAATGACACCTTCTGTAAGAAAAATCTTAAAATTCACAAAGTGTCACTAGTGAGGATCAGTTCAGGTACTACACTGATGTCGCTAGTTACTGAAATTAAAAAAAAAAAAAAAAAAAAAAAAAAAAAAAAAAAAAAAAACTGATTTTAAAATTTTGCTTTATTTACTTTTACAAAAATTCAAATTAAAAAAGAAACAAGTTAAATATTTATAATTTCCAACTTACACATAGGGTGACAGGATAGAGAAAACGTATAAACAATTTCAAAATAAAATAAAGTCGGTAGAATGGCTGAAGAACCTTGTCTACATGGCTTTAAAATTAATTCAATTTCGTCAGTTTACGATCGAGACTGTAGCAATGTCAGAAATGTTACGCAATGGTAAAAAAATGTATTTGTTATTAGTGGTCCAGGATGGGTGGAGTTCGCCTAAAGTGGTCGCACACAATATCGTTAACTGCGCCAACGGCTGCTAGCTGCGTTTTCACTTAAATCGAAACTAAATCTTGTCTGAAACTTCCTGGCAGATTAAAACTGTCTGCCGGAACCGCGACTCGAACCTGGGACCTTTACCTTTCGCGGGAAAGCGCTCTACCGACTGAGCGCGAAAGACAAAGGTCCCAGGTTCGAGTCCCGATTCCGGCACACAATTTTAATCTGTCAGGAACATTCAAGTTGGAATCTAAAGCTTTTCAATCTAGCGCTACCTGTGAAGGGGACAGTGAAATATCTAGGCGTTACCCTAGATGAGAAACTGACATGGACCCCTCACACCTGGAATATTTGCTCCAAGACAAAAGGTACTCTGGTAAGGAGAGCTTGTGGCAAAAATTGGGGCCTGAGCCCCAAGGGTATGCACTGGATATACACCACAGTGATTAGACGCAGGACCACCTACGGGGCGGTCGTGTGGTGGGAGAAGGTAGAACAGCAGGTTGCTGCTAAGGAGCTTGGTAAGGTGCAGAGATTAGCCTGCTTAGCCATAACAGGCGGAATTAGCAGCACACCAACTGCTGGGATGGAAGCCATGCTGGATATGCCCCCATTACACCTTTGGGTCAAGATGGAGGCAGCGGCTGGTGCATACAGACTCAAATCTGGCAACAACTGGAACTCTTTGGGATATCCAGAATCACACACTAAATAGTGAGTGAGGTAAATATAGGAAAGGTTGGGGAAATGCCAGCCGACTATATTATAACCCCATACTGCTTCAACAAGCCTTTCAATATAACAATTGGAAGTAGGGAGCAGTGGAGAAAATAGTTAGACACCGTACGGGGGATATTGTCTGGTTCACTGACGGGTAAAAATCAGACCAAGGTGTTGGGGCTGGGGTATATGGGGTGCAGCCAAGACTGGAGGGCGTCATCTCTCCAGGAAAACTGGCCTCAGTATTCCAGGCGGAAATCACTGCCATCAGGTCATGTGTGGAGGAGAATTTGCTTAGGTGCTACAAAGATTGTAGCATCTATATCTATTCAGACAGCCAGGCAACCCTGATATCACTGGCAGCTCCTGCAACAAGGTCTAAAATTGTTGCAGAATGTCACAGGGTTCTAGTGGAGCTAGGGGAAAGCAATAGAGTAAACCTATTGTGGGTCCCTGGCCACTCGGGGATCAGTGGCAATGAACATGCCGACAGATTATCTAGGATGGGGGCAGAGACTCCATTTATTAGACCGGAACCTGTCCTGACAATCACCAAGGCAATGATCAAATTGGAGCTACGTAACTGGCTCAGAAGACAGCACGTAGAATATTGGACCAAAGTCCATCAACAAAACATGGCAAGGTAATGATGCAAAAGACATGTTTTAAAGAAGTTCTGCAATCCTGGGTCTGAACAGGAGAGAGATTAGACCCATGGTTGGGTTGCTGACAGGCCATGGTAATTTCAAAAAACACCTACATACAATGGGAATAACAGAAGAGGACCCTAAATGTAGGGTCTGTGATGACGGTGATGAAACTGCATCACATCTAATCTTCGAATGCATTGCATTGGAGAGTAAAAAGCACAGAACATTTGGGAGAACCAGTCCCGAAGAAATTGTGTCCAATAAAGAACTGGTAAAGGGGCTCCTTGCACTGTTCAAGGGCATTGGTTGGCTTTACTAGACATACAGGGAGCGATACCGCACAATAAACTCAGTTTCGGTGCAGGCAGTGGCGGGTTGGACCAACACTGTTGTGGCTTCCCTGAAAAAATCAAATCAATCTGCAGGAAGTTTCATATCAGCGCACACTCCGCTACAGAGTGAAAGTTTCATTCTAAATCTTGTCTGTCTTGATGGACTACCGCCGATCGCACTTTCCCTGCGACTTTATGAAGTCAAAACCGGCCTGTGAATCCTAGTCTGGCTTTGTATTGGCATGGTCTCAGACTAACTCACCTCGTTGCCACTCAAAAATGCACTCACAAGAGTTATCTAATTTACTTTGTATATGTTCACACCGGATATTAAGTATCTCAGTCAACACTATGAATAGGGCATAGTCCTAAGGATGGAGGAAATTCACTGAGATCTGTTTCACGAAGAGGTTTTCCTTACAGTACAATACTGTACAGAAGTCTTTATCACCTCTTTGCACAAGAGATCACTGAGATAGCATCGCAACACTGGTTTGCGTGCGCAGTGACACACACAACCAGGGAGTGAGTCTGCCTTAATTCGTCCTGCTTGTGTATACGTTCCGGTGACACTCGCGCTTCCAAACCAGTGGTTCGCCTACCAATCAGATGGTGTATCTTAAAACGCATTATGGTTCGCCGGCCAATAGTGATCCAGCTAACGTCCCATTTAGGTATTTCCTCTCCGACTTGATGGCGCCAGTTACAAATTCGCTTTCCACCTGCGGCTTAAAGCTTCAAGTAAACATCTGTTGTTATGAGTGGTATTGTGTTGCTTTTAAAAGGGTTTGAAGCGTCCATATTTCCCCAAGACGGAAAGAGGATTTTTAAGTAGAATTCGTCCGAAGACCACCTGGGACGACAGTGCAGTGGGGATCCTTTCACCCACCTGCCTATTCTCGCCAGATACCGCTGCACTGGCACTTGGCCCAGCTTTAGAAAAACGAGAACTGCTTGGGAGTGTGTTCAAAGAGTAAGCTTCAGCCTCGATTATCTTGCCACACTTGCTATACGATCTCATAATTTACATATCAAATTGTAATTATCATAGTTAAAAATGCCCATACCCCATCGAGTTTATATTCAAACTATTTGTCTTGACAATTAGAATGTGATTTTAAGGTCGGAGTATGCACGAAATGACAGTAAGGAAAACCTGACTTCTTACACACTCAATAATAAAAGAAAACTTCTGGCAGTTACACATTCAGCACAAGGGGTTGCAGGATACCGCATTTTGCTCCAACAGTCCAGTCCATTGCCAATGTTCTGAAGTTTTTTTGAACAGACCTAGCATGTCCAGTGAGAGGATTAGGAAAGGATTTTTTATTGTTAATGTCATTTTATCTTAATGATGAAATTGGACAGCTGAATTACGTAATTCGTGTGAAACAAGTATAGTTCAGAAAACAATTATTTGATTGATGCAGTGAGCTGCGTGCCAATGGCTGCATGGCCTGAGGCGCTATGTCATTTATTACACTGCCGCTCCCACTGGAGGGGTGGGTGTATACACCTTAACATGAGTTAAAGTAGTTTGAAAGTCTAGGGAACGAAAGGCTTTAGCAGTTTGGTTTCTTAGGTTTACAAATAAGTAATTTGGACTAGTGATAGCTATTCAAGCACAGTGTGTTAACATGTTAGAAAAACACGTTTCTGAAATTGACTTTACTAGCTGTAGAAATATTGTGGCATCCAAAGCGAGTAACAGTACATGATAATGATATCTAATATATTTAAATTAATGTTAGCCTAGTTAGATTGTTTGATTGTCTTTTTGTTTGTATTTTATGCACGGCCATACTATACATCCAATTGCGAGGAAAATTTGTCATTCATTGCTTGCACTCACGCGAAGGTCATAGGCATACTAAAATTAAATTCGTATGGCGCATGGCAGAAGGTGCTTTACAATCAGTTAATTCGTTTCTTACACCTTCACACTGAAATGTCTGGACGGATATGAATGAAATTTCGGAACACAGGTAGCTTATACCTTGATTAATAGATGAGCTACCTTTCGTAAGCCACCATATGGTGCATTGCAGAGGCTACCTTAAAGTGTGTTAATACCTTTGTTTCTCTTCATGTTGAAACAGCTGGACGTATTTGAATGAAATTTTGAATACAGATAGCTTATACCCTGAAATAACACATACCTTTACGAAGCCACCATACGGTGTATGTCAGAGCGTACCTAACAGTGTGCTAACACGTTTCTTACTATTCACACTGATACGGCTGGAAAGGATTGAATTAAATTTGGAATGAAGATAGCTTATACCCCGAATTAATACGTGGGCTACCTTTTCTAAGCCTCAGTTGGTGCATGGTGAAGGATACATTACAGTGTGTTAATCTTCACGCTGAAATGGTTTGACAGAACTGAATGAAAATTAAAATTGTTTGACTGCTCACTACCAACATCAGCATATAAATGTATGTTTTCATGAAGGAGATTTTGCTAATCTGCAAGTCAGTCAATTTAGCTTTGTTTACGAGATAAATCAATCAAAAGTGAAGGCCGTAAACTCCACAAAATATCTAGGAATTACTATTACTTCAGACTTAAACTGGATCGAACACGTTTAGATAATGTCGTGGGAAAGGCGAACCAGAGACTGCGTTCTATTGGCAGAACCCTTAAAAGATGCAAACTACAAACTACAAAAGAAACTGCATACACTACACTTGTCCGTCCTTTTTTGGAGTATTGTTGCCCAGTGTGGGATCCTTATCAGCTGGTTTTGACGGAGGACATCGAAAGAGTCCAAAGAAGGGCAGCTCGTTTCGTATTGTCACGATACAGGGGAGTCAGCGTTACGGAAATGATACAGGATCTGGGATGGGAATCATTACAACAACGGCGCTTATCGTTGCGGCGTGGGCTACTTACGAAACTCCAATCGCCAACATTTTCCTCCGAATGCGAAAATACGACAAATCAGAGTTTGAACGGAGAGGTTGAGATGTTCGTTCTTCCTGCGCGCTATTCGAGAATGGAATGGGAGATAAATAGTATAATGGTGGTTCGATGAACCCTCTGCCAGGCACTTAAATGTGATTTGCAGAGTATCCCATGTAGATGTAGATGTAGCATGTTGGAGGGTACCTTCCGACTTTGACACCTTTTGACTAGTCTCCATGAAACTTAGCGTGTATATGTATGTTTTCATATGTAGGAGGGACGGGAGTAGGGGAAGGAAGATACAGACAATGACAGAGGGTAGAGGAAGATAATAAGAGACGGGGGATGGTGACTGGTGCAAGGAGATGAACAGAGGTAGGGTGAGGAGAAAATGGACAGAGAAAGAGACAGCCACAAATATTGCCTACCGTAAAGCACTTGAATAATGAAGTCAACAAAATGATATGAATGTCATTTATACTTCTCCTTTATGTATCGTTAAATCCTAAATAGTGCATTTATTAACGACTTTAAAACGAGTATTTATTTCTATCATTCACAATTAAACAAGCTAACACTTCCAAATTTGCAGAATTATTTCTTCCCGCCTAGCCGATCTGGAGGTATATGTATGTGTGGCCTCATGGCAATTGATGCAGCCAACAAGAGACAAACAAGATTGTTCCCGTGACCAGGAGCTGTTCGCTCCGGCCGTTTATACCCTAACAACACGTTGTTTGATGACTACGTTCCGCGCTACCGTAATTGATTTTTCAGGCGGGTGCCGGTGGTGAAATATAAAGGGAACAGCCAGGGCAGCGCCGTACCAATATTGGCGCCGGCGGGAAAGACAGTCGGGAACCGCGAGTTTATCTGCATGTCGTGAATATGCATGAGTGCCAAATTGAACAGCTGTTTGGATACGCGCTCATCGCGGTGCGCTGTTTGCGCGCCGCACGGGCCTTTGCCCCCGGAGGGATAATCGGCCTCAACTTGCGCGTGCTGTGTGTCCGCGTGTGCAAAAACGGCCCGCCCAGCTAATCGCCGCCAATATCGGGCTGACTTGTCGCCTTGCGGTCCTCCAGTAACTGGTTTTACCGCAGTGCCAAATGTGAATACCCCGGACTAAACTATGACGCATGTTTGGGACGTACACTGCTCAAAACAATTACGAATCAAGTCTGAAGGAACTGAGGTACCAACAGCCGTAAGTATAATGAAATATTTATTCTACTACAACCAGTTTCGGCATTTCACTATGCCATCTTCAGGTCCCTACATCGGAGCATGATATCCAAAAGTAGGGATACTAAACTGGAAGGACTAGTCCTTGGTGTCAGAGTTGCTGTTGTTGTTTCCAACTAAGAGGCGAAATCCACGAATCCAGTTTAGTATCCGTACTTTTGGATATCATTCTCCGATGTAGGGACCTGAAGATGGCATAGTGAAATGCCGAAACTGGTTGCAGTAGAATAAATATTTCATTATACTTACGGCTGTTGGTACCTCAGTTCCTTCAAACTCTTGACCAGCCGCTATCCCGTTCCAACACCGATGATGGCTACAATAAGACTTAATTACGAATCAAGTGGGATTTCATATACAATATGCACTTTATAACGTAGCCGCGGTGGAGTAGCCGAGCGATCTAAAGTTCCTCGCTGCGGAGCGCGCGGTTGCTCGCCGTGGAGGTTCAAGTCCTCCCTGGGGCATGGGTGTGCATGTTGTCCTTAGGTTAGTTTACCTAGGTTTAATTAGTTTGTAAGCTACGGACTGATGACCACGCAGTATGGTCCGATAGGATTACATACATTTGAACATTTTTGAACATGATAACGTATTGTTTACAGAAGGATGGAAAAGCTGGTAGAAGCCGACCTTGGGGAAGATCAGCTTGGGTTCAGGAGAAATGTACGAAAACTGGAGGCAATACTCACTTTACGGCTTATCGTAGAAGATAGATTAAGAAAAGGCAAACCTACATATCTAGCGTTTGTAGATTTGGAGAAGGCTTTTGAAAATGTTGACCGAAATACTCTCTTTCAAATTCTGAAAGCAGCAGGAGTAAAATATAGGGAACGGAAGGTTATTTACAACTTGTACAAAAGCCAGACAACAGTTGTCAGAATTGAAGGGCATGAAAGGGACGCAGTGGTTGGGAAGGGAGTGGGACAGGGTTGTAACCTTTCTCCAAAGTTATTCAGTTTGTACGTTGAGCAAGCTATAAAGGAAAGCAAGGAAAAATTTGGAGAAGGAATTAAAGTTCAGGATGAAGAATTAACAACATTGCGTTTTGTCGACGACATAGTAATTCTGTCAGAGACAGCAAAGCACCTGGAAGAGCGGTTGAACAGAATGGACAGTGTGCTGACAGGTGCATATAAAATGCAAAACAAGGGTAATGGAGTGCAGTCTAAGAAAATCAGTTGATGCTGAAGGAATTAGATTAGGTAACGAAACAATAAAGGAGGTAGATGAGTTTTGTTACTTGGGCAGTAAAATAACAAACGATGGTCGCAGTACAGAGGATATGAAATGCAGAATGGCAATGGGTAGAAAGCGTTTTTGAAAAAGGGAAATTTGTTAACATCGAATATAGATTTAAGCTTAAGGAATTCCTTTCACAAGGCATTTGTGTGGAGTGTTGCCTTGTATGGGAGTGAAACATGGACGATAAACAGTTCGGACAGGAAGAGGATAGAGGTTTTTAAATGTGGTGCTACAGAAGAATGCTGAAATTAGGTGGTGGATCGCGTAACTAATGAGGAGGTACTGAAAAGAATTGGGGAGAAAAGGAATTTCCGGCATAGCTTGACTAAAAGAGGGGATCGATTGGTAGGAGACATTCTTAGACTTCAAGGAATTGAGAATTTAGCCTTGGAGGGAAGTGTGTGGGGCAAAAACCACAAAAGAAGACCAAGAGATGGATACAGTAAGCATATTCAGACAGATGTAGATTGTCGTTCGTATTTGCAGTTGAAGAGGCTTGCTCAGGATAGGGTATTGCGGAGAGCTGCATCAAACTATTCTCCGGACTGAAGACCACAACAACAACGTATGTTATTCGGATATTGGTTATGACTGTAATTTGTGTCTGATACTGTACGATATTGATCTCGTCGTTCGGCCAGTACAGTAACACACCTGCATGGCATAGACAATATGAGGTTATCATTCAGTTCTTGAGGGTTATTTGGCTATGCTTACATAAGTGCAATATCCAACTCTGAATCCGTTGTAGCTGCAATGCGTCTGCCAAGTGCATCCCAAATGATTAATGTGTTTTAAGTCCGGAGAACAAGGTGGCCACTCCATTCTTTCAATTCCCTGAGCTTCGAGCGCGTTGTCCACTATTGCAGCGAGCGTTATCGTCCACCAGAAGGAACCAGTAACACCAGAGTAAGTCACAACGAAAGGTCTGAGAATCTCAACTCTGTACCTCCCAACAGACAAAGCGCCATCTGAACGACATAGACGGCCGTACGTCTGACAATATTGACACCTGCACACACCATTCGGACACCACCATAATATGGTGATGTTTCCTGCACATATGCAGGAATGTTTGGAGCTCCACGTTCTCTTCACATGACGGACAAGATGATTGTCCGGCTGAACATAAAATCTTGACTCATCAGTCAACAGAACTCGGCGCCTTTCGCTATGACTCTAATCCTGGTGTTCCCCCGCCTAGTTTCTGTAGGCTAAATGGTATCGAGTTTTAATAGGACACATACCATAGACCACCCTGCGTAGAAGCCACATTTACGAAGCCGATTTCCGACTGTTTGTGTTGATATTACATGTCCTGAGTTGCTTTCAGCTGCCTGTTAATTGCATACAACGGTCATCTGTTACTGATGTTACTCTTGATGACCTTGGCCTTGGCTTCTTTTCACGGTTCCTGTGGTATGAAATCAGTCCCAGTTTCTTGAAATAACACTTTGGGAAACTCCAATAGCTGCAGTCACCTCCCTCTGTGGTCGTCCCGCTAACAACCTTCCTATGGCTCTCCATGCTGTAATCCTGGGGTAATTCATGTTGTTGTTGAATTAGACCACCTGTTCGCTCCACTATGTCAACCCAAATGCTTGTCTAATTCGTATGCTAGAGAAATCTCAAGTCAACGCCAAACCACTCTTCAGCAACTTTCTGTCATTACGGTTGTTTCAGTTTCTGGTATGTTGTTGTCTCAACTGTTATTACGGATGTTTCAGTTGCTGACATGTTGTTGTCTCTACTGTTATTGCGGATATTTCAGTTCCTGGAATGTTGTTGTTCCCACTCTGAAGAACCGACAGAAAGACATAAAACATTTTAGTTCATTCTGATGAAACACTTCATAACCTAGATATCTCAAATGATCTCCTAATTGTTTTGACCAGTGTAGAAGTGTTGCCCAGTGCAATTGGTGGGGGGGAGGGGGGTGATAGGAAAAACAGTAAATTATTGAGAGTTGTTGATTGATAGTATTTCCAATATTTTTTCTTTTCTTTCCTTAACTCCTCTACGTTACTATAGAAGTAAATTAACTGCATTCGGTTTCAGCAAAAGGGGAGTTCTCGAGAGGTGCCTAGTGCCTGTCACCACCCTGAATGAAATGCACAGTCGCCAAATAAAGTATTAGCCAACCTTTTGTATTCTTGAGCTGCTTCGCCTCGCCTTGACGCTGTTAGCTTAATTAGTGTTTAACTCGTGTGGTGAAAGAGTCACATTTATAGTTAACTAGAGGACCTGTGCGAATACTTCACAACATTCGTGGAATGACAAAAGAGTTGGGCGAAAATGCTAGTAAAGTTGAATGTTCACGCATACCTTTCTTCAGAATCAAACAATTCAAGTGTTTATAAGCGAAAATGAAAGAGCTTGATCTGATGAGAATTGTTAGGCCAAAAACAACTGTGTACCTTAATTAGAACAGAAGATATCATAAAATAAACCGATTAAAATATTCATTGCAAGGACAGAAGGATACCGCGTTTGAATAAAAGTAAAGGGTGCAGAGACTTAAGTTAATTCTGATATTCGATGATAACCTTACGTTTAAAACAAAAATGAAGGAAATCGGCCGGGCAGTTTGGTCTGGCCAACTGACTTCAGTTTTCGTACATTCTTTTAATATATAAGGCGGATGCCACTTTCCTTCTTTTTTTTTTTTTTTTTTTCCTTTTCCTTTCGTTCATTAACTCAGACATAGAGAAACGACATAGTTAACACACTGCTTGTATCAAGAATAGAAAATGTATGCAAATTCATTTCTGTACGATCAGTTGGTAGCTTATAACTAAGCGCACCAGACAGCGGGTATGGCGTGGTGACTGCCCATACCGGTATGAGTGGACAGCACCATCCACCAGGGGCTGCCAGTGCACTAACTCGAGCCAAACATGGCCGCAGTGTTTCCTCTGCCTCTTCGAATTACTTTTTTTTATTACGTTAAATGTGACTTAGTGGTCTGAAACAATGGAATGGTAGCTTGCTATCGAAATATGACTTGTTATAAAATTCAAGTAATTTTAATAAATAGTATATCTGAATTTGGCGACGATAAGCAGCCGAGTGCATCTTGCTGCATAACGCGTTGTTGCTAGTCATTACGTTTTCGAGTCCTGAGTGTGTGTGTGTGTGTGTGTGTTTTGTCCTAAGTTAGTTTAGGTATATTGTAAGCCTACGGACTGAGTCCCTTACATTTACAAACGTCGGCCACAGTGGCCAAGCGGTCTGTGTCGCGCCAGTCACAGTCTGCATGGCCGCTACGGTCAGGGGTTCGAATCCCCCCTTGAGCATGGATGTTTGTGTCGTCTTTTGTATAAGTTAGTTCATAAGTAGTTTTTAAGTTTAGGTACTGATGACCCCATAGTTAAGTTCCTTAAGCTTAACAAACATTTGAATATTTCTGATTTTCACTAAAGAAGAAATTAGTTTTGACGCATAAACTTCAAGTAGAATGGATAATCATTACTATTATTTTCAAAAATGTTCAACTGTTTCTAAATCTAAAAGACGTAAGTAGGTATACCGGGCGGGCTTTTGCCACATTAGAGGCCCCCTTCCCCTGTCTTCATAAATAATTCATGAATTACCCCTTCCTCCTCCTCCATACAGGTCAATGACCCTTCCTCCTCCACGTTAGAGGCCTAGGTTATTGTCCTAATGAATAATAATTGACATGATTTGTAACCCTATTTAGAAGTTGACATGATTGATGACCCTGATTAAAATTAACGTAATTAATGACTTCTACAAGCTCCCCTCCTACCACTCAATGATTACGAGATCCCTCACCCTCCCACCTCTCGCTCGAGGACGAGGCCAAGTTCACGTTCTGGGGATCGAACCTGTGACCTCCCACTACAGTCCCCCCACTGCGCATGTGTCGTGAGGTTGTTTTTTTAATTATTATTATTATTAAGAACTGCATCAATGTTTGTCTAAGTAATTGAATTCCCCTTCCAGACCGAATCATAACTCTATACAAAACATCCGATTACTATAACACCACGGTCCCGGAGTCACACACTGACCCCTCGGCCCTTAGACATTGTAAATATCTGTACGCCTTCTCTAAAAATCTCGACTTTAATTTTATCATTAATTCCGTATATAATACAACTATTCTAATCCACACTAATGCAAAAACTTTCGAAATATCTCTATTCCTTCCCAATACATGTTTACATACAGATAACAGATCTCTGAATATACATTTAGACGTGGAAAACAGTTCGTTCTTTATTTTGTTTAGTGTATCAATAATAACATTGAGCTTAATCCTTAACTTTTAGTTTAAATTCACACCGGAATGTTGATTTTACTTCTCCAGCCAGTAATTTGACAGGAAAGTTTTCCAACTCCAGTACGTATCTCCGTCTATTCCTGTAATCCTTTATGGCTTTAATAACCACTTCCGCACCTTCCGGCAATTCTCCTAGCCAAGAGCAATCGACTAGATTAATTTTACCCTTTATTTTCTGAATGACAATGCTGTTTAAGCATTCCACATATTAAATATTCATAGAATATATGACTTCAACTGCTATTGGGCAAAGCTGAAAATGTGTACCCAGCCGGGATTCGAACCCGAGTCTCCTGCTTTCTAGGCAGTTGCGCTGACCCCTACACCACTGGGGACACAGTGATCACCGCACCTGCAAGGACTACCCATACACGCCTCCCGTCAGATACAAATTCCCAGCTTCGCCCTGCCCATAGTACTCAAACTCGTAGTTTAACTAATTCCCGTAAGAGTAAGGGCTTCAAACTTGCCCACCCCTCCCCACTAACGATAGGATCATTGCCCGTCACCGGCAAATTATATATATATATATATATATATATATATATATATATATATATATATATATGTGGCGTCTGTTCGGAAAGAACAGACGTCACATTCTGATCCTGTAGCTGTTATTATTTAATATTCATAGAATATATGACTTCAACTGCTATTGGGCAAAGCTGAAAAGAGACCCGGGTTCGAATCCCGGCTGGGTACACATTTTCAGCTTTGCCCAATAGCAGTTGAAGTCATATATTCTATGAATATTAAATAACAACAGCTGCAGGATCAGAATGTGACGTCTGTTCTTTCCGAACAGACGCCACATGTATATATATAATTTGCCGGTGACGGGCAATGATCCTATCGTTAGTGGGGAGGGGTGGGCAAGTTTGAAGCCCTTACTCTTACGGGAATTAGTTAAACTACGAGTTTGAGTACTATGGGCAGGGCGAAGCTGGGAATTTGTATCTGACGGGAGGCGTGCATGGGTAGTCCTTGCAGGTGCGGTGATCACTGTGTCCCCAATGGTGTAGGGGTCAGCGCAACTGCCTAGAAAGCAGGAGACCCGGGTTCGAATCCCGGCTGGGTACACATTTTCAGCTTTGCCCAATAGCAGTTGAAGTCATATATTCTATGAATATTAAATAATAACAGCTGCAGGATCAGAATGTGACGTCTGTTCTTTCCGAACAGACGCCACATGTATATATATTCCACATATTCTCTCGTGTACACTGCCTGCTCTTCTAGACTGCACTGCTGTGGAATTTCTGTATAGAATTTTAAATTTATAATTTTTGCAAATATAAGGTCATATAGGTAAGAAAGGTGTCTTCAAGGAGTCTGTAGAAAAAATGTTCAAATGTTTGTATAGCTTATGGGACTTAACTACGGGGTCATCAGTCCCTAAACGTACAAACTACTTATGAACTAGCTAATACTAAGGACGGCACAAATATCCATGCCCGAGGAGGGATTCGAACCCCCGACCGTAGTGGCCGTGCAGACCGTGACTGGAGCATCTCAGTCCCTTCGGCCACCGCGGCCGGCAGTCTGTAGTAGGAGACTGGATAAAGTGTGACGAATGATGGAAACGGTGGCATGGAGAATGCTCGGGATACGAAGGACATGGCAAGTTTTCTTGTGCTTTATGTTAGTGCGTACTCTTTGACCACAGCTTGCGGATAAGAGTACGAATGAGCAGGCTTTTTTATTTGTTAATATGTAAAGTTTGTGATATATAGTTGACAGCCATAGCTGATTTATATTGTTAATTTGGTATTCAAAGGTTTGTTTTAACCTTCTAATCTACTAGAAAAATGGGCTTAAATACTAAGTGCTTACTCTTTCCCGTCTTTCCCCTACTTTCTCCGTCTATTTACAGTGTATTATGTCAATTTCTTTTAACCCTGACAGTCACACCATAGGCATCTGAGGCCCAGATGCTTACTCAGACCCTTCTAATCCCGCTCCAACACAGGTAGAGGGGACGTGACTCACATGTAAGCCTTCTCTATTTAGTTGTCTCTGAGATAGTGCTCAGTGAACAACATTCCGCCCCTGTCGGCCCGTTCAGGTAAACAAATAGGCCTCCGACACCTCCATAACTTTATAAAAACCAAGGGAAAGGGAGACACAACGATCAAACAAAACCATTGTCGCGATTTGAGTTTATGTTGACGCTTTCTGAACACCTTACAGCACCTTGGATGAAGGCTAGGCTTGACACACCAATTCCCCGTGACCTACGGGACAGAATTTATAGATGCCTAAACATGACACCACCTGCAGAGGCAGCTCGTGAAGTAATTGAGCAAGGAGCTATTCCCAAAATAACTTACTGTAAGTTTTGTGACTACAAAAAACAAAGGAAATAAAAAATGCAGAGTGATTCCTGTAAGTTGCCAATGTGTGGTCAACACCACAAAAAATTTGTCCAAATTGTACCGGTAAAAATGAGAAACTTCCGCTGAATTTTGTGATAACATTTTTAATTTTAAACATTATTAATTGTACGTAGCTTTCGAATATGATGGATTTTTTGCGTTATATGAAGTCTAGACTACTACTGTTTAATTTATGAGAGTTTAGTTATTTTGTTTCGTGGTTTCTTGAGGAAATATATATTTCTTTTAGGTTATTCAAGGTTATTTAATATATTATATACTCATCCTTGTCATGATATTTAACTTCTTAAAGAGTTTTTCATTATTGTATAACGTGTGGGCGTCTAAGGCCTATGGTGTGGCCCAGACGTAGGAGCTTGGTGGTGTGGCCCACAGGGTTAATATTTTTTTTTTAACACCGTGCTAACTGATAGTCTTTGATCTTGCAGATTGTGGTGATGATTATTTCGAAACGCTTCAATAAGTGAACAGTCGCAACACCAACTGTGGCCTTTAAGGCTAGTGTATACGACGACACCAGGTTGTGACACTCGTTTCATGAAATGAGTTGCACGCAACTGGTTTCGTGTATGTCTGTAGACACGGCGCCAATACTATACACTTCAGTTTCGTTGTTTTTTGAGTGCCGTAGTCGCCGTAGAATGAATGTTTTGGTAGCTGTAAAAGTTGTGGCGGAGCTATTGCTTCTCTGTGTGATGTCGCTGCATAAAACTAAACATAAAAATAATAAGAAACGTGTTTGTGTTCGTGACTGTATTAAAAAAAGACGTCAGATCGGTTGCTGAAAAAAATTGTGATCGAAGACCGTAGAAGTTATTTTAATCAACCCAGAATGTCACCAGAGCAGTTTCCGTTCCTTTTAAACAGAGTTAGTAATGCAATAAAGAAACAAGATACTGTTATGCGTGAAGTATTGTCACCAGAACTGAAATTACAAATTGCATTACATTTCTTGTCAAATAGACATCTCTGCAATACCTGTACCGTATTCTCAAATCCACAATTGCCATAGTTCGTTTGTATAGGTGCCGGCCGCGGTGGCCGAGGGGACTGAGGCGCTTCAGTCACGATCTACACGGCCACTACGGTCGGGTGTTCGAATCCCCCCTCGGGCATGGATATTTGTGCCGTCCTCAGTTGTAGCTAGTTCATAAGTAGTTTGTAAGTTTAGGGACTGATGATCCCGCAGTTAAGTCCCATAAGATTTACAAACATTTGAACATTTGTTTGTATAGGTATTTGGAATTGAATGCAATTTAGTCTGCAATTCACTAACCGTCAACCCATCAATATTTAATTCACGAATAATTGCTTCAAGAGCACTAACACGCCGCTGCTTTTTCCTGAAATTTTCATCTTTAAAATGGCACAAACACCTTTGCATCGTATACATGTTCAGAAACCGTACTATTTCTTCCTTTCCCCCCTTTATGTTGTGTTTTGTTCTGTATTGGTTATCACCTTACCTAAAAACACGTGCAATCAGTTTCGCCGAAGTTGGACGGTTCCGAAACTGTTTAGTTTCGGGAACGAGTTGCGCGAACGCCTGCCGCGCATGCGCACTGGTCAGTAGCGCAGTTTCATGAAACCTAATCTCGTCGTGTAAACTAGCCTTTACATTCCTGCAGCGTCCCTAATAGCAGTGCCTGATAATTAAAAGTACTGTGTCCCATGGCCGTGCAGAGCGGCTTGCCGGAGTCTGCCGCTGCGACCCAACAGCCTCCCTCCTGGAGGCCGGCTAGACTGCGTGGGAGACAAGAGGCGCGGCAGCCGGTAACCCGGAAGGCGCGTCGGCGGCGGCGACTGCGGCCCAATTATGCGGCCAGGCGAGCCGAGCCGACGTATCGATTGGGAACGGAATTTGCTTTCTCCAGGGGCGGCGCTCGAAACGCGAGTGTTTCCACCGCAGCCCGCTAAGGTCAGGGGTGACGTTAAAGTTTCAGCGCCGCTTGAATTAGAATCACAAGGACTCGGCCGAGAAGTAATTCATTCTCTCTGTTTGTACGCCTCGTAGGGGGCGGAGAGAAATGAGATACTTGCGAGCGGCTAGATATTTCCGCTAACGGCGAGATATATCTCGATGGAAACGAATGTATCGCATTACGCAAAGTCACAGGCGCGCGCACACACACACACACACACACACACACACACACACACACACACATTCAACACAAAATGATGAGAACACCACAGAGAAAGGCTGTCTATTCTTTTCTGCCTCCGTCTTCCAATCTCCTTTCTAAAGCCCCTTTCCCCGCCCCCCCCCCCCCTCTCTCTCTCTCTCTCTCTCTCTCTCTCTCTCTCTCTCTCTCTCTCTCTCTCTCTCTCTCTCTGTGTGTGTGTGTGTGTGTGTGTGTGTATGTTTGAAGGGGCGGGGCTTAGACCGGCATTAATATACTGCTTCCTTCTTAATTACATTTGCATGCGATAAAACCAATATTGCCATCACATTAAATCTAAGGCCTAAATCAAATTTCCTATGATTTTCAGGTGACCAGGTGACTTTTTCCGGAGAGCTTGTAACACCCCCCCCCCTTCCTGCCGGTTAATCACTTGTTAAATAACAGTGATTAGTGTTGCCTACAAAGCATTTGGATAAGGCAATTTTCTCCGGATTATTGTGCTTAAAAATGACCGATAGTAAGAGAGAGTTGCCACAACGAATTATCGTAACAAATAATCCGTTCCTCAAATCAAAAAAATGTTCAAATGTTTGTTAAGCTTATGGGACTTAACTACGGGGTCATCAGTCCCTAAACTTACAAACTACTTATGAACTACTTACGAACTAGGACGGCATAAATATCCATGCCCAAGGGGGGATTCGAACCCCCGACCGTAATCCGAAGAGATGGCCAAAGGGCTATTGGCAGAAATGTGTGGAGTAAGCAATGACATCCGGCTGTACGCCGGACATTATTTTAATCACGAAATTCGCCGGGAAAATTTAAAGAAAGCAACTACTAATCTTTTTGTTAGGTATGACACAACAGAAGGTTGTGTTGTACAAGTTCCACAGTACCCTCTCTACGAAAATAATGTAGTATGATTTGCTGACTTTAAATCAAATTAAAGTAAAAATTATATTTTGAAAATAGACCTAACTAGTGATAACTCTTTTGACTGGTTGATTGGAAGTAAGTAATGCACCCAACAATTGACGTCACCTCATATTAATACTTACTCACCTGTGTCCTTTTATCTCGTTAGCAGGAAAACATTTGAAATAACTTTGATTAACTTGCACTTAAATTAATACTGAACTCCCAAACAATTCGTCAAAGCAAGTGCAATGAAACATTTGCACATGAAAAACGCCAAAATACGAACACACAATCAAAAAAAAGTACAAAACGTTACAAAATTAACACTAGTAATTTTTTTTTAATTTTATCTTTAAGTTTTCATTAGTGCCAGCCTCCAGTAACAAGAAAGTTATACTGTTAATATTTCTTTAAATTTTAGTCTATTATTGCATCACCAAATTAATGAGATCACACAAAGAAACTGAACTTTGAACAATTAAGTTTTACTGGCTTGGCACCTGACATAATTATTTTGTTAGCAACGACACTCGTTTTTCACTTCACTGAACAGGATAGGACCCTACACTGATAATAATGACTCGGGATTGATTGATTGATTGATTTTCTCATGGAAGCCAAAACAGTCTTGCTCCAACCCGCCACAGCCCGCACTGAAACTAAGTTTATTGTGCGGTATCGCTCCCTGTATATCTATTAAAGCCCACCAATGCCCTTTAACAGTGCAAGGAGTCCCTTTACCAGTTCTTTATTAAACACAATTTCTTCGGTCTGGTTGTCCCAAATGTTCTGTGCCTTTTACTCTCCAAAGCAATGCATTCGTAGATTAGATGTGATGCAGTTTCATCAGCGTCATCACAGATCCTACATTTAGGGTCCTCTTCTGTTATTCCCATTGTATGTAGGTGTTTTTTTTTTTTTTTTTTTTTTTTTTTTTTTTTTTTTTTTTTAATTCCCATGGCTTGTCAGCAATCCAACCATGAGTCTAATCTCTCTCCTGTTCAGGCCCAGGATTGCAGAGCTTCTTTTAAAACATGGATTTGGCATCATCAACTTGCCATGTTTTTGTTGATAGACTTTGGTCTAATATTCTACGTGCTGTCTTCTGAGCCAGTTACGTAGCTCCGATTTGATTATTGCCTTGTCAGGACAGGTTCCGGTGCATTAAATGGAATCTCTGTCCCCATCCTGGCTAATCTGTCGGCATGTTCGTTGCCACTGATCCCCGAATGACCAGGGACCAACAATAGGTTTACTCTATTGCTTTCCCCTAGCTCCACCAGAACCCTGTGACATTCTGCAACAATTTTACACCTTGTTGCAGGAGCTGCCAGTGATCTCAGGCTGCCTGGTTGTCTGAATAGATATAGATGCTACGGTCTTTGTAGCACCTACGCAAATTCTCCTCCACACACGCCCTGGTGGCAGCGAATGACTCGTGATAATGAACGACTAATTAACTTCGAAATGTCGTTATTATTTCATTTACTAGACACAATAGTTCTGGGTAAACGCCACACAAACTGCCTAAACTTTTGTGTGGGAGAAAATATTGGAGCGGTCTTACAGTACGTCCTCGCTGTAAGAAGCCGGCCGCGCTGTCATCAACAATGCTGAAGTTGAAGGT
Organism: Locusta migratoria; assembly: GCA_026315105.1. Lineage (NCBI taxonomy): Eukaryota > Metazoa > Arthropoda > Insecta > Orthoptera > Acrididae > Locusta > Locusta migratoria. The sequence goes on from CM048749.1 coordinate 40,471,683, forward strand.
ACGGGCACAGCAATTACAGGGCAGGCTCTTGGTGAGATGAAAGCCTGTGACACCTGCCCTCACTCATCACTGGATAAACGTGCCACAACTTAGCACTCCGCCGACATAGGCCTGGTAATCCAAGACACAGCACTACTCGTTTCCGCGCCTCGGCTGTCTCTCCCGTCTCTTCAGGCGACAGCACACGACTCCCTTCTCTCTGTTAGCGCCCTCCCGCGCTAGCTCGCTCGTCAAAGACCACACTCCACACAACGCAGTTCTCTGACAAAGGTAGTATCCCTACTTTTCCTGACGAAACATTATTACGAAATATACAAACATATACGTAACTTATAAAACAACCATTTACATTAGAAAGTTTTTATCTGGACACATCTGGATTAAAGTGTTACAAGCTGTATTACATAAAATGGTGTCCCTCCGTTAGCTGAGCATCTTTATCAGCGCTGAGAACTGTTGTTGTTGTTGTGTTCAGTAAGAAGACTGGGTTGCTGCAGCTCTCATTTTCTTCCACCCGGTGCAACAATTTTAATTTCTGAATAAGTACCGTAACTGCTTACTGTTCTCGTCTCTTGGCAACCTTCCAGAGATTTAACCCCCTCAACTAGACCTTGGTTTTAACACGACTCGAACTGCTCGAACAATTTACGTCACAGTTCGGGAAATCTCGGCATATGTTCGAACATTCAATCACGATGCTATCTAGTGCCGAAGTACAGTCGACCTATAATCCAGAAGTACAATCAGTAACGAATGTATAACTAAAAGAAGGCAATCGCTATGTAAAATTCTGGTGCTGCGATCTAGAGACGTTTGCTGGTAATTATACAGCAGTTTATGTACTGTTTATTCCCGTGGTTACAGTTACAGAATATTTTATGATGACTTGTTTTCTTTACTGCGTATTAAATTTCTAATTCTTGCCCTACTACATGACGTTATTATACCGGGCGATTAAAAGGTAGCAACATTTTCATCTTTTACTGTACCATATGAGCAGGGCGTGAACTGCACATCTGCAACCTATCTCTTACTATAACATTCAAAATAATTTGGACTGATGAAGGATTCAGAATCAAGTAATATATTATAAGAAACTATTTACTTGTGAATGTCAGCAATGCAGTAATTTGACGCATTAGTTCTGTTAATAATAGCTGATACTTTCTTATATATGTATTTTCATTGTAGAATGTTTTTAAGAAAACGCATTTTGCTACTGCAAGTGAAGGGTTTTTATTGTTACAATCCACCCATACGCGTTCCGCCTTTTTCACAAGGCATCATCATTTGGTGTCCTGGAATATTTACATGTTTCTGTTTACACATATAGGCTAAGGCAATATTAGACAGTTCACGTGTGACAAGTTGTAAACAGAATATACAGTTTTTTTTATTGTGATGTCCTTTTCTTACATGTACTTCTATTTACCATGACATTAGTTCTGAGCAAAGCGATAGCATTGTTACTTCAAAATTTCCCGCGTATCGTTTGCACAACACCGTGAGAGTCGTTTGTGAGTTGAGTGTCGGAACAGTTGGAAACTCTGTCGAGTTCTGCGCTGTGTCGGGAGCATGTTGTAACGCGAGTGTCGCCTGCTCAGCCCTGTCCTCAGCCCCCCCCTCCCCCCCCCCCCCCCGTCACACTTGCGTCCCTTTGAAAACTGAGTCCCTCCTTGCCCCACAAGGTAGCTTCGCGAAGTTTCTCTAGGGCACTGCCCCCATGTTTGGAACGTATTCGTAACCGAAACACTAGACTGCAGTAAAATGCACTCCACCTGTCCGCGCTAACTGGACAGACCGTCACTTGCAGGTAATGACTGCACGCGGCGCGGCAGCCTAGTGCCTTGGCAATACTAGACAATAATGGTCTGGCTCTATTGTATTACAGTAGTAAGTGGTTATTGTTCATACCTAGAATTGTTTTATTCTAGTTGCAAGTCTACATTTATAGCTATTCTCTCCACTGCAGCCGTCATAGGTTATTTTACTGCCCAGATAACAAAACTCGTCCACTACTTTCATTATTTCGCTTTCTAAACTAATACCTTTAGCATCCTCGTGTTTAACTCGACTGCATTCCATTAGCTTGCTTTTGTTTTCTGTAATGTTGTTATTAGTCAATTTATTCAACTGATCTGCCAAGTACAAATGTTTGTGAAGCTTAAGGGACTTAACTTTCTAAACTAATACCTTTAGCATCCTCGTGTTTAACTCGACTGCATTCCATTAGCTTGCTTTTGTTTTCTGTAATGTTGTTATTAGTCAATTTATTCAACTGATCTGCCAAGTACAAATGTTTGTGAAGCTTAAGGGACTTAACTGGGGGGTCATCAGTCCCTAAACTTACAAACTACTTACGAACTACCTTACACTAAATACGACACAAACAGCCATGCCCGAGGGGGGATTAGAACCCCAGACCGCAGATGCCCTGCAGACTGTGACTGGCGCGCCGCAGACCGCTCGGCCGTTGCGGCCGTCGGTCTGCCAAGTCCTTCGTTATCAGCAAACCCTAAAGTTCTTCTCTCTGGACGATAACTCCTACTTAAAATTTTTCCTTCGTTTCTTTACCGCTGGCTCAGTCCACAGACTTCATCACTTCGATAGAAGCTGCGACCCTGTCTGCCTCCCTACTCAATCACTACTGCTCTTTCATCCTCCTCCATCTTGTAACTGCCGTCTGGTCTCTGTACAAGTTGAATATAACCTTCCCCATTCTCCATTGTACCCCTGCTACCTCGAGGTTTAGAAGGGGGTGTTTCACTCGACATTGTGAAAATCTTCTCGAAATGTAAAAAAATGAAGTAGGTTTGCCTTGACTTGATATATCTACTACGACGATTTCTACGGTTAATATTGCCTATGTTTTGCTATTTTTCACGGGAATTCAAAATGGTTTGCTCCTAGAGCAAGTAGTTTCTACCAGTTTCCGTTCTTCTATAAATATTAAGGAGTTTCATAATAATTTTATAAAAGCAGTGGGTATTATTTCCTTGTAGACGACATTAATGGTTTAAGAAGGACGCGAAAGCGGTGTAGACCGTGCTGGATCAATGCACAGAAAATGGAGCGAACGCGTTCGGAAGTTCAACAGTAAACCTCTTGAATCGTTTGCCGCTGGACTTTAGAAACACCCTCACCCTCGCTAAACAACCCTCTGCTGAGACACGTCACCTTCCGCTTATCCTGCCAAGAAACTCGGACATGTGCGCTGCCAGGAAGCTCTCTAGGTGATGAATTGGTTTTCTTGTGTTTTGTCCGTTGTACTTTCTTTTGAAGGACTAACGAAACAGTATTTAGAGTTTCGTGATATAATGGATACACCGAGAAGAATTTGGGAATACAATATAGAGGGCATATTTATATATTCTGGAACGAATTTATAATTACATAAAAACAGGAAAACATAAAAATATCCCACACGTCACAAACAACTGCGTTACTTTAGATCACACATCCTATGTGCGTTTTTTTATTCGACGGAAACATTTTGAAAACTTCCTTTTTGTTGAAATAAATGTTTAAAAACGTTTAAACAGTTCAAACGTCTCAAGTTCAATTTCACCATGACATTACTTTATACAGATTAAATTGTTAGTCTATTTCTGTACTCTATCCGTTTTTCTTGTGTTAATAAGAATAACTTGTAGCACAAACATCAAGTGCTCTGACCCTGAAAACAAGGACGTGCAATTTTAATAAATTAACTCAATGTATATCGATTTTTTTTCTTTTTACTTCTGTAGATTTTCTATCTTAAGAGACTATGACTTTTTTTTAATTTTGAAAAGTAATCAGACAGTTTTCCATTATCAGTTTTAGTATTGTTATATAGCAAAAAATTTATAAGTACTATTACAAAGGTCCATGATACATCAAGCGACTTTAAACGAAGTTCACTTAATTGCATCCACAAATTTGCATATTCTAAACATCCATCAAACGGGTTATAACGTTGTTCTCAAATCCTTCACCTGTGATGCATCAGGGCGATGTGAATTTTCCACAAATAGTTACATGATATCTGTCACAGGCAAGAACCATGAAATCATAGCTATCTCTTAGCTGAAAAGAGTAGAACACCAGTTTTAATCAAAGTCAATCGATATTTTCGGTTTTACAAGAACAGCAGATCTTGTGTAACTGCCACCACAGCCACTACTAAACACCACAGTGTCGCTGGAACATACAGCTGTTGACAGATGATAAATACAAGTCGCATGTCAACAGCAGTTTATCAGTTTTCAAGAAATGTCTCTGTTTTAAACTAATGATACTAACACGTGATATTTAATGTCACATTACCCAAGTACTGTGTAAAATCGCTAGCACATCTGCTTGAAACAACACCATTTTTACAAAAGTCAGTTGGTAATGCTGGGGTCACTTTAGTACCAGTCTAATGTTTATGTAATTAAATAATTATATAAAATCTTGACGATTCGAAGTGAAAAAAAAATCTTGAATCTCCAGATTTTAGCAGAAATCATAAAAATGTACGTGGACACTACATTTCAAGACGAAAAGACGGAAACGTACATCCTTTTGAACCTGTTTACTGTATTCGTCCCTCAGCCTCTCTCTACGATTTTTGCCCCAAACACTTATTTCTCATGCTACGTTGACCATTCCTTGATGTCTCAGAATGTGTCCAACCTATCCCTCCTTTTACTCAGGATATGCCAGAAACTCTCCCTTTCCCCCCAATTCTGTTGAGCACTTCCTCATTAATTACGTGATCTACCTATCTAATATTCATCATTCGTTTGTAGCACCACAGTTGGAAAGCTATCATCTATCATAAACGCTTCACTCCCATACAATGCTACACTCCAGACAAATGCTTTCAGAAATGACTTCCTAACATTTAAGCTAATATTGGATGTCAACAAATGTCGATTCTTCGGACACGTTATTCTTCTCACAACCATTGTATATTTTATATGTTCTTTACTTCGGTCACGAGATGTGATCTCCTAATTTTATAGTCTCATTACCTAACCTAATTCTTTCGGCATCGCCTTATTTTCTGACTCGAAATTCCATTACCCTTGTTTTACTCTTTTTTAATGTTTATCTTGAACACTCCTCTCAAAAGACTGTCCATTGCGTGAATATGACTTGCATTGAAATACTGTATGCAGTACGTCCATCACGAACGATTGTGGAGCAGGAGATAAAGAGTCAAATGTTCAAATGTTTGTAAAGCTTATAGGACTCAAATGCGGGATCATGAGTCCCTAAACTTACAAACTACTTATGAACTAGCTTATACTAAACACGGCACGGGATTCGAACCCCCCACGGGGAACTGCCTCGCGCATCGTAGCTTAACGCCTCAATGCGCTCAGCCGCTTCGCCGCGGCAGAGATAAAGGTTTCTTTTCTCCATCTTCTCGTTTATATCAGATTTTAAGACTTTTTTTTATAGAAACATGTTCTGCATTATTGTGTCATTTACACGTAAGGTCGCACTATCTCTCAGTAATGAGTTCCGTTTTGTCACTGATTACAAAAGCTAAATATAAAATATACGTAAGGAAAACAACAAAAAATAACATTTATATTCCTTATTGTACAAATATTAGAATTTTTTTCCGAATATGACGTAATTTCCTAGGATGTCCTAAGGCAGCCGCAAGAACACAGCTTCAGCTGCTATAAATGAAATCAGCAACATTCAAACTCCGTTCAAAACAATAAGGGGATCAGTTGAGATACCTAGGTTCTGAAGTAATGTCATCGGCAGAATGACTTAAAAAGGTTCGACGTCTGTGTGTCGGTTCTACGAGGTGGAGACGATGACAGTACAGCAACAGAGGTAGTGGCAGTAGCAGAACGTTGCTGCAGAAGGGCTTGGTGTTTACTTGTGTTTAACCATAAGAATTACACAAGTAGTTCGGTTCAGATAGGGTTGTTAGTAGGCAGTGCAATGCAACAACAACGTGACTTACCCGAAGCTATGGCATGGACAGCCATAGGAAGGCTGGAAGCGGAACAGACGCAGTGAGGTGGCAGCAGCTATTTGAGTGTCCCAAGGTGTAATTTCCAGGACCTGGACGCGATTTCAGATAACAGGATACCTTAAAAGAAGGCAAGACCAAGATCTACCATGGGTAACATCAGCAAGAGATGACCGTAATCTCCAGTTAACAGCTCGTCGAGACAGGACACTGAATGGAACTCAGTTACAACGCACCCTCCGGGCATCAACAAAACGCGCAATATCAGCACAAAAATTGGAAATCGCCTTCGGGAATGTGGCATCTGTGGACGGAGGCCTATGGTGTGTGCCATTAAAACCACGACACCGCTTAGCCCGCAGACACTGGACGGAGGGACATCAGGATTGGAGTCGTAATGACTGGCGTTGGGTTCTCTTCACAGATGTCTCTATTTTGAGTTCAGCCGAAACTGTAACAATGTTGCCTATGTGCAGCAAACATCACCATATATGGTAGTAGACGAATAGTGTGGGCAGGAGTCAGTATTGGCGGACGTACGGACCGCCATGTCGTTGATAATGGCGAATTTACTGCTCGGAGGTATAGAGACGAGATCCTTCGACCCCACAGAGGTGCCGGAAGCTGAGGCGTTTGAACGAGCTGAAGGGCCAGCTTTTCCACAGTACTTAAAACCTTGCCGGCCGCGGTGGCCGAGATGACTGAGGCGCTTCAGTCACGGTCAGCACGGCCACTACGGTCGGGGGTTCGAATCCCCCCTCGGGCATCGATATTTGTGCCGTCCTAGTTCGTAAGTAGTTCATAAGTAGTTTGTAAGTTTAGGGACTGATGACCCCGTAGTTAAGTCCCATAAGCTTAACAAACATTTGAACATTTTGAACTTAAAACCTTGGAGCATGTCTGGGATGTACTCAGCAGACTCACTGCAAGCAGACCACCTCCTGCCACAAGTGTTGCAGATCTGGATACTTCAGACGCGGAAAAATGGGCAAATATGTCTCAAGAACTGATTGATATCCTCATACCGTCCATGCCATGCAGGTTTTCAACAGTACCAGCTGTCCTAGCTGATCACACATCATATTACACAGCAACGAGAATGCTTTCTTCACTATTATGGTAGCCCCAAGTTGCCGCACTCAACCTAAACTCGACACAAGCCTCAAGTAAAGAGTTGAGCAAAAGATCGTACTGTGTCACACACAAATTAAAATTATAGCTATAACCACTATTTGAATATAATACCTTACCATTTGTATATTTCGTGCGGTGTCTCACCTAATACCTTAATTGTACTTACAAGGGAAGGACGCCTACTCGTCATCGCCGAATTCGTCCCAATTTATGGTACATTTCTACATCTATCTACATCTACATAGATACTCTGCAAATCACATTTAAGTGCCTGGCAGAGGGTTCATTAACCACCTTCATAACTTTTCTCTGCCGTTCCATTCTCTAATAGCGCGCGGGAAGAAAGAACACCTAAATCGTTCCGTTTTCGATCTGATTTCCCTTATTTTATTGGGATGGTCATGTCTCCCTAAGTAGGTGGGTGCTAGCAAAATATTTTCACATTCAGAACTAAAAGTCGGTGATTGAAACTTCGCAAACAGATCACGCCGCAATGAATAACGTCTTTCTTTTAATGATTTCCACCCCAATTCGTGCAACATTTCCGTGACGCTTTCCCCCCCGTAACGTGATAAAACAAAACGAGCTGCCCTTCTCTGAACCTTCTCAATATCTTCCGTCAGCCCCACCTGGTGAGGGTCCCACAAGGGGCAACAGTACTCCAAGAGAGGACGCACAAGTGTGATGTAGGCAGTCTCTTTGGTGGAGCTGGTGCATCGTCTAAGCGTTCTGCCAATGAAACGTAACCTTTGGTTCGCCTTCCCCACAATATTTTCTATGTGTTCTCTCCAGTCAAAGTTGTTCGTAATTGTAACTCCTAGGTATTTGGTAGAATTTACGACCTTAAGGTTTGACTGATTTATCGCGTAATTGAAGTTCAGCGGATTTCTTTTAGTGGTCATGTGTATTACTTCACACTTTTCTTTATTTAGTGTCAATTGCCAATTTTCGCACCAAGTAGAAATTTTGTCTAAATCGCTTTGCAGTTGCTTTTGATCCTCTGTTGACTTCACTAACCGATAAACGACAGCATCATCCGCGAACAGTCTAAGGGAGCTATTCAGATTATTTCCTAAATCGTTTATAAACACGAGGAAGAGTAGGGGACCAATAACGCTTCCCTGTGGAACGCCAGATATCACTTCTGTTTTACTCGATGACTTACCGTCAGTTACAACGAACTGTGTCCTTTCTGATAGGAAATCGTGAATCCAATCATTTAGGGCGTGGTGAGATATGAAACTGCACCAGGTGGGAACTCCATATGGATAAGCGTTTAGGAAGTAAAAGGAAGTTTGACACGGGTCTATCAGCATATGCGCCTTATTAACTGCCCCCTGAGAGAGTCTGTTTAGAAAGCGGTGTTTGGCTGGGCAGTCAGTCTGCTGCGTGGTTCGTGTTTATGGCCTCGCTGCGGTCGGCCGTGTGTGCTGAGTTGGACGCTCTCGCAGTGCATATAGTAGTCGTATTTCAACATGTATAGACCATAACAATGAAATGACCCTTAAGAAAAGATACATTGAAGTTAATGCTCAACGAACAGTTTGTCAGACCTAGAGCTTTCCAAGTAGAATCGTTCTTAAGAGATGTAGTTAAACTTAATTTGAACGAAATAATAGGGATCCATTTATCGATCGTTAGTAGCACGGTCTATGTTAAAATGATCAATTCTGAATGCTGTGAGAAAGTAACTGAACGTTGTCGAGAACACCTTAAATTTAATCACCGCGACGGCGAAGTAGAATTTGATTACGCAGGTTTTGGCATTAGAACAGTCCGCATCTTTGAACTCCCATCTGAGATAATTGCGGAGCAGATTAATTCAGTCCTCAAACCATACGGCAGAATTATTAGTAATATTTCGGAAAAGTGGACTACTTCTCAAACTTCCAGTACTAAACAGTGTTCGACAAGTTAAAATGGAACTACAAAAACATATTTCTTCGTATATTTACGTATGCAGATATAGATCCATTGCAATGGGCGACGGTCAGCCACGTACTTGCTCAGGATGTGGGCAATCAGGTCTTGTAAGGTCGGAGACACTCTGCCACTAGCAAAGGATACTGGTAACACGGAGAAACCGAATGTCGTCGACTCCGACACAACAGAAACAGTCATTAAAGAAGAAAGTCAAACAATCCCTGAAGATAAGTCCGGAGAGATAAAAGAGATGGTGCAGTACAAGGCCTTAACACGACTTCAGAGACTCAGGGGAGTCAGGAATCTGGACCCTCTCCTAAAAAAACATAAGAAACGGCGTTTAGCTCATCCCGATGTCAAACAAAAGGCACAGGCAACGCGTGAAAAATCGAAAGAAATTGCTCGGAAAGTAAGTGAAAAAAAAAACTGGAATTTTGGAACGTAGACAAGACGACAAACTCAGCGACCAATGACAATCCGAAAAATGTAGAAATGACAACCCAACAGGATGTGGAAATGGAACTAGCTACATGGGAACAGTTGCAGAATAAGACTCCACCTAGACTTGCCTGAGAGACGGTACGTCCCAGTGTACTAGTTGTTATGATTTTTTCCCATTTCAGTCACGTATTGAGCGCGGGAGAAAAAGATTGTTTAGATACCCCCGTGCGTACTGTAATTAATCTATTCTTGTCCTCACGATCACTACGGGAAAAATGTGCAGGTGCACGCATTGCCGCTGAGCTAAACATCGCTTCCAAAACACGCTGTCACAGAGACAGTTGATAAGGTTGTAGATCCGTACCAAACTTCCTTTTATTTCCTAAGCGCTTGGCCATGTGGAGTTCACTTGGGGCACTTTCGTGTCTCACCGCGCCCTACATCTACCGGAAATTTGGAAGAATTCCGGCGATGACGAGTAGGCAGTGAGCAGTGTGTTTACATTGTTGCGTGTTAGAAATAAAGAGCTGCGATCGAACCCAGGACAACCCGCTCCGTTGCGATCGGAACACGCTGCTCAGGGATTGGACTTAATCGATAGGATGGAGGTGCAGAAATGGCGGCGCGTGTTCCGAGTAAAGTTGTGAGGTCTCGTCGTTTAAAGTCAACGACTCTCAAGAGTATTGGGCCAATGCAGCGCCTCTAGTGGAGGGCTGGGTAAGTGTCAGCGCCCGCTGCTAACGGCCGCCCCTGAATGGCGGTAAAAGCGGGAGGCGGTACCACGATTGCCGGCTCGGGAGAGCTAGAGAGCCTGTATAGGGAGAGAGTGCCCATGCGTGAGACTGCTAATGATTGGCTGACAGCCCAGGACGCCATGTTTTTACCAAACGTAGCGGGCTCTGTATGTGTCTGAATAGCTACAATGTGCGTTTCTGTACTGTGGTGTTCCTTAAAACCGTCTGACAGCGATTTCGCTGTACAGCTTCGTACAAATTGTATTACGGTAGGCACTGTTCCACTTTTGCACGTCTTTTGTCGGTTTTATTTACGTAAATTATCCTGTTATTGGTTGGTTGTTGACGATAACCTTAGAACTTCCCGGCAATTTTAAAGATTATATGTTGGTTTGAAGTGATTCACAGAGTGTAATTAATAATGTTTTACATAATCATTAAGCGCAATCATACGAATTGATGGGTGCTATCGATTCCGTATTTCTTGATTTCCAGAAGGCTTTTGACACCGTACCTCACAAACGGCTTTTAATCAAATTGCGTGCTTATGGTATATCGCACCAAATTTGCGATTGGATACGGGATTTCCTGTCAGAGAGGACACAGTTCCTAGTAATCGATAGTAAGGCATCGACTAAAACAGAGGTGATATCGGGCGTTCCACAGGGTAGTGTTATTGGTCCTCTGTTGTTCCTTATTTACATAAACGATTTAGGGGGAAATCTAAGTACCTCTCTTAGGTTGTTTGCAGATGACGCCGTCATTTACCGTCTATAAAATCATCTGAAGATCAAAACCAACTGCAGAACGATCTGAATCAGATATCAGTATGGTGTAAAAATTGGCAATAGACTGTAAATAACGAGAAGTGTGAAGTCGTCCACATGAGAACGAAAAGAAATCCGTTAAACTTTGTTTACAAGATAAATCAGTCAAAAGTGGAGGCCGTAAACTCCACAAAATACCTAGGAATTACTATTACTTCACACTTAAACTGGAAAGAACACTTACATAATGCCGTGGGAAAGGCGAACCAGAGACTACGTTTTATTAGCAGAACCCTTAAAACATGCAACAGAACTACAAAAGAAACTGCATACACTACGCTTGTCCGTCTATTTTTGGAGTATTGCTGCCCAGTATGGGATCCTTATCAGGTGGGTTTGACGGAGGCCATCGAAAGAATCCAAATAAGAGCAGCTCGTTTCGTATTGTCACGATTTAGGGGAGACAGCGTTACGGAAATGGTACAGGATCTGGGATTGGAATCATTACAACAACGGCGCTTATCACTGCGGCGTGGACTACTTACGAATCTCCAATCGCCAACATTCTCCTCCGAAAGCGAAAATATAATGTTGACTCCCACTTACATAGGTAGAATTGATCATCGGAATAAAATACGAGAAATCAGAGCTCGTACAGAGAGATGCAGGTGTTCTTTCTTCCCGCGCGCTATTCGAGAATGGAATGGGAGATAAATAGTATAACGGTGGTTCGATAAGCCCTCTGCCAGGCACTTCAATGTGATTTGTAGAGTACCCCATTTAGATGTAGAAGAGAACTGGGTCGTTGTTCCTCTTCCTCTGTTGGCAGTAGCAACCGAAGTAAAGGTTTTTATATGATGCTTGTGTTCGCAAGGAATGAGGAAATACAGGGAAAGTGGGCGGTGAAAATTAACCGAGAAAGCTGGAATCGTAAAGACGACTTATAAAGCAAGAAAGGCATTGATGAAATTCAGTAATAGAACTACTGCCTGTGAAATTCCCGCGTGGTGTAGTGGTTGCGTACTGAACTCATAATGTGAGGAATGCCAGTTCGAATCCGATAAACGGTAAATTTTTAAACAGTATTTGCTAGCTCTTTGTTAGTTCATGGTTCTGGTTTTCGATAGGTAGTGCTACAAGGGTTGTTTTAACATGGCTACGGCACCTCTCCCTGGCTGTGCATTATTGGATATTCACAATCCTACAACTGGTTCGGGATGTGACGTCAGAAAGAGAGGGGGGCGGGACTATTGACTCATTGTAGAACTTTCAGTTATCTATTTTGAATCTCGTTCTGCTGTTTCACTAGAGGTATATCGGTATTTTCTGATTTTTTGTGCTACTCCGTCCCTAAAAGTATCTACAGAATGACGTCTTTGGTATTTCTCAATGTAGGAAAATGTTATAAGATTGACAGCACACTTAAAATGCATTATATCGGGGCGGAAAGCGATAATACTGTACTAATTTCGGTGATTGATATTCAGACAGATAATTCTAAAATGTCATTATTTTCTTTGAGATAAATAACAAGGAGTATCTTTCTTTCTTATTAATCAACTGCCAACTATCGAAATTAACAGAACATCGTAAAAAATGGTATTAACATTCGACAGTCATACAAACTGTTTCACTAGACTTATTTGCTTACAAATTTATTAGGCCTGTATGAACATAGATAAATGGCATTTTTTAATCACTTACTGATTACTAAGCTAGAGTATGTGCTTTGGTGTCATGGGTGGAAGTGATGCCTTATTTCAGTCGTTAAGTGGCTGCATTTCTGCCTGGGTTGCTATGTACGTGCACGGCTCGTGCGCAGTCTGGTAAAAACATGGCGGACACAGGCCGGTTGGCCACTCTCTCCATATACGAACTCTATACGCGGTGGGAGACTGGGCGGCCACTGCACATAACCAGCCGCGCTTACATACACTGCCGGCCGCGGTGACCGAGGGAACTGAGGCGCTCCAGTCACGGTCTGCACCGCCACTACGGTCGGGGGTTCGAATCCCCCCTCGGGAATGGATATTTGTGCCATCCTTAGTATTAGCTAGTTCATAAGTAGTTTGTCAGTTTAGGGACTGATGACCCCGTAGTTAAGTTCCGTAAGCTATACAAACATTTGAACACTTACATACACTGCCGGCACCAGAAATTAGCATGCCGCCCCACATTTTCCCAATGCGGTCATCGTTTAATGTTGAAATACGTCATGCGGGGTACACTAAATGGTTACATTTACAGGTCACTAACTGAAGCGGTGCTGAGGGACCGAGTGTCGATCCATACTGAAAGACCGGTGTTAGTAAGTGGTGTAGTCTACACACAGATGGCTAGTACTATTCCGGGATGTATTGTTCCACACCACTTCGACCTACTAGATTTTGTCGTACTTACAGATATAACAGTTCCACGATGTTAGACTACCTGGGAAACAGAGGCCAGGCAGACATACCATCATCAAGAATCCGATACACCACCTGTGAGACTCTCATTACGAAACAACAACTTGTCAGCAGGATACGGGTTCTTTTTGATGCACCCATGTTAAAAAAAAAAAAAAAAAAAAAAAAAAAAAAAAATTATTCAGGAATGCTTAACATTTAGCGGTCTGCGGGTCCAAGGTAGGTCAACATCAGCTGTCAAATGGACGTGCGCTCTAAGGCGCTTGGCGGCGGAGCGCGCGATTCCTCCCCGTCGGACATTCAACTACTCCCTCGGTTATGGGTGATTGTGTTGTCTTTAGGTTACTTTGTCATTTTCAGTAGTTTGTAAGCCTAGAGGATAATAACAACAGCTTTACAAACATTTGAGTGTTCCACATAAACTGCCGGTAGCCGCGTGTGGCCAGTTGCCTGACACCCTGCTGCCTGCAGATACTCTCTTCCTGCACGACGTCTCAGACGCAGCAGGACAATGCACGACCATACACTGCTTCACAAACAATTGGCTTCTCTGTGTCACAGGGTGGCGGCCATTCGCCCTGACCTACCTGATCACTAGACTTGTCGCCAATCGAAAATTTGTGGAACATGGTGAAGCGAAGGGTCCACTCCTGTAAAACAATGCCGACCGCAGCAGACTAACTTTGGTAGCGATTGAATCCAGCGTGGGTGGCTATAACACGGGGCGATGCCATCACGCATTAATTAAGTTATCAAAGATAATGGGGTACCAAGTTCCTACTAGGGAATGGGTTACATATAATATTCATAGAATATATGACTTCAACTGCTATTGAGCAAAGCTGAAAATGTGTACCCAGCCGGGATTCGAACCCGGGTCTCCTGCTTTCTAGGCAGTTGCGCTGACCCCTACACCACTGGGGACACAGTGATCACCGCACCTGCAAGGACTACCCTAGCATGCCTCCCGTCAGATACAAATTCCCAGCTTCGCCCTGCCCATAGTACTCAAACTCGTAGTTTAACTAATTCCCGTAAGAGTAAGGGCTTCAAGCTTGCCCACCCCTCCCCACTAACGATAGGATCATTGCCCGTCACCGGCATATTATATATATACATGTGGCGTCTGTTCGGAAAGAACAGACGTCACATTTTGATCCAGCAGCTGTTATTATTTAATATTCATAGAATATATGACTTCAACTGCTATTGGGCAAAGCTGAAACTGTGTACCCAGCCGGGATTCGAACCCGGGTCTCCTGCTTTCTAGGCAGTTGCGCTGACCCCTACACCACTGGGGACACAGTACTATGGGCAGGGCGAAGCTGGGAATTTGTATCTGACGGGAGGCATGCTAGGGTAGTCCTTGCAGGTGCGGTGATCACTGTGTCCCCAGTGGTGTAGGGGTCAGCGCAACTGCCTAGAAAGCAGGAGACCCGGGTTCGAATCCCGGATGGGTACACATTTTCAGCTTTGCCCAATAGCAGTTGAAGTCATATATGCTATGAATATTAAATAATAACAGCTGCTGGATCAAAATGTGACGTCTGTTCTTTCCGAACAGACGCCACATGTATATATAATGGGTTACATGCTGAACTGAGGTGACTGAAAATCTACGATTTCTCCAGAACTCGCTAATGAACACATGGTCTGAGTATAAACTCCATCTCTCTATTCCTCAAAGTATACAGCTTAGTTAAAGTTCAACATTATAACAGAAGTATTGCAATAAACCGGTGGCCGCTCAAATATTCAAATTTTGTTCGTCCATCATTGTAAAGTGATAACCCTTCGCTAAATCCAACAAACTTCACATTCAGTTTCAAACCTTCATGAAATATTTACTCGATGACAAAATGCTAAAAGAAGAAAGTTTGTCGCTCACTCAATTTTTCGCTGTCATGCGGTCACTTTTCGGCACGTGCCAAAACATTTCAATGTAATACTTTTATATACCACCTCTACTCGCAACATACTTCCCAGAGAATATTTACACATATTACCGACTGCACCTACGAAGTACGGCGTATAGTTCAGGATGTAGTACGTGATACACACTCAGTCTCCTCGAGAGCCCTGTTATGCTTACCTCAGCGTGGAGGAAAGCTTCAGAAGCAGGCAGAACGTTATAATTTTTTGTTTCCCTATATCTTGCAGACATCGTTCACGCGTGAATGTTTGTGTGTTAGTATTTTATGCGTGGCCGTACCGTTCAACCTATTGTGATGAAACTTTGTCAACATATTGCTAGCACTTTCTCGATGGTCATAGGCGCCATTAAATAATTGTACGATAAAAATAGTTCAGGAGCTATGACGTAATAAACAATGAAATGCGCAAAAAAGTGCTGCATCATGCGACGTCTGTTTCTAAACCACTGTAACGATTTGAACCAAATTTGGTGCACATATTCCTTCCGTAAGGTAACAATTGGCGTAGTGGTAAGAACTGCTTACGACATAAGGTCGTCATCCAGTACCCCAACGACTTCCCAGTTTACTACAGCATTATCCATAAAATCTTTTGTACTTGTTTGATCTTCCTACATACAGCTGTATGAGCCTTATTATCAGATTTCCTTTCATGACGGAGGATACTTCACACATGGACATCGTCAGATTCTACAGTTGTATTTCGACCCTGATGAAAGTTTTAAATATGATTTAACAATTCAGTTTATGAGTGCAGTATTAATATATTGATACATAGGCATACTGCAATTAACTTCATATAGTACATGGCAAGGGTGATTCACAATTTTTTTATTTTTTTTATTTTTTTATTTTATTTATTTATTTATTTTTTTTTTATTTTTTTTTTTTTTTTGCCGGCCGCGGTGGTCTGGGGGACTGAGGCGCTCCAGTTACGGTCTGCACGGCCACTGCGGTCGGGGGTTTGAATCCCCCCCTCGGGCATGGATATTTGTGCCGTCCTTAGTTTTAGCTAGTTCATAAGTAGTTTGTAACCTTATGGACTGATGACCCCATAGTTAAGTCCCATAAGTTCTACAAACATTTGAACATTTCTTAATTCGTTTTTTTATGCTTTCACGCTGAAATGGCTGTGATGGATGTGTATGAAATATGGAAGACAGGTAGTATATACTCTGATTAACACATGGGCTACCTTTGTAAACCTCCGTGTGGTGTGTGGCGGAGGTTACCTTACCATGGGTAATATGTTTGCTACTCTTCGATACTGAAAGAGATCGACAGATCTGAATGAAATTTGGAATTCAGATGGCTTACACCGTCAATTGACGCATGAGCTACCTTTAGGAAGTCACCGTACGATGCATTGTTAAGGGTACCTTAACCTTCAAAACAAAAGAAGCGTCACCACCTACATAGAATTCCATACAGTGCATAGCAGAAGGTACCTTGAATTAAATTTAGACACCACTTCACTTATCAGCATGAAAGTTGAAAGAGGAGGCAATATATTGAGGGAGTAGTTTGATAGACGAGTAGATTACTATAAAAAATGACAAGGTGGAGACAGGCAGAAAAAAAGGGTGGGAGGAAATGAAGAGAGGGAGGGGAGATTAACAAGGAGGGAGTGAGGAGGCATTGAGATGTGGAGAGGGGCAGAGAGAGAGAGAATGAAAGAGAAGAAGGAGAGAGACAGAATGGAAGGACAGAAGGACTACCTTAAAACTTCAATAAATAAATACCTGAGCAACGCCGGGTTTATTGCTAGTATATAACATCCAATGAGTAGGTGGAGTTGTCATTCAGAAATACTTTTAATTTCTTTTTAAATCTTAGTTGGCTATTTGTGGGGCTTTTGATGTTGTTTTGTAAGTGAGCGAAGACTTTATTGGCAACATAATTCACCCCTTTCTATGCCAAAGTCAGATTAACCATGCATTGTGAAGATCCTCCTTTCTCTTGTGTTAAAGCCATGCACACTTCTATTACTTTTGAACTGGGTTGGGTGATTAACAACAAATTTTATAAGTGAGGTTAATGCAAGGATACCTAAATCCTTAAATAGTTATCTGCAGAATGATCTTGGCTGGGCTCCAGCAAATATTCTGATTACACGCTCTTGTGCAATGAATACGTTTTTACTCCATGATGAATGACCCCAGAATATGATGCCTATGAAAATAGGCATAGTAAGCTAATATAATGAGATTCTTATCTTCAAACTTTGCAATAACCCTAATAGCATACGTATCTGAACTCAAACGTTACAGCAGACCATCAATGTGTTGCTTCCACTTTAATCTCTCATCAATACAAACACCTAAAAATTTTTATACATTCTACCTAAGCTACAGATTTTTGTTCAAAGTCTATATATATATTACTGGAGTTTTGCCATTTACTATGCGGAACTGTATATACGAGAACCACTTACTAATTTTGTGAAAAAATTATTTTCTATTACATAGCTTAGTTATTGTTTTTGGGATATGATTGATAGACTTGTACCATCAACAAAAAGAACTAACTTTGTATCTTCATCAATGTAGGATGCCAAGTCATCAATGTATATCAGGAACTGTAAAGGACCTAAGACCGAACCCTGTGAACACCATTCTTGATAGCCCCGTCCCCTCGCCTCCCCCTTGATGATCAGCTGATGCTTTGACATTACATGAACCATTTATTTCAAATTTCTGCATTCTTCCCGTTATGTATGAATTAAACCATTTTTGCACTGTCCCATTTAAACCGTAATGATTAAGCTTATCTAGAAGAATTTGATGATTTATAAAATCTAAGGCTTTGAAAGATCCCAAAAAAAATCCAATTGTTTATGTCCAGTTATTCAGAGCATTTAATATTTGATCAGAGAAGGTGTATAGAGCATTTTCTGTTGAAAAGGCTTTCTGAAAACCAAACTGACATTTGGTTAGTACTTTGTTTTTAAAAATATTGGAGGATACTCTTTTATACATTACTTTCTGAAAAATTTTCTATAAAGGTGTCAAAAGAGAGATTGGGTAGTAGTTGTTGACATCTGATGTATCCCCTTTTTATGCAGTGGTTTAACAACGGTATATTTCAGGCTATCAGGGAAACACCATGCTTCAGAGAGCTATTGGGTATGTGGCTGAGAATCTTACTTATCTGTCGGGAACAAGCTTTAATTACCCTGTTGGAAATGCCATCAATTCAATAAGAGTTTTTACTTTTCAGTAAGTTTATTATTTTGCTGGTTTCGAAGGGAGAGGTTGGTTGACTTACAATTATTATTAAAATGTGTAGGTATGGCTACTTCTATTAGAAGCCTTGCCTCTTCTAAGGTACATCTAGATTCTATTTTCTCCATAACATTTAGAAAATGATTATTGAAAATATTTTCCATTTCTGACTTTTTATCAGTACACTTTTTTTTAGTTGTATGGTAATAAAGTCTTCCTGTGCTCTTGGTTGACCTACTACCCTTTCAATAATATTCGAAATTGCTTTAATTTTATTATCAGAGGTATTGATCTCAGACATGATACACAAGTTTCTGGACTTTTTAATAACTTTTCATAGTACGCGCAATAGTTTTTATAAAACTGAACAATTTCTGGGCCATTACTTACTTTTACTGTTAGATACGGTTCCCTTTTCCGGTTGCAAGACATTCTTAGATCTTTAGTTAGCTATAGTGCTTGAATGGTTTCTTACAATTATGTTTAACTGTTTTCTTGGGTAAACAATTTTAAATAGCCTTAAAAATGTATAATGAAATAAGTTATATGTAAAGTTTGCATCGGGTTCCTTATTCACCTCATCCCAGTCATGCTGCTTTACGCTTTCCCTGAAGTTATCAATATTTATATTGTTAACTGAACCCACTACTTTGAAAGACTGCTTTTATTTACTGTATGAAGCTAGGTCATTTACTTTCACTAACTGTGCATCATGGTCTGAAGGACCATTCTCAACATGATAAGTTATCGTGGTGTATAAAAAAGTTATCTATCAATGTATTGCTGTTTTTCGTTATCCGAGTAGGAAAATCAGTAATGAAAGAACTGAGTAATACTACAAGGTCATTCTTCCTATTACACTATTTCAGGGAATCAACAATGAAATCCTTACAATTCATAATTTTCTTCCTCCTATCTGACAGATAGCACAACAATGCTTCCAAGTTTTCTACAAAAAGCTGGAAACTCCCTAAAGGGGACTTTCGACTGTTACAATTATGATCCTCCATGGAATTTGTCATACAGCAGTCTCTCTGTGTGATGTCACCCGTTCACTGTCCAGAGGACGTAGCTTGTATTGGATAGTAATCCCGGTCAAAGGGTATATTGAAGGGGATACCAGCGATCGACAATGGGGGCTTTCCAGACTGTGGCCCATAGTATTTTAATATCGCCGCCGTCTGTAGGGGGACGAAATTTGAACGTTATCCCACAGCCTCATTCCGCCCAGTTTTGCAGTCGCACGGTTCAATAATAATTATCTTCATAAAAGGATTTTGTTACTTTACATTTTAAATTATATGTGATCTGCATGATAATTTGTGCTGACGTAACGAATCGTCCCGGCACCGCACCGCGGTCGCCACAGACAGTTGTCCCTGGCCTGCTGGTACATTGTGCAACAGCCGACGGTCGCTGCCTGGGCGATTGTGAACCCAACAACAAATATAAAATATATTTAACAATGTAAATATGGAAAAAAAGTAAAGAAATATGCAACGGAACTACTAACGAGGCTGCATACACCATGCTTGTCAGTCCTCATTCGGAGTATTGATGCCCAGTGTGGGATGCATATAGAGTTGGTTTGACGGAAGCCATCGGAAGAGTCCAAAGAAGAGCAGCCCGGTTTGTATTGTTACGATACAGGGGAGACACCGTCACGGAAGTGATACCGGATCTGGTATGGGAATCATTACATCGACGACCTTTATCGCTGCGGTGGTGTCTACTTACGAAACTCCATTCGCCAATATTCTCCTCCGAATGCGATAATATATTGTAGACTGCCACATACTTAGGTAGAAATGACCATCAAAATGAAATAGGAGAAATCAGAGCTCGAACGGAGAGATTCAATTGTTCTTTCTTCCCGCGTGCTTTTCGAGAATGAAACGGGAGATAAATAGTATAAAAGTGGTTCCATGAACCCTCTGCCAGGCACTTAAATGTGATTTGCAGAGGAGCCCATGTAGATGCAGATGTAAATTTCAACCTTTTTTCGTTTTATTAGTTGGTGATTTGAGTTATATATGACGGAACTCTATACAATAAAAAGAAGAATAATCAAGCTTGAAACTCTGTCGACTCGAACATCATTGATACAGAAGATTACTTTTTCTGAAGAGTTATTCATTTTTCTTTTGTGTGGGTGAGTTACGTAGACGTGAATAAAGATAAACATATTCTAGATCTTGTCTGACTCTTAAAAACATTATGACGTAAGCTGAGTAGATATTAGTCGATAATACTTTATGATCGCCTTCAGTTAAACAAACCTGACAAATGAGAGTGTTGATTTAAATTGTACATTTCCACGATCTGTCAGCGAACTTCACGAAAAAATATACAGTTCAGAATCTACTAGAAAAATGTCAGCTCATACAAATTTACTGTAAATGGCGACTGAAATTTGATTGTTTATGTGGAGTTTAGTTGTCATTCCTGGTGTCTACGCATGTCAGTAAGACAATGAAGTTCGATAGACACGGTCAAACACTCATAATTCAACATTAATCGGAGTGAGCTTCAACTTTGAAACTTAGAATTGGTGCCTTTAACCGAACTTTTCAGTAATACACCAAGGTGTATGAACAAGAACGTTACCTTCTAATCTAAAAGACATCTCGTCAAGAACAGCACGACAGACACCTTGAACCATTACACGTCGATCCCCATGGAGGAGTAATAGTTCTAGTACTAGTTACGTACAGCTGTAAGTTACTTGGTGGTAAGTTTATCTTACAGTAAGAGGGGAAGGAGTAGAGTTCCGTGGAAAGAGGTGCCCGCGCCTGTATCTGATGGTTTCTGACCTCCTCGCAGGCGGTGTATGAAACGCGCCGACGGACCCCGCCAGCAGATAAGAGGCTCGGCGCCTGCAAGGCGGCAACCTGCGACACACGCCCCTTATGGCCGGCAACCCGCGACACACGCTCCTTATCGCCGCCACCCCGCGCTACACGCACAGCCATGCAAATGCACGGCCTCTCCTGGCTACCGGCTGCCTGCAAGTTCACTGACTCGCGCGCCCTCTCATCCGGAATGCCGCCGCTAAACTGTGCTGCAGCACGCGAATCTCTCTCCTGCCGGGCAGAAACCTTACAGAGATTCCAGGCCAATACGTGCGCGTGTCGGCGACCGAGTGGAAGGAAAATAGATTCACCCCATTTCACGAGACTTTATCTCCGGTGCTAACCCTGTCGTGGTTAGTACTCATTTCACACATATTCGTAATAGAAAAGCTTGAAAACTCTCCTGTCATGATCAATAACACCTTCACCAACAATGGTGGAACTCGTGTCCCACGGGGCTAACTGCACTACAGGAAAAATAAACGGTACACTTCAAAACGTGACGTCACTTTTTAATTGGCAGACGCCTCCTGGGAGATATCAGATGTGCTAGTTTTAACGCCCTTCAACAGATAGAATTGTGATATAGCTAGCAGAGCGTCATCTCCTGTACAGCTTATAGTTATTTTTACCGCCATACGCTCAGTGTGTTATCACCGTGTGAAGCAAACAGACGCCCTTTCAACAGAGGCGCATTCAAGCTATCTGCAGCCTGCCGAGATCAAACTGTGGCCATCCCAGTGGCAGGAAGACCCGTCCATATAATCGCCTCGAGAGTTGGGCGTGCTGCATCAGTTGTGCAACTACATTGTTTGTAACGGCCACGTGAAAATTCTCACACCCATAGTAAAAGTTCTGGTCCTCGACACAGCACAGACTGAGCCCAAGTCCGTTATATTTTAAGGACAGCAGTGGCGGATCGTACCAGCTATCTCACAACTTTATATTTAGTTTCTGTTTCATAAAACCTGATCCAGAGTGGCGGAGATGACGAATTTAGAAAAATTTGGCTAAGTAAGGAGTTGTAGCTCAGATAGAAAAATCGTAACTTAGATTGCAACACTTTATGGGTTTTTAAAATATAATAATAGATTTGTTTGCGAGGTTTTGAGATATATATAAAAACTGTTTAGCCATTCAAAACAGGATTATCTACACTTCGTTAACGGTCACGTTCCCAAACTAGTTATTTATGGCAAGTATAGCCCACAGTAAGCCAAAATGTAATAATACAGCATCTTTAATAACACAGCTGTTGTCGGCAGAATTCGAAAATAGCGAATAAATAATTTATTATTTAATGTCATAAATATGGCTGTGGTATCATAAAATGTCTCTGTTCCTTCGGAATAGATGTTTCATAGCAAAACGTATTTGTCTGGAAAATTCTAAAAAAAAAAATTACTGTTTTTCTCTCAAAAACTGTGTGCACAATCTCAGATGATTAATCTGCACAACGGTTTTCACCTTACTTTGTTAATGAAGTACTGTAGTTCTATGCTATTAAATAATTTCTTATCTCATATATAAAAAGATTCTACGAAAACTTAAGTCAGGCGGCCAGACCAAACTACCTGGCAGATTTCCTTCATTTTTGTTTTAAACAAAAGATATTCATCCACAGATTTGTAACCAACTAACAGAATTTGCATAACTCTTGCCTTTCTATTTCTATAAGCAAACGTAACTTCCTTCTGTATATTTCTTATGGGGATGTCTTGTTGTAAACTAAAGTCAGTCAGTCAGGCCGTTCTGTCCGACCGATTTCCTTCATTTCTGCTTTAAAGGAAAGATATTCATTCGCAGATTTGTTATCCATTATCAGAATAATGGATCTCCCTCCTTTATTGTTATTCATTTTCGCTTTTAAACACTTGCATTGAGTGATTCTGAAGAAAGCTATGCGTGAACATCCAGTTTTACTTCCATTTTTTCCGAACTGTCTTGTAATTCCACTAACTGTGTGAAGTATTCGCATGGGTCCTCTAGTATTTTGTTAATTTTAAGAACCTAAACAAGTATTTGCATCATTATTGGGCCTGTTTCTTGTCACTGATTAATTGTATTTCTGTGTTATGAAAATAACGTTTAAAGAAATGAATTGATGTAATTTTTAGTAAAACAAAATGAATTCGCCTTCACTCAACAATTGTGTGGCATTGTACACAATACATTTCGAGCCCTGAGGGCTGGTGCCTCTATGATTTATTATACATGTTTAAAGGCCTGGGCCTGTTAAGATAAAAAATAGGTTGTAATAAGATGGACAATTTTAAAAAGAGTATGATATAATAAAATAACTTTAACAATTGACGTATTTATTAAAAAGTGGTGCTCAGGTAAGTCTGGTTCAGTATTTTTGTGTCCCAACTTCATCGCCGCTTTTGTGTCCCAGCCTCGTCGTAGGTGTCGGTGGCCGAGTGGAACGAGACCGACACACTGGTGCAGGTACGGAGGGGAGCAGCCAGAAACTATAAACACTCGAGTAAATTAGAAAGAGATATATTGCACAGAATGTAACAATACTTAACTTTTACATAGTACTGCAGAATGTTGATGCATAGTTATTGGAGGCCTGCCTAGTGCCTGTACAATAGCAAAGTCTTCACTGGTGCCTATCTGATTACGAAGGTCCTAACTCGTTGCTATCTCAGTCCGAAGTGCCAAGTGAACGATCCTTCAGTGGTGGCCACGAGCGGAGTTGTCGCAGAGGGCGTTCGTGGCTGTCGTCCTGAGAACGCCGCGCCGTGCGTGCCTGGCGGCGCGCGGCGAAAGTAAGTGGCGCGCACTTTGTACTTGTGCGACACCACACCCCTCCCCCCCAAACCGCCGCGCCGTCGTGGCGTAGGGCTGAGGGCCACGGCGACGGCACTGGGAGGAGGGCCTGGGCGGGGGCGTTACTGGTGGGATGGGCGTCGTAGCTGAGGCCGGGGTCGAGACACCGTCCGCGCCCCGGCATCCGCCTTGAGATCCTCCAGGGAACCCGCCGAAACCTGGGGAAGGGCGCACGCTTCCGCCCAGATTGACCAGGTCATCTTCTTCTGAGGTGCGTAGCCCAAGCTGGAGGGGCCCGCACGGTCCCGAAGTCCCTCTCGGTGACGCTTCCATCTGCGGCGGCGACAGCGGCGGCGACGACTGCGTCGGAGGTGCGTCCACCTCCATGGGTACGATCTCGTAGTCCGGGGAAGCTGGACCCGGCGGCGAGCGATGTGGCTGTGCTCCCTGGCGGTGAACTGGGTCTGGAATCAAGAAACCGGAGACAGGATCGCGCGGTCTGTGCAGGCGCAATTGGTTTGCGTGGCGCCGCAGCTCCGACCCTGTGGAAGAACGTACAATAAACATATTGCGACCAAGCACGCGCTGAATGGTGCCCGGCAACCATGTCTTCTTGTTTCCAGCAAACACCCTGTACAGCACCGGCGTGGAAACCTGAAAACGCGTAGCGCCATACGAACCGACTCGGTGCGTGGGAGGCTGCAGCAGGTGAAGGAGAGTGCGGTGACGGCGGCCGTGTAGCAGCTCGGCAGGAGACGGGCCGTCACGTGGCATGCACCGATACGTAGACAGGAAAATTTGAAGAGCTTGCTGCCTGGAGTGCTGACCTTTCATCTTTTCCATGTGAGACTTGAATGTTCGAACGAAACGTTCTGCTTCACCATTGGACTGAGGGTGAAAAGGTGCGGTGGTGATATGCTGAATGCCATTCACACGACAAAACTGTTGAAATTCCGCACTAACAAACTGAGGTCCATTGTCACTGACGATAGTTTCAGGCAAACCTTCGATGCAAAACACTGATGTTAAGGCACTGATTGTACTAGAAGCTGTCGTTGAGTTCATGGCAATCACAAAAGGAAACTTGCTGAAAGCGTCTACAACAATTAACCAGCGCGTATTCCAGAAAGGTCCGGCAAAGTCAATATGTAAACGTTGCCATGGTCCCTTGCGTGGCCAGTCTGAGAAACGTTGCGGTGGAGCCGCCTGATGCTCCGCACAAACAGTACACTGTGACGTCATGTCCTCTATCTGAGCGTCCATACCAACCCAGGTACAATGACGTATGGCCAGTTGCTTTGTCCTAACAATGCCCCAATGTCCTTGATGCAGGAGGCGTAACACTTCACGTTGCAGGGAACGAGGAACAATCACTCTTGCTTGGTCGTTGTCGGTATGCAACAACAGTACACCCTGACTTAAAGATAATGCATGACGTTGTGCAAAATAACGTCGAACCAGAGGCCGATCAATGTCTTTGGCTCTGGCAGGCCACCCTGAGCGAACAAAACGTGCTACCACACTTAGGTCTGCATCCGCAGCTGTTTCCTGTGCAACCCGACGAGAGTTCAAAGGAAAGTCTGCGACAGCGGAAGCATCTCTGGAGTCTATCTGACAACATGCCATTTCCGAAGAATCAAATGATACATCCTGGCCAACCGGAAGTCGGGAAAGTGTGTCCGCGTTGGCATGTTTAGTGGTAGGTCGGTACAAAATCTCATACTGATAATTTGACAATATCAAGGACTATCGCTGCAGCTTTTGTGCCGTTCGTGGCGGAATTGGCTTTGTGGGTGAGAACAACGACGTGAGAGGCTTGTGGTTTGTCAACAAGTAGAATTTTCTGCCATAGAGATAATGATGAATCTTTGTGACGCCGTAAATGATTGCTAAGGCCTCCTTTTCTATCTGACTGTAATTCTGCTGCGTTGGCGTCAGTAGCTCGGAATGCAAAGGCAATAGGACGATCGTGAGACCCAATACAACGTGACAATATTGCAGCCAGACTGTACGACAAGGCATCAACTGCTAACACTACAGGCTTCTGTGGGTCAAAGGGAATCAAACATGCATCACAGAGTGCGGATTTTAGTTTGTCAAAGGCAACCTGACAATCTTTAGACCATACAAAAGGAACATTCTTCCTACGTAAGTGATGCAGTGGAGCTGCAATCTGAGAGGCATTGGGAATAAATCTGAAATAATAGTTAAGCTTTCCCATCACTGCTTGCAATTCATGCACATTCTTAGGAGGAGGCAAGTCTTTGATTGCTCGAAGATGTGACTAAGGGATGAATTCCTTGGGCATTAATCACATGGCCTAGGTACTCTATTTCAGTTTGAAAAAACGAACACTTTGCTTTATTACAACGTAGACCTGCTGCAGTCAACATTTTGAAAAGGCACTCCAGGTTTGCTAAATGTTCTTCAACTGTACGTCCGGATACCACAATATCATCTAAATAGTTCGAACAACACGGTACAGAAACTGTCAGCTGTTCCAAAAAACGCTGAAAAATAGCGGGAGCGGAAGAACTGCCAAAGGGTAGGCGTTGAAATTGAAAAAGGCTCATGTGAGTATTAATGACGAAAAACTTTTTTGACTCGTCATCAAGTGGAATCTGTAAGTATGCCTCTGCTAAATCAATCTTGGAAAAGAAACGAGACTGTCCTAATTTGTCCATTAGTTCGTCAGGTCTGGGCAAGGGATAAGTGTCTACAATTGTTTGACTGTTCACTGTTGATTTGAAGTCCGCACAGAGACGAAGTTTTCCTGACGGCTTGGGTATAATTACTATAGGCGAGGCCCACTGACTCGCAGAAACAGGAGAAATCACCCCACTATCTTGCCAACGTTTAAGTTCTTCGGCAACTGTATCACGCAAGGCGATAGGCACTGGTCTAGCTTTACGAAATTTTGGAACTGCAGATTCTTTTAAAGTTACATGTGCCACGAAGTCTTTTGCACAACCTAGTTCCGGCGAAAACAAGTCACTATATTTGTCACACAATGCATTGATTTTATCCTGAGGCACTATTGACGAAATTTGAAGCACATCTCGTTGAATTGATAAACCAAACAAGTCAAAAGCATCTAGTCCAAAAATGTTCTGTGTCGATTTAGCCTGAAGAACTACAAAAGCAACTGTTTTTGTTACACCTTGAAAAGAGGCAGGCAGGCTACACGTTCCTAGCACGGGAATATTTTGACCGGTATATGCTGTGAGCACTTGTTGACATGGCGACAATTTTGGCGAACCCAGCAGTTCATAAGTGTCATTATTAATTAATGTGACAGCGGAACCAGTATCAAGCTGAAATTGCACCGTCTTATTTTCTATGAAGAGAGTCACAAACAGTTTTTGCTTGCGGCGCTCGACCGGTGCGCGAATGTGGGCAACGTCTAATACATATTGTTTTCTGCGCTTGCGCGGGTTGCGTGCGGTAGGAAGCGGCGCATACTCGGCACACAGCGGATTAACCAGACTGTCACTAAATGACACTACCGCCGGATCGGCGTCCGCGTAATGCGAGGCTACTGCACTACACTTTTGAGTAGCTACTTGATGTCTACTGTCACTAGCTACACAGTACTGGGCACTATTACAAGGAGCAGTTGCAGAAGGCACTATTTTCACTACAGGAATGCACTGTTCATAGTCATTTTGCTTGTCCCGAACCCTTTTCCGTTGCACTGTTTTACGCGCTCGTCGGCACTTGCTACGTGGTGCACTATATAGTTTTGCCATAGGCGCAGAACTACTTTCTTGCAATTGAGATCCAACGAAAGCACTGTTCAATTCCACAGCCCGTATAACATTTACAGAATGAACTGTTCTCGCACTCTGCGAAGCACTGTTTCTAACAGTACCGTTCTTTGAGTTTTTAATTTGCATACACACAGACTGCACATGTCCCGATTTGCCACATTGATAACAGGTTGCGTTGCGACTAGGGCAATGAGCACGCTTGTGGCGAGACACACACTGGGGGCAAGATTTACGTACATTTTTCTGAAATGAGCGTTGGCGCCCGTTATTCAAATCACTGTTTCTAACACGACGGGGCGACCTTTGCGTCGCACTTTTACACTGGCTAATGTTCACTGTCTGTGCAGCACGGCCGGTAGAAAAATGAGAATCACTAGTGCTATACTGAGAACTACGGCTAGGAAAGCGTCCGTTGCGGCGCACTGAATTTACACTGTGGCTTTGCATTTCTACATCAGCTAAGTCAAAAGTATCATGCGCTTCTATAAGCTGCAGTACACTGTCTAATGAGGGGTCAGACTGTTTCAGAATTGCTGCTCTAATTCTGGGGTCCTGAATATTCTGCGTAATCGCATCCCTCAACATCACGTCACTATACGAAAGTCCACAAGAGCAAGTAAATTTACATTGGCGGGTTAAGCCCTTCAATTCCGTAATCCACTCTTGGTGTGACTGCTGCGGTAATTTTTTAAGTCTTAAAAATCGGTATCGTGCAGCGGCTACAAGAACTTTTCTCTCATAATGAGCATTCAGTGCATCTACAATTTGTTCAAAGTCTACATCACGAGGAGACGCGAGAGGGAAAAGTTTTTGCAATAGTACGAAAGTCTGGGGGCCCACAATCGATAAGAAAAGGTTCTTCACTCTCTGACCTGTAATTTGATGAGCCGCGACGAGTTCTTGAAACTGTGCGAAATAGTCGCTCCATTCTTCCTCACGTTCGTTGTACTGGCGGAACGTCGGAAGCGGTGCGGCGGCAAGTGTGGGCTGCTGATGTGACGACTGTTGTTGGTGAGCAGCCTGTGTCGTCAACTGCGACACGGCCTGGAGAAGCTGGGTAATTTGCGCCGTCTGTAACTGAATAATTTCCATTAAGTTTGGGTTCGGGGTAGTGGCCATGCTGACCGATTAGGCGCCGCGTATACAAGTAACTTAGTACAAAACACAAATGCAATATGAAAGAGGACGCTCTGCAACAAAAAAGTCCACAAAATACGTAACAGAATATGTTCCCCCAAAAATCTTATAATAAGGGTGGGTGGGCGGGAGCAATTTTTGCGTGCTCCGACTGCTGCTGTCTGGCTGCTGCAAGCGGGCTGGTCCAAGGTTCGTCTATCACTTCTCGTCGCTACTTTTGTATCCCATCCTCGTCGCCACTTTTGTGTCCCAACTTCATCGCCGCTTTTGTGTCCCAGCCTCGTCGTAGGTGTCGGTGGCCGAGTGGAACGAGACCGACACACTGGTGCAGGTACGGAGGGGAGCAGCCAGAAACTATAAACACTCGAGTAAATTAGAAAGAGATATATTGCACAGAATGTAACAATACTTAACTTTTACATAGTACTGCAGAATGTTGATGCATAGTTATTGGAGGCCTGCCTAGTGCCTGTACAATAGCAAAGTCTTCACTGGTGCCTATCTGATTACGAAGGTCCTAACTCGTTGCTATCTCAGTCCGAAGTGCCAAGTGAACGATCCTTCAGTGGTGGCCACGAGCGGAGTTGTCGCAGAGGGCGTTCGTGGCTGTCGTCCTGAGAACGCCGCGCCGTGCGTGCCTGGCGGCGCGCGGCGAAAGTAAGTGGCGCGCACTTTGTACTTGTGCGACACCACAAGTATGATAATTGCAGTTCATTTGTATGTATAAATAATCACTAAGACAAACATTTTTCATCTTGAGACACATTGTGGAATAACAACAAATCAAAGTCATATAGCTGTGAAGATGTTCCACATCTCTATTTCTTATTTTACTGATGTACAAACGTTGCAGAACGTCACTAGCAATAATGAACAAAGTTAAGATGTCGTTTTGGGAGCTATTGTAGTTGCGAACAGTTTTTACCTTAAAACATCTATGGGTGTAGTTATCATTTTACAACATAACAAGTGACGTATGTTAACATTCTCATTTGTTATGTAGTGAAGAAAAAATAACAGGGTGTGTTTCACTTTATTGTTAGTATTTGTAACTGAGTAAGAAAGTGGTGTTGGAGTGCTTAGTTTGGCAGTTACAGTGGGTGAGTGAGTGGAGGCAATTCAGGCACAAAAACTGGTATTACACGTCCACGCTAGCTAACTCACATTCATTCTCTACGTCGTGACAAAGTTGTATTGTGCCTACACTCTGGAACAGCTAGATGAAAAAAAGAACTGTTCTATGGTCTCTTTTTTCCCGTAGAAGCAATATAGCCGGGAAAATATTTAACTTTTGTGGATCTATACATTCCCGGTGTGAACAACTGATGACGTGTTCTCGGGCTTCCAGCTAGATGGCTTTGCCTTCTAACCGCGAAGTTTCGACGAGTGTCGCACTCATCGTCTTGTAGGCGAAGTGGTGATTTTTTTATGAATGGCGAACTCACTATATGTGCTCGTGCCCCCCACCATCGTGCCGCGAGGGGCTGGTCCAGTGGAGCCGCGGGGCAGCGAGTCGCCGCTCGCATCCCGACCAGGGCATTCTGGCGTGTTGCGCCCACTGTTGGGCTCCACGCAGCGCTCATCTGCTACCCTCGGTCATTGTTTATCACGGTCTCGTGAACCCGTACTTCTGCAGATTCTTTTATGACATTGTCCCAATAGCTCGGCACAGCAACCTGGTGTTCTCGAAGTCAAAGGTGTTGTTATCTTTGATGCTGTGCTATGGTATAACAGATTTTTCTGTCTAACGCGGCTGCGGTCTAAAGCGTCTCGCTGCGGAGCGCGTGGTTGCTCGCCGTGGAGGTTCGAGTCCTCCCTGGGGCATCGATGTGTGTGTTTGTCCTTAGGTTAGTTTACCTAGGTTTAAGTAGTTTGTAAGCTACGGGCTGATGAGCACGCAGTTTGGTCCGTTAGATTTACAAACATTTGAAAATTTTGTCTAACGCGGTCATATCTGATATGTTATTCACACCGTTTCGAGATACGTCGCCGAGTTTGTCCAATGTACTGCAGACTACAGTGCCATATATACCTGGTGTGTTGACTTTGAGTGATTCTTTTGCAGAGCCAAGGAACAGTTTCGTTTTCGGAAAAGGTAAACGGTTTTTATGTTCCATTTTTTTTTTTTCAATAGCTGTCCAATTTCGGCTTACAGTCTCCTCCTCCAGATTTTCGGCCAGAATGCTGTGACGAGGATGCTTGCTCCCCAACACCCCACCCACCGCTCCACTGGACCCAGCATCTCGCAGCCCGGTGAGATGGGGGGCAGAGGTATAAACAATAAACAATCAACAGTTCGGCATCCACACTTGAAGCTGATGAGTACGACACTCGTCGAAACGTCGTGGTTAAAAGACACTGCCACCCGGCTGGTAACCCGGTAACTCTTCGTCACTATTTAATTTATCTTTTTACGCTCATCGTCATTTTAATAATTTTGTACTTTCAACGTAATATCTTAATGTTTTAGTTCTTTCATGGTGCTTACCTGTTACTGGTTTCTCTAACATTTATTTCAATACATCATTATTTTTGGTACAATGTTTAAAAAGAAAGAAATGTTACTCATCGTAAAGACGATAGCTGAGCCACAGACAGTCACATTCACACAATTTTGAATATAACCATTTTATGCATGGCTGTGAATCAGCGACTGTTACGATACAATTAAATTTATAAGGGGCAGCCCTCAGTCGCAAAGTACGAAAATAATCGTTACCAGGTTTCAATGCCGCTATGGGCATCTTCTTCAGACGAAGATGAATATGTTAAACCTACATGTCAAAATTTAAAGTACAAAAAATATATCTGACATAATCAGATAGTCATACCTGAAAAGTAAATAGTTGTAGACAGGCGGAGCAGTCACTAGGGGCTGCAATGTCTCCGCTGACAAAGTCGACAGATAACTCAGAGGAGACATTGTAGCCCCTAGTGACTGCTCCGCCTGTCTACAACTATTTACTTTTCAGGCATGACTATCTGATTATGTCAGATATATTTTTTGTACTCAGTGAACTTATGAGGTGTTATCCGCAAGGTCATTTATATATATTGTGAACAGCAACGGATACACGACACTCCCCTGTGGCACACCTAACATCACTCTTACTTCGGAAGACTTCTCTCCATTGAGAATGACATGCTGCATTCTGTTACCAAGGAACTCCTCAATCCAGTCACACAGTTTGTCTGATAGACCATATGCTTTTACATTGTTCATTAAACGTCTGTGGGGAATTGTATCAAACGCCTTGCGGAACTCAAGAAACACAGCATGTACCTGAGGACCAATTTTTTTTATTTATTTATTTATTTATTTTTTTTTTTTTTTTTGCAGATTCTGAACTATATCAAGCGTTATAGCAATAAAAACAAAAGAAACGAAAGTGGTTACTACTAAGTAACATGGAGAGATTTTAATTAAAGCATTGACTACAGATTTGATAACTGCACTGCCTCAAATCCTTATAGGCTAAGAATCTTCAAGACAAATATGTCCTCCTTTCGTGTTTTACTCTTCGAAATCACCTGAGAACTGAGAGACAGTGTGTTCAAAAGGAAAATTTTACGCGTCGGTATTTGTGCCGAACTATGTATCTAAGTAATACACGTGTTGTTGTCTTAACTGATTTGCTAAATAGATCTTAAAGGCGATAATTACAAACATTGGATATTTATAGCCTTTATCGTAACCCCTGAGCAAATAGCAATATTATTGAGTGAAATAATTTGTTTGGTATGGGGAGGGGAAGGGGTAGAAAGTCTTATATTTTCGAGCCTGGACGTAGTGGTGGAATCGGAAAAGGTTCCAGAATTAAAAACTTCGGGTAACAAACGTATGGGAAATCCAATATTAAGTTTAAGTAAGCAACGTTGACAATGTTAATCGGCATGAATAATGATAAACAATGGTTTAAACCGTCTAACATTTTCTTCAACATCGCACCCAAAGAATATCCAATAATACATTTACAAACTTATGAAAATGATCGTATCATTGAGACGCGGGGGCGTGCCCGAGTGCTCTAAGGCGCTTTGCTGCGGTGGGCGTGGTTGCTCTCTGCCGGAGGTTGGAGCCCTCCCGCAGACGTGTGTGTGCGTATTGTCCTTAGCGGAAGAGAATGATAACCGCAGCAATTCAGTTCAACTCTTCAAATGTATGTAAATCTATTGGAGTTAACTTCTGTGGTTATCAGTCCCTAGACCTTCAAACTACTTAAGCTAAGTTAACACACATACACACACACCTATTCCCAAGGGAGGTCTCAAACCTCCGACGGCGAGCAACATCGCGTTCCGCAGCAAGGCACTTTAGAAAGCACGGCCACTACACCGCGGCAGCAGTTAAATCCTTTAGCTTTACAAACATTTGAACATTTGCTCATGTCATTGAACGTATCTGTTTCTAAGTCAGTTTATCAATAGTTAACTCAGCAATATATGGTGATCACCTCGTGTTGTAATGAGATTAAAAAAACAATCAAACATCATTTCCGCCGAATGTGCCAAAAGCAAAATGTAACGCCAAAAAGGGACGAGTTTACATTACCAAAACGCAGAAATACTTTGATAAACTTCCGTTATTGAACAGGGATGATAAAGTGAAGAGATGAGAAAAGCAGTTCCTTTTGCGGATCCGTTCATTTCCGAATAGTTATTATTGCTGAAATAGATCAAAGAACTAGTTCAAATGATCTACATAGGTCACTTTAAACAATTCAGTGAACTGCTTCAGATGAACTACATAATTAATTTTATTTTCAAACAAACAAAAAAATTCACCCATTATTTTAGCCCCTTAAGGTTGAATTTCCAAAATGATTTAAATACATATGATTCAAAAACCGTACACGAATTTTCTTAGTTCTAGATGCAAAATTTCGTTAATAGACTTACTTTTCATTCCATTTATATATGAACATTAATATAAAAAATCGACTGACATACAATCTTCTTGTAGTAAATTAGGATTGTTTTCACCTTCCGATCTGATGCAGTTTGCGTAGTTCGTCAAATTCATCAGCTGAACTAAATGAACTTACTGAACTATTTCGGTCATTCTATACGACTCAGTTGTAGACTAGTTCATCAACATAAA
Organism: Locusta migratoria; assembly: GCA_026315105.1. Lineage (NCBI taxonomy): Eukaryota > Metazoa > Arthropoda > Insecta > Orthoptera > Acrididae > Locusta > Locusta migratoria. Next base: position 40,505,848 of record CM048749.1, read on the forward strand.
TTGTGGTAGTTCTATCCGAAAGAGATTATTCAGTTATAAGTTAAGACTCCTGAAATACAGACATTTAGGTACTCGGGGGTGCGGTGTATCTAGTGAAGGGATTATTTGAGGATGCACCTTCTAATTTAAAGTATATCGGAAAAGCAAGGAGTAAAATAACTACAGTTAATCATAGTGAACTAAAATGTAGTGCATTTCACGGAACAGTTCAGTTAAACTAGTTCGTTCTGGAGCCACACATCCCTAATCAAGTTTAAGCGGAAAACATCGAAGCACCAACTTCTTTAGTGCACTTGCTGACTACTCGATCACAAACGTAACTGTGCAGAACTCTTAGATCGTTTGTCGAAGATCACAAGCGATAGACGGGCGCGAAATTGCGAAGAGAAAAGTTGCCAGAGGAAAAAATGAGAGATCAAAGAAACTGTACAAATACCGGAAAATAATTTGGCAGGCGAGACGACACCCGCAGAATTAAGTGGCAAAGGCAAATTGATCTCCAGCAGGAATTGGAAGCTACGGGAGCAGACAAAGGGGTGAAAAATCAGCGAGGCAGTAGGTCAGGCGAGCAGCCGATAATCAGAGGGTGGCTTCAGCAAACAATGAGAGAGCGGTGGGTCTGGGGGGAGGAGGGGGCAAATTGCCAGACAGAGGGTGAGGGTGCGCAGAAGCAGCGCCTGCCAGCACTAACGGCGGTTCCTGTCTCCGCTGTGTTTCTGAAGTTACCTCCCACCAGCTGAGTGCCAACGGAACAAGCACCAGCCGCACTGTCGCATCCTCGCAGAGCCAGCTTCAATCATTTCTTGCATTTCTTCCTCAGAGATTCAGTGGCGCCAAGAGAAAGGCTCACACTCTAACGAGCCCGGAACTGACACACTCCTGGCGATGTGTGGTCCACTGACTGAAAATCAGCTACGAATTTCTTACTTGCGGTAATTAATGCTATTTTCGTCTTCGTCTCTCATTTTATTAGCGTATGGGTTAACGCTTATCGAATGAAACATTACAAGAATTTATAATGTATGTGTTTATGTATGTACATTCCACATCTCCTCCAAAACTGCTGGATCGAGTTCGACCAAATTTGGCACACACTCTGCTACTCACACGAGAATCATCACCGCGGGGTTTATAAGCTCGTAGCTCCCGTAACACCGGAGATACGAGCTAAATCGTGTTATCCAGCACCTACCAGATAGGCTGCCCTGCACAAACGGTGTGTTTTGTGGGAACAGTATCAGCCTGTTTATCGATCTGCTCTCCAGGGCAGACTACATGCCAGGGGCAAGAAACAGAGCTAAGCGGACGTTCAGATGGACAGAGAGAATGACGAAGATGGGGTGGACAGGAGAAGTTGGACAGACAGAGAGGTGGCAGCAGGAGATAAACAGAGAGAAGGAGATAGGAGAGGGGCATGAAGAAATGGGGAGGAGATATACATACGAGGAGCCATGGGGATTAGTCTGAAAGGTTGGGGTGAAGGAGAGCATGGTCAGAAAGAGAGGGGGGAGGAGGAATGTACAGAGGCAGGGGCGTCAAGCAGCACGCTAATAATGATGTATTCCAACATTCCATGACTGTTTGTCCTACTCATCTGCATCACCTTAGATTTTTCTAGATTTAGAACAAGAAATTTGCCCAAGTCATCCGGCATCCTACTTCAGTAATTCAATGACGATACCTGCGTGTACACCCATCATCATCTGGAATGTCCACAGAAGGTGCTGAAAATGTGTAGAATGAATCTTGTCGAAAACTGAAAATCTACAGTCCGAGCAGAATCCCCAGTTTTAAAGTCTGTGTGGAGAAAGTTCTTTATTTAAAACTTTGTTATCTTTTTAAGTCTATTTAATTATTTAATAATAAATTTATATTTTAATTTATTTACAGTTATTGCACAAAAAGCATTTTTGGGATCTGTGCTACGGTCAAACTTGTGTCGTTGTATCAGACATACATAAATTACAATGTAGTGTGTACTTGACTTGCACTGCTCGATGTACGATAAAGGTCGACCGCTTAACGGCAGAGCGAAGATCGTCTCTGAGGTTGAAATCTCGCGAGGGGGTTTCGCGACCGACGAATCCAATTAGACGGCGGCGGCGACGGAACAAAGGCGGAGGGCGCAGGAGGATGTGGGAAGGAGGGTGAGGAGATGGGATGAGAGGAGGGGACGGGGAGGGGAGGGGAGGGGGAGGGGAGGGGGAGGTGCCGCCCCCCGCGACATCCGCTGCCTAACGGCACGCGGCGAAGCGGCGCTCCATTGTTTGTGACGGCTGCTGGCCTAGGACACAGCGCAGGCCGCGTCTAGCCTCTGGCCGCCTCTAGAAGCCTCTAGAACAGACCGCCGAGAAAGAGGCAGCCGTGCAGGCCGCGCGGCGACAGTTTATTCTCCCACAAAACTTTCCTTGGTCGCTAATCTCAGATTTGGCGTTCCCCAGGGACAGTGGCGGCGCTAGACGAAAACTGGGCGTCGGCGAACTCGTCTTTGCGAGGCCTCTTTCATTTTTCATTAATGAAGAAAATGTTAAATGAGCTGAATTATACGTCAATAATCATTATACTAAAATTCTATTAGTATAATATACGAGTATTATTGCAATGACAAAAATTACAATAAACAAACACAGATTAGAGAAACTTTTCACCTTTTCGTCTCACTGAATTTTTTAAGATCACATCTTAATACTAGCCGCTATTTCGGTTTCAGTTGATAGTACTGACAACACAGATAGTCTTCCTTGCATCATTGTGCTTTTCAAGTTAGTCTTAATCAATTTTAACTTCGTGAAGCTTCTCTCGGCCGAAGCTGTACTGACGGGAACAAGGGATGCTTCTGATTGTTATATAAACATTTGGATATACTTCTTCCAAATCGTCTTCTAAAATGTACTGATGAAATTGTTATGTACGTATTTAACTATAATTTGCATCACTACTGCACTCATACTGAAATGGCCGAGTGCAGTAAGGCATCATACCACGGTAAGTGAGATAGCTCTTGCCGGGGGTCGAATCCCACCCTTGGGTACGGATGTTGTGTTCGTCCATTCGTTAAGCTACTAGAAATTAGATGTAGGTCGTCGCTATATAACCTAGCAGTTAAACATCAAATTAAGAAAAAAAGAAGAAACAAAAAAACTAAAATTGTAGCAATGTTTTGCGAGGCCCCCACAGGCGCCAAGCCGTCGGCGGTGGCCGACGTCGCCGACGCCTAGCGCCGCCACTGCCCAGGGAGTGGTAAACGGCCTCTACTGCTCGTAATCTTTATAAACGACTTGTCGACACGGCAATTCTTCGCAATCGCTAATACGTATGTACTCTTGCACTGAATATAAAAAATGAGCAAAAGTTTATCGCAATCGTACGAATTATATTGATATCCCAAAGAAAAGAGCCCATTCAGTTTTCCGAAAATTTTCCTATTTTCTGGCCAACTATTCCAAACGTTTACTTCACCCAAACCTTCCTATCGTTTTGAACGTCGAATGTGCAAAATTTTATTACAATCAGATGAATGATATTGATATTTCATAGAAAAATATCTTTTTACTTTTTCTAAATTTTCTAATTTGCCGGGAAAGTTTTCCAAATTTTTATTTTATAAGAACGTTACTCTTCCTGTGAACGTCAAATATGCAAAATTTTATCGCAATCAGACGAATGATATTGATATTCTATTGGATAAAGATCTTTCATTTTCTCGGGAATTTTCAAATTTTCCGGGCAACTTTCGCAAATTTTTAGTTCATTTTTTGGTTAGTTGAACGTCAAATGATCAAAATTTTATCGGAATCGGATGAAAGGTTCTCCTTTCCAAGACCATAATGAACAAAACAAAAAAAAAAGAATGACCCCTCTCCGTCGTGCGAATAGTTAGTTATAGTGCTGAATTAATAAGAAACACGTTGAAAAACGCACTTTCGGCTTTTCACAAATTTTCTATTTTTCCGGTAGATTTTCCAAAAACTTTATTTCATACAAACCTTGGCCTTTCAAACCGTACTCAAGTGATGCTCCTACAACCATGTGGCAATTGATTTTTATTTTAAAAAAATTGCTTTCGGTTTTTCCTAAATGTTCCTACTTTCCGGGCGACTTTTCCAAATTTTTATGTGACGCAAACCTTCCTCTTGCTTTCAACACGAAATGTACAAAATTTTATCGCAATTGGACGAACGGCATTGATAGCTCACTGGAAAAAGCTGTTCCAGTTTTTCCCGATTTTCCTCTTTTCGAGACAACTTTTCCATATTTTATCACCGTTTAAAACTTCCCTGGACTTACACGAATATTTCAAGACTAAAATTAGCCAAATCTGTTCAGCCGTTCTCGATTTTTTGCGAAACTAACGAACAGCAATTCATTTATATAGTAGACGATGTGAGCAACTCTCTTACATTGTGCTGTCATTTATCAGTTAATAAAGTCACCGGAAGATTAAAACCAACTGCAAAAGATTTATGAGAGCTGTTCAACAAAGAATGATCATACTTTTACGGCGATAATTGCCTGCGCTGAAGTTTAGGCTTATGACATTGTTAGCTTAATGTGTAAGAATCACGGCGTAGCAGTTTCATTGTTGGGACTTTCGGTTCCCGTCTGTGAGAGGTAGACACAGTGTCTCTAGATTGGGGTTTTTCCCCATTTTGGGGAAAAAAATTTGTCGGGAACTTTTGGGGAAACAAAAAACGTGGGGAAATTGTTGGGGGGGGGGGGGGAACCCGTACTCAGGAAATTTGGGGTTATATTTTTGTTTGCGGCACTGGCAGTGTTGTGTGGTCTTGTTGACAACGAAATGTTCCATTTACGAGAGTAATTAATTTACTGAGCAAAAAAGGGTAGATACAAGAACCTGTCAACCACAGAGCCATTCTCGAATGGTAGTGTGGGGAGAGCATAATGAATGTAATAAAAAGCAAACTCAGAAGTAGAATGCACACATCCACAGCTGATCACATACTCAGAGTGCGGTACAGTTTGAAGAACAAAGGGTGTAATAAATTCAAACAAAGCACTAAAATGATTATGAAATTTAAATCAGAGGACGTGTATAAAAATCAAAAACGATGTTGATGTCATGCCGTTTCTGGCGTAATAAATAGGTTATACTTATATTTCATTTCAATTTAGATAACAAGAAACAGTGTTGGCTTTTGTACAGTAATTCAGATGACACAATTTCGTTCATTGTCGCATGTAACTTAATATTTGTGTGATAATATATCAATATATTGTGATTGTTATGACAATTTATATTTTTTATTGTTAGAAACTTAAGTAATAAAAAAATTAAACCTGGTGCCGCAATTATACTTTTATCACTCACTAATAGCTCTCTTATCTATATCTAAAGTTGTTATACCATCTAATGGGAGATCAATAGAACAATGAAGAAAGGAAGTGTGAAACCCTTAATGCAGGTTTTGTATATTTCTTGCCAGGCTGTATGTTTTTATCGATAAATTAATACTTTTCTTTTATGTACTATAATTTATGATACATACGATAATTTTATGGCCCTGAACACGTAGTTACACGCCTTCAAGTTACCATTACTGACAATAAATCTTAATTTGAAGAAAAAGGTAGTTTTACTCTATTTGGGGTAAAGTTGCCAAAATAGTGTCATTTTGGGGAATTTTTTATCTGGTATGGGGAAAATTCGAAAACTCAATCTGGAGATACTGGGCAGATAAGCTCAGATTTGTTCCGTACCGCCTGCTGCTGCAACAGAGGAAACACGCGAGGAACAACATACGGCTTTGGAATTCTGCTTTCGTCTCAAGAAATCTTCAGTTGAGGCCTGTACAATGTTACACGAGGAATATGGGAGACTCTGTTCTTCCCTACAGCACAGCTCGAATGTGGGTTAATATGTTAAAAGTGGGGGGGGGGGGGGACAATCAACTTCAAAGGAAGGTGGACCCGGTGCTTCAGTTAGTGCTCTTATGGAAGAAAACATCAACGCTGCTGCTTTATTGTGAAAGAGGATCCACGAATTACCCTAGGATGATTTTCTGAAGTACTGAACATTTCACTGTGTGGCACATTTCCGTGACGCAGGCTGGATGCTGCACCACGAGACCGCGCGGCCGCATACTGCCAAAGCTGTTGCTGAATATCTCGCAGAAATCAACGTGAAGTGCATCCCTCAGTCTTCGTATAGTTCTGATTTAGCCCCATATGACTTTTCTATTCCGTAACTTGAAGAAAGTCTTCGTGGGAGGCATTATCCATCATCAGAACCAGTGGTGAAGTTTGCGGAGACGATTTTGAAGGACCTCTCAAAAAATGGGTTGCAGCATGTATTTTAAAACTGGCACAAACGCTGGGACAAGAGCATCGCATTCATAGAAGACTATTTTTAGAAGGACCATCAAAATTATCAGGATGAGTAAAGGTATGATGTGACAAAAAGTGATTATTCTTTATTGATGAGCCCTCGTATCTGCAACGAAAATTGACAGTTGAAAAGTGTGAACTCATGCATATAAGCACTAAAAGAAATCGGTTTAACTTCATTTATATGGTAAATTTGTCGAATCTAAAGGCCATATAATCAACTAAATGCCCAGGAATTATGATTATCAAGAACTTTAACAGGAAAGAACACAGAAAATATCGCAGGGAAGGCGTATCATAGGCTACGTTTTATTGGCAGACGCTTGAAGGAACAATCAGCATACACCACGTCTGGTCCTGTTTAGAAGTACTGCCGCACACTGTGGGATGTCTAGCAAATGGGACTGACGGGCGACGTTTTGTATCATCGCGATACTAGGAAGAGTGTAACCTCTATTACTGTTTTGCCATGATCGCTTATTTATTCATCACTATGAGCGGTTTCAACTGATCTCACAATTATCATCAGATCTATAAAAGGAGAAGACCAATCACCGTACCTGTCACAGCTTATACATTTTTTGATATATACATACCTGTAGAACAGTGGTGTACATAAACATACCAATAACGTGTGGCTCCGTCTATACGGCGTTCTGTGTGGTTATCCATTACATAAAATTGCATAGTCACAAAATGAAAACCAAACACGGCTCCCATAACATAAACGGCCGTTGATGAGTTCTTACACCACATTAACCCCAACTGCGTGGGTTCACGTTAAACTGAACGGAAAGCAGTTACCATACAGACCGCTAGGTGGCGGTCATGGTTATTGCTGTCACCATCATATTATCTACTGCAATAGTATCTAATTGTGGTGAGGGTATTCCTAACCTCACAGCACCTTATCAAAAATGTTTAAAAAGTTATTATCCACCATTTGCAGCTGATCGTTGAGGACATTTTTCTTATGATGTTTTTAAATGTGTATATCTCTTTATATTATCTATGATGTTTAATTTCTTTCTGTGCTTCATGTAGGATGTTCATATTTTGTCGAATATCTTGAATTTTATGTTTGTTTTCTCGTAAGTGCTCACTAAATGAAGTTTTATTGTGGTAGCCAGCAAGGTATCGGAAGCTCGTAAAAAAAGTTTATCTGTTTGCCGAACATAAAAAATTTCACCGTTGCCACAATGTAGTTTGTACACCCCAGATTTTTTAATTATATATTCGTTTGCTCCCTCTCTGTGGGGCAAATTTGCTTGCAACTTATTTTTTGTATTAAAGGCTATCTTTATGATAGATTTCCGGAAGGTTTCTCTCGATCTTATCGGAGATGGGGCCGTTATATGTGTTTGGGACATATTTCACAGTGGTGTGAGATTTTACTTTACCCTTATTCCGATTTCTATTTCTCACCTTGTTAAATAATTCATCAATTAATCCGGTACTGTTGCCATTCCTACTGTCCATATATAGTACCATGATTTCATTGTGAATGTCAGACTGCTCTAATGGGATGTTAACGAGCCTCTGCAGCATAGCATAGAAATACGCCCTTTTATACATAGTTTGGATGTGTCGAGTTTGCATTGACCATCATATCTGTGGACGTCGGTTTCGTATAAATTGGAAATGTATGTTTACTCTGTGCTTAACCTGTGGTCAGATCTAGAAAGATTAGACAACTATTGGTTTCAACCTCTACCTTGAATCGTATGTTTTTGTGCATACAGTGCAGATTTCTTAAGAGGCACTGTATATCGTTGTTGTTACCGTTAATTGTGGCAATTATGTCATCGACGTACCTTTTATAATACGCAGTGTTGTTCTTATGTATTTGATAGCTTTCGAAAAACTTTCTAAATAGTTAACAAAATATCGGCCAAAGTTCTGGAGAGACATTTACCCACCGCCAAGTCATTTTCTTCATAACAAAACTCGTCGTTGAACTGGGAATAATTGAACGACAACGACAATTCCACCAGTTCAGTTGTCTCTAACAAGGAGATTTTTTGGTGCTTAATCAGATTAGCTTTAATTATTTCAATAGATTCCTTAACGGGCACATTCGTATATAAGGTCTCGATATCGAATGAAACTAGCGTGGATTCCTCAGGACCTTCCACGTTATTTAGTAGATTGGCTAGCTATTGGCTGTTTGTAACGTTCAAAAACTCTTCAAAAAGGCACACCTCCTTGTATTCAGCTTGGCTTTGTGAGCCTGTCTACCGTCAATATTTGGTCTTACTGATATTTTATAGATCTTAATTTGTGAACTCAATAGGAAGCGTGAACTGAATTTTTCTTTCTTATTTCGGCATTAAATCGGTTAACAGGGTTTTACAAATTTGTATAATACCATCATCTCCGAAAAGATCGAGAGAACCTTCCGTAAATCTAACATCAAGATAGCCTTTTAATACAATAAGTAAGTTGCAAGCAAAGCTGCGCCACAAAGTGGGAGCAAACGAAGATATATTTAAGAAATGTTGGGTGTACAAACTCCATTGCGGCGACTGCGAAGGGTTTTATGTTAGACAATCGGATAGATCTTTTTTTCCCTTACGAGATTCCGAGAGCATACTGGTAACCACAATAAAACTTCATTTGGTGACAAATTACGAGAAAACAAACATAAAATCCAAGATATTCGACAAAATATGAACATCCTACATGAAGCGCGCAAAGATATTAAACATCCTAAAGAATATACAGATTTATAAAGATTTAAATCATCCTAAGAAAAATGTTCTCAACGATCAGCTGCAAATGGTTGACAATAACTTTTTTCTAATATTTTGATAAGGTGTTGTGAGGTTAGGAGTATCCCCACCACAGTCAGATACTATTGCCGTATATAATGTGCTGGTGACATCATTAACTATGAACGCCACCTAGCCCTCTGTATGGTAACTGCTTTCCGTAAATTTAACGTGAGCCCACGCATTTGGGGTTAATGTGGCGTAAGAAGCGTGTCAACGGCCGTTTATGTTATGGGGGCCACGTTTCGTTATTATTTTGAGACTATGCAATTTTGTGTAATTGACAACCACACGGAACGGCGTATAGACGGAGCCACACATTACTGGTATGATTAGACACAACATAGTTCCACAGGTATGTATATATCAGAAATAAAATGTATGAGCTGTTATTTTTAGCGCTTTTATAGATCTGATGATGATTGCGAGATCAGTTGAAACTGGTCATTGTGGTAAAAAAAAGAAGCGATGTAGGCAAAACAGTAAAAGAGGTTCTATAAGTAAGGAGATCGCATCCAACAACGTATGTAAACTGTTTAACAGGGGAGAGTATCGCATGGAAATGTCAGATTGAGAGTAATTGGAAGAATCCTCAGGAAGTGTAGTTCGTCAACAAAGCAAGTAGGTTACGAAACTGTCGTTCGGCCAGCAGTTGAGTATTGCTCGTCAGTGTGGGATCTGTAGCAGTAGGGTTAACAGAGAGGACATCCAACGTAGAGCAGCGCGCTTCGCTCCAGGCTCATTCAGTAATCGCGGAAGCGCCGCGGAGGGGATCGGGAGACCCCAGGGGCGGACGCTGCGAGGAGGCGTTGTGCAGCGCGGTAACGCGCTGGCGTCAAAGTCCGAGGCCGTCCGCTTCATGAAGAGTCCAGCCGAATATTGCTTCCTCTTGTTTACATGTCACGAAGTGACCGCAAGGATAAGGTTAGAGTGAACAGAGTCCACACGTAGGCATACAGGGAATAGGAGGAACTGCAATGATACTCATAGTGTTCTCCACCACACATCCTGAGGTGGCTTGCTGCGTATGGGTGTAGATCTTCAGTCTGCGCAACATTTAATCGTTCCATTAAGATGTATTCCGTTTTTGCAACTAAGTTTATGCCATACGCGTTTCTCTCCGTCACAAATAAAAATACGTGCCCCTTCACCTTGTTTCCAAGTTCTCCTGATCATTGGTGTTGAATGCGTATATTGCTTCATGAAATCAGTTCTTAGATTTTCCACAGATTACACTCAACCCGCACAATGATGGGAAGAACCGCGCATTAGAGCACCAATCGACGGAGTGACTGAGACGGCTGATCAGTCCAGGAAGCGCTCTGCCCGCATTGACTGTGGGTCCACCATGTCTCCATTTCTAGAAGCCACGCCCGAAGTTTGATTGTTGTCACATTGATACTTTCTGTCAGAAGGGACTCTCATCAAGAGAAATGTCGAGGTCTTGCAGCGAACGAAAGTGATGGAGTTACAAAGATACAGAAATTGTCTACGACTTTGCATCGCTCTAGTTTGCTAAAGATTACCATAGCAGCAGGTGACCGCTACTTAAGGGCCCGAGCACGGAGGAAGCCCACCGTGCAGCAACAGGATGCTGTCTGTCAACTCAAACTGTAAGTCATAGGCTACATTACACGCAGACCCACTTCCGACGTCCAGTTTTCACACCTGGGCAACAAGCAGTGCGGTAAAACTGGGCCCAGCTGCGTGCTGAAAAGACTCGTGGGAATAGGCATCTACTATTGTTCACAGATGAGACTCGCATCTGCCTTCAACGCCTGAGATGCCCCGTGACTGCAGTGAGGCCTCCACCATGTTTTGGGGCGGCTTTATCTGGGGCCACCATACCCACTGGTAGTCGTAAAAGGCAACCAAATAGCTATACAGTTCACTGTGCACATCTTGTGAATGCGTTACTTGATGATAACGATATCAAAAGTCTGGGTAGTATATTCTCCTGACGTGAACCGTAATTAACACGCCTAAGATACATTTAAAAGTGCTGGTTTGGGACGAGATGAGTCACCGACTAATATGAGACGTCTACACCGGGTATGCGTTGAGGAGTGGGATAATCTGGCACAACAGTCCCTCGATGATCTAGTGGACAGTAGTACGCCACGGCGAATGCTGGCAGGCATCAGTACGAGTGAATGTGTTGCGGCTACTAAGGGTGCTGGTGGCTGCTGCACAAATTCACAATGTCTGGATTTTTGTCGAACAACTTCTCAATTTCTGGTTTCACGAGCAATAAACAGATCTGAAATATTGTGTAGGTATATTTATATTCCATGTTTATGTAAACTGCCATGAACCTCTCAATGGTGGTCACGCTAAACCCCTTTTGATATGTTTAAAAGCCTCAATGAAAAATTACTTTTAGTTATTTTCATTTACCCAGAAGAGGAAGGAACGATGCTAAAATTCGTAATCACAAAACCTTAATTATTAATACGACCATGTTACTAAAAAGTACACCAAGTTTCAGGAAACAGTCGCAGGCTATGCAGTGGTTAATAAAATGGTTACTAATAATCAACTTGGTAAGTAATTTACTAAAGACTGACGTCCACGAAATATCGTGGCTAAAAAAATTTAAAAATAATAGTGTCCTATTGGTACTTGACGTTTTCTTTTTGTTGCATTGTAGAGTGTAGAACACAATGCGATGGTATAAACTACCAACAAATAACAATCGTCGCTCATTATCAACGAGGAAAGACATAATAACTAGTCCACGCAGTACAATATTAAACAAAATTAAAGTTATGAAGACATGCAGTAACTCTTCTGCCTTAACAGTTGTGTACGAAATTTTAATCTAATTAGTCGTTACGTACTATACATGCCATGTCCCACATTTTTCCATCTATCACATTGCAAATTAATCTTTCTGTGCTCAACTATATCTTACAAAGTGTTCACGCGAACATCACGCAGCACGAACAACGGGAAGAAAACAGTTTATCGCCATGCCAGCATTCGACAGGCAAAGCTAGTTTCATTTGGAGTGATTGAGATTTATTAATATACTATAACAATCTTACGAGCCATACACTATCCCATCAGCGACTGTGTATGACATCAGAACACAATAGTAGTATTTTTATCCACGTGTAGTACGATGTCTTACATACGGTAAAGACAATACTTTTAAATTGACAAGATATAATACATGATACTAGGAAGAGTGCAAGAGAAATATGATGACAAAGATTACAAAGCTCCAAAGCTAAAGCACTCGGAATAATGAACATGCCATACTAACACGAGGAAAGTTTCGTGCCAAGCTCATGAGATGGTGAATAAAATCAATAAAGTTATTTCAGACGTTTTCCGAATGTGAAGGTTTCTCATTTATGCTATGCTCTTAACGCAAAATACGTATCTGTTCACAGAACTGTGTTTACAGTTTCGCGAAATATTGTACGAGCAATTTTATGATTGTACTTTAAAATATAGTAACTAACATTCTGTAGTAATTACATAAATAGATTTACTTATATCAGTTGTCAGTTGACATATAAGATACATTAAAGCAATCTCTAAGTAAGGAATATTACTAGGAGAAATAAAAAAAAGGTTTTTGTGTAGTATATACATGTCACATGTTCTGAAATCACACTACTTCACATAATTAATTTTTAGTCTTGTTTTGTCCCAGAATAGCACAGTTAACACCAACATAAACTTTTGACTGTTATTATCTGAGATCAAGAACAAGGATGTTAAGAGCATACTAATTTTTTTTTTTTTTTTAAAGTAAATGGTTCAGAAATATTAATGTTTTTAGAACTAGCAACAGAAAAGAAAGCGATTTATTATATTAAATTAGGAAGAGAAATTCCGCAAAGATTGTTTAAATCTTATTTGTTTCTTTTAAATGTTTTAAATAACACGTTTGCGACCTGTGTTATGTTGCAAGTACTTGTACTTACACCAGGAATCACACGATGTCGGTATAGCGACAGTCAGTCAGGCGTTGTACGAACCTGAAAAAGAAAAATGAAGTTAGATAATAACATCACTCACGACAAACGAATAGGCTAGAATATCTGAACAGTCAGAAAAAGCTACGAACATAAATACAAGCATAGCCCAATTATCTAATAGTCGAGTGACATAACACGCGATCGTCAGTGAGAAATGGTCGTATTATATGGCGTTGACCAGAATCCACTGAGGTAATATTGAACCAGCTCCAAGTAGTGACGAAGTTTATACTCAAATGTTAGTTTCTTTACATCTCTGAATGTGTTTTGGTATCATTCAACTATTGGTGGCATTGTGCGAAGATAATTGAGAACGTTCTCTAAACATGTATCGGAACAAAAATAGAGACAAAAGAAGAACGGCATCGCTGTGAGACAGCTACAGGAGTATCGCTATGAATACATAGTGTTCTGCGAGTCTTCAAGAGCCCCTGAAAGGCAGACAGCCCAACGTACAGCGAAGAGTTCCGGGTAACCTGCACGCCCGGCGAGACAAGGTAAACACAACAAGACATCAGATTGCTTACGCGGATGGCCGGAAAGCTCCAACAGAACGACTCCAACCTTCCACGACAAACGACAGGAGAGAGACCACACAAGTGTGGACTTGGTTTCTTTGCGGTTCTACATCTACATACATACTCCGCAATCCACCGTAAGGTGCGTGGCTGAGGGTACACTGTACCACTACTAGGCATTTCCTTTCCTATTCCACTCCCAAATAGAACGAGGAAAAAAGGAAAGCCTATATGCCTCCTTACGAGCCCTAATTTCTCTTGTCTTTGTGATCACTACGCGAAATGTAAGTAGGCGGCAGCAAGATCGTACTACACTCAGCTTCAAATTCCTGCCCTCTAAATTTACTCAACAGAATTTCACGAAACGAACGTCATCTTTCCTCCATCGATCTCCAATTGAGTTGCCGGAGCATTTCCGTGACACTCGCGCGGTCCCAAACACTTGAGCAATACTCAAGACGTTGTCGTACAAGCGTTTTATACGCGGTCTCCTTTACAGATGAAGTACATCTTCCCAATAAACCGAAGTCGGCTGTCCGCCTTACAACTGCCCTAACTTGTTCGTTCCATTTCATATCACTCTGCAAAGCTACGCCTAGGTATTTGAACGACGCGACAACATCAAGAAGCTTACTAATGCTGTATTCGAACATTATGGGATTGTTCTTCCTACTCATGGGCATCACCTTACATTTTAGGCCCGGTTTTGTCATTTAGTCTTGTTGGTTTGGACTTTGTCATGTTCTGTATACTTAGTAGGTGTGTTCAACTGTGAACTTTTTTGAAGATTGACCTTTGTTCACTTCACATAGTAGATCTACTGATGACCTCCCTAAAAATCTGAAAAGCAGATGATAATGTATATAGATACAAGGTATGCAAATAACGCGTAGCAGGAAAAATATCTTTCACAATTGTTCATCTCCAGATGAGTATTGACCACTGTCAGTGGTACAAGAAACTGGTGAATCAGCGGTGTTGGTGGTGGCTCGCTGGTTTGGGGAAACGAGAAGGGCGCGCGGGAACGGCCATACATTCTGGAGCGTCACGTAGCTGTGCGCACGGTCGCTCCCACTGGCGGTTCCAGCATGGATAAGTGTGTCGTCCTTGGGATGAGTTAATGTAAGTAGTGTATGTCTAGGGACCGATGACCGGAGTAGTTTGGTCTAGGTGTGCACACGTTAGAATATTTGATTTGAAACAAGAAGTAGGAATTGCAGGAACAGTTGAACGTATGGTACTAAATAATACAAGCGTATGGAGTAAAATAAGCATGAAATAGTGAACCTAACAAGTCGGAGAAGGTAGTCACAATTGGCGTAATAGTTCCTGAAGAACGGCTGAGGAAGGTGGGGAATTTGAGGTAGAAATCGAAAGAAATTATTTCAAGACTCCTCAGAGTCATAAACATCCATGAAATATGTGTGTAAAGTGAGGCAACATGTGATAATTTTAAATTGAAGTAGAGGCATTGAGTTAAAAATCCTGTCGCGGTCGGGTTTCGAACCCGGGACTTCCTGTTTACTAAGCATTCGCATTCTCGGTGGCTTCGCGGTTATGCCGTCTGCCTAGTAATGATGGGGTCCCGCGTTCGAAACCCGGTCGCGACAGGATTTTATACATTCAATGCCTTTACTTCAGTTTAATACCTCTAATAGATATCGAGACAAAATATGTCACTGGACATTGTTTATTTGATATTTGTGTGAAAATTTGTTTCAAGTCTCTCAACCATTTCGTTTCATTTGTATAATGACACCTGAGTCTGGGATTACCGTTTCGCTCTCTTCGCAGTGATATGGGTAGACATTGGAATGCCCCCAGGGGGCTACCGGTCCTTCCGTGAGTACGTGCGTGGCGAGCACGGGGCCCCGAGCTAATGCAGTTTTCCTTCCTTCTTTACTTCCTGGACTAAATTTCCTTTCCCCCTCCCCTCCTTTCATATCGTCACTCCTTCCCATCAACACCAGGGGCCTGGTAACCTCAGTAGTTCAGTCCCCCTAACCCACCCAAACAACCTCAACCCAGACATTGGAATGTAGTTTGACTTAAACTGCGGAAAGTGCCAAAGGAAATGGTGAAATATAAGTGCAAAAAGTGTAATTTTTTTAGCCACATTCTATCATAAATACCGACAGGAACGAACTATTTGGTTTGGCCGATCAGTAACAAATTTGGCACATTTCGGTACATTTTCATGGAAAAGACTTTTATGCTGTGCAAATCTCCGTTGTTTATATCATAAGGAGGGGAGAAGGACATGTACAGTTACCGCGGGGGCGGGCGGAGGCGTAGTATATGGTAAAAGGATTGGGGGGGGGGGGAGATAGGTGAGGAGGTACACACTGAGAGAAAGAGAGCGCAGAGAAGGAGGTTGAGTGTCGAATTGCCATACATGGTAGCAATTGCGAAGCATTGTTCGTATTTCGTCATATATTATTACACACCGCTGGAGAAAAAATAGCCGCGGCGGAATAGCTGTGCGCACTGAGGCACCGTGTTGCGGTGCGCGCGGCCGTTCGCTGTCGGAGGTTCGCGTGCGCCATAGGGACGTGTGTGTGTGTGTGTGTGTGTTGTTGATAGGATAAGTTAGTTGAAATAGTATGTAAGTTTAGGGAGCGATAAGCACTGCTGTTAGGTCCCATAACTCGACAAACAATTGATTTCGAAAAAGAGAAGTAGTATACTAGGAGAGACGATGTCAATTTTGATAAGATGACGCTCAATGTCTTTCAGAAGATATTGACTGTAGTAATAGTGATTTGAACGTCGTGCGCCGACAGACAGTTCAAATGTTTGTTAAGCTTACGGGACTTAACTACGGGGTCATCAGTCCCTAAACTTACAAACTACTTATGAACTACTTACGAACTAGGACGGCACAAATATCCATGCCCGAGGGGGATTCGAACCCCCGACCGTAGTGGCCGTGCTGACCGTGACTGAAGCGCCTCAGTCACCTCGGCCACCGCGGCCGGCCCGACAGACAGGGCAACGACACTGTTGCCGACTGTGTCTGCACCTCAGCAGGGAATTCTACTGTCAGAGCGCTCACAGTAACACCACTGTGTGGAGCAGACGTATGCCGTGCCACGAGAACACTCGTGGTACTTGCGGCCAACCGAGCGAGATTGAAAAGAATCAGATTTTGGTCTTGCGAGTGGCGGGTTCGTCCTTCAGGAGAACCGCCACACAAGTTGGAGAACAGTTCTGCGATGTCGCCGGTTGCAGTGATCTCTTGAATGTTCTGACAGCAGTAATCAAATGTATGGACGTCCAGTCCACAAAGACGTCCCACTTAGAGTTGCCAGATCATACATCTGCCACAAGAAAGGTAATAGCATTAGCAGTGTGCTGCTTGCAGAGTCGCGTCAGTTACATATCTAGGCGTACCTCTGCACAGTAATATGAGATAGAACAATCACATAAGGACAGTCTTGCGAAAGGCAAATGGTCAATATTATTGGTTTACTGGGGCAATTTACTCATTCGTCTGTAAAGGAGGCCGCACATAAAACGCTTGTACGACCTCGTCTTGAGTATTGCTCAAGTGTTTGGGATCCCCGCCAGATCTGGTTAATTGAAGACATAGAAACAGTACATAGGCGAGCGGCTAGTTTTGTAAATGGTAGATTCCATCAATGCGCGAGTGTTGCTGACATGCTTCAGGAACTCAAATGGAAGTAATATATTTTTGACGACGTTGCAGCGTTCAATGAATGAAATAAATCACAGTTTGCGATCACTTATGGCTTAACTATACTAGGTTTAGATGGAATACCAAACAGAACATATAGGCTGTGGTAATTAGGAAAGAGCAGCGTGGCGACTGGAAATTTGGATGTTGCGGGAGACGTGCGGGGAAGAGTCCTCTGCAGTCGGGATGGTCACTGTGTCCTCGGTGGCGGAGTGGTCAACGTGTCTGCCTAGTAAGCAGGAGATCCCGGGTTCGAATCCCGGCCGGGCACAAATTTTCATACGCCGCACTTTGGTATTGCATTTAAACCCAGTATAGTGAAGCCATAACTGGTCGCAAATTGCGATTTATTTCAACATATGGGAGTCGCTGAAGGAAAGGCGACATTCCTTTGGAGAATCACTGTTGAAAAAATTTAGAGGACCGGAATTTGAGGCGGACTGTAGAACGATTCTACTGCCGCCAACATACATTTCGCGTAAAAACCTCACACATAATGTCAGATATTTAGCAAATGAAGAAAATCCCGCTGTTATTTTTTTGTTAATTTTTAATCAATTACATGCTTCGAGGTTCCAATAATCTCATCTTCAGACCCTTATAAAATCCATGCAGTAATATGAGAACTAGCCATCCATTTATAATCCTGTATATACCCGCTCGCCCCAAGTTGTCAGCTACATCTTGGGGTGAGCGGGTATAAGTAGGATTATAAATGGATGGCTAGTTCTCATATTACTGCATGGATTTTATAAGGGTCTGAAGATGAGATTATTGGAATCTCGAAACATGTAATTGATTAAAAATTAAAAAAAAATAACGGCGAAAGGTTTTTCATTTGTTAAATTAATACATCGCCGTCGCCCCGTCGTCCATCTGAAATGGATATACAGAGACGTAAGGACAGAGAGATTCGGGCTCGTACAGGTGCATACGAGTATTCGTTTTTCCTTCGTTCTGTGTAGGAGTGGAACAGGAAAGCAGGGTTACTGAGTACCCTCTAGCACAAACCTTTGCGTGGATTGCGGAGTATTATGTAGATGACTGCCGGGTTTTTTTTTTTTAATTTTTTAATTTTTTTATTTTTTTTTATTATTTTTTTTAGTGAACTCTGATTTCATTAACAAACTCCTCTTTAAATGGCAACTTTAGTGACATGTTATTATTGTGTAAGTCTTTCAAACCACATTCAAACTTCACTTCAGATAAAATCATTTACATATCTTTATTAATTTTTTTAGAAATCGTAGATTCTCATCAGTAACTTCTTTATAAAAGAAAAGAACCTTTTATTTTAAATATATTTGACGTAATTCATCACACACAATTCAGTATTAGATATCAAGATTGCAACGACATTTCCTTTCAATACGGAATACAAAAAACGACTAACTATTTTTTCATTTACATTTTTCTTTATGTTCATTGTTAATATTTTAAAAAAAAAGTCTATCGCAGTCCGAAACAGCAGGCAATGTTTTCTAGTTCAGCGCGCCGACCTTCGGCTAATCAACGATTGCGACCAGTTTTTTTCTTGCTGACATCGGCGGAGAACCCGTCACTGCGTACTGCTGCAGCACCGTCGTTACACATAAAACAAACAAAAGCAAATAAAATTCACACAAGTATATGGTCTCAACCATTAATAACATTCAAAACCATATATTCTGTAAGTACTGAACAACTGCAAAATTGAGCTTTATGAAGAAAATAGTGGACGGTTAAATACATATTTCACTACATCGCACAGTGTTGCACGGCCAGTTATGTTCTTATTCTGTCGACAAGAAGGAGGTTTACTGTTCTAACACCAGGGGCGTAGGTAAATCTTTCCTCTGTGGGGGTGAGGTGCTCAGAACCAGAGCTATATTGAGGTGTCCTCACACAGTTGACACATGCCAAAGCTGTGACGCCGCAGCGCCCCCCCCCCCCCCCCCCATAAACCAGCTTACGAGTTTTTTCTATGAATTTGGAAAAATTTGTGAGTAGTTGATAAAAGAATGAAGCGTTATTGAAAAAGATTGTTATACCTTGAAAATGACGGGCGTTCATCTCCCGAAATACTGGCTGTTGTCGAAGACGTTGCTCAACTATATTCCTGTAAATTATTTGAACATAACATACAGAGTAAGCCCAATTTTCAGAACAAAAGTAATCGCTGCAAGGATTGGTAAATTAGAAATACCTTTCGCACTACCCCATCTGGCTCAAGTCGTCAGTTGCCAGCAATCGTAAAAAGTCGAAAGCCTTCAGACAAGTAACATAGGGAGGACCAGGGCAATGGCGCCACCTCAAGGGAAACCAGTTTTCTTACCTTATCAAAAATGTGCCTTTTTCGTACAGAATGACACTACAGCTTCGGCTGATAATACTACTTCATTATAATTTTTTCAGTCATGTGCTTTGTTAATTTTTTTTTGTCAAAAATATATTGTGAAAATATAGTCAGTGGCGCCAATACTCTGGGTTCCGGGGTAATGACGCCATACATTTGAAAATCAAAGATAACCCTACACGATGAGTGAGTAGCAGTAAATAAGTGTTACAACTATTCTAATTTATACTTATCACTCTACTGTATTAGGCATTTAGAATGCTTCAAGTACGTGTCGACGTAAAATTGAAATGAAAGCAGTCAGAAATACAGTTTTTGGCACTTCAAAATTACTACATTCTCTACATTCTTTGCGTGCCCATTACACAAGATGTATGTATCTGTATTACACATCATTTTGCCTAACTTTCCCACCACGGCGTCATTGCTCCAGCTGCAAAATATGGCTAAGAACGTCAACATAAAGCCTAAGATTTTGCGAAACAATTAGGTTAGAGACACAAAATCCAAGCTAAATATCTACAGATTACGTTAATACGAGTATTAAAAAGCACCGACAGCCTATAGAGGTACTTATTTCAATAAAATACAAATTCGAAAATTAGATCCAGAACGTCGAAACTAACAATTCCTTTCGCACGTTTACTATCTGTCAAAAGAGGGGAAATTTAATCTGTTTGCTATACAGTGCTGCCAATTTAGGCATGCGTGCGTGCAGATGATCAGCATCTGTGGTATAAATTATACACGGAAGTAATAAAACTGTGATGTCGTACATTGGCTCTCCTTTAATCACACTCGTTAAAAGGTATATTTGTCTGTCTCACGTACAAGCTCGCCGTCCGCCTGCAGTAATAAAGTTAGCAGATTACTGAAGTTGGTAGCAGTAATAAACGTAAGACACGGTGACCTTCGTTACACGCTAGGCAAGCCTCGGGCGGTACTTTAAACTGTGGAGCATTTTTCTTGCTGGAATTCAACGATACTTGTTCATTGTTACTGAAGGTTCTGTTGTGGTTACCTGAGCATTTTTTATATTTATTTTTTTTTTTTTAATTGGCAGGATTTACAGCGGTGAAAGTTGTGTGCGACGCTTGCCTTGGCATCCCGAAGGCCACCAACAAGAGACTCGAGACGAAGGGTCCCGACAACAAGTAAGAAGCCAAATATAACTAAGCATCAATTACAACTTAGACACCCTGGTACCTCTCTTTGTTGGCAAAGTTTTCAGCCTAAATCTAATTACACAAATTATTGTCAATTTTTAATTTTAGTACAAGTGGCAAAAAAAATCTGGGGAGGGGTTTGAACCCCCCGTATCTACACCCCTGTCTAACACGATAATATTCGACCACGTATTGCGCCTGAAAATTGAAAGGAGTCTGCGAAAGGTGCCGTAAGTTTCCTGGTCACCACAGCCTCCGGACTTGACTTCAGTCGGACATGCGTGGTACGGGACAGGACGATAAATCACTGGTAGACCCACAACCCACGACTAGGTGGACGTAGAATAACGTCTCCCAACACAGTGCTCGGCATGTGCATGAGAGGCACCGCCTGCTGCGGCAGCACCACACACTAATGTGGCTGATCCAACGCTGAACGACTCCAGGCAGCTGCGCGACTCTAGGCGCCATGTCAAGGACTACGCGGCCGCTCCCGTCGGAGGTTCTACTCCTCCAATGGGCACTGCGTGTTTGTGTTGTCCTCAGCGTAACTTAGTTTAAGAAGATTGTAGGTCTACAGACAGATTAATAATTTGTTCCCATAGTATTACTAACATTTGAACGTTTTTGACACTTTGTACCTCAGTACCGCATGAGCTATTGATCCGTAATTGTAATCGTTTCAGGAGCCGCGTGTGAATAACGGAGCGGTCTGGAGCGCCACGTTAAGGATCGCGAGGCCTCCAGCGACGGAGGTTCGTATCCTCCCTCGGGCATGAATGTGTGTGTTGTCCTTAGGTTAGTTTAACTTAGTTCAAGTCTAGAGATTTATGACCAACGTACTTTGGTCCCTTAGAATTAAAAACATTTGAACATCATTTCAAGTTCTTCACTTATAACATGTAGCCTTTTACGGACGGCGTTTTCATTAATTAAAACTTAAGGGCTAAGATGCCGTGATCCATTTGTAAAACTTTTTTGTCCCGGGGTTTCGTTGTCTACTATGTGCAACATCTTCAGAGGTGTGTGGACCACTGGCAGCTAGCAGCTGGAGCTCCTGCTTATATGGAGGAGGGGGGGGATAGTTTTTCTTCCGTTTCTCCACAACATCACGGATAGTACTGGAAAAGCTTTGGCCACGTTTCAAGTGGAAACAATCTTTAGACCCACCAAGAAGATTAGCAAATGTTTAAGATCGGTGAAATATGCACGACACCCTCTAGCAGTTTCTAGGGTGTACAAAATTCTGTGTAGCTGTGGCATGGTCTATATAGGAACAACGAAAAGAAGTGTTATTGCCCGCTAAATGGAACACAGAAGGAATTGTCGACCGGGACACATCGACAAACGAGCTGTATCGGAGCATGTCTTTACAAACGAGGATAATGAAATAAAATTCAGTGAAAATAATTTCGAAGCCAAGGCCTCACATTATTATACACGCATGTATGGAGAATCCGTAGAAATCCATAAACACCACAATAATTTCATTAGAAAATAGAAGGTTTGAAATTAAATAAGATATGGCAGTCGACTTTGCTCCAACGATGTGACAATCGATTACCTGTATTACAGAGAAATGTCACTGGTCAAAGATAACTTGATAGTCGTTAGCAGGTGACACGTTCTGGCGCCCAGTATGAGCTTTATATAAGCAGAACCACAGTCAGTGGTCGACTCATCTCTGAAGAAGTTGCCCGCAGTAGGCAAAGAAACGTCGGAACAGGAAATACCGAGCGACCACGGCATCTTAGCCCGAAAGTTTTAATTAATAATCCTTCTTCACTGTTTCGATAATAAACGCTGAGCGGACAGGAAACTTTCCAAGAGGGCGTGCTAACTGTTATTTCGGACAGTGTGTATTATTCCTACACGAAATATATAGATGACGTGTGTACACTCCGGCGACCCGAGTAATGAAAGAAAGAAAGAGGAATGTAAAATTAGAAATAAAATAAAATAAAATAAAATAAAAAATAAAAATAGATTTAGATTTCTAGAAACGCTGTTGGCGTGACGAAAATGGGGAGAGTGCAGTACGATAGTATTAGGGTATTAGTGAAGGAAATATTGCAGAATAGAACAGACGACTCAAAGTTTGGAGGCATGTGGTGTATTAAGCGAACGGAGCAGACTAGAAAGATACAAGAGATTGAAGGGAAAGAAAAAAGCAGATGCGATGGACAGAAGGAGCGAAGGGTCTGTGCGTGAAAGGGAGGGAAGGCTCAACTTACTTGGGGAGGTGGTAGGAAGAGATAATAATGGGTAACCTGTGTTTCAAACAGTCCCGGCCAGCAGATGTTGTTGCTGCTGCTGTACTTCAGAATGATAAAATGATGATGGCGTCGTTCTCTCCTGCCATATTTCAAGAAAAATGCATTATAATCTTTTTCTTAAAAAAAATGTTCAAATGTTTGTAAATCTATCGGACCAAACTGCGTGGTCATCAGGCCGTTGCTTACAAACTACTTAAACTAAGGTAATTTAACCTAAGGACAACACACACACACACACACACACACACACCCATGCCCCTGGGAGGACTCGAACCTCCGACGGCGAGCAACCGCGCGCTCTGCAGCGAGGCGCCTTAGACCACTCGGCAACTAATTTTTTTTCTTTATTTTTCTTAAAGCAGTTTGCTCATTCCATATGACCCAGTTGATGTTTTTATGCCATACGTGTCGACTTTACAAGTCTGGAATCCGTAATATTTTTTGGTCTTCCTGTATTTTCTACTGCCGTCACTGGCCCTGGGTCTAACGCGCATTCGGCAACGGTTTTATAATCCAACACATTTATGAATAGTGGTGAAGTCGCGTACGCCGATAAAGAGAGTGCTTTTGTGTCCGTTCGTTAATGTCCGATGTATTGGTACACAAAGAAACATCCTTCACACATTATCACTTTCCATGGTACGGTATGTCAAAATGCAGTTGAAGTGCATTTGATAACCACACATTGGTTTTACAGAACACTCAGAAAATTTGGATGATTTAGGTATTTGGTTTCTGCGCCTGGCCGATTTTCCCTATGATGATTTTTCCACATTGTTGCGCTGAAAATATAATGGCGCACTCGTTACTCCAAATATTTACACACGAAATACGAGGAAGAACGGTATTTTGTCTGGAATTGACGGTAGAATTACGGAAGATAAGTGGTGGCTTGGGCCGGACTATGGCGTGGTATTAGCCATAGTTTTAGGGCTGTATCGATTTCCCAGGTCGAGCCTTTGTGTCTTGCCTGCGTACGTTGTCTGGGCCACATTGTAGCGGTCAATTCAGGCAGTAGCAGCCGCTAACGAGTGTACTCGTGAAGAGTGACTAATTGACCACAACCCGTGACCCATAATGCGCCGGCTACAGACGCGCCGCTCGTGTGTTCACAGAAATTAGCCGCGAGGAACAATGGCGGGCATGCAACAAGAGCCCTCGGCCAAATAAGTACGTGATATGTTAATTGGAAACCTCGTTGTCAGACCAGTTTCCTGTAAGAATACGCCAAACGAAAACCCTCCACAAATTTTGACAAAGCGTATAATTATGTTTATAGAATTAAGTGACAGACGTTATTGTGGACCTCAGTACACAGACTTGTCTTGTGTAGTTCGCGAACGAGCTAGTTCGGAAGAGCGCTCCCACAGGCGAACTACGCGAACTAGTTCGCAGATATTTCGTCTCGTAGTTCGTCCGCTGCTTTTCCGAAGACTGACGGGTAACAGCGAGAGGACGCAAGACGCGCAGAATCGCGTGATTCCCTTCTGCCAGTTGCCGTCATTTCGAGCTGATATGCAGCTCAGCTGTAGTTTTAGTAGCGGTAGCAAAAGCCAAAACGAGCGAACGAATAAAAAGAGCGACCTACTTCGCGGCCGAGCTGCGAACTAAAAGGAGAGCTACCGGTCGCGAACTAAAATATGCGCGATAGGTCGCGAATTAAAACATGCGCGATAGGTCACGAACTAAAA
The DNA here is from genome assembly GCA_026315105.1 of Locusta migratoria. Classification (NCBI taxonomy): domain Eukaryota; kingdom Metazoa; phylum Arthropoda; class Insecta; order Orthoptera; family Acrididae; genus Locusta; species Locusta migratoria. The sequence goes on from CM048749.1 coordinate 40,530,639, forward strand.
TATGCTTGATAGGTCGTGAACTAAAATATGCGCGATAGGTTGTGAACAGAATTAAAAATCACGTGTTTGCCTTCTACTGATGAGAGCCATTTTAAGGTTAGCGTCTACCTGCTAGATTACGTAGTTCAGTGCTACAAAATTACTGTTTTGAAGTAATTTGCACTTTGCAATATCTGACTAATAAATTCCATAATGCCAAGAAATAGAGATAACTCTAAACTTAGACGCGAGAAATTATCCGCAAACTGTTTCTTTAGGTTTGCGTGACATCGTTTGTGGCTCTACCAGCAAGCGCATGCAGCAACTCCCTCCACCTGCATGCGCAGACCACGCCGCTCAGCCGTCACTGGGAGAGGACGAACTAAAAGAACGAACTAGTTCGCGGCAGAGCCGCGAACTAAAGTGAGCGCTCCCGATCGCGAACTATTATGCGCAAGTCCAACACAGACTGGTTTGATGCACGTCTCCGTGCTACCACACACTGTGCCAGCCTCTTCGTCTCTGAAAAGAATGGCATCCTACTTCCCTTTGAACCTGCTTCCTGCGTTCATCTCTCTGTGTGTCTCAGCAATGTCTACCACCAACAGTTTGGTCCAGTGATTAAAGGTACCTTCATGTCTAAGAACGTGTTCCACCAATCGATCCCTTCTTTTACTCAACATATGCCACAAATTTCTTTCCTACTCTATTCTGTTCAGCAGCTTCATTAGTTACGCGATCTACCCACCTAATCTTCAGAATTCTCCTGTAGCACCACATTTTAAAGGCTATCATTTTTCTATCTGAACTACTTATCATCTACGTTTCTCTCCTGTGTCAGGCTACACTCCGGAGAAATGCCTTGAAAAAAGACTACCTAACACATTAATATTCCATGTGAACAAATTTCTCTTTTTCAGAAATGCTGTCCTGTCCTTAGCCATTCCACGTTTTATATCTTCTCCATTTCGGCCATTAGAAGGTATTTTGCACTCACATAACAGTGCACTTCAGTTTTTGAAACGCTACAATGAAGAAAGTGATGTTCTTCTTTCTCGGATAATCGGATAATCACGGGGGATGAAACATGGGTATCTTACGGCACCGCATAAACAAAACGACGAACATTGGAGTGGAGGCACAGTTCATCTCCAATCGAAGGTTAAGCGTAAGCAAATCTTGACAACATAAAAGTCATGTGCACCGTGGTTTTTGGACTGAAAATGCATTTTGCTGATTGATTTCCTACCACCAGACGAAACAATCAATGCACATGGTTACAGCGAGACAATTACGAAATTGCGCCACGCAATACAGAACACGCGCCGAGGATTACTGTCAAAACGTGTTATTTCTGCTTCTTCTTTTTCTTCTTTTTTCACGATAATATCCGACCTCACACGGCGAATGTGACGAAAAACCACTTACGGGAATTTGAATGGCACGTGTTTGATCATCCTCCGTACAGCCCGGACCTCGCTCCTAGCTATTTTCGTCTCTTCTTACACCAAAAATCAGTCCTTGGTGGTCAAGACTTCAGCGATGATGATGAGCTTAGAGAACACGTTACCACATTGTCTACTAGACGGGCGGCAAGCTTCTGTGAAGAAAGCACACAAAAACTTGTGCCACGCTTTGACAAGTGCCTATAAATTTTCAGAAACTATGTAGAAAAGTTGTAGATGTTTGCACAATAAATATTTTTTTTGTATCTGTACACCTTTGCTTTTTATAACAAAACGAACTTACTTTGTGGACACACCACGTATTAATTATTGTATGGATGTACATATATAATTCACAGCAATTTCTGCACAATAAAAAGAAATACTTATACATTAAAGAGAATATATAAGAGTTTTGTTAACAAATATTCTTAAAAAGTGATATCAAGGGAGTCCGTCCCTTCCAGTGTACTGGGAAAGGCGCTGCGGACTGCAAGAACAGGACGGCTAAAATCTGCACAGATGGGTGCCAGACATCGACAAAAGCTGTAGGACCTCGTATACCAGCCTGTTGTAAGGTATGTCCTAAGGCGAGTACTGCCTCAGTGTTCCTACATTTCTCCTAAATCCAAACTGCTCTTCCCTAAGGTTGGATTCAACCAGTTTTTTCATTCGTCTGCAAATAATTAGTGTTAGTGTTTTGCAGTTATGACTGATTAAACTATTAGTTCTGTAACTTTCACACTTGCCAGCACTTGTTTCCTTTGGAAATGAAGTTATTAATTTTTTCTTGAAGGTATTTTAATGGTATTTCCCCTGCGTCATATATCTTGCACCTCAGGTGAAAGAGCAGCTTTATGAAAATATTATAGTGTAGGTGAACCAGAAACTGCGCTATGTCGGTAGAATTCTCATAAGATGAAACAAATCGTCCGAAGAGACTGCTTATACTACCAAGGTCAACCTTCTGATGGCCTTCTGATGTGGGGAGTAGAATCCCCATCAGATTATAAGGATCTTTGAGAAAAGTCGCAAAAAGTGAGTCTCCGGCCCTCCAGCGGGAATGCAGACGAGTCTGGGTTGCGTTGAAGACAGTCTCGGGCTCAGTAGACCAGGAATAAATAAAGTCCCGTGCGAGTTTGGAAAACCTTGTACTGATCAAAACAATTAGGGAATCATTTGAGATATCTACGTCCAGAAGTATTGTCATCGGCAGAATGAAGTAAAATGGCTCGACGTCTTTATGTCGGTTGTACCGAGTGGAGACAACAACATTTCGGCAACCGAGATAGCGGTAACAACAGAAGATCGTTGCAGAGGGGGTTGGTGTTTCATTTTATTTACCAGATGGTTTACCCAAGCAATTGCGTTCAGATAGTGTAGTGAGAATGTAGTGCAATGCAACAACGAATTGACTTACCTGTAGCTATGGCCTGGAGAGCAATAGTTAGGTAGTAAACGCGGCAGACGAGTTGGTTGCAGCTATTGGAGCTGACCCAAAGTGTAATTTCCAGGACATGGACGCAATTTCAGACACCAGATGGCTGTTATCTCCTGTTAACAGGCCGTCGAGACAGGAGTCGCAATGGAACTCAGCTGCAACGCGTCCTCCAGTCAGCAACAGGACGCCCAATATCAACACAAACAGTCCAAAATCGCCTGTAGTGTGTGTCTAATTAAAACCAAGACACCGTTTAGCCCGCAAAAAGTGGGTGAAGGAACGTCAGAATTGGAGTCGTAACGAATGACGCCTCGTGCTTTCCACAGATGATTCAAGATTTTGTGTTCAGCAGGTCAATCGTCGTTTTTCATCTTCTGCATAGTATGTTGAGACGGGAACAACATGATCGTATGACGGTGGTGCACGAATGGTATAGGAAGGAGTCAGTATTGACGGTCGTGCGTACTTCTATGTCATTCACAATGGCGCCTTGACTTCTGAAAGATCGTTAGACTTTTTGTTGTGCCTTACGCTGGTAGCATAGCATATGGGTTCCTTTTGGTGGAGGAGCTACACTGGTAGATAATATGATTGAAGCTGAGGGAACTGAACGAATGAAGTGACCAGCTTGTTCACCGGACTTAAACCCAACTGAACATGTCTGGGATAAAATTGGCAGACGCACTGCATCCAGACCAGCACCTCCCACAACTGTTGCTGGTTACTTTGCTGTGCAGTGCTGCACACACAGAAGAATGGCTAACCGCGGTGGAGTACCCGAGCGGTCAAAAGCGTCTCGCTGCGGAGCGCGCGGTTGCTCGCCGTGGAAGTTCGAGTCCTCGCTGGGGCATGGGTGTGTGTGTTGTCCTTAGGTTAGTTTACCTAGGTTTAAGTAGTTTGTAAGCTACGGACTGATGATCACGCAGTTTGGTCCGACAGATTTACAAACATTTGAACATATGAAGAATGGCTAAATATACCTCAAGATCTGATTGGTAACATGATACGCTCCTTGCCTCGCTAGTGTGCAAATGTAGTGGTCGCCCCATGTCATAACCATATTAAAGGTCATCGAGAATTTTTTCAGTATTACAGTAGCTCGAGGTGCCTCGATCTAAATAAACGTCATGTAAACCTCAAGTAAAGAGACAGCAACATATTGTCCCGTGTCACGCAACAATTACAATTGTAAGCAATACCTGAATAAAATACGTTACCACATGTATATTGTTTATGACCCTGTAATTGTTTTGCGCAGTGTACGTTGGTCAGACGTGTCGCAACTGTGAAAGACAGATGCGACGAACGTAAACGTCACACAAGATGGGGTCCCAAGTGGTTGAACACAAGACACAGCATAGAATGTGAGTAGTTCAAGATGCGCTGTTCCACTTCCACCTACTGGAACACCCACAATCAAAGCGATTGTTGAAATACGCATCGCTAAGCTGCTAATTAATAGAGACGCGGCGTGACAACTTTGTACAACATTGGAACCGGGTTCGGTGGTACTGAGGCATCATGGCCGCGAAAATGATGGCAAAGGATGCACGCAGACAGGTGCGCTGGAAGTCAAGACGCGTGAATCCCGGCCTCGATTTTTCTCTTGCCGTGCCTGCGGACACTAGCCGCTCCTTCGGCAGGGCGGCAGCAGCAGCAGAAGCAGCAGAAGCCACATTAAGCTGGTCTGCGATGACGTCACAGCGCTGCCGGCAACAAGCCTGCATACGAACCCCGTGTCGCGCTGTCTGTCTGCGCTGAACTGTATTTGCTTTGGTCCAACTTAAAACATAGGACACTTAATGACCTCTATATTTTTTATTGCAGATTAATGACTTTGGCGGTCTGTCTTATCCGACTGACCTATTTTTATCCAGAACGTGAAACGTGCCCTTTAAGTATCTAGGCGGGGTAAGTATGGCAGTGTTACAATTTCGAGATCCTACATTATATTCCATGTTGCAGACGTTTTCCAAAATTACGTTGTCATTAGAATAATAAGAATTTTATAATTTCAACACTATATATTCTTAATTCGTATTAGTTACATTATAAGCTTATTTCGACTTAAAAGTTATCTTCAGGTGTTACGGCTGCATGAGTTATTATAACATTCAGTATTATGCTGCCTCCTTGTTTTATAGAGAGGAAAAAGAAATGATACATACCACATTCTGTTAGGCTGTACATTTCGATATTATTGTGAAGATTTTTTTTCCAGAACCCTTGCAGCAAATATAAACAAAATAGATATCGCCATTTATGGGAAATTTGTTTCATTTAACATTATAACCTATTTACAAGTATAACAAGTTGTCATTGGAGTGATTTATAACTTTTTTTAATTATGTAATTTCAATTATTACTTTCAGTTACATGGCACGAAAAAAAATCTTGCCGCAAAATTGCGTGCAGCAAAAAACACAGCAGGCAAACATGATGAAAGAATCGTGTATATGTCCGTTAAGTCCTCCTGAACAACTGGGCCGATTTTTATGAGTATTTGAGTAGTGGTGTTGAAATATTGGAATAATTAAATTTGGTTACTTTGGTTACCGGATTGTATTCGTATTTTATGCCGTAATGTTCATCTGACTGAGATAAAATGGCCGCGCCGGAGCGGCCGAGCGTATTGAGGCGCTATGCTGTGATGCGCGAGGTCGTTCCCCGTCGGGGGTTCGAATCTCCCCTCGGGAATGGATTCTGTCTTTATTATCCATTTAAAACAACTGAAATTTGCGTAGAAAATAATTTTTGTTTACGTTATAGACTGTCTCATAGTGCCTATTTTCAAAAGCCCCTGCCGTACGTTCTTGACCGTTAAAGTCGTTTTTCTATATCTCGTGTGGTTTCAGAGATATTTGCGGCGAAAAAGTTGAGTCGGACACCCTATATATTTACTCTCCTATAGTAACCGCCTTTCTTCCATTTCTTTTACTTCTAAAATTGGGGAGGGTACTATAGGCGGAAACTTCGTAAATTCAATAGTGCATTCGGGTAGTTCAGGATGGGCTACAATTGTTAATCATTTTATCACACTTCATATGAAAAACTTATTTTATTTAAACTTTTCATATAATAAATATACAACTAGTATGGTATTCAATGTGTCACAGTTTTCATCGTAAGAGTCCACCTGTTTTATGCTCTTCTTACGTTGCAGTTCGTGGCCAGTAAAAGACATGTGCTGTCGCAAGTAAACACCTGCAGTACTTCGGTTCCCCGACCTGCCGCATGAGCACCAAGATTCGTTGCAAACTCGACAGCTCTGGAGGTAAATGAGACCATAAACCTAATTCTCCTTTCTCCGGTACTAATTGTCGTTTGTTGTTATAAGTATAAATCTGAATTCACACGAAGTGCGGAAAAATGCAATCCTAGCGATACTGAGTGTAGAGCGACTATTCAGCTACCGTAAACAACGTTCGAGGAGCCAGCGGCAGGCAATGTTGCCGAACTTCATGTAAATTAGTGGTGCCGAATTTCAAGTAACTTACGCTCAAAAATTAAAGGGGGATACTATAGGCGGTGGGGTACTATAGCAAAATATATATGAGGGTTCCAACGTAAATAGTGGCATCACTGCTGTGGAGACCCTATGGAATGTAATCTACTATTGTCGCTGATATCACACGTGTTGCCCTTACCTCCGAGCAAATAGACTCGTCCGTCCAACGTCACCGGCATACACACAATCGAGGGAAACACAGCCAGCGGTCTAACATAATGGTGTCACTGTGTTTTAGAAACAGGAATAACGGAGTTGGATCACGATTGAATGTGCCAGAGGTCGTACAGCATGACCTGCGACCAGGTATGCGAAAGAAGCGACAGCACTTTCTGCATAACCCACCCATCATTTTGCACGACAATGTGCGGACGCATACAGCGCAAGCTGTGGCTGCTCTGTTCGGCCGATGGGACTGGGAACTACTGTACCATGCACCATACTATCTCGAATCCTTTGTGACATTTCATTCCAAATTTGACGTGAAGTCACCAGTTTCAATTTCGTGATTAAACAATGGTATTAGGGAAGCTTTAAAAAATACAAAGGCCACAGGTGGTCATGCGGCTGTTATTTATTGACGCGTTTCTATCTCGTCATCGTCAGAATCTAAAACACGAGGTCAGCAGGGCCATCACGTGATAGAATTGTACGAAACTTTACCCCATGTTTTAGATTCTGCCGATAACGAGATCGAAACGCGTCAATAAATAACAGCATCATGATCACCTGTGGCCTTTGTATTTTTAAAGCATTGTTTAATTAAGAACTTATGACTTTTATTTGATTCCGAAGATGAAGGATCCACTCCGTGGCGTTCGTTCAAATCTGTTCCAGACATACGACAGGTAGTAGACCGCTCCATTCGCACCGTCAACAGAACAGGCTCTTCTAACGGTATAGTACGCCTTCCACATCGCTGGAAACGGGTTCTACACAACGCTGGTGACTACTCTGAAGGTAAGTAACAGTTGAAAACATGTAACGCTTTGGTATCGGTTGGAAACAAATAGTTTCTACTATTAAAGTTCCAAACCTCGTATATAAATGTTCGAATGTTAGTAAAGCTAACGGGACTTCACTGCAGGGAAATCAGTCCCTAAACTTACAAACTACCTATGAACTAACTCATACTAAAGACAACATAAACATCCATGCCCGAGGGACGATTCGAACCTCCGACGCGTGAGGCCACGCGATCCGGAACGTGGCGCTCCAGACCGCTCGGCTACTCCCGCGCGGCCCCTCGTATGTAATCGACCAGCAGTAAGGCAGTAGCACCTGAAGATGTACTGAAATATTGTGCGGTTTTCACTTTATCTGTAACTCCCGTGAACCGCTGTTTCATTTACAATGTGAGTCGTTCATTTACGCACTTGGCCAGTCTCTCTTCCGCCGCGCCTACGCTCCAGTCACCTTGCTCACGACCAGAGTCCCAGCCGCGGTGGAACTAGCGAGTGCCGGCCGCCCCTCCAAGAGACGCTAATTGGGCCTGACACACGCCGTCGCCATGGCGACCGGCCGCAGGCGTCGGTTCCCACCGCCTGACGTGACGCGCTGGCCCAGTGACCCAGGAGAGAGCGGCGGCCACATCGACCAGCCACCTGCGCGGTCGATATATGTAGGCTCGACTCGTCCCGACCAGAGGCGTCGCGTGACCGCCCAGCCCCCCTGGACTGCACTGGACTTCCCCACTGTTTGCCGAGCGTCCGGCCACAGTCGCGGCCGCCGAGAACCAGCCGACTCGAGGGCCGCTGGTGGCCTCCACTGAACACGGTGTCCGCCACCGCTCTAGGAGGACACTCCGTGTGATGCTTCACCAGCAGGGGTTGGGGATCACTGCTTCTACTGTGGCTGGCTTGTAGAGTCCGAGACTATGAATCCTAAGGTCGCAGGCTTCAATTACTGCGCCAGGCCTCCCCGTCGGAGGTTCGAATCCTCCCTCGGGCATGGATGTTTGTGTTGTCTTTATGTTAGTTTAAGCAGTTTGTAAGCTAGGGACTAATAACCAAGCAGTTAAGTCCTATATATTTACAAACATTTGACTTGATTTCACTTCAATCACTGTTAAGTGTTAAAATTTTTCATAAAAGTTTGTCATATAAACTTAGGAAATTTTTTTAATTTTTTTTTTTATTTTACTTTCTTATTTTTATTATTTTTTATTTTGAAAGTTCCTTCTCCTCTGGCAACGTTGTTAATGTAAAAAAATCCGAGTTGCACGTGGTTTGTAATCCTCACCAGCGCAGACGTGGGTCTCAGTGCCGGCGCTCCCCCTTCCCCTCGCCATTCGCTTTCGAAGCAGCGCCCGTGGGCTGAAGTCTCCCAACGCTATGGCATGAACACGGGCTCTCTACACGACGTATAAGTTTTTCATGCGATAAAAAACTGAAAATCTAATACGAGAATGACACGAAGAATGTTAATTTAAGTTTACAACAATTATTTTACCTCTTTATCATGATCAGGGTGGTTTTTTTTTTTTTTTTTTTTTTTGAGTACTTGGGACGAAACACCACTGCGGCTTCTTTGTATCTTTTTGGCTGACGTATCTCCCTCTCTGCCTTTTTCGATGTCACCCACCACGATTGCCTCAAGATCGCGGGGAAGCCGTGGTATTTGTTGAATAAAACCATACTCTTCCTCTGCATTTCTTATTTTCTACAGCTACCTCGGTCACTGTAAAGGTTACTTCTTCATTACTGAATGCCGCAGTGGAAATGCCGTGCGCAGTAAGGCACGTTGCTGTAGTGCGCGCAGCTGCTCGCCGTCGGAGGTTCGAATCGTCCCTCGGTGTCGTGCGCGCGCGCTCTTGTGTGTGTGTGTTTTGCACTTAGGATAAGTTAGTGCAAGTAGTTTTGTAAGTTTAGGGACCGATAACCACTACAGTTAGGTCCCATAACTTTACGAACATTTGAACATTACTGAGCACTTGCTCTGTCATTCTGTTCTTCGCCGATTCTCCGGAGAATCAGTGGTGGCGGGGGGGGGGGGGGTGGCCACAGCCCCAGGCGTCTCCCAGTGCGGCCTCCGAATCTCGGTGGTTTCAGGATATGGCGGGGAGGCCCCTGTGACGAAACTAAGGCAGCTCACCTCACCAACTGCGACGCAACCGCTAGACTTAGATGAGGCCTCAAGAGTTTACAGTCCTCCACAAAGTTCTATATGGTGCACATAAAGTGCTACCTTGTTATCTTGGGGTCTGGTGTAACGTCTGGTAACTCAACTGCTCGAAGCGCAATCCTGCCGCAGCCTCTTGGTAACGTCAAATACGAGCAGCACGCTATGGTTTCATATTATGAAGTAAAGTTGAATCAGTAATTCAATCAACACTCTAAATAAACTGGCATAAGCATATTAATTACATTTAACAATGAAAAGTCAAAGTGGTGACGGCCATAACGCACAGTGACTGTCTCGAAAACTGCGCGTCTACGATCTCTGTGAGCGGCCTTATATACAATTCTCAACAGTGCCCTGCGTTGAAACATGAAAAGCTTATTACGATAAATACTAAAATGGAAGATTGCTATCCAGAGAAGCAACAATGCTAATATTCGATAGTGCAAAACCATACTAATTAAAGAAATTATTTTTACGGCTATATCTAAACCTTAAATTATAAACTACAGCGTTAAAAAGGACCAGACAAATACATCCGACGGATAATCACAATCTCTGGCTTTGCTAAAATAAGAAATACGTATCAGCCGCATAGAAGCAGTTCAAAATTGAGTCTCATGCTAAGAAAATAACACCAAAGGACATTAAATCACTACTGCTGCGATCAGGTACGGACGAATGAAACAAACATGAACATATCCATTATTAATCAGAAATATATGTTTCACATACGCTGTATTTCTTTCTACCGACGTCTTGTGCTTGAATCGGCGCAACATTTCAGTCTTTTAAAAGTATGTGCTGTGTGTTTTTTTAAACATCTGTGCAATAAGAAGTGTTTTTATATTAGCCGGGAAATAACAGATAAACGAAATCACCATTACCCACAAGAAAACTGTTGTCACAGCATTTAACAACCATAAAAAGAAATAGACAGCACAACGCGTACAGTTGTAGGAGATGGCCAAATTTCCTTTATTTTACCAAAATATTGCCCGAGATAGAACAACTCAACGTCGCAAGAAATTCACGCTCCATCTGCGCAGCTTTGCGCGTGAAGTCAATTAAGTGACTATATCTGATCCAGTAATAGTTCGACGATTGCCAAACATTAGGAAACATTCAAATGTTCAAATGTTTGTATAACTTATGGGACTTAACTACGGGGTCATCAGTTCCTAAACTTACAAACTACTTATGAACTAACTAAGACTATGGACGGCACAAATATCCATGCGCGAGGGGGGATTCGAACCCCAGACCGTAGTGGCCGTGCAGACCGTGACTGGAGCGCCTCAGTCCCCTCGACCACCGCGGCCAGCTAGCAAACATTAGTAATATTCATAGACATGTGTAAATGTTAATATATATTAAAAAATTCTTCGAAATCCGTATTTATCGAGCAGGAAAATTTTTCGAAACCAGACCATTTGACTTGGAATGGCCAATAAGCAGTCTCAACGCGAAAAATTTCTGCATAGTAATTAATACATCTGCAGAGTCAAAGGCACGGAAAAAGAGTCTAAATACAATGTGTGTGCCGGCCGCGGTGGCCGAGGGGACTGAGGCGCTCCAGTCACGGTCTGCACGGCCACTACGGTCGGGGGGTTAAATCCCCCCTCGGGCATGGATATTTGTGCCGTCCTTCGTCTTAGTTAGTTCATAAGTGGTTTGAAAGTTTAGGGACTGATGACCCCATAGTTAAGTCCCATAAGCTATACAAACATATGATTTTGATTTACACTGCGTGTCTGGGATCACACTCAGAAGGCGGGACAGCCGCGGCCGCCCTCGACTGCAGAAATATTGGGCACAGCACAGGGAGAGATCAGCCGCCTGCAACAGGGGGACAGCTGCTATACTGGCGTAGGTAGCAGGGGGTTAGGCGACCGCAGGGGTGCGTGCCACCCGACACGCCGGAGGCTCAGCGGCAGCTGCTGAAGGGTTAATCAGATTCTAAACAATGTCAAAACACGATCATAAAGTAAAATGCAGTCTGGACTACGAGGCCCAGAGCGCGTAAGTCAATGGCACACGCTGGTCCGCCCCACAGAAGCACAGTGCACGGCCCGATCACGTGACCACAGAGGTAGTGGGCAAACGAGGGGCAATGTTTCTCGACAGCAAGGCGCTTAGCATGCTTGAAACGTGCAAAACGAACAGCAGTGATGAGAATAAATAGTTATGGACACGATTCCCCACTCACGCGTAACTACTGCCTGCAGCGCGGGACTTGTAGTGTGCACTAAGGTGCCGTGCTACGGATTGCGTGGCTACTCCTCGTCGCCGTTTCGAGTACCCTTCTCGCGCATGGATGTATGTATTGTCCTTAGCAGAAATTAAATCACATTAGTATAAGTACAGGGTGTCTCACGAAAGACGCCTGCCAGGCGTCCGCGGATCGCGCGGTACGGCTCCCGGCCGCCGACACCGCGTCCGCCGGCGACAGCAGCGCCCGATTCTCGAACTCTATTGTGCCGCAGGCGCATACATCGAGTTAAAGTCTAAAAAACATTGACGTCTGAGTAACCTAAGCTTACCTTTATTTACAGTATATGTTCAAAATGCTGTCTCTCTATGAAAAGAGCGGCCTGACATCTTTTGAACACATTTGCAAACACTCGACGAATTTCGGCTGCCGAAATCTGGGAAATGACAGTCGTAACTTTTTTCGCGGAACAGTAAATTCTGACAGATAAGTGAACACTATCCTGCATCCATTTTATCAATAACTTTCACCCAACGAAAAGCTGTACGGTTATTTCATACAAGACAATGCTAGACCACACATTGCCAATGCTTCGATGGCAACAATATGAAGTGTTTTTGATGATGTCATAGTTGACTGGCCTCTTCGTTCTCCAGATCTAAATCCCTGTGACTTTTACCTTTGGGGAATGTTAAAAGACAAGGTGTATGCAAGCAATCCCCAAACACTCGAAGAGTTGGAAGACAGGATTCGACTAGTCATTTCTCAGATTTCGGCAGCCGAAATTCTTCGAGTGTTCGCAAATGTGTTCAAGAGATGTCAGGCAGCTCTTTCCATAGAGGGACATCATTTTGAACATCTACTGTAAATGAAGGTAAGCTTAGGTTACTCAGACAGCAATGTTGTTTTAGACTTTATCTCAGTGTACGTGCCCGCGGCAGAATAGTTGCCTAGAATCGGGCGCTGCCGAGGCCGGCGGATGCGGTGGCGGCGGCCGGGAGCCGTACCGCGCGATCCGCTGACGCCTGGCAGGCGTCTTTCGTGAGACACCCTGTAGTTTGAGAGTCAAAGGAGCGATGTCCCCAGCAGTTTGATTCCTTACGTTTACCAACATTTATTTGGTTTTTTTCCTGCTTGCTGTGAAATAAGTGCAATAATTAGATATGAAGAAATAACTGGAACACGTAAATACAGTTTATCAACAGAAGTCTACTAAATTAAATAGTGTTCACACGTGTGGTCAGCACACTGAGTGGCACTGATACGGTGCACATTAATGTGTGAATGGACAGACTGTAGATCTCAGTCTTTCAACATACACACTTAGAATGTCTGAAAGCATCGGTATTCCACATCAAGAGTGTGGCGTGTTCCATTCCTATCATTTATAGCTCATTAACACTTTCATTAGGAGATGAAGGTGGACGATTGAAATAATTATGTCGTTGGGTACTTTAAAATCGCCAAGTGACCCAATTTGTATTCTTCATTGATAAAGCCAGGTTTACTAGTGACGACATGAATAAGACTCTCAATTCACATGAGCGGCTCGACAACAACCTACATGCTACTGTGGAGACATATTCAAGAACTCGTCTCAGTAAACGTGTTGTGTGGTTTGAGAGACAATATATTGGGCCTGTTGTGTTACCGAATCAACTTAAAAGACACTTCTTGAAAGTGATCTAATATTATTGAAGAATAAATTTGGCTACAAGAATGCGTGTTTTCTTCCAGTATGACCGGGCTCCTGCGCTTTCCAGTCGTCATGTGACATATCCCGTCCAGAGATCGGAAAACTACTGAAATTTGTCAGCAATACATACTAAATAGAAACTGGAGGCATTTTATCAGGTATTTGTATTGTAATTCCCCTGTATTATGACCTCCTGAAATGTTTAAAATTTCTTCTGAAACACCTTGCATGTGTTGGTGTGGTGCATGTCCTTTTGGACACCATACCTATGTAGCTGACTATGAGATTTATACGGTTATTTATTCTTAGGGTCCCTAGTCAGTAATCAATCTCGTAAGATTTCTAAACAGGCTTCACACGATACTCTGCTGCTATATTTTCCTGTGAAAATCAGTTTAGTTTTCATAGCATTTCCTTAAATCTTCGGTGAGTTGAACAAGCCTCTAAGAATTGAGGGTACTCTTGTTTGTTTGTGTGTGTGTGTGTGTGTGTTGCTTCGGACAATTAGTAATGGAAAGACGGCCAGAGGTATTTTCAGTGCAGGTGGACACCATACTCAGACTCTCACGGAAATAGGCGAAATGCCACGACTAATGAGGGGAAACCTGAAGGGCAATACGTCAGTAGTGTGTCGGTAATTTGATAATTTGCCTCTCACTGAAGGCTTGCTAGGGTAGTCGGTGCAGATGTAGTCATCACTGCGTGAAAAGAGCAACTGCCTAATGAGCTAGACACTTAAGTTCGAATCCTGGCCCGGCAAAAATTTTCAACTTTCCAATTCATTTAATTGAATGCCCACGTTCCCGTAATGTGTTAGACTTATGTAGTGTGTGAGACAGAGGCGCCGACTTTTGAAAATCAGTGTGGGTGCTCTATATAATGGTTCGAAACCAGTCCTCCTGAAAATCATGTTCATGCATTTTTGAATGAGCAATACTTGATAAAAGTAAATAGTCAGTTGTGTGGCCTTTTAAAGATAGAAGGAAGAAGGAGGAGGCAGAAAAGGAAAGCATGTCTGCATTAGGACACAACAATAAAGCTATCTAATTCGCCGGAGTGGATATTTCGATATAAGTAACACCCCAAAACTTCTACACGACCAATGAAATAATTTTTCACTGTACACAAATCTAACACTTTTTGAGCGAAGCTATTCTTTCTGACAAAAGCGTCTGGTAGAATATCGTCACCAAGGTTTAAAGAAATCTTTCAAAAATTTTGTGCTTTTGAAGTCCGACATCAAACTTTTTTTATCAGTTCCAAGCAAGAAATGTTTACTTCATCGAAACTTTCATCACTTCGAGATAACTTCATGACATCTCTGACACTATTAATATAGTTTAAGGTTTTTTTTAAGCCTGAGAGAAAAGTATTTCAAATTTCAACTGAATCTATAATTTTAACAACAGGGTAATTGACAAAGGTAGATGAAAAACGATTAACTTTAGCATCAGCATCAGATTCTTCAAGCTAAATTATGAAAGAACACAATTGAATATTAATAAATACGTACCCCCTAGGGGGCTCACGGTTCTTTCGCGAGTACGTGCGTGGCGAGCACGGGGCCCCAAGCTAATGCAGTCTTCCTTCCTTCTTTACTTCCTGGACTGAATTTCTTTTCCCCTCCCCTCATTTCCTCTCCTCACTCCTTCCCCTCCCCACCGGGGACTGATAACCTCAGTAATTTAGTCCCCTCATCCTTATCAAACAATCCAATAAATACGTACACTCGAAAGGTCAAAAGGACCGACGTGAATAGCATAGTGGCTAAAACACGGACACTCATTACTACTCGCTTGGGGACCCGCGTACAAACCTGAATAATTCTTTCACGTATGAAATATCGTCTCTTGCTATGGGCTAGTTTTGCATTGCCTCTTGAGTCATAAGGTAGGTTTTGATTTTTCCCGATTTTTGTTTTTAATTTATCCAATTTTATATTCCACCTCAAGTTTATGTGGGTGCTCAGCACCCCAAGAAATACTTGGAGGAGGGGGGGAGGTTCACGAGCCTCGGAGCACCCATGGAGTCGGCGCCCCTGGTGTGAGGTGCCCGACTGCACACTGCACCCCAGCGGCCATGGTCGCGTCTCCCAGCTCTGTAGGAAGCAGCCCTCTGTGGCTTTCTCCCCTGGGCCGGAGGGGTGGGTGGCGAGTGGTGGCGCTAACAGCTCCCTGGGCTCCCTGTGATTGGCCGCCAGGGCCGCTGCGTGACGCGGGTACACAATGGCAAAGGGTGGCGCCTCCACTCACCCTGTGTGCCGCCTGTAGCACACGGCTGCCTACCCACCAGGCGCACTGCATCCAACTTCTCACAGTCTCACTACGGTACAACTAATCCGATTATTAACGACGACACCAAATGTGTATCGAATTTTTGTATACGAGGGTAGTTTGATAAGTCTCGTAAAAATAGTATAAAACTTGTTTTAAAGGCGAAAACTCACTTTATTTCTCTACACAGTGTCCTTGGAAGACTACACACTTGGTCCAGCGAGTTTCCCATATCTTAAGCCCTTCGTCAAAGTAGGCTTTGTCAAACTCTGCAAAATAGCTTCTCACAGCTGCAGACTCTTCCTAATTCGATGAAAATTTCTTCCCAACAAGCGAAATTTTCAAGTTGGGGAATAAGAAGAAGACACTCGGACCCAAGTCTGGTGAATAGCGTGGGTGAGGAAACAATTCGAATCCCAAGTCGTGCACTTTTGCCACTGTGATAGCTACTGTGTGGGCTGGAGCATTTTCTGCAGATCTTGGACGTTTATCCATTCCTGTTTCGAACGATCTAGCAGAGCAGCATAATAGGGCCCAGTTGTGGATCTGCCTTTTTCCAAATAATCTATCAGGATTATACCCTGCGAATTCCAAAAAACAATGGCTGACAAAACGGTCTTCGCATTCTTTGGTGCACTCTCCCCACTCTTCGTCCATTATTTGGACTGTTGTTTGGTCTCTGGAGTGTAGTGGTCGATCCAAGTATCACCCACAGTTATGAATGTGTGCAACAAATCCTGTGAGTTGCGCCTGAACAATGTGAGATTCTGAGCACAAATGTTCTTCGTCCAAAGTAAGTATGCCCGACACCCATCGCGCGCAGAGCTTCTTCACGGCCATGGAGGTTGTTATGCACAATGCCTACAATGTTAGCTATCTCGTGAACTTTTAATCTTCAATCATCCATTACCATATTATGCAAAAAAATGTTCAAATGTTTGTAGAGTCTATGGGACTTAACTACGGGGTCATCAGTCCCTAAACTTACAAACTACTTATGAACCAGCTACAACTGAGGACGGCACAAACATCCATGCCCGAGGGGGGATTCGAACCCCCGACCGTAGTGGCCGTGCAGACCGTGACTGAGGCGCCTCAGTCCCCTCGGCCACCGCGGCCGGCCATATTATGCACCTTATCGATGGTTTCCTGTGTGGTACCTTCAAAAGGCCGACCGGAGAGAGCTACATCTTCCGTCCTTCTCCGACCAAGTTTAAACACATTGATCCAAAAGTAAAAGGTCTTCAATGTTGGTGCAAAACCCACATGAACCTCATCCAACTCGGATTTGATCTGTGCAGTTGTCCAAACCTTCAAATGAAAATGTTTAATGGCCACACTAAACTCGTTTTTCTCCATCCTAAGGAACTAACTGTGCAGTTACCACTCCAGCTGGCAGCCAACAATCAACTAATAACAGGTGCCGTTCGAAACTTGTTGTAATATCCCTGGAAATATCAGGCTTACCAACAATCAATCAAAAGTTAAGGCTGTAAGCTCCACAAAATACCTAGAAATTACTATTACTTCAGACTTAAACTGGAAATAATACGTAGATAATGTCGTGGAAAAGGCGAACCAGAGACTGCGTTTTATTGGCAGAACCCTTAAAAGATGCAACAGAACTACTAAAGAAACTGCATACACTACGCTTGTCCGTCCTTTTTTTGGAGTATTGCTGCCCAGTGTGATATCCTTATCAGGTGGGTTTGACGGAGTACATCGAAAGAGACCAAAGAAGGGCAGCTCGTTTTGTATTGTCTCGATACAGGGGAGACAGCGTCACGGAAATGTTACAGGATCTGGGATGGGAATCATTACAACAGCGGCGTTTATCGTTGCGGCGTGGACTACTTACGAAAGTTCAATCGTCAACATCGTCAACGTCACGAATGCGAAAGTATATTGTTGACTCCCACTTACATAGGTAGAAATGATCATTAGAATAAAATACGAGAAATCAGAGCTCGAACGGAAAGATTCAAGGTGTTCTTTCTTCCTGCGCGCTATTCGAGAATGGAGTGGGAGATAAGTACTACAAAGGTGGTTCGATGAACCCTCTGCCAGGCACTTAAATGTGATTTGAGGAGTATCCCATGTAAATGTAGATGAACAGTGGAGGTTGCGAAAATTTGATAGAGTCCGTGAAACTAGTCGTAAAACTACATTCATTCATCACTATTTTTCCTCTCCAGTCTTTGGTGAAATGATGAGGTAAGTTTGGCTAGCTTCTAAACTTTGTGAAAAAGAGAAATCTTCATGAGTGTAAATGACGTTTGCTTTCCATTTGATACATTGAAGGAAAAATTGTAGCATATGCACGATATCCTCAATGCCGTGTAACAGTTGTTTTCCACGTTTTACCATGCCTCTCATCCAGGCATATGTGAGATCACATTTTTGACATAAAATAATGGAGAAAGTCCCAATAACGGATTTTTTATTTTAGAGTATTGTTCCAAAAATGTAATTTGTTATATTTTTATTTATTTTTTATTTTAGTCATCATTATTAACAACCTTATATGAACAATACAAAATTAAGAATAAACAAAAATCCGTGCACTTTTCATAAAAAAATAACGATTAGATCTATGTTAATCAGCATATATTTTTAGAAATTTATATTTCAATCGTTGAAGAAATCAAATTCAATGAAATTAATAATAATAACAAGAATACAACTAGAATGAAACCCTTATCGTACTTTAACCTGAACGACTGGCAACATAACAAGTATTAAATATGCTTGTAAAACAGCAACGTCGATTTCTCGAGAATTTTTGGGAGCTTCATCGAATGGCTTTGACTGATTACTATTTGAGGTCTGAAATTCACGTACCATAAATATAAGAAAGTACAAAAATCCGATACAAAAATCGCCACATAAACAATAAATAATATTTATTTACTCGGTCACTAACCGGTTTTCTGTTTCTTAGGCCTCCTCCATTTTTCTGACAACTGAATGTCACAGGCACAGGAAAAAATTTAAATATGCGACTTACAAAGTTATTAAGATGGAAGACACAAATTTTGACACTGGAAAGTATTACAATAAATGTTTACAGAAATCTATTTGTTAAACTAAAAGATGAAAACAGTGTTGTTTGTCTCGATTAACAAGAGATTTATATTAATATATCTTTTGACAAACTTAATTTAATTGAAGGGTAAATGGAAACTGAGGCTGCTCATTTAATACTAAGCTGGCATCATGTGGACTATATTGGCTAATTTCCAGTATTTCCAGCAGAGTCACCTTTTTCTACTTTTCTTTAAGCAATACTTTATAATCTATATCATAGCGGTTATTTTCTGATACGAGATGATTTGCACTGTCTTTTTTAAGCTCCAACTTCTTACGCGACCCGATAATATAAATGCCACAATTGTATCTGAGTGGCCTATATATAATTTTTCACATTTAATGTGATTTAGTAAACTCCAATTTGAGCAAAGTGCTGTAGTTTATGATTGCTGTTGAATAAATATTACGAAATGTTGGTGTTGCAAAATGCGGGTCTGTAGATCCGCACCACTTTTTGTTGTAACTACTGATTCATGCATATATATTGGTGGTGAAATTTTAGATATTTTCATTTTGTGATATATTATCTAACACGAATGATCATTAGTTGAAGTGATGTGTTTAATGGTTTTAGTTCTTTTTGCATGGCAGACTCAGGTCATGGTACAAAAACAAGGCGATACGCTGTAGAATAGAAGGCTGCATGCTTGCGGCTGAGTGGGTGATGAGAACTGGCTAAGATTACTGTACCTGCGGCTATGGTCTTCCTGAAAACGCTAGATACATCCATGAGGGTGGTAGCATCTACATTAATGTCCAAGAAATTTATAGTCGAGACACATCTCCATTCCCTATTTAATGTTATTGTATTGCATTTTTAAATTGTCTACTAATTTACGTAACTGCCCAGTCCAAGCAGTCATAAACACAGCACACCATCTACATATCTAAACCAGTTTTGATGTCGGTAGCTATTTATGTAGAAAATTTTGGTTAAAGTTGACCTTGAACATTTGAGACCACAGCGCTAAGCGGATATATTTTGTGTGTCCGCGTCATTGTCAGTCACCTAAATGACCTAGGAAGCCAAAAAAGGGTTAGTTACCGAGTAAATAAACAAATATTATACGCCGAAAATTTAAAAAATTTTCTTTTTGTAATATTTCACCATGTTCTGTCAAGCAGCGACGAAGATGTCAATTAATTACACTCTAAGATACGGATTATACGATGGTTAACTGTAATTGTAGTTTGCGCAAGATTCGTTTACGAGTGTTTTTTTAATATATTTAAAAAATGTTCATGAGCAGATTTCGATCGCGGTACATCACTCCGTGCCAGACAACAGAACAAACTGTCGCCGGCCGCGGTGGCCGAGGGGACTGAGGCGCTCCAGTCACGGTTAGAATCCCCCCTCGGGCATGGATATTTGTGCCGTCCTTAGTTGTAAGTAGTTAGTTTACCTAGGTTGCAGTAGTTTGTAAGCTACGGACTGAGGACCACGCAGTTTGGTCCCATAGATTTACAAACATTTGAACAACAACTAAAATGGCGGCGGAAGCAGCAACCGCAGAAGGAAGTGGCGCGCTTCCCCGCCTGTACGCAGGTGTCCTGGTGGAGAAGCGGTAGCGGCGCGGGGCGAGTTCTCGTACGCCACAACGCACTTTCCCCTTGAACCTCAGTGTAGGTGCTGCTTTGAACATCGCTTCTAGTCTGACAGATAGCAGGTTTTATGTAGAATGGTTTCATACGAGGTATAAACACAAAGTTCCGTTTCGTAATATGAATCAAACGTGTACAGATACAGAAAATATTTATTGTACGAAAGTCTACAACTGTTAAACTAATTTTCTATATAACTTCCGAAATTTTGTAGCCACTCGTCATAGCGTGGTGCAAGTTTTTGCAAGCCTTCTTCATAGATGGTTGCCGCCTGTGTAATTCAACCGTATGGTAACATGTTCTTCACCACCAAGGACGGATTTTAGGTGTAAGAAGAGGGAAAGTCGCTGGGATTGTAACCACAGACGGTCGTCCACTTCGTTCTTCATCGTACAACTGATCACGTCCTTCATTGAACAGTCTGACCCATCATCTAACTACTGAATCACTCATAGCATTTTGTCCATAAACGTCACAGATTTGCCAAAGAATTTCCTTTGGTTTATCTTTCTTTGCATTTAGAAAACGAATCACAGATCTGATTTCACACGCGGCTGACATTAAAAAGAAGCATTACAAATCACACGTCGGCAGCAGCGATCTGAAATGTCTTCTCCTCGAGTCAGAGTAACTGCCGCGCATGCTTGGAACTGCGATCGTAGCGCTGCCGCGGATAGAAATAGAAACATAATGGACGATATTAATATTTTGCGATCTGTGTCGTCTAATAAATGACTTGCTATGCCTATTTTGTAAATCAATCCGCAGAAATGGAGTGAGAAAGAGGATTGAAATTTCAAGCATTGCTAGTTTATGTAGGCACTCTCTTGGTGTGCGGGAAGAACGTGGGCAGCAAGTAATTTTGTCGAATAACGAGTGCGGTAACTTAAATGATAAACGCTGAGTATGATTAATAACTCACAATAAATCTACGCTGAACTGGAATCTTCTAATATGTTTATTCCGACAGAGTATATAGATTTGCTTGCTATGGCACCCAATCAATAACAGCGGCCCTCAGAACTTTCCTTTCGTCGTAAACCGCGCGTCCTTTTCAGAAATCGGTCAAGCCACCGACACCAATACGTCTTCGCGCTCTGGCGCCACCATGCATAAAAGCGTTCCATTTCTCAAATTCAGCGTAATATATGTTATTTCTTTCAGTTGACAACTTAGCGTTCCATGGTCAAAATTTCTTGATTCATCATTAAAAATTTGCTATTATCGATAGATCGACAAATTGACTAGTCGGCCGCGGTGGCCGAGGGGACTGAGGCGCTCCAGTCACGGTCTGCACGGCCACTACGGTCGGGGGTTCGAATCCCCCCTCGGGCATGGATATTTGTGCCGTCCTTAGTTGTAAGTAGTTCATAAGTAGTTTGTAAGTTTAGGGACTGATGACCCCGTAGTTAAGTCCCATAAGATTTACAAACATTTGAACATTTGAATTTGACTAGTAGCTACAGGGGACACCTTTCACCTCGAACGCTCGGGAGTACAGGAAACCATACTCTGATTAACAAGCAATTATATATATATAAACCAGTGGTGTGCGTCATTCCCATGCAAAACTCCACACTTGTCTGCTAGGGCCACTAGATGGTGACGTAGTGCAGCCTATTGTTGTGTGATTCTTCGGCGGGTCATACAATAGATCGTACCATTCCATATGCAAGTTTTCCAAACAAAGAAGTTACGCGGAAGATCTTGCCACCGAAAACAATAAAATATTGCCAAACCCTGGATGTTTATTTCTTTCGGCAATATAAAGTCTTTGTCAGAAGGATTACTGATTTTTTAAGACTACAAGGTGACAAACCATAAGTGAAGGTGCATGAGCGTCATTTCATCTGTGATTTACAATCAGTTTTCTGCACCTACGTATATGCCTATGTTGTAATATGCTTGGCGAAACCCAGTGTATGGCATTAACATATTAACATCACCATTTGAAAATGTAATTACTGTGTCTTTTGATATTGAACTGCATAAATACGAAAGTGATCTGGAATGTGGTAACATGGCTTTAGTGAGGTCTGCACATCTTTCTCTCCCTTTTTAACAACTTCATCGAAATCCTGAATCTGCACTTTGAAGACTGATACAAGCACTTACAGATGTGAGGTTATGGAGTAAACGTGTGGTTTGCGCTATTATAAGTACTTTATGTAGTTAGTTTTTGGCGCTGCTGATTCAATATCTAATGATACACTGACTTCATTAAATTACCTGTAATTTCCTACCCATGGTACTGGTATCTTGTAACTTTGTTTCTCTCTGTTAAAATGTTACTTGAAGTACAATGCAATGTTTCGCGTGGAAATGAAGCATGCCATTATCCTGTTCATGATCGCCTTTTATCCCAAGCATGGTTTTGTGCTGTTCCGTGCATTCGAGGTGAAAGGAGTCCCTTGTTACCTCCATACCACCGATAGTAAAATAAAAGTAGGACGAAAATACATGTAGCGAACTTTCGGAATCAATCCTCCTTCAGGCAAGAGAGAGGAAGGAGAAGAAACAGAGTAGAAAGGAAGGCGCATTATTTTTCTCGGAATCTAGGCCATGAGGTGAAAGGCATTATCCGTGTTTTAGTGTAGAGGGCTCAATGGTTGGAAATGTTATTATAAGTTTGTTACATGGTAATAGATTGGTTTGGAGTTAGGTGTTGATTGACAGTTTTTTTTAACTATGGGATTTAACTACGGGGTCATCAGTGCCTAAACTTACAAACTACTTAATACTAAGTACCACTACCGTCTCTACCATAGGGGCACAAGGGGCACAGGCCCAGGACCCCCAGCCTGATGGGGGCCACGAGAAACTCCTTCCTTTCTCCTCGGCAATGACTTTTTATTCATTATAAAGACCCAGTATTGTCTCGAAATGTGTCATATATGGTGTGGCGAGTGACTTGGTTTGCTGTCTGCATGCAAAATCGCAGTTATTATTGCGGGCCTTAGCTACAGAACACACAACGACACTGTTGTAGTAGACGTTGTGGCAGTCTGTTCCAGATATAACTTGGCGGAATATTGTATCCAATTAGCGGCCTTCACACGACGTCACACGGTGCTGCTGTTGATTGGCCAAGCAGCAGGTAGGCGCCTACGTCACGAGACAGCAACAGCAGGGGCGGCATTAAAGTTGTCCACAACAATGCAGCAGCTGCACCATTCTCAGCAGCAGCGTGTGGCGCCGCACTGTGGGAATGCATGAGCGCCGCAGAGTGTAATGGGGGAAGTCCACCAATCACACAGTGCTGTACACTAGAGACGGGCAAACCCGTTCATTTTTGGAATCTAGTTCACTGATGATCGTTTTTTTTTTTTTTTTTTTTTTTTTTTTTTTTTTTTTTTTTTTTTTTTTTTTTTTTTTTGGAACCGTTCCTTTTTCATCAAGTTGTCAGTGTATATTCTTTTCTTGACAGACTGAATTGCAAACAAGTAGCATTGGCTCTGTACTTACCATTTCCGTTTTACACATTTTACAAAAGTTAATTCCTTACAGTCAATGGAACATCTACATCTACATCTACAACCATACTCCGCAAGCCACCCGACGGTGTGTGGCGTTGTGTACCTTGAGTACCACTATCAATTTTCCCTCCTATTCCAGTCACGTATTGTTCGCGAAAAGGATTGTCGGTATGCCTCTGTGTGGGCTCTAATCTCTCTGATTTTATCCTCACGGTCTCTTCGTGAGATATACGTAAGAGGGAGCAATATACTGCTAGACTCCTCGGTAAAGGTATGTTCTCGAAACTTCGACAAAAACCCGTACCGAGCGACAGAACGTTCTCCTGCAGAGTCTTCCAATGGAGTTTAGCGATCATCTCCGTAACGCTTTCACGATTACCAAATGATCCTGTAACGAAGCGCGCTGCTCTCCGTTGGATCTTCTCTACCTCCTCTATCAATCCCACCTGGTACGGATCCCATACCGGTGAGCAGTATTCAAGCTGTGGGCGAACAAGTGTACTGTAACCTACTTCCTTTGTTTTCGGACTACATTTCCTTACTATTCTTCCAATGAATCTAAGTCTGGCATCTGCTTTACCGACGATTGATTTTATATGGTCGTTCCATTTTAAATCCCTCCTAATGACTGCTCCCAGATACTTCATGGAATTAAATGCTTCCACCGGTATAAATCGCTGTTTCTTCCGTAACAATGAGCACGCTGCTTCACCGTGGTCAAAAAGAAAAAAAATCGATAGCTCGATACTGAGTTGGAACTGTAACGTTCGACCGAAAAGGTAACGGTCGCGCGGCCACCCAGGAGCTGGACCGGGAACGGCAACGCGACCGGGACCGCCCAAGTGAACATTCTTTGTAACCAGTTCCTTGGTCCTTTCGTTCACTCTTGTTCGTTTGGACTCGTTCGTTCGCGACCGAACCATCTCCACAGCGTACAGAGCATTGGCATCTGATGGTATAGCGAGTTATTGGAGCTAGGAATGTTTTTGTAACGGGTGAACTTAAATTTTAGAGTACAGTAGTTTCCAATATTCCAACACGCGAAAATGGACAGTTCATAAAAAAATGAAATATGATGTCATTCTATGAAACGTAATTGAGGAAGTGAAATCTTAGTGAGCAACACAAAGGGTCTCATAATCTCATACTATACCGTAACTACTATTCTTGCTAATGAAATACACATAAGATCCAATGCTTTGAAAAACGGGCCAAACGGTGAGAAAGGAAGGATTTCAGATGTGGTATAATTCCTACGGACTTGCTTTTGACAAAAGCATGCAGCTAACAAACCTATTTCAAGCATAGTACTGAAAGTTTCATTTGAGCATTAATCTCACTTATACGTTT
Organism: Locusta migratoria; assembly: GCA_026315105.1. Lineage (NCBI taxonomy): Eukaryota > Metazoa > Arthropoda > Insecta > Orthoptera > Acrididae > Locusta > Locusta migratoria. Next base: position 40,555,831 of record CM048749.1, read on the forward strand.
ATTTTAGCATTCCTCCTACAAAAACGTTTAAACGAGGTTTCACTGCATATCATTGTGATTTCCTGGGCTGGTGACATTGAAAATTATGAGCATTTAGCAAATATGACATTACATCTTTCCCCCTATGTATTATTGCTGGTTTTTCACACTAAACGTCAACAAGAACAACAACAACAATGGAGTCTCTCGGCAAGTTTTGTGTCAGTTTATGTTCTGGGCACCTTATATCTATATATTTGTTACTTCGATGTGTAACAGTTATATGAGTGTACCTCAATCAGGTAGTAAAAAAAATTTTAAAAAGTGACTTGAAAATCTGCAGCATTCGTATGTGCATGGTAATCTTCGCTTATAGCTCCGAATTAGAGAATTAATAATTTATTAAACACAAGAAATACTACATTTAATGAAATATAGTAATTTGGTACAGAAACATTTCCATCATTTCTATTAATGCATTTACAAAATACTTGTGGCCATTGGAAGTAAATTAGGGTTTGTTACCTGCGCATGCTCTAATTAGACGTTGTATTACACTAACAGAGTGTAGTATTTAAACTGCCTAAATATTTGTCATTGACATATACGATATACCTACCCTGTTCACAGTATATTTTTTCTTTCCTTAGCCAATGCATTTACCACATACATGTAAAAGTTTCACAAAGTTGTGAATCGTGTTATTGACGTGTGGAGCGTGCTTATCTGCTCCAATTAAGTGTAATTAACGAGACTTGTATGCTGGCCATAAATGGGGACAACTGGGCATTTGTGAATAATTAAAAGTGCAAAAGAACTGCAGCTCCGTGTGTTGCCTTCGTCCTTTGTAGTGAACTGGTTTTCGCCCCATGAGGTTTCAGTCAGAGCAACGATCTTCAACATCTTGAACCATCGATTTACGACCAGAAATTAAACGCAGCCAAGTACTATTCACTAAGCGTCGATTCCTCGACAGATCTCTCCCATGTTGACCAGCCTGTTGAGAGATTTCAGCAACTTTTGCCTATGGAGGAGAGAAGCATAGGACTTAAAGTGTAATTTATGAAGTTTTTAGATAGCTTTGACATTTCAAGAAAAGACTGCCGCGAACTATGATAATGCAGCAAATATGGCTGGAAAGTATTCAGATATTCAGGCAAGAATAAAAGAAAAAAATGAATTTGCCATTTTTGTACCATGTGCCACACATTCAATAAATTTAGTAGGTGATCAGGCGGCTTGCCGTGTTACCACTCATGGATACTTGATGTAATTCTATTTAATCCACTGAAATTACGCATCAGACCGATAATAAAATTTTAGTAAAGTCTTCTTTGCTGTGCATGAGACCTGCTACTCAGTTCCCATATTCTGTGTTGCTCCTGGATATGTAATGCTGCTTCCGTATGAAAATGGGTGTTGAGTATTAAAGTTAAGGTTGGGGGTCGCAAATGAAATTTTACCAGGTAGTGAAATATTTTTAAATGAGATTACTAAGCAATGTTGACAAGGAAGGGACAATTTAAACAAAATTATTGGATTCCGCCATTAAATGGTAGCGGTCGTAATTTCGGTGGTAAATACAACACCAGAAAGCAACATTACAGAAGAAGTCGGCGGAATCTAAATTTTACCTTATTGAGAGCTAGTACAAACATTTCAGTCATGTTCTGTAGTGATTCTAGCTGAGATGACTGGAATATTACTTCGATAAATTGATGCTGGGATTGTGCGTTTCGGTTACTATTGTTCCATGACCGTGTTGAAAATTAATCATGATAGTCGCCAAAAATTGCAAAATTATCGGACTTCATAAACATTACGAAGATTTTTCTGCAGGAATTAAACTGTAATAAACCATTCTTAGACACGAAATAAATAAAAGTTACACAAAATCGCAACAATACCCGAGCATCACTTTATGAAGTACTGGATCTGCTGAAAATAAATAACTTTAAAATTAGTGAGAATGGGGAAGGGATTGTAAGTAAGTAAGATATTTCAAATTAACTGTGGGGGTTTATTGAAATTAATAAAAAAACTAAGCTCACACTTACATGAATTGGGACACGTCCAAGCACATGAAGCAGAAGAAAGTAAGTGACGAACAGTTCCGCTCTCTCCCTTCAGCTTGTTGCAAAAAAGCTGAACGTGACAAATGTCATATGTTTATCGATACGCTGTCAGAGAGAGGGCAGAAGTCAGCGACAAGCATCGCACAAGTTATAAAAAAAATCATTATTGTATTACTACGTTTGCCCCCTCTGGCTTTGAGTGGGCAAATGAAGATTTCCTACTCAAAGGACAACAGGCGTTCTCATTGAACTCATATATTTTACAGCATTTGCTCTAAAATCCATTACATGATATCACCACAAGTTATTAAAAAGTTTATATTTAAAAGTATTACATAGAACGTGACAATGAATAAATTCACTAGCAACAATTCACTACAAACAGTCTTTCTTTTATTTCCCTTAATCTAAGAATACACAGTCTATGGTATAGTTGACACATTCACCGTTCTTTGACGTCTGGATTAGGCCGCTATTTGGACCTCCTAGAACAGGTAGCACAACGCCAACTATCCACTTACTCGAGCAACCAGTCACCTGGAAATACCACAATAACTCGCAGCAGAAAGGTTCGCTCCTCTTTAACCTAACATTATTGTAACGATATCTTCTCATCAGTATCACTTGCGCGTTAGCTTTGGTAGAGTAATTTTGTTACACTACAGGCTGCATGTGTTTCTGAAGCAGTAGCATACTTCCACTTTGTCCACAAAATGTTCAACTTTTTTCCTGCTTTGAACAATCGATGGAAAGTTTTGAAAGAGTTTTAGGTGCAAATATTCTGAAGTCCCTCTCTGAAACCAGATGGTCTGCTCGTACTGACGCTCTTAAGGCTTTGCATAATGCCTACAATGATATTTTTGAAGCTTTAAAGTCAATTAATAGCAACACTGATCAGATAGTGGAAACAAGAAATGAAGTTCAAAGGCTTTGCAAGAAACAACTCGAGAACATTCTTCTAACGGAGATATGGGATAACCTTTTGAGAAGTATCAACAACGCAGATTTAACTTTACAAAGTAGTACCGTCACAACAGACGTTTTACATCTATTTCCGATTTCATCAGTTCTGCACGCAGTAGATTCTATCGGTACGAATCTTCAGCTAAAGAGAAAAATCCAGGGCTGACTGTAAGAGTAATTCCCAAAGGACGAGAATTTGCAGCAAGCATGTAACTTTTTCCGAAGATTCGTTAGAGACTGTCCAGCTGAGTGACAAAGGAAATTTTCGTGTAGAACTTTTTCTGCCTATAATCGACACATTGGATTCTAGTTTGAAGAGACGTTCAGCATACGAGAAAGCAAACATTTTAGTTTCCTTTCTCAGTTGAGACAAATTGATTCTGAACAGTTGAGAAACAGGTGCGAAGAATTTGCAGAAGTTAATGCTGATGAGCTCATATCAGAATGTTTTCATTCAAAACAATATTGAAAAACATTCAAAATTAATCTCCAGACCTAAATATATCATCCTTACATTCTTTAATAAAAGGAGATAAAATAGAAGAAACCTTTCTGAATGTAGAAGTTGCTACCTGGATATTTCTTTGTCTAATGGTAACCATTTGCATTGGAGAGCATTCATTTTCCCAGTTAAAAAGAATGAAAAATGAATTATGAACGACTATGCTACAGGGATGACTTAATAATTTGTCAGTCATGTGCATAGAAACTGTCGTTCTTCAACAGTTGAACTTCGAAGACATAATAGAAGATTTTGCATTTCAGAAATCCCGATAGAAACCTTGAACAGCAAAGTAAGTTCAATTCGCAAAACAGTAATCAGTAGTATTTTATTTGTGTATTTCTAATCGTAATAACCAATAAATTCATTAACAAATGTACATCATTCTGATGAGTTCATTCAAAGGAAAATTCTGTTTTGTTGTAGAGACCCCTAAGCTGTGTGCCAGTCATCTGCATAGAAAGAGACATACACCAAAAACTGTAATTTTTTATTCTGGCGATCATTAAGGAAATCATTAATTTTAAAGAAAGAATAATTTCTGGAAGTAATCATTATTATGTGGTTTGTAACATATTAACCAATTAAGTCTCTAAATAAATATACGCCATTGTGATACATTCATTTAGTTTTTTTTAAGGGCCCCAAAACACTGAGTGCTCAGGACCCCCTCCATGGCTTAAGACGGCCCTGCTAAGGACGGCACAAATATCCATGCCCGAGAAGGGGATTCGAACCCCCGACCATAGTGGCCGTGCAGACCGTGACTAGAGCACCTCAGTCCCCTCGGCCACCGCGGCTGGCTAATTGTTATTGTGCCAGACTACAAATCCAAAAGTCGCGAGTTCGATCCCCACCAGGTCTTGGATTTTAATGTCACTTTCCGCTACTTTCACTTCTCGCAGTGTTGCTGATGTCAAAAATACCGAATAGCACGTTAAACTGCAGGTCCCCTTATAACTGGTTGGGTAAGTCAGTTTTAAGGTCGGAGGAAGGCAACGGCATACCACCTCGTACGAGGACCATGCCTAGTTGTTGTTGGTTTTTGGAAAGGACTAAACAGCAACGGTTATCAGTCCCTCCATGCCTAGTAAAGCACTGTGGTGATGAAACCAATCTTCGGATTGTTGACTGCTTTACCTTATATGTTGATATATGGTATTATCGTCGATATCTCTAGAAATAATAGTCTGTAACAAAGGTCATAGTGTCGAATCCTTATCTAAAACATTTGTTTAAACCTTTCATTTACAGCGTGTTGAAACTGAGCATAGGTTGAAATGATTTAACCCATGCTTTATGCCTTCCCTGGAAACGGAAAAACAGAAAAACCGAACTGTGAACGATTAGAACAATTCGAAGCGGCACACTGTGCAGAAAGCGTACCTGTCCTGCCCTGTCTTGTTGTCTCACGTCGATGCGAAGAATCTAAAACGGCGGATGTGCATGTCCACGGCTGGGGAACAACCGCGGCCAGCGCGATGTAAGGGACTTACACGTGGCGTCTGTTGTTTGGCGCCTGATGTGTAGGGTGTCGCAGTGTGAGCCTTTATGCCAGCAGAAAGGAGTCGCACAGCCTTTAGAGCGTCCACTGCCCGCGAGCTCTAGGCGCCATGTCAGAGACTGCGTGGCCGTTCCCGCCAGAGGTTCGAGTCCTCCCGAGAACGCGAGAGAATGTGTGTTGTCCTTAGTTGGTTTCAGTTAGTTCAGTAGTTCAGTCTGGAAGTCTAGAGACCGACGACCTATGCATTTTGGTCCCTTAGGTTTTCAAACACTGAGGCAAGTTCGCTTCCGGTTGTTGCAGTTGTCCCCCCAGATCTCGCGGATTAGAACTGGACAGAGGGAAGTTCTTGCTGACCACGGTAGCGCTTCAACAAGCTTTAGACAGCCCGAATACTCGAGTGTTGCGCCATCGGGGGTAGGTTGCGCATGCGCAGAGTGTTGGTGGCGTGTCGATATGTCGTCAATGTGTGCCCAAGGGCGACTAGAGGAGACCTCAACGCGTCTCCCGTGGATACCCACACAAAAATGCGGCGAGTTACACCTTTAAGTCTCTCCAAACTGAGAAGCCAAAAAAATACCTTACGGAGAAGCGGGACTCACCATTAAACGTGAAGCGACGCAATTCATCACCGGTCCATGCCTCTGAGGCTGTTCACAGCTCCCAACCCTGGCGTGTTGTCAATAGTGACCGAGCTATGAGGTGGTAGCCATCCAGGTACTGTGAGGGTACTCAGAGCATGTGGTAGTGTCTCCAGTACCAGCAACCCCTATAGAAGAAAGCCTGCGCACGACGTCACAACATGGCGACGGTGAGAGGCTTAGAGTCCTTTGAAAGATTGTAAACATTAGCAGTGCACGCTGTTTATAGCGCATTTTTTCGTTCAGGTGTGTATGTATTACGTAAATTGGTGTTGTGTACAGTGTGATCGCTACGCTGGACTATTTGTGTGTGAGAGAACAACGTGTCATCTCTTTTTTACTGATAAAATGCCGTTTCGCTGTTCTGTGCCGAAATGTAGAGGAAATTACGACGGTGCCCCAAAAGTTAGCGTCTTTAAACGTCCTACGACGGTGCCCCAAAAGTTAGCGTCTTTAAACGTCCGGAGAAGAATAAGCTAATGATGGTGGTTACGTAAATAAAATGAATCGCAATATCCAACGGTAAACAGTCATGACTTGAAACTCTTTTATAAGGTTGAACAAAAACGAAATCTTACTCATTAACTTGAAGAAGGAGCCAAGTTATCCTGGGAATTCTTGATATCCATTTCTTCTTCTCCGGACGTTTAAAGACTACCTTTTTGGCCACAGAACAGCGAAACGGCATTTTGTCAGTAAAAAAGAGATCACACGTTGTTCTCTCACACACAAATAGTCCAGCGTAACGATCACACTGTACACAACACCAATTTACGTAATACATACACTCCTGAACGAAAAAATGCGCTATAAACAGCGTGCACTGCTAATGTTTACAATCTTTCAGAGGACTCTAAGCCTCTCACCGCCGCCATGTTGTGACGTCGTGCGCAGGCTTTCTTCTATAGGGGGTGCTGCCAGTACACGTTCTCGTTGCATATCTTATGACGTTTCGTTTTTCTGTCATAGGAAGCAGACGTTAATATCTTTAACAGACAAGTAGCTGTGTTACGCAAAAGCTTACGGATGTACTTATAGGATCAAAAGTAACGTAATTTCGCGAAATCACGCTAATGTGGCACTCATAGTTCGGAACCTTTTCAAAGTAAAAGCTTCAAATAAATTACAAAATGAAGGCACTATCGTATATAGGAGGTAAATGATGGGGATCAGCTGCTAGTTCCAACTTCGTATAATAATTATATGATTACGACTTGAATGTAAGTAGACAACGACCAAAGTGATGCAAATGGTATGTGGTATACAGGGTGGATAAGGTTAAATTGTATAATAGTATAATAAAGCAACTGTGGGAAGACAGGACAAAAAAGGAAATAACAATGTTCTAGTCTTGTGTAGCTCGCGAACGAACTAGTTCGGAAGAGCGCTTCCACAGGCAAACTACGCGAAGTAGTTCGCAGATCCCCTCATAGTTCGTCCGCTCTTTTTCTGAAGACTGACGGGTAAAAGCGAGAGGAAGCGAGAACGGGCAGACTCGCGTGATTCCCTTCTGCCAGTTGCCGTCATTTCGAGCTGAGATGCAGCTCAGCTGTATTTTTAGTCGCGGTAGAAAAAGCCAAAATGAGCGGACGAACTAAAAAGAGCGACCTACTTCGCGGCCGAGCTGCAAACTAAAAGGAGAGCTACCGGCCGCGATCTAAAATATGCGCGATAGGTCACAAACTAAAATAAGCGCGACAGTTCGCGAACTAAAAGATGCGCGATAGGTCGCGAACTAAAAGATGCGCGATAGGTCGCGACCTAAAAGATGCGCGATAGGTCGCGAGCTAAAAGATGTGCGATAGGTCGCGAACTAAAATATGCGTGATAGGTCGCGAACTAAAAGATGCGCGATAGGTCGCGAACAGAATTAAAAATTACGTGTTTGCCTTCTGCCGATGAGAGCCATTTTGAGGTTAGCGTCTGCCTGCTATATTACATAGTTCAGTGCTACAAAATTTCTGCTTTGAAGTATTCTGCACTCTGCAATATCTGAGTAATAAATTCCATAATGCCAAGATATAGAGATAATTCTAAACTTAAACGCGAGAAATTATCCACAAACGGTTTCTTTTGGTTTGCGTGATATCGTTAGCGGCTCGAGCAGCAAGCGCATGAAGCAGATAGGTGGGGGAACTTCTCCCTGTACCTGCATGCGCAGACCACGCCGCTCAGCCGTCACTGGGAGCGAGCGAACTAAAAGAACGAACTAGTTCGCGGTAGAACCGTGAACTAAAGTGAGCGCTCCCGATCGCGAACTATTATGCGCGTCTACAACGTTCTTAGTCTTTTTGTTATTTTTTTACTTCATATTTAATAAATTTATTCATTGTTAAGCCGAAATGGTATCCACTGACAAAAGTAAACATTAAGTAATTTTTGTGCGTGTAGGTCTTTAATGACACGCAGGCGGAGACGCCGCTCTAATGAGAGCAGCAGTTGCCTGTTCTGTCCCGTCCTGCCCGCCGCCCCTCAGCTTCCTCATTAAGCGCTCTCTGTCTCTGTTTCCACGTGCGCGGCTACAATAGAGGCCGCCGCGTCCTGCCCGCGCCGACATCACTGGCGCCAGGACAACTGGCGCGGGACTTACGTGACTCGCCGCCCACTGGCCAGCACTCCCAGGAGTGTCACTGCTTCTGTGGCGAAACCGCCGCCTCCGCTATCCTCCTTTCCGAGCTTCACACGCAATGCACTGAACCCTGCAACGTAGCCTCGCCACAGCAGGGTATACACCTGGCATTGCAGCACACGAAATTTTAGTACATGATTTTTCTGCCGAAGCGACACAATTCCGAAATACACTTATACTAGCTTAAACCCGCGGCTCCGCTCGCGTGTTAGTTGATTATTATAGTAATGCGGGCAACGTCAAAAATCGATTTTTTTTAAAGAGATGTATTAAATTTCTTTTTACTGCTTTATTTATTTATTCTTATATTTCCTTATTCGTCGCTTATCCTTACAGATAAATAGCTGATGACTTTGTAGCACGCATAAACCAAACATATGTCTGTGGCATCACGTTTCGCTGTATTTAACCTCCTTGCTATGGAGACGCAAACGTCCGAATTTTTTTATAATTTGACGATTTCAACCACCATACCTCCCACCCTGTTATAGCTATCGGTGTGGAACTGCTATGGTGTACAACGGGAGACTTCGGGCAACAATTACACAGATCATTCGTTTGCGTTGTGTAGTTTTCGCTGCATAGCGCAATATTAACATACACACACACACGTAGAGTTTTATATACACCGATAACTTTGCTTCCAAATATACTCCATCCTTTTATCATTATCAACCCTCAAGCAACAATGCAACCAATAAAACAATTTTCAAAGAGTATATACAATGTTCAAATTACTATATATCTATCAGATTGCTATAAAAGCGTGCCTAAAACCTTCCTCACGTATAAATTAGTAACTGTACAAATATTTAAGTCTCTGCGTCTTGTCGTTCGGACGTTATAAGTGTACACCGAACAGACATTCGCATTAATATATATATATATATATATATATATATAGATAAATAGCTACCCGATCGCCATAAAACCATGCCTAAAGCCTTCCCCGGGTAGACATTAGTAACTGTATAAAATTTTAGCTCTTTATGTCTTGTGGTTCAGGCGTGATAAACGTACACCGAACAGACATTCACATTTATAGATATAGATATTTTTGACGACTTTACAGCGTTCATCTAATGAAATAAATCGCAATTTGCGATCATTTATGGCTTCGCTGTACTAGGTTTAATGGAATACAAAAGTGTGGCGAATGCAGGGAACAGTCCTCTGCAGTCGGGCTGGTCACTGTGTTCTCGGTGGCGGAATGGTCAACGCGTCTGCCTAGTAAGCAGGAGATCCTAGGTATGAATCCCGGCCGGGCACAAATTTTCATTCGTCGCACTTGACGTCAAGTGCTATTCATAGATGCATTGCCCTCACCTGGACAATCGCCGGCGACGATTTTGGAATCAGCCAGAACGTCTTACACAGACCGTCCGGCGAATGGGGCGAACTGGTGGTTCGCTAATATTTGGGGCCATCGTACGCCACTGGCAGTCGTAGAACGCAATCGAACGACTGTCTCCCAACGGCCGTGGATACACCGGTTCCTGTTAGATCACTGACGTTAACCACTGCCGGGCTTGGCTACCACTTGTCGTCGGCAATCGTGGTGCACTCAGCCCTTGTGAGGCCAACTGAGCAGTTACTTGACTGATAAGTAGCGGCTGCGGTCACGAAAAGTAACGTAACGGAGGAAGTGTGGGGCGCTGACCACGCCCCCCTCCATACCGCAACCGATGACGCCTTCGGGCAGAGGATGACACGGCGGCCGGTCAGTACCCAGTGGGCCCGCTGAGGCCTGACGGACGGAGTTTAAACGACTGTGCCATCTAGAACATAAATTTTGAGTGTGTGTATTATTATCCTACTACTTGTCAATTTCTATTTTCATGAGCAACAAAGAGAAGTAAAATGTTTTTGTATGTCTGTTTTCAGTTTGGCCCACTTAAGGTTACGATAGTAACAGTAAAAGTTGGCCTTTGCGATCGCCTTTTGACAGTTCGAAATTTAAATGAAAATAACGCTTTAACCGTTCATCTGACACGGAAACTGAATACATGAATTTGTAGAGAAGAAATGTGTCTACAACTTTGCTCTTTTTTATATATATATATATAAAAGAACAAAGTTGTAGACACATTTCTCCTCTACAAATTCATGTATTCAGTTTCCGTGTCAGATGAACGGTTAAAGCGTTATTTTCATTTAAATTTCGAACTGTCAAAAGGCGATCGCAAAGGCCAACTTTTACTGTTACTATCGTAACCTTATATATATATATATATATATATATATATATATATATATATATATATATATATATATATATATATATATATAACTTTGAGTGAGTACATGGATGTCATTTCTACATTTTCCAACACACCAGCACATGGCGGGCTTTTATTTATAGACTTTGAGAAAGCCTTTGATAGGGTTAATCACGAATACCTTTTTAAAAGATTGACGTACTTGGGATTAGCTGAAAGTACTGTGGCCGTTTAATAATAATAATAAAATAAAAAAAAAGCTTTTAAAAGGGATAAATACGAAGATATACATCAATGGAAAATACACCAAGGACATTATAATTGAAAACGGAGTTCCTCATTCCTCAGAGAAGCCCTTTATCTATGATGTTCTTTGTTATAGCTTTGGAACCCTTTTTACGTAGATTAAATGACGCATTTGAGGGAATATCCACTTCAAGAAGGAAAATAGTCACCAACGGTATGCGGATGATATTGGAGTGATTATAAGAAGTGACGAAGACGTTATCAGAACAACAGAATATTTCCATTTTTATTGCTACGCAAGAGGGGCAAAAATTAAAAGAGACAAAGAGTGCGTTCCTGAACTTGAATGGTCTAACAACTGTACGGATTCCTTGGGCGAAATGTGACGAATCTCACACTGCCCTAGGTATAGCACTATATAGTTGTCCTCTCCGCACTTCAGCCTCTAACTGGAAAAAGATATTAGATAAGATTAGAGGCACACTCATCTTGAATCACTTAAGGGATCTAAATATAAAACAAAAAAAATTAAAATAATAAATTGCTCTATTCTTTCAAAAGTGACATATGTAGGACAAATTCTACCGGTACGAAAGGAAATAGCAAAATCTATTATGTCAACAGTCTGCCGTTACATCTGGAAAGGAGAGATCATTAGAGTGACAATCGGGACAACAACCTTAAAACAAGAAGACGGAGGATTAGGACTTGCGGACATCCAGAAGAAAACCACTGCTTTGTTCCTCAAGAGATCCCTACAACTCATCGAAAGCCACCTTGATAGCGTAACAGCGAAATTATTCAGTCTCTTTAAACCGGAAAGCTTGTAGCCACCAGTATATATTAGTCACATAAACTACAATTTCGGACACATTAGTCTGTATTATTTAGAGCTGAGTTTCATAGCATGTTTTCTGCAGGATAAAAGCAAGAGAAAGTGCCATTATATGGTCACGAAACTAATCTCAAAGGAAAATCAAAACAAAATGCAAGTAAAATTTCCAAATAAGGATTGGAAAAATATTTGGCGAAATATAAATAATAAATTACTTCCGACAGAGACGCAGGTAGCATGGTATAGAGTCATAAACAACATCGTAAGTACTAATGAGAAACTATCTTCAATAGGTCTTAGTGAAACAAGACCTATTGACCCTCTGTAAATAAATAAATTGACCCAAGTTCATGCCCCAGAAACGGATATTCGTTTCCCCTTTTCACCAAAACTGTGCAACGATATTCCTCTTTAGTGAACGCCGCGATAAGACGGCCGCACCTCCCGACCATGCGCACAACGCTCACCATAACAACAGCTCGCGACTCGCCATTTCCAGCCGTCACCGCAAGCGCCAAGTAAGAAAAACAGCCATTTTCCTGATTTTATAGGTGACTTCCAGGTCATTTCAGCAGCAAACATTCTGTATACAGACTTCCTTCAATGTTAACTAACAGAGCTAAAAAATCAATACATGTTTCGGCATGACAAGTTTGACCATTCCCTTGTAAGACAAATCGAATGGATATTTTATCAAAGGTTTTTCGTATCCATAGTTTTAGTTAAAAACATCACACCTTTTTCAGGCAATACGTAAAAATCAGATACTTGTTATTTGGACTATGGTTATTATTTTATACCACGGATGTTATTTCTCACAAATCACTGATATGCGTCGTAAAGTCATGGAAAGCAATAATTCTCATGGCATGGAGAACATCGTACAAATGCCGCATTTTTACAATTGTATTGCTTTATTCAACGGGACTGCAAACTTCATTTATTATCATTTCTCTCTCATCTATGACTGGAGAAGATTACTGGTGATGAAGAACTGGATAAAAATTTGATCTCTTTCCTAAATAAATAAATAAATAAATAAAATAAAATAATATAAAAATTAAAAAGTACCATTAATACCGTCTTTAACGCAGATTTTTAGCGTCCTCGACAGACCGAAATAAGCGTAGGTATGGAGACCTTTAATGGTGTATGTTTTCCGTGCAGAAACGATATATATTATTGTACGAACCACTGATACTCAGGTCACTTCACCATCAAGTTACAGCACTACCGAGGAAACCACTCGTACTGTCAGAAATTTCTCGTTAACTGTAATTTAAGGTGCTCCTTAAAAATTCAAAGTTGAGCCTCTCGAAAATTTTATAGAATTGAATCGAATAGATTTCACGTAATGTTTCTTAGTTCTAAATTTAAAGTACCATAAAAATAAAAATTAAATATCCATCCAGTATTCATGTAACTCATAGTCTCACTAGTCGCTTGTCTGTGACTGTGCAAAGTATTTTTTTTTCAACCAAAATATGTAGAACTATCTCACACGAATTTCTCTCTCCGTCGTAAGTTTCACATACATGACCATCCAATTTGCAGCACTTTAATGTCTCTACAAATTGAAATACCATGATCAGAAAATTTAACAGCCGGGTTCTGACGGAAAAGAGATTTTACACCTGTAAAGAGTGATTTTGATCCTGCGGTGGCAGTTCTCACCTGGGGAATAGCATATGTACTGATCACGGTTTTAATGTCATTCGCCAATAGACAGCTACAAGAGCGCCAACTGTATATGTGCCTTAATAGGGAATGTCTACAGCCATATGGCTGAGTGTGGTTCAATGAGTAAAGTAAACAGGTGCCATGCCACGGATATGCACTCGAGTTGTAAGGAGTCAAGTTTTCCTCACTGTCATTTCCTGCATATTCCGACCTTATAATCACGTTCTACTCGTCAAGATGAATCGTGTGAACGTAAACTCGATGGGATAGAGAAATTTTTAAGGCTAATAATTACAGTTAAATATCCAAATTACGATATCATGTCACAAGTGCGATAAGATAAAGAGGCTGGAGCTTACTCATTGAACACACACCCGAACAGCTCTCGTTTCTCTAAAGTGAGGCAAGGCGCCCGAGAGGCGGTGGCCGGCGATGCGGCGAGCTACAACGGACTCCCCACTCCACTGCGTCACCCCAGGCAGTCTTTGGGACGTCCCACTTAAAAATCCTCCTTCCACCTTGGGGAAATATGGACGCTATAAACCGTTGTAAGAGCAACACAGTACTGTTCGAAACAAAAGATGATTACTCGGAACTGTTAGCCGGAGGGAAAAATCCAGACGGAAGTCTGAGACAAATTCCAAACTGGCGCTATTAAGTCGGAAAGGAGACCCCTAAACGAGACATTAGCCGACTCACTATTGGCTGGCGAACCATACGGCATTTTAAGATGCACCATCTGATTGGTAGGTGAGTCCCTGGTGGAAAAGAACAAGCGTTACCGGAGGATATACACGAGAATGAGCGAAATTAACAGACTCGCTCTCTCGCCCACGCCGGCTGTGTGCCTCACTGTGCACGCAAGCTAGCAGCGGTTTCTTGTGTGGAGAGGCGATAAACACTCCCGTATAATACTCAACCATACGCCCACGGGTGCGGATCTTGTGGATGCTTGTCCACTGTTGGTCCAGCGGTTCTCTACGAGATTACGAGAGTAACTCGGGCGTCCGATCTTGGATTGTCGTGAGTGCATTCGTGTTCTCTCGGTAATCCATTTTTAGTCTGGAGCAAGGCCCGGAGATAAATTAAATTGGTCCCAATCCCCCGGTTCCATCCAAGGTTTTCGGGAGGTTTTCCTTGGTTGTAAGGCGTATGCCGGAACTGGTAAGCCCCTCCAACTTATTCCCAATTGGGATTCCCCCTGTCTTTATCAGACAGCTTGTCTGATAATTGGCTGAATAGAACCGCGACTCTTTATGGGCCATAGGATCGGATGACTAGAATACCGGGGCGGCTCCACGAAGCCAACACCAACAACAGTAGTACAGGTTTATATGCCAACTAGCTCTGCCGATGATGAGGAAATCGAAGAAATATATGAGGAGCTAAAGGAAATTATTCAGACAATTAAGAGAGAGGAAAATTTAATTGTTATGGGGGACTGGAATTCGGTAGTAGGACAAGGAAGGGAAGGGACGATAATAGGTGAATATGGTCTGGGCAAAAGGAAAGAAAGAGGAAGCCGCCTGGTAGAATTTTGCACAGAACATAATTTAGTTATAACAAACACCTGGTTCAAGAATCACAAAAGAAGGTTGTATACTTGGAAGAGACCAGGAGACACCGGAAGGTATCAGATAGATTTTATAATGGTAAGACATAGATTCCGGAACCAGGTTTTAAACTGTAAAACATACCCAGGGGCAGATATAGACTCTGACCATAACTTGTTGGTTATGAACTGTAGGCTGAAACTAAAGAAATTACAAAAAGGTAGGAAAATAAGGAGATGGGACCTGGATAAATTGAAGGAACCTGAGGTTCTTAAGAATTTCAGAGGGAGCTTTAGGCAACAATTGACAGAAACAGGGGAAAATAAAATAGTAGAAGAGGAATGGGTAAAATTGAGAGATGAAATAGTAAAGGTAGCAGAGGACAAAATAAGTAGGAAGGCAAGACCTAAAAAAAATCCTTGTATATCACAGGAGATACTAAATTTAATCGATGAAAGGAGAAAATGCAGCAAATGAAACAGGCAAAATGGAGTACAGACGACTAAGAAATGAGATTGGCAGGAAGTGCAAAATGGCTAAGCAGGAGTGGCTAGAAAGCAAATGCAAGGATGTAGAAGAATGTGTAAATAGGGGAAAAATAGATACAGCCTACAGGAAAATAAAAGAAACATTTGGAGATAAGAAAAACAGCTCTATGAATATCAAGGACACTGATGGAAAACCAGTTCTCAGCAAAGAAGGGAAAGCTGAAAGGTGGAAAGAGTATATAGAGGGGCTCTACAAAGGAAATGAACTTCGAGACAATATTGTAGGAAGGGAAGAGGATGTAGATGAAGATGAAATAGGAGATACTGTACTGAGAGAAGAATTTGACAAAGCCCTGAAAGACCTAAGCCTAAACAAGGCCCCTGGAGTAGATGATATACCCTCAGAGCTACTGAAGTCTCTGGGAGAACCAGCCATGACAAACCTGTTTCACCTGGTGCGTAAGATGTATGAGACAGGAGAAGTACCCTCAGACTTTAAGAAAAAATGTTATAATCCCCATTCCAAAGAAAGCAGGTGCAGACAGGTGTGAAAACTACAGAACCATCAGTCTAATCAGTCATGGTTGCAAAATATTAACGCGAATTATATACAGAAGGATGGAAAAGCTGGTAGAAGCCGACCTCGGGGAAGATCAGTTTGGGTTCAGGAGAAATGTAGGAACACGGGAGGCAATACTCACTTTACGGCTTATCCTAGAAGATAGATTAAGAAAAGGCAAACCTACATTTCTAGCTTTTGTAGATTTGGAGAAGGCTTTTGACAATGTTGATTGGAGTAAACTCTTTCAAGTTCTGAAGCAAGCAGGAGTAAAATATAGGGAACGTAAGGTTATTTACAACTTGTACAAAAACCAGACAGCGGTTATCAGAATTGAAGGGCATGAAAGGGATGCAGTGGTTGGAAAGGGAGTAAGACAGGGTTGTAGTCTTTCTCCATTGTTATTCAATTTGTACATTGAGCAAGCTATAAAGGAGAGCAAGGAGAAATTTGGAGAAGGAATTAAAGTTCAGGGTGAAGAATTAAAAACATTGCGTTTTGCCGACGACATTGTAATAATCTCAGAGACAGCAAAAGACCTGGAAGAGCAGTTGAAGGGAATGGACAGTGTTCTGAAAGGTACATATAAGATGAACATTAACAACAGCAAAACTAGGGTAATGGAGTGCAGTGTAAGGAAATCAGGTGATGCTGAAGGAATTAGATTGGGAAACGAAGCAATAAAGGAGGTAGATGAGTTTTGTTATTTGGGCAGTAAAATAACAAATGATTGTCGCAGTACAGAGGATATAAAATGCAGAATGGCAATGGGTAGAAAAGCGTTCTTGAAAAAGAGAAATTTGTTAACATCGAATATTGATTTAAGCCTAAGGAAGTCTTTTCTGAAGGCATTTGTATGGAGTGTTGCCTTGTATGGGAGTGAAACATGGACGATAAACAGTGCGGACAAGAAGAGGATTGAGGCTTTTGAAATATGGTGCTACAGAAGAATGCTGAAGATCAGGTGGGTGGATCGCGTAACTAATGAGGAAGTACTGAACTGATACTCACTAGTTACACTTTGTTAATTTTAAGATTTTTTCTTACAGGAGATGTCATCTACGTCTATCTTTGCATAAGTGATAAAGTTTCACAGATTGTAGGTAGACAAGGAGCAACTTTCTGAATTCTCCGTGACATGCAGTTGATGTCTTCATTGCAGGATCTTGGGTACAGTAAAGTCAGCTTTTCCGTTATGCACTACAAATAGGTGGAAGAAAAGTATCAAAACTACAGCAGCATAGATCATGCCAGAGAGTTACCGATTTGCCACACAACTGATCGAGTTATGTAACAATCCTGTTCACAATAACCATGTGAACATTCTCAGACTGGTAGACGAGGTTCTGGGCTCCCACTAGCACAAGCATCTGACAAGATCGTTGTAATGAAACGATAAGCTGCAGTGGAGTGGCTGTGACTTGTGGCGCCCCGTGGAGAGGATGAGGCTGAACTTGGATGCTGGCTTGTCACACGAAGAGGGAACAGGAGACAGTAATTACTGCTGTGGGCGCAGCATAAGCAGTCAGCAAGCACAGTTCCACACAATCCGTCCAGAACAGCCTGTGGCCGCCACCTGTCAAGTGCCAACATCCTTCTGCAGCAGCAACATGCTGCATAGATGAAGTAAGATCCGACCATCTTATGAGAATCAGAATGTGCGACTAACCAGCGTATTAGTGGAACACTTCTCAATAGTGAAATATGTTAAGTCACAAACTGTGTTAAAGACTTTATTCAGCACAGTTATTTTCCAGACAAGTTCCTTCCTAATGGGTTGTCTTACCGAGACTAACTCGAAATAAGAAAGAACTAGTAATTGATTTTTCTTAATTTTGCCAATTCAATAATAACGAATTAGCGCAAGACAGTATTGCTAAAGTTGCGTTAACAATAGAAGTGTTGATAGTTGCACAATTTCATATTTCCTAATAGTGTGCCAAGGAACAATCAGTAGTGGCAGAAGTTAAAAAAAACTAATCGTTACTAAATGTTCAAATGTTTGTATAGCTTATGGGACTTAATTGCGGTGTCATCAGTCCCTAAAGCTACAAACTACTTATGAACTACCTTATACTAAAGACGGCATAAACGTATTTGCCCGAGGCGGAATTCGAACCACCGACGGGGAAAGGCTTCGCTCATCGTAGCGTAGCGTCTCAATGCGCTCGGCCGCACCGCCGCGGCTAATCGTTACCGAACTTTCCAAAACACTACTTTTTTTTCTGACCACTGACAATTCGTGCAATGAGTAATTGTTTGATAGTGGTATTTTATACCAGTGATCTATTATTTTTATGCACAGAAAAGAACAACATTCCAGTAGCAAGCTATTTATTTCAAAATAACCAACATCATTTACGTGAATAATCATTACGATACATTCAATAGCATACTGAAGAAACTACAGTTCCGTTGGTCGTTCAATTACAATAAATTTATTACACAGATAAATCTGAAACTAGTATAAACATCAACTGCATGATTATTTTTATATCTTGATAACTGCATGATAAGTATTAAGGTGAGATATGCATTTCATACTATACAAAAATTGCTTCGGCGCTATTTGCAGATAGTTGACTTTTGTTTTCAGCTGCTGTGTTATTTTATTTGAGTGAGGAAAGCGCAGTATAAGTATGTTTTGTACACTGATTTGGCCCGCAATTTCAGATCATTAATTAACATCGTGTTCTTAACTTTTCTCTACATATTGTTGCGATAATTTTTTTTTTCTAAATTATTTATCGCATCCAGTTTTTTTCTGCCTTTAGTGAGATATAAGTCATTTTGTTCTATGTTTTCAGTGTCGCCAATCGATCGTTGTTGCGGAGTATAAATGTGATGCAACGTTCCGGTTGTAACCTCCACTACATCATCGACTTAATTAACAATAGCTTTTCCATCTGATTAGGAAAATTTTTCAAAAATGTTCAAATGTTTGTATAGTTTATGGGACTTAACTACGGGCTCATCAGTCCCTAAACTTACAAACTACTTATGAACTAGCTAACACTAAGGACGGCACAAATATCCATGTCCGAGGGGGGATTCGAACCCCCGAACGTAGTGGCCGTGGCTGGAGCGCCTCAGTCCCCTCGGCCACCGCGGCCGGCGGAAATTGGTCACTTAAGTCGATATTTCAATTGTTTGATGTCACCGGTGCTGTACAGGTGGAAAGTTATGTGCTTTAACTATTAATTTATAAATTTAATCATTTCATGTACTCCATATGCCCTGTTTCAACAATCAGTCTTGTGTGAATTGGAAACCTATAAGGGGGTGTACTAATTTTTACTGCCGGTAGTGTGATTTAGTCACGACCTGTGAGAGACGTTTGCTATTTCGACTGCTCTCTGGTCGACATTTGCGGCGCACCTCGTGAATTTCACGTGGCAGGAACATGGTGCGCATCATTTTTCGCGCAGTCGGCAACATCAGAAGGAGCCGCCGTATAAAGGCCGCGGCCAGCGGTTTAAGGAAATGAAGGCGCGGCGGGCGCTCGATAGAGACAAACGAGCGGCGTGTTTCTGCCGCGAGGTTCACTGCTCGCCCTTAAAGGGACGCTGCCCGGGGCACAGTGTGGCGGAGCCCTAGGGCCCGCAAGAAGCCGGCCGCTCCACAGGGATACTTGGGGACACATGAGTACCATGAACAAAGAAATGTATACATAAGAAATTAATTCCAGAAACATGTTAATTAATTCCAAAATTCTCAAACTCTGGAATTTTTTAAAATCACATTTGACAACTGTAATCCATTTTACAATGGACAAACAGATCGAAACCTCACATTTAAAGGAACACACATGAAACTGCGAAACCACTCAACCAAATATGAAACTTCCTGGCAGATTAAAATTGTGTGCCGGAACCGGGACTCGAACCTGGGACCTTTGCCTTTCGCGGGCAAGCGCACTACCGACTGTGCTATCCCGACACGACTCACGATGCCGCCTCACAACTCTACTTCCGCCAGTACCTCGCCTCCTACTTTCCAAACTGCACAGAAGCTCTCTTGCAAACACGCAAGACTAGCACTCCTGGAAGAAAGGATATGGTGGAGACATGGCTTCGCCACAGCCTAAGGGATGTTTCCAGAATGAAACTTTCACTCTGCAGCGGAGTGTGCGCTAATATGAAACTTCCTGGCAGATTAAAATTGTGTGCCGGAACCAGGACTCGAACCTGGGACCTTTGCCTTTCGCGGGCAAGCGCACTACCGACTGTGCTATCCCGACACGACTCACGATGCCGCCTCACAACTCTACTTCCGCCAGTACCTCGCCTCCTACTTTCCAAACTGCACAGAAGCTCTCTTGCAAACACGCAAGACTAGCAGTCCTGGAAGAAAGGATATGGTGGAGACATGGCTTAGCCACAGCCACAGCCCGCGAAAGGCAAAGGTCCCAGTTTCGAGTCCCGGTTCCGGCACACAATTTTAATCTGCCAGTAAGTTTCATATCAGCGCACACTCCGCTGCAGAGTGAAAGTTTCATTCACTCAACCAAAGTTTTTCCTACACTTACGTGGCAATAAACACAAAGAGGAACGAATAGAAAAAGCATTGAAAATTTTGCATCGTGTACCCTAGGCAAATGTAATGAGTATTCTGAAAGAAATTGAAATATTTCATAAAATGCATTTTTAAAACCATTGGCTGTTTATTAAAAACCTTATAAATCAGCCAGTTTCGGTCAATAGACCATCTTCATAGATAAACTATACAAAAAATGCAAAATAAACTTAATTAATGTGTACAATCAAACAGAGGAAATAACCAGCAAAATTACATATAATGAGATTGAAAACGGAAATATTTTATTTTCATATGTTTAAAAGTTTATAATCCTATGGGACAAAACGACGTTAGTATCAGCCCCTAATCTTACAAACTACTTAAACTAAGTTAAACTAATCTAAGTACAACATACACATCTATGCCCGAAGGAGGATTCGAACCTCCGACGCGGGAGACCGCACGATCCGTAACGTGGCGCTGCAGACCGCTCGGGTACTCTCGCGCGGCACAGATTTTATTTGGGGTATTTCTGTCTCAGCTTCTAGTAGATGTTGGAATCATACATAATGAACAAATGACAGTTTGTCGCGGGGGAGAGAATGGAACGCGCGCCTCCTGGTCGCTAGGCAGTTGTGCTAATCTCCCAGGCACACTGAGTCTACAAACCTGCATGAACTGATCGAGCGCACACCGCCCGACCCAAATTCTCGCATATTGTCGACTTACAGATAAGATTTGCGGCTTTTGCGTTTTCGGTCACATCTGGAAGACAAATCAAATGTTCAAATTTTTGTAGAGTCTATGGGACTTAACTACGGGATCATCAGTCCCTAAACGTACAAACTACTTATGAACTACTTACAACTAAGGACGGCACAAATATCCATGCCCGAGGGGGGATTCGAACCCCCGACCGTAGTGGCCATGCAGACCGTGACTGGAGCGCCTCAGTCCCCTCGGCCACCGCGGCCGGCCATCTGGAAGACAGGCGCAGCTATCTTAATCATGATTTTATATAAAGTCATTTCTTTCGGCCATCATTACGCGCCGCTCGGGTGTAGCCGAGCGGTCTGAAGCGCCACGTTTTGGATGGCGTGGCCTCCCGCGTCGGAGGTTCGAATCCTCCCTCGGGCATGGATGTTTGTGTTGTCTTTAGTATAAGTAAGTTTATAAGTAGTTTATAAGTTTAGGGACTAATGACCCCACACTTAAGTCCCATAAGCTTTACAAACATTTGAACCTTTTTTTAACATCATTAGTCTGCTAGTCATGTACTATTTGTGCCTCCTCTAGCAGATATGATATACGTACCCACGAAGACGATAGTTCCTCGCGACCATTTCACTTTACGAGTCTGTCATTAAATTTAACTTCAGAGGCTTCCGTTATTAGGCTGTCTCTAGGGGCAGGCTATTCTCCACCAGAATAATAAAAGGAGACGACGGACGGTATCTCAGCGGCACCACTCACCAAATGAGAAGGCGGAGGAAAGTCGCTGTTTCACCGTCCGGAAGAATTCCGGACAGAGGCAGCAGGACCTAACATATAGTGCTTCCGGAAACTGAAAAGGTCACACACTAACAATCAATACTTTTAAACAAAGATAATGTCTGTTTATCAACAATCATTGGCAGGGCATAAGAAAGCTTTAAACTCTTCGCTAACAAACTTTCTGTGGCAGATGATTTCTGAAGAGATGCATGTCTTAACTGATGTACTGTTCTGTTAACATTCGCTCTAACGAGTAGATATTCAATAACCGAATTCAGTTCGCAAAGTCTCACAAAAAATGTTCCGTGGAAACAAAGAGCTAACTGTCGCGCTGTCACTATATACCCTCTTCTCTATTATCTCTCATTCACGAAAATGATAATTGCTTGAAACTTCCAAATACAAATGAAGTTACGTTTCTGCTACTCGATACACCTCTACATCGACTCATACCTAAATATTCTGCACGTCATCTTACATTACAAGATGAGAAATACTTCTTCTGCATACCTGACGTTAGTAGTTTTTATACGAAACTAACTGAAAAGCCGGCATTGCTCGAGTATTTATTTATTAAAGCTTTAAGGCAGTCTCTCTGTCTTTCCATTCTAAGGAGATCTTCTCTCTCTCTGTCCCTCTCCATATCTCATTCGCCCCTCTCTCCTTGTTCATCACCCTTCCCTCTCCTCCTACCTTCTCTCTGTCTATCTCCACCTTTCATTTCTTTCAACAGTCATCTACTCGTCCCTCGATGAAACTACTCCTACTCCTACAACTCCTCAATCCGTTGCCTCCTCCATCTCTGAAAAATTACATAACTCTTTTAACTTTCATGGTGATCAGTGATATCTAAATTTATTGCAAGGGACCTTCTGCTATGCACAGTATGGGATTTTATGTAGATGGTGACGCTTCCTTCGTTTTGACGGTTAAGGTACATCGTACGGTGGCTTCCTAAAGGAAGATCATGCGTCAATTGAGGCCATAAGCCATCTTCATTCCAAATTTCATTCAAATCTGTCCATACCTTTCAGCATCGGGGAGTAGCAAACATAATACCCATTGTAACATAACGTCCGCCACACATAACACGGTGGTTTACGAAAGGTAGCCCATGTATTAATCAGCATGTAAACTACCTCTGTTCCACATTTCATTCCCATCCATCACAGCCATTTCAGCGTGAAGGCGTAAAAACCGAATTAATTATTTGTGAAGCACACCCTGCCATGCACCATATGAAGTTAATTTTAGTATGCCTATATATCAATATTGCACTCATAAAATCAAGTGTTCAATCTTTTTTTTTTTTTTTTTCTTCATCAGGGTCGGAATACAACTGTAGAAACTGACGAAGTCCATATGTAAAGTATCCTCCGTCATGCACCATCCAAAATTTTATGTGGCAGTGACCTTCCTCTTGTTTTGAAGCTCAAGTGTCAAAAATGTCATGGAGATTTTAAGATGAATTAAGTGTCCTTAATCGCATGTCGCATGATGCCACAGGTTTTCAACCATATGGGCCTACTTAAGGTATCTTGAATGACAGCAATAAAAACATTTTGCACAGAAGGCGACTGACTGCTGTCATTCAAGACACCTTATTTCAGCACAGTCGCAATGGTCATCCTCCATAATTGATAAAAGCGTCAACCATATAATTGTTTATGAAGCCATATCTCCTGAATTATACGTCGTAAGCAGTTCTTACACCTAAGTCACTTGTTACCTCATGGAAGGAATATGTGTACCAAATTTGGTTGAAATCGGTACAGTGTTTTAGAAGCAGAGGTTCACGATGTGCAGCTCTTTTCCGCGCATTTCATTCTTTATTACGTAATAGCTCTTGAACTATTTGTCTTACAGTCATTCAACGGTGCCTCTGACCATCGCGAAAGTGCAAGCAATGTGTTGACAGTTTCATCAAAGTCGGTTGAACGGTACAGGCGCGCATAAAAACGAACACACAACAATTCACTTTTATATATTAGATGAAATGTTTTTAAGCCGCCGGTCGCAGTGGCCGAGCGGTCTACGGCACGCCAGTCACAGTTTGTACGGCCACTATAGCCAAGTGTTCGAATCCCCCCCCCCTCCGGCATGGATGTTTGTGGCGTCTTTAGTATAAGCTACTTCATAAGTAGTTTGTAAGTTTAGGGACAGGTGACCCCGCAGTTAAGTCCCATAAGCTAAACAAACATTTGAACACTTTGTTTGTAAACCTATTGGACCAAACTGCTATGGTCATCAATCCCTAGACTTACAAACTACTTTAACTAACACAAGGACAACACACACACACACACACACACACACACACACACACACACACACACACACACACACACACACATGTCTCAGGGAGGATTCGAACCTCCGACGTCGAGCAACCGCGCTCTCCGCAGCGAGGCGGTTTTGAACGCCAGGCCACTCCATCACGACAGTTTCTGTACGCAGGACGGCAAATGTTACAATTGACTCGATTTTGATCCGGTTACCGTAAAAGCTGTTAACTGGTAGAGCAGAAGATAAACTGCGAATAACCTGCTAGGTCGTAATTTTTTTTTTTTTTTTTTTTTTTTTTTTTTTTTTTTTTTTTTTTGTTACAGGTCATGCTTCAAATACAGTACGACTTCAATTAACGCGATTCGGACATCTCCATCATCAGATTTGTACCTACAAGAATAAAACCCATTCTTCATATGGCACATAGCAGTAGGAGGTTATACATATCACAATATTAAAAATGTGGTGATTTAAATTACGTTAAACCTGACGATAGTACATGGATTTTGAAAATGTTGTTCCTTATAGAGACATATGCACACCACCTTGGCGACTGACGAGGACGACGTTTCATGCCACCAGGTCGCAGTAGAAAGCGTATAGTTGCGACATAACGCATATGATTATGAGTATTAATTATATGGAATGGCTGTGAACTTATTGTTTACGACTTACAACAACAAAAAATTGTCAGTAATATGACACGTTCATCATTTGGTAAATTATCGACATATCATACAAGATTCATATAGTCAAAGACAATATCAGTAGATAACAGAGAAAATGTAAGTAATCATTTGTAGAACTTGTGTGCAATCTTGGAGTATTTTTCCCGCTATCAGGTAGGGGCGGAGATGTGGCCGGAAAGGAGGAAGCACAGAAAGGAGGGGGAGATGAAGAAAGTCTAAATACACTCGCCTAATATAAAAATATAATTTGAGGTCTCCTCTTATATGGTTGAAATGTATATAAAACAGAAGAGGGGCATAACGTATTTTCTGTTTGTTGTTTCCAAAGTTTTCGTAAGTGTTATCCATAGGTATTTAGCTGAATTGACGGGCTGTAGATTTGACTGAGTTGTCATGTAAATGAAGTTTAAAGGATTTCTTTTACTGACCATATGGCAGCCTTCACACTTATCATTACTGAGGGTAAATTGCCAATGTTTGCACCATGCAGATATATCTAACTCATTTTGCCTTTTTTATTATTTTATTTATTTTTTACTTTTTTATCTTTTGTTAACGCTACTAACATAAAAAAGAAGGCATCATCCGCGAACAGTCTAAGAGAGCTACTCACATTGTTTCCTAAATTGTTTATAAAAATAAGGAACAGTAGGAGCCCTATAACACTTCCCTGTGGAACGCCAGATAGCACTTCTGTTCTGCACGATGACTTACCGTCAATTACAACGTACTGTCTCTTTTCTGACAGGAAATCGCGAATCTAATAGCACAACTGTGGCGATATTCCATGAGCACGCAATTTGACTAGAAGGCACTTGTGAGTGTCAAAAGCCTTCCGGAAATCCAGAAACACGGAATCTATTTGAGATCCCTTGTTGATAGCACACATCACATCACCTGATAGTTGTGTTTCACAAGGTTCCAACAGGCTCATCTCCCTACTTTACCTTACAGAATGAAATACTTCACACTCTACATCATTGAATTAAGTTTCAACTTTTGTGCTGCTTTTGCTCCTTCTTCGTGGTGACTGCGTTGACTTCATTTCAGGAGTTGTTGATTTTAAGGGTATTGTGGCTAACGACCGGTGCTCTGCCTGCCGCTACAGACCATAGTTAGGCTGAACGGAGCGCAAAGTAAGACCGCAGGTTGCCAGCACAGTACGCCAGCGGAAGATAGCTTGAAAAGCCCCACCTTATCTAATGGGGCAGGACACAGAACCTGACGTGTGTGCCAGCGAAGACTGCCAACCACCCAGAATATAGCAGCCATTGTCTGCGCACTTCAGTTACCGTTCTTCTGGGCTGAGGCAAGACACGCGCAGGCCCTGCAGTTCTTCTCAGATGATTGTACAGAAACTATGAGGGGACGGAAAAGTAAAGGGAACGGCTGCCTTGAGGAGGGAGGCTGATGGAACCCATTGTTGGTCCACGAGTCCGTTATGGTTATGCCACCCGAGACAGTGTCAGAAGCTGTGTCGCTTTGAATTCATCGGCTCGCCTGTGAGATGGGAGACTGTCAAGAGCAAGGCGCTGCTGCGAAATTTTGTTTCCTATTGCCGAAATTCCAGCGGAAGCTACCGTAATGCTTAATATTTCTTACGGAGATGCTACCCTATGTAAAACCACTGTCAACGACAATTGGTTTTCACGTTTTAAAACCAAACCCGTTCAGGATGCCATTCAACGTACACAAGTGAAGAAAAACTTCGACAAATTCGATGCCCCAGTTCGTGAAGGCCGTAATCGAACTATTGATCAACTCTGTGAGCTGTCTGGAACATCGTGGAGCTCAATACAGAGGATTTTATTAGAAGCTTGGCACAAGACAAGGGTTGCAGCCAAATTTGTCAAAAAATAAATATTCAAATGTTTGTATAGCTTATGGGACTTAACTACGGGGTCATCAGTCCCTAAACTTACAAACTACTTATGAACTAGCTAAGACTAAGGGCGGCACAAACATCCATGCCCAAGGGAGGATTCGAACCCCCGACCGTAGTGGCCGTGCAGACCGTGACTGCCGCGCCTCAGTCCCCTCGGCCACCGCGGCTGTTTCCAAATTTGTCCATCGCCTCCCCACATACGAGCAAAGGGAGCTCTAAGAAGATCGTGATTTTTTTCCAAGGTGATTACTGGTGATGAATCGTGTTGCTATAGATGCTACCCCGAAACAAAGCATCAATCAAGCCAGTGGAAAAAAAGCGTGCCTTCTCGTCCCAAGAAAGGGAACCAAGTGAAGTAAAACATCAGAACAATGCCCATTCGTTTCTTTGATTGCAGAGGTATTGTACATGCGGAATTTGTTTCCCCGCGTGAAACTGTAACTAGGAGTTCTACTTGGAACTGTTGAAAATAGCGACGGAGACTATCTGGGAGAAAAGGCCAGATCTTTAGCACACAGGTAACTGATTCTTCCACCATGACAACGCACTAGTGGACGCAGCCCTCTCCGTACATCAGTTTTGAACAAAAACAGTCTGACACTGATTGTCCACACAACCCTACACTCTGTATCTGCTCCCTGTAATTTCGTTTTGTTCCCCAGACTCCAAACGGACAGGAAACCGTTTGCCACTATGGAGGACATAAAAATCGCTGGAAGACATAAAAGCCATTCTGACAAGTGAATTTAACTCCTTTTTGAACAATGGAAGGGTCGTTTGAAGACGTCAAATGAGAATACTTTGCTTGTGACCAAAATCTGATATAAAAATATTAAGAAAAAAGAACTTAAGAAGAATATCCCGTATTTTGGGCCCCTCAAGTTTTTCACTCCAAATATCCCTGGAAGTATAATAGATATTGAGAAACGACTTTCTCTGTCATGAACGTATGGCAGGCGCTGATGAAGGTAAGTACAGTGAGACATTCTAACACATAAACAAATATTATTTTCAAGATAAACTCAAGGGTTTTATTTTTCTATTGATACTCCCAGATGTTTTGTTAAGCAATCAATAGGATTAAATATGAAAAATCACATAATAACTGGCGTTGGTTGCATCGCAATGTGGCAGTTACATCCGGAGAATTGGCAAAGCGAAGTTGACGTTTTAAATACATGAAGCGCGCTGCTAGCGCACGTCCTGTGAGTCTCTGAACGCGCTAGCTGCGATCCTGCTATAAGATATTCCGAACTTCAACTTTCCTTTGAATATTCCCTTAAAGAATCGTTTGTAGTGGCCAAGGAATCATGAAGTCTTCGTAGTGAATTTTTTTTTTTTTTTTTTTTTTTTTTTTTTTTTTTTTTTTTTTTTTTTTTAGTTGCAGAGAGATTGTCGAGTAGTGACATAAGTATCACAGTTTTCGTGCGATTAGCTTGTGAGGAGCAAATCCACCTTGTAGTGACAGAAATAGTCTCATTATGTATTAGAACATGGATTTGACAACAACAGCCACAACAACAAAGGAGAATTTAAAAGTGCGATTGCTTTGCATTCATCTCTACATTTTGCTATTGTTTTTGTAATAGATAAATTGATTGCAATTATTCACTTCACTTTGTGGTAGATGGAAACAAATCTTGTTATGAGACATCTAGTGTACGTAGGAAGTTGGGAGTTCATTTATCTGAGACGCAGCGCCGTGTGTAGACTGTCTGGTGCGTGAGTGGGCAGGTGTGGGAGTGCGTTTGCAGTAGGGTGGCCGCGCGTTATCTATGCCCGAGATCTGTGGGCGCGGCGTGTGTGCCGTGGACAGACGACGGTAATGGATGGCGACTCTGCAGTCAGTGAACAGCAGGGCGCCGACACACCTGTGGAGGCGTCTGCTGCCGGGGAGCTGAGCCTCTCTGCACAGTGGGACCGTCACTGAGGTCAAAAAATGTTCAAATGTTTGTTAAGCTTATGGGACTTAACTAGTCCTAAACTTACAAACTACTTATGAACTACTTACGAACTAGGGCGGCACAAATATCCATGCCCGAGGGGGGATTCGAACCCCCGACCGTAGTGGCCGTGCTGACCGTGACTGGAGCGCCTCAATCACCTCGGCCACCGCGGCCGGCCACTGAGATCAATAACACTGTTCAATACGTTAATGACTAGGACACGGGGAAGGGGAATAATACAGGGTCAATTTCGCTGACAAAGAGAGGGCCGAACATGTGAGTCACAGATGTCGAACAAATTTTGCATGGACGTTCCACATTGAATGTAAAGTGACAGGTGTTTCGCCTGTTTCCTACATGCTCAGTAGATTATGAAAAAATTTAGGTCAAATTTGATGATGGAAAATCGCATTTCCCATGCATACGTCCAAAGTTCGTCTAAAGGTGAACACTTTTTACTATACACTAGAAATGTATTCGCAATTGTGAATATTATTCAGCATCAGCTGTACGGTGTAATGGTGACATATGAAAATTTGTGACGGGCCGGGACTCGAACCCGGATTTCGTGCTGATCGCGAGCGGTCGCGTTATCATTACGCTACCCGCGCACGCTTCCCGGAACGACTCAAACCTTCATAAGAAAGCATGTCTAAACGACATTTGCTTAGTTCTATCAATAAACACGGACACTGCACATCGTACTGTTTACTAATCTATATGGCGTCAAAAGTTAATGTCGATGGAGTAATTGACGTTTTTGTGTTTTGATGGTGTAGCTTCGATACTCGTAAACATGAGCGAGTTTCTGAGCGCCGTTGCGGTTGCGCGGTCCAAGGCTTGTACTGTCAGACCACGATCCATCATGGCACTTTCTGTTCACTTTTTCGATGTATTTAATAATATTTTCATATTTGTAATACTTTTCTTGCCTTATTTGGGAGTAGAGCATAAAGAAGTGTGGTTAATATATAATTAAGTGTATTGTCTGATTACAGTTCTTTTATTTGTAATACAGAGTAAAAAAACAACAATAAAAATAAAATATGAATAAAATAAAATAAACTTATGAAGTTAGCGTTCTCGCAGCCAGTAGGATGGAATATCATATAAACAGCCAAAACAAATATTTCCCACACCTTGCACAACAAACAAACGACACATTGCCACATTCACATGTTGTGCGAGATATCGTTCATGCAAAACATTCCTGATTTATACTGCTGAAGACAGGTCTATCAGTTATTAATTTCGATGCATACCAAAAGTATAAAAGCATACCTTTAAAGACAGATGCGGTCAACTGATAGTGGACCAAGGCATGAATTTTAATAGCATCTGCTCTGTCATGAATTTCTCTGCTCTCATGTAATAATGTTCTTTTGAATATTTTTAATTTTATTTTATTTATTTGTTTTTTTATTATTATTGCACTATCACAAATAAAACGGAAGTAAACAAATAATGCACTTAATTGAATGTTAATCACACTTCCCAATGCTCTACTTCAAAATAAGGCAAGAAAAGGAATTACGAATATGAAAATATCAAATATATAGGAAAAAAGTAACAATTTTCCATGATGGAGGTTCTAACCTGGATCGATGGTTTGACAGTTCAAGCCCTGCACCGCTTGTTCGGAAAGCCGCTCATGTTTACGAGTGCCCTAGATATAGCAAGGAAACACAAAAACGTTAATTACTCGAACGTCATTAACTTTGAACCCATAAATATTAGTAGAAAATGCCTATCTTCAGACGATCTTTCGGTATATAGTATTAAAAAAGGTATTTTGACCTTGATTTTTCATAAACAACTGTCTAGCAAAAAGCCAAAACAGGTGTTTCTTTATATTCAGTGTATGAGGAGCAGCTGGAAAATAAGTTTCCCCTGTTGACTGTAGCCAGAGTTGTGTGTGAAAAGAAAAAAAAATGGAATGAGACATTAAAGGTAGGACGTATCTTCATTTATATATATATAATTTCCAAGTACATTGTGACATATCTCAAACCGCTTTATAAGCTTAAAAAAGCGGTCCAGGAAAAAATCTTGGCGTTGCATACGAAAAAAGCATTGAACGGACGTGGGCGAAAGGCGACACCGGAGTTGAACACACAATTGCAGAACACTGATACACTATTGGGTAGAGGTCGACTATGAATTCGGCAATGACGTTCGGATTGTGAGGGGGGACGAAACGTGGGTCCACCATTACATGCCCAAATCAAGGCCGCATTCATGGAGTAAAAGCATCCGTCATCTCCTATCCGAAAGCAGTTCAAAAGCACTCCATCTGCCAGTAAAGTGCTACCCACCGTCTCTGCGACGCAATGTTTCTTCCGTATGCATCACCCTGATTTTTTCCTGGATGGCTTTTTGAAGCTTATAAAACGGCATGGAAAATGTTTCAGTGCACTTGGAAATTATGTAGACAAATAAAGGTATGTGTTATCTTTAATGGTTTTTTGTTTCCCTTTCATTCGCAACTCTGACCACAGTCGACAGGAGAAACTTATTTTCCAACTCCTTCTCGTAGAACGTATATCAAATATTTGATCGAAATCGTCGACCTTATAGAACTATGTGCTTGTCACTGTACCAACTGCAAGTGATCATCGCGTGGTAGTCATTCAGCTTTCGTAATTTAATACGTTATAACATGGAATTAATTGCCATGACAGCGCTACGAGTTACAAAATATAGCTTTTAGAAACTCATTCACCAAAGGAGATGAAACCAATATTCCAGATTTCGAATTACGAACAGAGGCCTTAATGGGTAACGTAGAAGTAGATATTATTCGAGTTGAGAAGCAACTTAAATCACTTAACAAGAACAATTCTTCTGGTCCGAACTTATAACCATTAGATTTCTATCTGATTATGCTGAAGCGATAGCTCCTTACTTAACAGCCATAAACAACCGCTCTCTCAATGAAGGATCTGTACCAAAAGATTGGAAAGTTACACAGGTCACACCTTTATTCCAGAAAGGCAGTAGGAGTAACCCACTAAACTTCGGGGCCCTATTTCATTGACGTCAATTAGCAGCAGGGTCTTGGAACATATCCTGTATTTAAATATTATGAATTATCTCGAACAGAATGATCTATTGACCCAAGGTCAACACAGATTTAGAAAATATCTTTCATGCGAAACACAACTAGCCCTTTACTCACACGACAAATTGGTGGTTATCGTATATCGTACCAAATTTGCGATTGGATAGGGGACTTGCTGTCAGAGAGGACACAGTTCGTAGCAATCGATGGTAAGGCATCGACTAAAACAGAGGTGATATCGGACGTTCCACAGGGTAGTGTTATTGGTCCTCTGCTGTTCCTTATTTACATAAAAGATTTAGGGGAATATCTAAGTAGCTGTCTTAGGTTGTTTGCAGATAGCGTCATCATTTACCATCTAGTAAAATCATCTGAGGATCAAAACCAACTTCTGAATTATTTGAATAAGAGATCATAATGGAGTAAAAATTGCCAATTAATTCTAAATAATGAGAAGTGTGAAGTCGCCCACATGAGTGCGAAAATAAATCCGTTAAACTTTGTTTACAAGATAAATCAATCAAAAGCGAAGGCGAATTGCACAAAATACCTAGGAATTACTATTACTTCAGACTTAAATTGGAAAGAACACGTAGATAATATCGTGGGAAAGGCGAACCAGAGATTGCGTTTTATTGGCAGAACCCTTAAAAGATGCAACAGAACTACAAAAGAAACTGCATACACTACGCTTGTCCGTCCATTTTAGGAGTATTGCAGCCCAGTGTGGGATCCTTATCAGGTGGGTTTGACGTAGGACATCTAAAGAGTCGGACAGCTCGCTTCGTATTGTCACGATACAGGGGATACAGCGTTACGGAAATGATACACGATCTGGGATGGGAATCATTACAACAACGGCGCTTATCGCTGCAGCGTGGGCTACTTACGAAACTCCAATCGCCAACATTCTCCTCTGAATGCGAAAATATATTTTTGACTCCCACTTACATAGGTAGAAAAGATCATCAGCATAAAATAAAAGAAATCAGAGCTCGAATGGAGAGATTCAGGTGTTCTTTCTTCCCGCGCGCTATTGGAGAATGGAATGGAAGATGAATAGTATAAAGGTGATTCGACGATCCCTCTGGCAGGCACTTAAATGTGATTTGCAGAGTATCCCATGTAGATGTGGATATAATTACCCTACGAGTATAAATCTTGGTAGCATTAATGACAAGGAAATGCCGAAGAGAGATAATGCAGAATCAATGCAACTGAAACACTTATAACGTGCTGCTACGGTACATCATACTATTACATATTTGTACCATTACTGCTACGGAAGTGGCTTGCTCATAACTGTCGAGAAGAATCTTAAAATGGAGTATTGCATTCCGAAGCATGTCCATAAGTATGCTAGATACTTCCCTTGATACGTTGCGCTTCACATTATCACCAGTGTGGTTGTTCCTCTGGTGTACCCTGTCCTGTTCTCCAGGCAGCCCCACAACCAGACATCACGGGGAGTGAGATCAGGTGATTGTGCCAGCCAAGCGTTTGGAAACTAACGGATGATAACTCGATCGTTTGCAGAAGTGCTTCCGAGAAGCAGTTGAACGTCTTGAGCGATGTCCGTTGAGGCCTCATCTTGAAAGAAAAGTGTTCAGTTCAGTGCGTATATCTCTTGTAGGGCGTGTATGACATGCTGGCAAAGCAGATCGCGAATATATGGAAAAGAAGGACTCCTCTTTAACCCTTTCAGCCAGCGGTAATCTATAAGTGAAGCTGCGGGATAACTGTTGTTTTTATTGCAGAGAGACACCAATAATTTGCTGCTCCTTTCGTTCAAGCTCTTGTTTACACAAGTCCACTGCAACTCGTCAGGCGTTTGAGGCTATGAATAGCGACGGCTGATCACGGTACCTGGTTAGCCTACACTGACTCTATGACGGATGGAAATCGTGTACCCAGTACTCTGGACATTAATGCTACCAAGTTTGGTGTTCGGTGATTAGTTTCCGTGTTATAACGTGTTCGCCGACCGCGGTGGTAAAGCGGTTTGCGGCGCGCCAGTCACGTTCTTCACGGCCACTATGGTCGGGGCTTAGAATCCCCTAGGGCATGGATATTTGTGTCGTCTTTAATATTACCTAGTTCATAAGTAGTTTGTATGTTTAGGGACAGATGACCCCGTAGTTAAGTCCCATAAGCTATACAAACAGTTTGTAACGTGTCCAATAGGGGAAGTTTAATTAAAACCACCAGGTAGGTAGATGCTCCACATACTTTACTCAAACGTACATGAATATTCTCCACATTCTCTTAGTCTCAAGTGAAAAATTCAATGACGGCACGTTGCTTGAACGTACATCAATACAGAAGCCATTTTTAAACAGCACTGCAGCTGCAATATCTGTTGTTAGAACCAGGTGTTTGGCGTGCTTTTAGGAAACGTCAAATAATTCATTCGAAACGTTCGCATGCGCAACATTGTTTACGGTCGAGGAAAAAATACACGGTACACTGATTTCTGCGCAATCGTCGTAAAATCCGATATATATTTGTGTGTGTGCGCGTCGAAAATTTCGTTGCAGATAGCACATCAGGCGGGATTTAGAGGCAACAAAAATGTTATATTGAATGTTTCTCGTAATTACAGAACGAATTAAACATTCATAAACTACTCCGTAGCACGTAGAATCTTCTGTTTTCAGCAATATAAGACAAGAATTACAATTAGAAAACTGTGGATTTATGTTGAAGCTGGCTTAGTTAAAACATTTTAGCTTTTATTCACTTATTTTAAAGAATGATAACAGTCAGTGACGTTCATGAAATGTCACATTTATTTCAAAGTTTTATAGAGCTGTTTCACACAACCAGTACACAAAACTAGTTATCATACTCGCAACACACTTTACAGACAGAATCTCTATATATAGTTGAATGTATCTGTAAAATGATATCATCATAAGGCACATAGTTCCAGAGATGCGTCGTGACAGACAGTGAGGCGCGCCAACAACTACCGTTTTGTACTGGGAAGACCGTGAGACGGTCCTCAGCCACGGCTTTCTACTGGTTAACACGTAACGATGATCACCCAGTATTCCCGTGGTATGAGGCGCATTCAGGAAGAAAGTTTTCCTCTTGTTTTAAAGCAAGAACACAGTTAAAACAAAAATTTTATTAACAACAGGTATAACAATATATGAGTTATAGACACCAAATTAACACACTTGTCATATCAACCCTATAAATTACATATAACTTCAGCCAATCTGGCTGCGGCCAAACCTAACGTCTGATATCGTCATTCTGTTAAGGTCTCTGAATCCAACCTCCGCCAACACACACAGTAAAGCATCTAAGCAAGCACCCCAGGACAATGTTGACCCTTTGAGCACTCCAACTTTTTCTCCTCCACGAAGCTGATGAACTCAATAATCGTAAATCAAATGATTTATAGAAAACACATGACTGCATTGCGTAATCTAGTCTCTTTACAAAACCAATGTATGCACTTTCCGCACACTGTGCTCATATTCAGGAGAAGCAGAACACCTTACAAGACTAGAGTTCATATTTCCGCGAGTCTTCGGACGGTACGCGGGGTGCAGTGGTTATCGTCGCAGACCGCTGTACTGGCGGTTCCCGGTTGAAATCCCGCCACTGGCAGAAAAAATCTATTTCTTTGTATTTACTGTTTCTATAATGTTCGACATGTTTCCTAAGTTTGATGTACTTGTAAGTTGTAGAAATTTCTTTCTATGTATAAATAGCAAATCACTCCAAGCAGGAGACAGTCTGAGTGTCACTTGTGTAGCAAGAAACCTATTCTAAGTATAATGTGATGTGCTCTATTAACGACACAGCCTTCGTATTCCGACCCACTTGCAGTGATCAAAATGATAATGAGTAGTATGGCAAGGAAACAAGCAGGACTAGCCCAATTACTGGGAAGTTATCTTGTTAGGCAACACAGCGTCTCTGGCCTCTTTTCTACAG
This sequence comes from Locusta migratoria, assembly GCA_026315105.1. NCBI lineage: Eukaryota > Metazoa > Arthropoda > Insecta > Orthoptera > Acrididae > Locusta > Locusta migratoria. Next base: position 40,591,531 of record CM048749.1, read on the forward strand.
CTTGCTCTGTGCCACGCTTACACAGTTTGCCTCCAGTGAAGCTGCCGCTTTGTTTAGAAATCTTTTACAATGACGAAAATACGAAGTTTGCCAGATTGACGATAACTTCAGTGATCTTTCTGGATGTTTTCAAGAGACGGATGTTGAAGCTAGTGAAAGTGAGTTTGAGTCATAAACAACTTACAACGAGACACTACTGCAGTGGGCGGTACATAGAACATTTGTGCGTATTAGTTTAAGGGGGTCATACCGCCCTCCGTTTTCTCAGTAACTGGTGAGTATATAAATGTCGTGTTTTCGTGACATGTTCTCGCATGCTTTTTGACTGTATTGCTCTACATTCACTTTAAAATAACAGCTGGAAAAAAAGTTACGATTTTTTCCCTGAACATATAATTTTTATGTACATTTTCAGAATTTTAATTTCTTGAAATTTAACTATTACAGTAAATATCACTAAAGTAGAGCTAGAACATCATTGTACTATATATGTTGAGTGGTAGTTCATTGATGTAGATTTAGAAGTTCCTGCCGGCTGCGGTTGCCGAGGGGACTGTGGCGCGCCAGTCACAGTCTGCACGGCTGCTACGGTTGGGGGTTCGAATGCCCCCTCGGGCATGGATGTTTGTGTTGTCTTTAGTATAAGGTAATTCATAAGTAGTTTGTAAATTTAGGGACTGATGACCCCGCAGTTAAGTACCTTAAGCTTAACAAACATTTCAGAAGTTCCTGGAAAGAGGAGCGTTTAAAGTAAAAAAAAATTTCAATTTATGAAAATTGCGTTTAAAGAAAAAAATTAATATTCAGACAACTGATACAAAAAGAGTTATTATCCTCTTGAATGGTAGTCATCATGTCCTCCTTCATCTTCCTCACCTAGTTTTGCCCTCCTCTAGGATCTGGCTTCTTTTGATGTATTGTTTGTTGCAATCTCTGCCTTCATGATTCGCAGTCGGTCGACGTCCATCGCACTTTTAGTGGTATTGTAACCCTTTTGAATTCCAAGCATATCCCAAAACCTGTAGTGTTCGAGAATATCCATCTCTGAAAGTAAGAACACCAACTTTGGTTTCATCATGTAAACTATCACAGTAAAAGCAGAAACTAAAACCGTTGTTGTCAAACACAAACAAATGAACAGTTCAAAGAGTTTACTGAGAAGTACCGTTAGTATAGGCAACTTAAAAAAACTGACATTTCTCTACAGAACCAAGGGAACCACAGTCTTCTAGACTATATAGTTTTAGAGAAAAGTGCCAATTTTCAAAATGATGGAAAACAATATTCTCAGAAATGTCAGTGCATGATTATTTTCAAATATTTATTAAAAATAGTATTGAGTATTTCAATAAAAATGCCACCAAAATAAATATAAACATCCGTACTTTCATAATTTGCATAAAAGAAAATTTTGTTATTTTGGGCGGTACGACTCCATTAATTCGTTATCCACTTTGGTTCAGTGGAAGTACTAGTACAGTTATGCCTGTGAAAAAATATGGCGTGATATCTATTATGGTTGATGCTTTCTGCACAATGATAGCTGAACTGTCTAACCTAGACGCGCAACAGTTGACAGCCTATCATCCAAACTTAGCACCACGCTCTAGGGTTCGCAGTTGGCAGGGTGCTACAAGAGACGAGTTGGAAACCGTTATTGGAATTCTAGTGCTGCAAGGAAATGTTCACAAACTAAAGCAGAAGATGTACTTTTTAAAGTACGGAAACATGAAGGAAAAATTTTAAGTGTGCAGAAAGTAGACAGCACCGCCGAGGAGGGGGCGCCGGCACATATCGTCAGTTGTGGAGTGCCTCGGCCGCTCAGCTCACACTTGAAGCGTTAAGGGACAAGATAAATTGCACAATCAGTTTCCAAATTTATCGTCGACATCTCGCAGTGAATTGAATGGCAAAGGATAAAAATCTTTTCCCGTTATAGTGTCTAACACTGAAATGTGTTTTGTCTCTAACGAAAGCATATGTGCGACATATTACTTCTAACCCTAAAGTACCGAACCACACAGCTTAAAAAAGGATAATGTGCAAATTTTGTTCAACATACACATGTTGGAAAGGGTCGCAAATGCAGCATTAACAGAAAAACTAACGACCGAAGGCTGCAGCTTTTTTGAATCCTCGTGTCGGAGTAGCAGACAACCTGCCCCTCCCCTCTCCGCCTCCCATTGGTTCTCGCTGTGGCTTCGGCATTGTTCGGATCACCTGCGCGTGCTCGCCAAGAACAATAGGCCTGATGCGAACACCATTGTGAGTGAGTAGACAATGCCAATTTGTGGGCCAGTTTTGCGCTTTGTTCTCTCCGCTCGGCGTCTCAGACTTGGCCGCATCCTGATGAAGGGCACTCGAGGTAAGAAATACGAAACATAATAAAGGTGGGAGGGGAGACGAAGTCCGAGGGACGGCCCTGCTCCGGGAAAAGTTGACCTGACGGCGCCAGTCACATTGACAGAGTGCTGAACATATAACACTCATCTCTATACTTATAAGACGCATTTGTTGTCTGTCTATCTGTAATCTTATAACTTAAGATCCAGACAACCAAATAACGTGAAATTTGATACACGTACACAAAATTACATATAAAAGGTTCTTAAACGGATTTCGTTCCATTTTTTGGAAAACCAAGCGGAAAATTTGAGAAAAAGTGAAAGTGCGTTTTCAATGTGTCCGTGTAAAACTATCTGCTCACTGATCTTGATGAAATTTTGCACAATTGACCTTCAAAACAAAACTAAGGGCACTGTCTACATAAAATTTCGTTCGATGCATGGGGGAGAGAACTTTACTTACAGACTTCTTTTGCAATCACAACCAAATAACGTGAAATTTGGTACACGTACACAAAATTACATGGGGAAAGTTCTTAAATAGATTTCGCTCCATCCCAATCTCACTCTGGCCATGTGCCTATTCTAAGGCGTAAAAGTTGCTTCAGATTGGAGATGGTAAAGTTCCTGAGGGTCCTTCAACAAGCCCCATCATTATGCCATGTGGTCAAATTGTCAACTCTCCTGACGAACTTTTGTCAAGGTGTATTCTAACATTCAGCAAAACTTCAATGATCAGGACTGGCTTTCTCACAGAACAATTGTCACAAGCAGAAATAATGTGCTTGAGAAACTGAATGTCAGCATTCAGAAGCAGTTTCCAGGGCAAAATATGGCTACAAGTCCATAGACTGATGTTGAAACAGTACAATATCCCACAGATTTTTTTAATTCCATCCAGACTCCAGATTTGCAATCCCACAACTTGATTCTGATCAGAAGTATTGATGCACCCAGGTTGTGCAATGGCACAAGATTAATTGTGCTTTTCTTCTTTTCTTTTTTTAATTTGAAACATAGCTGCTATTGTCAACGACCGTTACAACGTCAAAAGATAAAAAAGCAGCCCTCGGTCGAAAATTAAAAATTATTTGACCTAGTTAAAGCTAGCCACTATAGGCCGCACGCCTGCACGGAGGCATCAGACTTTGAAAAAGCTGATGCAATATGTAATTCAAGCCACAGTACTCACAGGGAGTGCTAAGGGTGAGGATTTCTTCTTTCCATGAATACCTATCATTCCCTCAGACAATTCAAGAGAATACAGTTCCCTTTGAAACTGTGCTTTGCCATGAAAATCAACAATTCACAGGGCCAGTCTCGTTGGGATTGCTGGTTTAGACTTGCAGACACCATGCTTCTCTCATGGACGGAGTGGGCAAAGACGAAAATCTTTTTGTACATATTCCAAATGGAGCTGCCAAAAATATTGTTTATGACATTGCTTTAACATAAATGTACCCTTTTATTACATGCAAATAAACGGTTTTGTACGCTTCTACTGAAAACCTTATTTTAAACCCGGGCAAAGCCGGGCACCTGCAGCTAGTTTTAGTATATCGCTGCGTCACGTACCATAGCAAGAATTTTCTCTTGCATCACTTATTTTAGCTCTGTCAAATAACAAGTAAATTTGCCACTTCCAACTTAACCTAAACCACCGACAATGCTTTTCTACTTTCATCTGCGGTGGAGTGGCCGAGAGTTCTAAGGCGCCTTGCTGTGGAGCGTGCTGTTGTTCGCCATGTGAGGTTGGAGTCCTCCCTCGGGCATGGATGTTTTTGTTGTCCTTAGCATACGTTACTATAAGTTAGTCCAAGTAGTTTATAAGCCTAGGGACTGATGACCAACGTAGTTAAATCACTTAGATTTACAAACATTTGAACATTTTTATCTACTTTCAAAAGTAAAATACAGAAGCAAAATACATATTACGAGAGTACTGTTCTAAATCTGTTTGCGAACATACTACGTCCACGCGATGTTTATTAAACGACGCTTGGCTCCTGAGCTACACGACGCCACTTCCATTTGGTGTACGAGGCAACCCATCAGCTGCGCAGCTTAGGATTCGACTCCTGCCCGTCGGATTGATGTCGCGGTTCGGTGTCCACACTAGCTTGGATGTTGTTTTCGGGTGGTCTTCTATATCTCATCCCGTATATAACGTACTGGTACGCAGTTTTCGGCTCTGTTACACGAGTCACAAACATTTATAATAACGTCCGTACACTTTCACACCTGTAACACTCTAAGCAGACATTTGGGGAGGATAGAGTTTACAGAGGAAATGAACTTACAGACAATATTGTAGTAAGGGAAGAGGAAATAGATGAAGATGAAATAGGAGATACTATACTGAGACACTAATTTGAGAGAGTACTGAAAGTCGAAACACGGACTCTTGAGTAGATGACATTCCCTCAGATCTACTGAGTCTCTGGGAGAACCAGCCATGCCAAAACTATTTCATGTGGCGAACAGTGTGTATGAGACAGGTGAAGTACCCTCACACTTTAAGAAAAAAGTAATATTCCCCATTCCAAAAAAAGCAGGTGCAGACATGTGTGAAAATTATAGAGCCATCAGTTTAATAAAACATGCTCGAAAAATCTTGACACGAATTATTTACAAAAGGATGGAAAGGCTGATAGATACTGACCTCGGCGAAGATCAGTTCGGATTTAGGAGAGATATAGGACCACGGGACGCAAAACTGACTACGACGATACCAGCACCACCCAAAATGGTTGCAGAGCTGGATACTGCACTAATGGAAGAATGGCCAAATATCACTGAACAGCTGACTGATAACCTTATACCGCCAACGCCACGCAGTTGTGCAACTGTACAGATCGCCCGAGGGCAACGAAAACGATCTTTTTCACTATTATGGTAGCCGCATGGTGCCTCGTTCTAAGTAAACGCGATGTGACACTCAAGGAAAGAGTTGATACTGTAAAATATCCTACGGTATCACACACATATGGGAACTTTAATGAATACCTGAATAAAATACGTTACCATATTTTGCACTCTATCTCACCTGCTCTCCTAATTGTTTAGAGCAGTGTTGGTTATTGGTAAGTATATATGTAACCATCAAAAATTAGGCGCACTCTAAATCGCTAACAAGCAATAAATTACGAGGGTTAGAACTTAGCGGCAACTACTTATTCACAACCGATACAATAGCTTTACAAGTTTGCACCTGGCACGGTCCTTATAAGTAGTTACCAACATTGTGTAGAACCCGTTGCCAGTTACGTGGAAGGCGTAGTATACTGTTAGAAGAGCCTGTTCTGTTGATGGTGCGAATGGAATGGTCTACTGCTATCTGGAATAGTTCTGAAGCGAATGCCAAGAAATAGTTCCTTCATCTTCGGAATCAAGTCGAAGTCACAAGGACAGCCAGGGAGTATGGTAGATGGTACGGTACTTCTCAGTCTCATTGACCGAACAGAACAGCCACAGCTTGCGCTGCGTGCGCCCGCGAATTGTCGTTTAAAATGATGGGTTGGTTGCGCAGAAAGTGTTGCCGCTTATTTCGCAAAGTGGATCGCAGATGATACTTGTGATGTACTGTGGGTACTTTTTTCTTCTTCTTCTTCTTCTTCTTCTTCTTCTTTTAAGGTAGGCGACGGTTATATGATGTGCAAGGCTTTCGTCGTCATCGATGTATTGGTTTACTAGGCTCTCAAAGTTTTAGTTGCGTCGTACATCAGGAATTTAGGTTGGTAAGCCTGTCAATTCTTAGTTCAATTTTGACTTTTTGTTTTTGACGTAGGTACAAACTAAACCATATCTTTTTTTTTTTTCTTTTTTAATCTAATGATGTCTTTAGATAACCTTTAGAATGTTTGAGCATAAGAATTCTGTCTCCAGGGCTTTTAGTTAAATTTCAAAGTCTTATTTAACTTTTATCTTATTTGTCCCGGTAGTTCATTTTATAGAAGTACGTCACATAAGAAGTTAATTACTAATTCTTTCGTGAAAAATAGTCATTGTTAATTGGCCTTAACATTGATTTTTTTTCTTTTACTGAATAATGTTTTTAATAAATTTATCCTCCATATTCCTATCTCAAACACAGTCAAGGATGTTATTTAAAAGTATTTTTCAAATATCATCGATTTGGTGAAAGGGTACTATCTAAGTAAGAAGGTTTTCGAGAAACTTTTTTAAAACCCAATTCCTATTATATTTTTCACTTTAAAAGCACACACTTACAACATACACTGAACAAAGTCACACGTTATTTGAGACACAATTCTCAAAATATATTTCTTCACATTGATAGTCATTATATCTCTGGTACAATCAAACTTCATAATATTCTCCCGAAGCCAAATTAAAGTTCCTTAACACACTCTATCCTTTCTTAATGAAATTAATTGTCAGTTTCTTTTTTTAAAGTCCACTTGAATATTAACTATCTCGACGGGAGACTGACTTTTTCTACGTTCCGTAGCCTAATCCCGAATTAATATCCATAGATAATGTAACTACGCAATTGCGTAACCTTTCGATCATTCATTGTTTTCTATCAAAGTCCTTAATTTCTGTAGTAATAATTTAAACGCGAATTAAAAAGTTCCGAAATATTTCCGTACATGATTCCAGACTATTTTGCAAGACAATTACGCGAGACGCTTACAGAGAGAGCAATGATACTGCGGTAACTGTATATACTATATTTACGACAAATAATAACTGTAATTGCAGTGTTTTGACGCGGTTACTCTATGACTTTAACTATTCTGACTTTCCAAAGATAAAAACCGATTTCTTTAAAATTTTGAAATAAAAAAACGTAAATTCTGCCTCTTACAAAAATTAATAAAAATTAAAATGTACTGAAATGGATATTCCAATGCGATGACTGCGATGTAATGTTACATTGTCCAAAAACGAACAGTAATACTGTGCATTCACAGACTGCCGTGGAGCAACGTAATGCGTTAGGATAACACGACCACAGTCGTACACGAAAATCACCATAACCTTCACCATACTTGGGCTATGACGCACTTTGGACCTTCGCGGCGACCCATAATGACGGCATTCATAGGATTGGCTTTTCAGTTTTCGCTCGTACGATGTTGCCCACGTCTCATCCAGTGTTGCGATACGGCGTAAGAAAGCCTCTCTTTCGCGCTCATAGTGCTCCAAGTGCGTCTGAGCAGCGTCGTGACGCGTCTACTTCTGCATTTCTGTCAATTCATGCGGAACCCACCGTGATGCAGTTTTTCACATCCTCAGGCGTTCCTTCAGGATGCGAAGCACAGTCGTACTCGCTAATCCGGATTCGTGGGCGAGCTCACGAATCGTCTGGCGTCGACCACTGTCCACTAACGCGGCAATAGTCTGCACTTCTTCTTCAGAGACGCTAGGACGAGCTGCACACAGTTTGCCGACCTTCGTTGAAGGCGTTTACCCAGCGTGCCACTATTTTGTACGGCAATGCCGATTACCTGTATGTCCATTGAAGCCACAAGTGACTGTTTCCTTCGATTGTGGGCACGCCGGTGTCGTGAGACAGGCGAGTCCATTTGCTCGGAGGCAAGGTAGGTATTCGACAACGTGAGCTATCAGCGACAACAGGAAAATTCTATTGGATATTGTCTCCACAGCAGTGTTGCCACTATGAAGTTCCAAACCTCGTACACAAAGAAACTCTTCGTTTGTGTGGCCATAATGTCCGTAGTTGCTTTCATAATTATGAATAGCAGTGGTTGTCCGTCTTTGCAACTACAATAAAACTGCGATTTTTTCTCATCAGACGCGTTTCGTTTTAATTACTGTAAAACATCTTCATTGGTCTGTAATAATAGAAATCTACAGTTTGTTTTGTGTTTAGATCGAAAACAGTTCTTAAATGGACCATGAAAAGTAGGCCTAATGTTTGTTACTTACGGAAATTTTGTCTTCTAAACACGAGACTCTCAAAAATGTTCAAATGTTTGTAAAGTCTATGGGACTTAACTACGGGGTCATCAGTCCCTAAACTTACAAACTACTAATTAAACACTTACGAACTAGGACGGCACAAATATCCATGCCTGAGGGGGGATTCGAACCCCCGACCGTAGTGGCCATGCAGACCGTGACTGGGGCGCCTTAGTCTCTCCTTTTTTTTTTTTTTTTTTTTTTTTTTTTTTTTTTTTTTTTTTTTTTTTTTGCCTAAGCTTTTCCTCTTCAGGCGTTGGCGCCTACCAGCTATCCCCCATAAACTAAACATCTCGCCTGCTAAAAAAAGGTCTAGTGCCATCGCCACTTTTACCCTATACTAATGAAAGATTAAACTAAGGGAAACGATAAGTCTAGAAGAAGAAAAAAAATGTGTTATTTTATAACTTTTTTTATGGAAGTGCGACACTCACGCGCCATTCTGCCCAGATGGCCGGTGCTGCACAAAAGATCAGTTAATCGACGGGTTACATGATTTTTTTAACGTATATTACAGTAGAACTAAATGAACTCTTTCATTTCAGTTACGTAAGGAATATAAAATAGTAAATAAGTGAACACAAGAGAGTGAAACTGAAGGTACCTTTCTGGTATTAAAATGATGACTATTCAAAGTATCTAAAAGCAAAGTTTTTCTTGTCCCAACTCTTCATAGCGAGGATCCGAGTACGTCTTCTCGTATTATCATCAAGATCCGTGTTCTGTTCTGATTGCGAATCAGTGATCATTGCCTCATCTTCTCTTACCCGGGACCCTCCAGCTATGAGGGGGATCATTGAATATACTACCTAAATAATTATCAAAATTCTGTCGATATCTAGAAAAGTACTGCAATTTATCGTGTCTTTCCTGTAAGAAGATAGAAAAATCAAGGACATCTTTCAGACCGTCACGACAGTCCTTTTATCCAGTTTATTGTCTGTGTCTTTGATTGGGGAAAGTACGTTTGGTCCGGTTGTAAGAGCATTTTAGGCTCGATCACGTGTGGTGGCACTCTGAGATAAAAGGCAAGTATCTTCCGCATTAGAAGCCACACGTCCGCTGAAGATTCGCATTCCAGGCGATGGTTATCTGTGTCAGGCTCACGACATCGCACGCACATAGGAGACTCGGCCAGTGCAATGTCGTGCAATCTGCTCCTTGCCGGATATTTTTCGTTGACGACGAGGTATCAGGTGGCATCTCCTCGGCCACCGCGGCCGGCAAGAGACTCTCCGAACGTGTCTCACATATTGATATAAAACTCCCAAACTTCCTCGCTCTCTGCTAACAAACACTCAGCCTCGTTCCCCTCACTGTTACCCTACATCACATGCCAGATTCAACGAAAAACACAATCCCCCCCCCCCCCATACACATGCACACTACTTGCATTACCACCACCCAGGAGTTTAATATTACTGTTAGTTATTCTTAATGAATATACAGTACCTTAATTATTAAAAAAAAGCCAACCGACAAATTTGTCCCCTCTACCAACCACCACCACACCTCATGTCCATAACTTGTGTCTTACATCTCACTTCACATCACACCTTACCACATTCAACCACCATTCAGTCATCTTTCCCTACTACTCAAGCCCCCACCAATAATAACAACAATTATAATAATATAATAGCAATAAAAAATTAAATAAAAATAATAATAATAACGTTCCTGTGTGTGTGTGTGTGTGTGTGTGTGTGTGTGTGTGTGTGTGTGTATTATTTTGCCTCTATTCCAATCCGCTTACATCAAAACTAAATACACCGAAGCATAATTTATTGTAAAACATAGAGAAAGAACTACATTTGTGAGGTTAGCAACACTCCAATTACACACTGTGCAGAATCAGTAAAAACAAAAACAAACACTTATGATCTGTGGAAAACAACTATGAACAGTAAAAAAGTGACAGTGAAAGTAGTGAGAAAACGATACAGCATGAAGAACCGGCAGTATTGCATTAAACAGACCGGCATTCCATGATGTGAAGCGAAAAAAAGACAAAATTTTCGTAAGTAACAAACATTAGGCCTACTTTTCATGGTCCATTTAAGAACTGTTTTCGATCTACACACAAAACAAACTGTAGATTTCTATTATTACAGACCACTGAAGATGTTTTACAGTCATTAAAACGAAACCCGTCTGGTGAGAAAAAAATCGCATTTTTATTGTAGTTGCAAAGACGGACAACCACTGATATTCATAACAAAGAAACTCAGCTCTCGTGGTCAATAATAATAATCCCTCTCATGTCCTTTGCAGCTGCGGAAGAGGACACAAGGGAACTGATTCGTGGTTGAGCCTACTTGACAAAATAATTAAGTAATACAACCATGACCCCACATCCATTCTACATCTACATCTACATAGATACTCTGCAAATCACACTTAAGTGCCTGGCAGAGGGTTCATTAACCACTTTCATAACTTTTCTCTACCGTTCCATTCTCTAATAGCGCGCGGGAAGAAAGAACACCTAAATCGTTCCGTTTTCCATCTGATTTCTCTTATTTTATTGGGATGGTCTTGTCTTCCTAAGTAGGTGGGTGCTAGCAAAATATTTTCACATTCAGAACTAAAAGTCGGTGATTGAAACTTCGCAAACAGATCACGCCGCAATGAATAACGTCTTTCTTTTAATGATTTCCACCCCAATTCGTGCAACATTTCCGTGACGCTTTCCCCCCCGTAACGAGATAAAACAAAACGAGCTGCCCTTCTCTGAACCTTCTCAATGTCTTCCGTCAGTACCACCTGGTGAGGGTCCCACAAGGGGAAACAGTACTCCACGAGAGGACGCACAAGTGTGACGTAGGCAGTCTCTTTGGTGGAGCTGGTGCTTCTTCGAAGCGTTCTACCGATGAAACGTATCCTTTGGTTCGCATTCCCCACAATATTTTCCATGGGTTCTCTCCAGTCAGAGTTGTTCGTAATTGTAACTCCTAGGTATTTGGTAGAATCTACGACCTTAAGGTTTGACTGATTTATCGCGTAATTGAAGTTAAGCGGATTTCTTTTAGTGATCATGTGTATTACTTCACACTTTTCTTTATTTAGCGTCAATTGCCAATTTTCACACCATGCAGAAATTTTGTCTAAATCGGTTTGCAGTTGCTCTTGATCCTCTGTTGACTTCACTAACCGATAAACGACAGCATCATCCGCGAACAGTCTAAGGGAGCTATTCAGATTGTCTCCTAAATCGTTTATAAACACGAGGAAGAGTAGGGGACCTATAACGCTTCCCTGTGGAACGCCAGATATCACTTCTGTTTTACTCGATGACTTACCGTCAATTACAACGAACTGTGTTCTTCCTGATAGGAAATCGTGAATTATGGATATAATGAAGCTGACACTGAGTCGCGCGTCAGAGCAGGAGTGTCGGTGTGCGCATGCGTGGTGGGCTCAGCACGTGCCGCCCTCGCGTGACGGCCTGCCGTGTCCTGCCCGCCGCCTCACGACTTCCGCTGCCGCCTTTACGACTCCAGCCGACCGGAGGATACCGCGGTCCGCGGCTGCACGAACCGGGCACGTCCGGGGGTCTCCCTTTGTTTACATCGCTAATATTTACTAAGCGCTTGGTTTGTACACGATGGTTCTGTCGCAGAGGGTAGACACTCACGCACGACTCACGATTTGCTTAGTAGACACGGTCGCCACTAGAGGTCTCGCTCGAACTGGAGATTGCACGGAGTTCCGTAGCAGTCCTGTAGATGTCCGTGTCGTCGCTTAGCACGCTGCGATCAAATGCATTCGATTTTCCTCGTGCTCGTTCGAGCATGCCGTACTCGAAATGCCCGATAGTGTACTCTGAAGAAAGGAGCTTCTCCGATTTTCGTGCTTTAAAAACACTGGTAGGCAGTGTCACAGCCGGGATTCTTTTTATTTTTATTTTTTTTTTTTTTGGGGGGGGGGGGGGGGGTTGGGCCTCATTATTTTTAAAATAAGGCCGACTACCAATGACTCCCTTGGCCAACGACCCCCCCCCCTCACACCAAACTGCGACCAACCCTCCCCCCTCCCGACACCCGAGATTTTATGGCCTGGATTCCTAGTTTATTAGCTAATAAAAGGGTTTTGCCATTTAATGTTAAAATTAAATATACTTTATTTCAGGCTGGCCAAAAGTACTCATTTTTAACCCCTCCTCCCCTCAGATATGTCAGGCATATGGAGGCATATCGGCATTCTTTTTTTTTCCTCGTTCTATTTGGGAGTGGAATAGGAAAGGAATTTTTGTATCCCGTTTCCGCCGGTTGTCGTGGGTGTCGGTGGCCGAGTAGAAAGAGACCGACACAGGAATAAAGGATGCACGCTTGTGCAGATATGGAGGTGACCAGCCAGTGTGACAGCAGAAACTAGAACACTAGGCTAAATTAGAACAAGATATATATTTCGTGGAGTCTTGGTAATACTTAACTTTTACATAGCTCTTGGCTGCAGAAAGCTGATACATAGTTTAGATAGAGGCTTGCCTACTGATGATTCCTAGTGCCTATCCGATAGCCAAGTCTTAACTGGTGCTTATCTGATTCCAAAGTGGCAGATGCAGCAGTCGTGGCCACGAGCGGAGTTGCAGCAGAGGGCGCTCGTGGCTGACGTCGTAAGAACGCCGCGCCGTGCGTGCATGGCGGCGCGCGGCGAAAGGATGTGGCGCGCACTTTATACTTGTGCGACTCCACAGAAATGACTAGTAGTGGTACAGTGTACCCCCCGCCACGCACCTTACAGTGGATTGAGGAGTGTTTATGTAGTTGTCGATGTACAGTAAAAATTACAGTCCAAAATGTTTAGCAAGCATACAGATTTTTTTATAGTTGGTATCATACACGATACCTCGGAACTTGAGCAGGACATAGATATATAGTTTTATGTTGCTCTATTACAAAAATAAATCGTCACAAGCATTACGCTTGTAGTTCTTAATTGTTGCAGCATTCAATAATATTTAAAAATACAAACATGGTAACAAAACTTTTCATAATCTTAGGTAAACAATTCCAAATTTTCAAACAAAATTACCATTACAAAATTTCTAATTTTTGTTGCCTATTTCATTTTACCTCATGTATCAGAAAAGAGTTTGCGTTAGACGTCCTGATTAATTTTATGTTTTGTGAAATTTGTTGAAACAATTTTTCTGTCAGTAGTGAAGCAAAGGAAGACTTCAACTTCTAAAACCGTACAAACGTGAGTTCTTTGCAGCCTTCTGCCCTGCATTTTGATCTGTTCTTCTGAACATGGTTCATCATTTTGGCAAATGCTGCATACTTGCTTTCTTTATCTCCGTTGGTGGTAGTGGAACAGGACATCTTGACCTCTTTCTTTCTTGGGAACCATCTTCATCGGAGTATGGTTCTTGTTCCACAGGTTCTATCTGCAAACTTGACCTTTTGTGGAAATATATTAAGTTTTCAGCAATGACCTTGAACAAGTAGTATGGCACTGTATGTTTCTTTGCAATACCATTTTGCATAACTGTTCAGTGTGGTTCGATGAGGCTTACATTTGTCGCTCTACACAACTGCAACATGTGTAGGTAATTGTTTGACATCACAATTTTCATTGCAAAGCTAATTGATACATATCAGATAATAAATACGCACAATAGACGCTTTCTTGATACGGTACTTGCACTAAACACTTTATTCTTCGAATGTAATAGAAGTACCAAATGTAAAATATGAGTACACATATGAGACACTAAATAACGTCAAATAACTTTATATTATGTTTAATATCCTATCCATTGGTATGAAATGTTCAATATTTTAACCGTAATTTCGGGAAATATAAGAGTAAGTATCTAGAAAGTGATATATTATGAAAACAACTTAAAACATAAAAAAGACATATGAGAAGGAGTATTCCGTATTACATCATGGGAATGTTATGAAACATTATTCCTGGAACCAAAATACCTAATACCATAGATACTGTAATAAGTTGCTATGTCGATATTCATGTTTCGTAATTTAGAATTATTATAATAAATGACTGAAAGACAATCATAAATTTTGATGACACAAATGTAAGTGTCACTTTCTATAATCTATTTATGCAAAATATATTGAAGTGATAGTATTTGTTGTGGTAGTTGGAAGATAATGTTGAAGATAATGACAATGAGGAAAATGACAGCATAGTAGTAGATAAAGTATATTAGATGATTTATGCGGAGATGAAAGATGGAGTAGTGTTACAGAATACTAATCATTTTGAGGGTAATTGAAAGTAATTGATGATTTGCTTGTACCTATTGACATCAGTGATAATAGTAAATGTTATATGTGGTGTTGATTAGTGACAAGATATTTACAGTTACATGTGACTATATAAACAAACATGGAAGTAATATCCAATGTGCACTTAAACTTACATCAAAAGTTGGGAATATCTTGTCAAACTGTTGGTAGCTAGAAACGAACAGACACTAAGAAACATTTAAGTTATCAGGCAGAGATTAAATTTAAGCTAGCGGAAGATTTTCTGTTGGAAAATTTGAGTAAACAGGAGATACACAGGGTAGTTCTCATGTACTAGTTCAAATTCATAACTGGAAAGGCAACTGGCTTGTGGACACTGGTAGTCCTATCTATCGAATTTCAAAAACGTTAAGGGAGAGAATAAGTCATGGGGAATGTTTTATTAATTTTCCTATAACTGGGATTAAGATGGAATATAAAACTAGTACAAACAGTAAATTGATATAGACAAGTTTTGTTGAATAACGTATTTGACTAAAGGATATGATGTATCAAGAAGTATCAGTGTAAACTGAAGTTAAAGATCCAAGACCCTTTTTTTAAAATTAAAATAGGCAGCATTCAAGTTTCAAAACCATAGCAATAGAGATAAAAGTGTTAATGATACCAACTTGTGTGCCTCATACATGTGACATGCATGGATCCCAACTGTGTGACATTTGTTTCTACAGTTACACATTTCTGATTTCACAATTTATTTTTCTTTGCTGCAGTTTACCTATACACTGTTTCTAATCTGCCTGAGCATTTACATTACTTACAAAGTAATTTGATTGCTTCAAATGACTTGGATAAAAGGAGATGAACCATACTGTCTAGTGTATTGGTCTATACATGTAACAGCACCTATGATGAGATATTCCTTTAATAGAACTATGTATTTGATATTCTTTGATATGAAGTGTGAACTACCTGACTAAAACAAAAATATAGTATTTGTTGTGTATTCAGACGAAACATTTATAAAATTTCTTATATTTCATTAAGGAAGTTTATATTTTTATGTTTTTGAACTTCTGGTCCATACTTCAACATTCTATTTACCACACTATGGGTGTAGGTGTATGGTATAGTGTTCTAAAACACAAATACTCGGCTTACATCAACACATCTGTTCCTTAATATGTTCCTGGAGAAAGGAACACTTACTATGAGTATAAGTGCAAGGTATAGTGTTCTAAATCACAAGTACTCTGCTTCCATCAAAACGTTTCTGTTCGATAACATGATCATAGAGAAAGTAAAATTAGATTACCTTTAAGGACGAATATGCTGATACAATATTGAATATTTACAGATTTTATTAGAATGTTTCATATATTGCAATGTTAGGGAAGTATTATTTTTCTGTTCTTACAAACGGCCTGTTTACCAAATGAACTGCTCAATGTACATAATGTGAATAGTAAAAGTTTTTTTATCGAATATTTGTGGGTCTAGTCAACCTTAATGTTTTGTATTATTTTAATATAGAGATTAGTTCTAAAATGTTGGAGGGTTTGACGTTGACACCGATGTATTCTACAGGGCAACTGTGCAGACCCAATAACTTATGCATAAGTTTGTCTTGAATAATATGTCTTTTCATTATGTTGAAAATTTTCAAAAGCCTTCGTCAACTTGCAGTTGTACAATGCTTTCTGGGAAATATTGATACATGACAGTCAATACCTATACACCATACACACATCTTCATTCCATACTAGCACTAAACACATTATTCAGATGCTACATTGTTCGAATGTAAGCTATGTACCAAGTGTAAAATATGAAGACACAGTTGAGTCACTAAACAGTATTAAATAACTTTGTAATGTTTTATGGCCTAATCATGGTCCTGAAATGTTCAATAACTTAATAGAAATTTAGAGAATTATAGGAGCACATTAGAAAAACATCCTAAAACTACATAAAAAGGAGATATATGAGAGAGTATTTCATATTAAAGCATGAAAGGTGTCAGACATTGTTCCTGAAATCAAAATACTAAATACCAATAAAATTAGTAATGAACAGCAAATCCATATTAATGTTTTATAATTTATAATTATTGTAGTACATTGTGAAAGTCACAAAACCAAATGCAAACATAAATTTCGATTAAATAAATATTAGAAACAGTTTCTATAAAATTTGTATCTTGTTAAAGTGCATAATATATTTCATATATAATTGTACTTTTGTGTTAGAATTTAATATTCTTAATATTTGGCAAACTATCATATTCATGGATTCATGTCATATCTTCTTGTTGTGCTAAGTATTCATAATGATTAAGTAATTCATTGTAAATTTAATATTTTAAAACTTCATCAATACATACATAGTCAAGTAAAGCATAAAAAGTTGCTAATTGGAACCAATCTTCACTCAGTAGTGCGCCAACCTTGGACACAATCAGTATGCGTCTCTCAGTAGCAATTTTTGAAGATGCCATTTAGCCTCTATGAATACTGTTCTTTATAATTTTTACTCTGAATCGAAGTAATTGTGAATTAAGAAGGTTTTTTGAAACTTACTGGTTGTCTTCCAATGAATGTACAGGCAAATCTGCAACGAATCTGAACCTGATGCTATGAGACAACGAGTTATATCATACCCAACCATCACCATAATGTCTTCAAACACATATGAATATTTCAACGGAGCTGCGCACTTTCAATTGGCATATTTAAAGCAAAGCCTAGAATTGTGGTTTAGCTACAATATACAGACTCATAATGATTTTAACATGCATGCAGCCACACAAGACATACACCTCAGGGCAATTACGTTGGGGCTGTAGACAAGGGGACTTTCAGCAGGTGACATTCTGACATTATAGGGATGAACATGACCACTGACATCTAATGTGGCCTCGTTCAGAGTTATTGATCATTGTCCATCTCATGAAGCATCTCTAAAGGATGCTGAAATCCTTTGGGCCTACCAGATGGGTGGGCAGCGTGCAACAATTGCATTCTGCAATCAGAATAATGGAAATGTTACCTTAAAATTGTATGGACCGTAGTTTCCTTTAAATTTAGTTAACGAGAACATATCCCCCCCCCCCCTTAGCTATAACGATAGTGGGTGACTACCATGCCACAGAGGCCGAGCAGCCTGCGGTGTGCCAGTCACAGTCTGCACGGCCACTACGGTCAGGTGTTCGAATGCCCCCTCTGGCATGGATATTTGTGTCGTCTTTAGTGTAAGGTAGTTCATAAGTAATTTGTAAGTTTAAGGGCTGATGACCCCATAGTTAAGTTCCTTAAGCTTAACAAACATTTGAACATTGACTACCATGTAGTGGGCCCAGATTAGATTCCTGATAGGGGCTGCATGTTCTGTGTTGTCTTCCTCATCATCGACACACAAGTCGCCCACGAGACGTCAAGTGAAAAGTCTTGGACTAGGCGGCCTTACAATCCCATATGGGATCACCTGGCCAAACACGCTATACGACCATTTTATTTCAATGGGCACATGGACGCACATATTTCTTGCGGCTGATTAGGTGACTCTGTCCTACATCTTTCTGTATGGTTCAACAGGCTGCCAGTTTACTTCAACTTCTGATCGCACTCCCTAATGCTGTATCTAAGATGTAGGACCTCTTTGTACACACGACAATATTCAGATGAATACGTGTCACGAATATAAAATTACCAAGCCATAGCAACTTTGAACCCCCTCCATAGTGTTCACATCTAGACTAAAATTGCCTAAAATTCTACAGCTATGTAATTCGCTTCATTCTATTGTTGCGTAATTACTTGGGCACACACAACAATGAAACAGGTACGTAACTTAAACTTCTAGACTTCCTTAATTTTCTGAAGGTTTCACATTTTTATATTTTTGCTGCCTTTCTGTGATCGGTTAAAATTCTACCATGACTCTAGGCACAGGGTACTTGAAATAATCTGAAGCAGGGAGGGTGTTTAAGGATTTTCAGTCTGACAAAGCATACCTCCATGAAGTCCACCACCCCTCCTCCCCCCCCCCCCCCACTTTAAAAATGCCTCTGTACTGACACAAAAAATACATAGGTACCAGTGGCGGCTAGTACAAAATTTGACCAGTGTGCTACAATATTACAAAAATAATCAGGAAACAAAGTATACTAAAATAAAAAAGTCAACCTTTGTATGATTGCCTTTAATTAAATATCAATTAATACTGTATTGACAGTAAAACCTTCAGGGGAATCTATAACAGCGCTGCCAACTGCATGTATTCACTACAGGTAGTAAATATAACGTTAAAAAATATATAAATTTATTTACAGAAATTAAAAATTTAGACTCAGAGGTGTTTGAATACGAGCCTCACACAGGTAGGTTTGAGAGACAACGCGCAAGACGCCTGAGCCAGCGCGCTATTTGACTCTGTATACCGCAATATTCTGCATATACTATTCTTCCGCAGCCGTTACATGCAGCGCGAAGAGAAATATTGATCTGGCGCTGCAGTCGGTCTCAGCACACATGAGCCGCCAGGCCTGACGTCACGTCTGCGCACTCGCGAACAGACGACTGCGCCGCCTCTCTGCGCACGTACCAGCGCGGCTGAATCCTACTTCAGCACACGGAGCTGGTTTCCAGCTATCGCGACGAGAGCGCTCCAAAATTCGTTTTCATCCTCATTACTAGCATTCTAATATGCACTGGAAAGGAACTGGCATAATTTTGTTGTGATATGTGGCTCGTATTCCAAGAGAAAGGATGTAATTTTATAGAGATTTCTCGCTTGCATTCGAAGAGAAATGGCATAATTTTAGTAATATATTTACAGTGTGCTGCAGCACATTAGCACATTATCACCAGCCGCCACTGATAGGTACATACTCGCTGTTGAATGAAAGCAATATCGGACAATTGAAAAAAAACGGCAATGGTTGTATTTAGAAAAAAAAAATATGAATCATACCTACAATTCTTCCAATAATTCGCCAAGCTCGTATTAAACATATTTTTGCTATTCATAAACAACTTTTACTATTCTCAGTAATAACAGAATACTTTTCCCAGAATGAAACTTTCACTCTGCAGCGGAGTGTGCGCTGATATGAAACTTCCTGGCAGATTAAAATTGTGTGCCGGAACCGGGACTCGAACCTGAGACCTTTGCCTTTCGCGGGCAAGCGCTCTACCACTGAGCTACCCCGACACGACTCACGATGCCGCCTCACAACTTTACTTCCGCCAGTACCTTGCCTCCTACTTTCCAAACTTCACAGAAGTTCTCCTGCGAAACTTGCAAGACTAGCACTCCTGGAAGAAAGGATATGGTGGAGACATGGCTTAGCCACAGCCTAGGGGATGTTTCCAGAATGAAACTTTCACTCTGCAGCGGAGTGTGCGCTGATATGAAACTTCCTGGCAGATTAAAATTGTGTGCCAGAACCGGGACTCGAACCTGGGACCTTTGTCTTTCGCGGGCAAGCGCTCTACCACTGAGCTACCCCGACATGACTCACGATGCCGCCTCACAACTTTACTTCCGCCAGTAACTCGCCTCCTACTTTCCAAACTTCACAGAAGTTCTCCTGCGAAACTTGCAAGACTAGCACTCCTGGAAGAAAGGATATGGTGGAGACATGGCTTAGCCACAGCCTAGGGGATGTTTCCAGAATGAAACTTTCACTCTGCAGCGGAGTGTGCGCTGATATGAAACTTCCTGGCAGATTAAAATTGTGTGCCAGAACCGGGACTCGAACCTGGGACCTTTGTCTTTCGCGGGCAAGCGCTCTACCACTGAGCTACCCCGACATGACTCACGATGCCGCCTCACAACTTTACTTCCGCCAGTAACTCGCCTCCTACTTTCCAAACTTCACAGAAGTTCTCCTGCGAAACTTGCAAGACTAGCACTCCTGGAAGAAAGGATATGGTAGGTATAAGGTAGAGCGCTTGCCCGCGAAAGGCAAAGGTCCCAGGTTCGAGTCCCGGTTCTGGCACACAATTTTAATCTGCCAGGAAGATTCATATCAGCGCACACTCCGCTGCAGTACGAAATGTACAGTCCTCAACAGCATAAAATATTTCACAACAACGATTAACAGACTAGTAAACCTGCCAATACAACTGCACAAAATGAACTAGTAATACGTACCAATATAGCCCGAAAAATTATTTTGATCGGAGTAAGGAGAAAAAACTGTACGAAAAACTGCACACCGAAACAGCCTAAAATTTTAACGACATTAAACTATTAATAGATATGTCTACACAGTCATATACATACCACAATCATATATAGGACAAACGTCCATCAAACTACACAAATTACTGAGGAGTCCGACAGTTACATTGGTTTACGGAACCGCAAACAACATCAAAACTCTAATACATACCGATAATGCAAAATAAATAAATATCTAATTAACCAAGCATACACAAAATTACTTGTGGAGGCTGTTAGAAATATGGTAATTTACAGGAGAAACAGGCATAAATTTCGAAATTGGACACAGAGAACACACAAGAAATCACGATATACACCTTTCAAAAATTTTCAGCCACTTACAAAGCGAAAATTTCTAAGATGGTCACATAACAAACTTAATGAAACTCATACACAAACAGCAAAGGGATATGATATGAACATTTTTTAAGAAATCGAAACTTATATACACTCGAAACCAAACCCTTATAAAATTCTGAACGAACAAACATGACTGAAACATCTAGATACTTTTATTCAAATCACAGATTCGAGATAAAAACAAAATAAGCACGTTGTTTTACCAGAACTTGACAGATTACCCTAGGCAGACATAGGTTATATTACATATGTAAATAAATAAGATTTAACCATAGAGCTTTTAATATTTCTGGCTTAAAGCCATCACATTAAAATCTGAGTATTGCTTCAGTGCAGCCGGTTAGGACCAGTAGGCGACAGATGGTAAAAGCTGGTGAGAACCACGACAGGTGGTACAAGAGGTCGGGTTCTCATTGGAAGAGCACTGGCAAATCTCCCCGTATTTTAGGGAAGTCCCCGAGTTGCAGGCACTGGACGCCGATTGGCTGTAGCACTGGCGGTCACGCGCCAAAACGCAATCATATTTTTATTAATACTTTATAAACTAATTATTTATTCAATGTCATACTCGATTTAGAAATACCCCCCCCCCAAACCAAGCTATGCCCTGAGTACGTAAAACATATTAACAATTGCTAATTCAATAAACAAAACAATTAATTTAAGACGGATGATGCACGCCAGCCACGTTCGTGCGCCAAATTGCTGAGCGAAGGCAGCTTTGCATCAAGACGCCACACTTCAGTCCAGAACACGCACTCGGAGGAGTAACATGCATACGGCGGAAGTAAAGTTGTGAGGCGGCATCGTGAGTCGTGTCGGGGTAGCTCAGTGGTAGAGCGCTTGCCCGCGAAAGGCAAAGGTCTCAGGTTCGAGTCCCGGTTCCGGCACACAATTTTAATCTGCCAGGAAGTTTCATATCAGCGCACACTCCGCTGCAGAGTGAAAGTTTCATTCTGGGAAAAGTATTCTGTTATTACTGAGAATAGTAAAAGTTGTTTATGAATAGCAAAAATATGTTTAATACGAGCTTGGCGAATTATTGGAAGAATTGTAGGTATGATTCATATTTTTTTTTTTCTAAATACAACCATTGCCGTTTTTTTTCAATTGTCCGATATTGCTTTCATTCAACAGCGAGTATGTACCTATCAGTGGCGGCTGGTGATAATGTGCTAATGTGCTGCAGCACACTGTAAATATATTACTAAAATTATGCCATTTCTCTTCGAATGCAAGCGAGAAATCGCTATAAAATTACATCCTTTCACTTGGAATACGAGCCACATACACAATAAAATTATGCCAATTCCTTTCCAATGCGTATTAGAATGCTAGTAATAAGGATTAAAACGCATTTTGGAGCGCTCTCGCTGGGATAGCTGGAAACTAGCTCCGTGTGCTGAAGTGGGTTTCAGCCGCGCTGGTACGTGCGCAGAGAGGCAGCGCAGTCGTCTGTTCGCTAGTGCGCAGACGTGACGTCAGGCCTGGCGGCTCGTATGTGCTGAGACCGACTGCAGCACCGAATCAATATTTCTCTTCGCGCTGCGTGTAACGCTTGCGGAAGAATAGTATATGACGAATATTGCGACATACAGAGTTAAATAGCGCGCTGGCTCAGGCGTCTTGCGCGTTGTCTCTCAAACCTACCTGTGTTAGGCTCGTATTCAAATACCTCTGAGTTAAATTTTTAATTTCTGTAAATAAAATTAATATTTTTAAACGTTATATTTACTACCTACAGTGAATACATGCTGTTGGCAGCGCTGTTATAGATTCCCCTGAAGGTCTTACTGTCAATACAGTATTAATTGATATTTAATTAAAGGCTTTATTATTTTAGTATATTTTGTTTCCTGTTTATAATTGTAATACAGTAGCACACTGGTCAAATTTTGTACGAACCGCCACAGCGTAGGCGGTCATAAAACATTGTTTAAGCATCCTAGATCAAGGCGACATAACTTTATATTTATTTCAGTTAAGACAACGTGTGTCAAGTGAATGTTATTATGCAGTTTGCTGGTTCCCTGCATTCTTTAAATAAACCAGATGGCATCCCGAGAACTTCAGTTTTATTCTGTAATTAGATCAGTTCCTGCCAATTGTTTAACAATTTTAGACTGCGTACTATCATCTGCGTGGGGACATTTATAGAAGACGTCAGGTTGGTGAACTTTTAGAGTTTCTACTCTCGCACAGTGCAGTGGGGAGTTACTACAAGCCTCGTGTACACTGTCATTGCGGTACAAACCCACCTGTTGTGCGTCATCCATAGCAACATGGAGGAGGAAAGGAAATGATATATGACCTGTTAACATACCCCCTGTCGACATTTTTGCGTTTCAAGCTTAGCTTCATTACTTGTCACTTCGATCTATCACAATCACATCTTTTGCCGGCGATGAACAATGTGATCTAACATCAACAAAACCTACAGTAAACTTAAAGTAAAATAAACACCAACAAATAAAATCAGACTGTAGTTACAGTTATGTACGGAGAATTAATATGAAGACAGTGACAGCACAAAACGATGACAGTAGAGGTATAGCTAACCAAAACCTTTATCCACAGTTAGCCTAATTTTGACCATAGTGCAGGAAGAGGCCTGCTGATAATGTACTAAAAGAAATGAGTAACAGCTATTCTAGCTGCGTTATCGAATCTATTTCTATTAATATATGATACAATAACAATGAAAGTTCTACACCGATTTAATTATATGGAGAGTAAACAGAGAATTAGAGGTAGATGGCTCCCAATATCTCAGATACATACACATTTATGTTTATTTTGATAATGGTGCTCATGAAAAGGGGCATAAAATGACACTGATTTGACAACACTGAAGTAATCACGGAGAAAGAAACGAGGAAGGAGCTTCAGTCATTTTTAAAAATGACCAACAATTATTCGAACGGTGGAAGGACCGCTGGGACACATGTACACCGGTAATCCTACCAATTACTTCGTCATTTATGTATCATAACAATACAACAGAATTGTCGATTTCATAGAGAGAATTATAACATATACGTATTTCTATGGAAAAGAGGAAAATATTTTTTTCTTATATGTGTAATTACCTTTCGCGTCTCACTAAGTGCTATTATTTCTACTGTCGACAACATGCAGCTATTTGTATGTCTCCTTCAAAATCGATCTGAAGCGTAATATCTCAGACATACATTTAACATAAATACATCAATGTCTGTGCATAATACAAACTATGTATATCCTTACTCTGTAGCATCTCTGTGCGATATCAGTGCTTGTTAACTCAGGCAATGTCAAATGTTAGGTGAGGTTGTTCAGTGTCCAAGTGCGAACAGGGCCACCTCTCATTCAATATTCGTGATTGTGTGTCAATGACATGTTTTGCACTACATGGAATACTTGAAATGTAACATTTGGCAAATAACTAGGACATGTACTATTAGTAAAGGATGTATACCATTGACAGATAGATTTTAAGTACATTATATGCTTGATTTTCATTTCATACTATTTCTTAGTTCAATCTTTATAAGTAAGGTGTCAATTCTAGGGCAAAATCACACTGTAAACATTCAATAGCTACCAAACATTTCGTACTGTAATTGCTATATGAGCGTCTCCTGATGAATAAAATATCAAAAACCGGTAATGGCAAACAAAAGTATTACTAACATAGTGGTTGGCTGCTAAAATGAATCAGTTTTATGAAACAGCCACAGAGCCGTCAAACTGGCATTTCTCACAAACAAATTTAATCTACAAATCATATTCAAGCAGATGGAGCCTGCCTTAAATCGGTTAATAACCGTTATAGCCAAAATATTATTGAAAACCAGTTAATTAACAGTTGGAGAAAATGTACAGTAATAACATTGTTCACATACAGAAGTCATCGTACATGTACTGCTAAACTGTTGTTCACTGAAACTAAAAACATTTTTAAACTGAAGTAAATGCATATATCTGTGGTGTTCTACTTGACCTACGCAAGAACTTAATAGGCTACGCAATCCAGTAATTTGCACCACAGGAGGAGTACACTAAATTCAAATGTTGTTATGTTTTATATTAGATGCCTGTACAAATTCACACCCATATGTTTATCTTAGTATACGAGGTGATTGAAAATTATATTCAATTGTAGACGAATATATAAAATCGAACTGTGCAATATTTAACATATAATGGGGATAGTTCGAGTCGTGACATAAACATGTCTTTTTCTGCGTAAGGTTTGACGAACGTATTTGCAGTGATTTGCAACTAATCTCATTTCATAAGAGTTCGTCATACTGGGGGGGGGGGCGAGCTTTTCAATTAATTTGTTATATCAGACAGTCAAGACAGCAAATTATCTTTAGTAAGGTGAACGGTTTCGGCCACCATCGTATTTGCATTTTATACACCATATCACACAGGAAACCATTTAATATTTTAATTGTTCAACAATATTTTCATCATCAAATTTCAACCTGGACAGTACATTATACAAAAATTTTAATAAACACAATGCAACAATCTTAGTAAAAATATCTCTTATCATTTCAGGAAGACATTTTGTAATCTAGTCAGGTCAACTTTTTTTCAGAATAACCATAAATGTTAATATTTTCTTGGTTAAACTTAACCCAAACATTTAAGTTTTGTCACTAAATGCAGCCTTCACAATGGACGCTATAATCCATTATTTTGTTTCAGGAGTGTAGTCACTCATAAGTAATTTTTAATCACTATATTGTTAGTAAAAATCAATAAGCATTATTGAAATTTGTATTTTTAATCTTTTGGAGCGAAAAATGTGCCACCTTCAGACTAATACATCTTTTTGAAAATTCTTTGGCATATCTGAGTGTCCTAAATGATATTCGAAGGTTCTTACCTGTCAGTACCTTTTTAAAGCGTATGTTGTTACGATAAAACAACAATTAACAAATTTTAAGTTTTTTCTGATATTTCTTTAAGAGTGGGCACTAAGTACGTCACCTAACCTTTTGGAAACCCGCTATGTAGGAAGTACGTAGGTACTACGAGGGTTAATGTGCACGCAATGTAAGCAATAAACGTTTTTGCAACATTTTAAAAATAAGTTGACCATATGTTATAAATACGTATAACAGCCATATTCTAGTAGTTGTAATTCATAGATACAGTCAGTTAATATTTAAGTGAGGAATGTATTGTCTGAGTCTAAGAGCTGTATTCCAGGAGCAATTAAGAGTGTCAACATGAAACTTCTACGAAAGAAAAACGACAGCATTAAAAGGAACGAACTTACTTTTCAACAATAATGACCAATCGAGTGCATAAATTGTGTTTCAGGAGGACAGTGATATCGGTTTATCTACACATTTAATAAAATCATAACTGTACGAAGTATGTACATAGGAGAAATGAAATGAAACTTAGTATCAGGGGTCTTTATGACAGCAACAGAAACAAAAACAAATACCTTTAAACTGTTGTTTGTTTGTCTGTTTGTTCACCCCTCATACAACAACAAATGCACAAAATTCGATGATGTTTCAACAGTTGTAGAAAGTCTTTATAAAATGTGGTTGATATTTCACCTCGATACAACTCCTCAGAAACCTAATTATTTATATACAGAGAGTGTATCCTTTTTATTTCTGTTTTAATGGGTTAGGACGGGAAATCAGCTTCTGAATCTTTCACCCCTCTTTTGTGAAAATAATTTTGAGATGTCAAATTTTTGGTGTTGCCTGAATGATAGTTGAAAAAAAAAATTATGTGAATCGACTTATTTTCGTATAAATATCGTGTTTAGTGTCGTCGAAGAAAACTATCTGGAGAGCAGAAGTTTTATAAAACTAAACTACATAAAGTAGGATGGAAATGATAGAATTCTTTAAAAATAGTATCATAATGATAATGATGTCTCAATTTAATACCATTAGCCAAAGACATTCATAAATTCATTATTCAGTTGGTGTAGTTGTTATAATTGCTAAGTTTGCCGAGTTGAAGCAAGCATTTCATTCATAAGTTTCAAGCTTTGCTACTATAAATTATGTCCTTTCGCATTTTACCAAATTGTAATAATACGTCAATTTTTTTCTGTAAAGGATAATTCATTTTTACACTGGATTTTTGCAACAGAGAATAAACTTCAGATTTTTTTAATGCATGTGTGTTCCAGATCCATGCAGACGTAGGCGCTGAGAAAGCTTGAAAATATATCCGTATATTAGTAAACAAATATTGAAGCAACTGTTGTATGTTTGTGCTAATAGCAATTCAAAAACGGTTATGTTGTCTTGAAGACGCGCCGTCCTCAGTGGAACGCCACCGCGCCGCTTCCGCGTCGCGACGCTGACTCGGTGACGCGCCGCTTACCTGCGCGCGCGCGCGAGGGACTTCCCCTGGTGACGTCAGAGTGCCGGTGCTGCCTCTCGCGGCGGCCGCAGCGGCGCTACTGAGCAGCGAGCGGCCGGCACGCGACGCCGGCGCGCGACGCTCCCCCCCCCCCACCCCAGTGTGACGTCGCGTGACGCTCCCCTCCCCACCGCCACTCCCCCCTCCATCGCCAGCAGTAGTGGACAAACAGCGGCTGGCGCTCAGAAACCGCGGCGGCATTCAGCGCGGCTGCATTTTGCATGCGCGGCCGGCGACACCGCGCCCCGCGCCCTGCGCCCTTCGCCCCCAGGGTGGCCGCCCTTTGGTGTGGCGGCGCGCCCTCTGAGGGACACCGCGCGGCCTTCCACCCCTGCCGCCTTTTATCTTCGCAAACACCGCGACAACGCATAGCCCGGCAGTGAATGACTCATTAGTCTGACAAGTAGTTCTGTGCGATGTGCGGCGGAAGTAGGACGAGCCTCTCCCACCGGCAGATGTTATCATTTATTATTATTATCGAATGTCCCCATGGGAGGACGCCAAGCAGGGGATTTTCAAGGGTCCTCCTTTTTTCGCAATATTTCTTCATTTCTCCCGAAGGTCAGTATGGCTTTGGTGCCGTCTCTGGAGAAAACTTCCACATGCCAATTTTTTCTTTCTGAATATATCCCTGTTCGAAGTGTCTTTTATGTCA
This sequence comes from Locusta migratoria, assembly GCA_026315105.1. NCBI lineage: Eukaryota > Metazoa > Arthropoda > Insecta > Orthoptera > Acrididae > Locusta > Locusta migratoria. The sequence continues at coordinate 40,619,682 of CM048749.1, forward strand.
GCGTCTGGTTTTGTCAAATCTTCCTTAACGACAGTTACACAGGGTACTGTTGCTTTAAATGGTGTCACGTAGTCCTATAAAAGTTTAGTCAGTCTATTTCTAGGTAACCAGTTGTAATTGTACAGACCCTTAAAAACCAACTAACTTTGTCTTAGAGGATAACTTATTCTTACTACTTTTGGCTCGTTGCTGTCCATACATGTCTAAATTGATCTGTAAAACTCAACTTTCAAGTTCAGAGTTAGGGAATGTTTAACTAGAGCGGAATCTACTGAATAACTGACTACAACATGAGTTTGCTTTTTAATAAAATTCTTTATTGTCAATTGCATGATTATGTCTGGCGAGAACTGCTAAATTCGTTAGACTCCTTCTGGTATCATTATCTCTAGCCTCCAATATTGCTAATAATATTGTTATACGAATACTTAATCATTTTCATAATGTTCCTAAAATGATGGCTTTTGAAGTTCGTTGATATATATATATATATATATATATATATATATATATATATGATGAATATTTTCTGCGTTCCGATAACTGTTTCAAAAATCAAAGTCCTAATACGTCCGAAAATATTTCAGAGTCCAGCGCGGCAGGTTCTGCGGCCATGGTAATCAACTATCGCCTCACTCGATTCCACTGCAATTGCAACACACATCTGCCAACAGGACTGAACTGACGTCGACTGATCCAGGGGCGCTCGCGGCACCCCCTTATATACGATCTGCGGGGTCTTTCCAGTAATACGTCGCTCTAACGAGGTTCAGTGGGTCTCCCTGTAGTGTACCAAACTTTCTCAATAATGTTTGAAATGTTGATATGATGGAATCGTTATATGCGCGCTACGATTCTAATGCAAATACATTCTTTAATTTCTAACACTAATAATGTCCCCAAAATCTTAAGTTTAAATAAATGAGTACCTTCAGCATGACAAATAAGTCTTACCGCCGCCGAACAATGAATATTCAAGTAATCACTTAGGCAAGGTGTTTTTCAGGTATATTTTCTAGACCTCTTTCCAATGCACTGTTCCAAACTACTCTTTTCATAAATTAAAACAAATTACTGTCGATAAACAATTTAGTTTTGAAACACGTCCACTGAATGTGAGGTCGTGTTCCATTTTGCGTTATTTATTACTCTTTGTTTCTCCGCCATTAATATTGCCTATTTGTATGTCAATTATTTTATTCCTTTATTAATGATCAATGCCACATATTTACATATGTTTCCCCCCGTGTGATTGAACTTGTATGTTCATGTGAATATGGAAGTTTGCTTTTAATATTGACCGACGGCCGTGCAATGGGTTTACAGTGGCCACCTCGCACTTTAGGCGTCCTTTACTTCAGTTAAAAACGCATTGCTTCTTGTGTCGTCTGTACTGCCGTCTGCTGGGTGGCCAGAGACAAGCTTTCTTGGCAAGATGGCGAGGTGGCCAGTTCTTAGTTTAGTACCAACATAATCATGGACGAAAGACGTGACAAAAAATACCTATCTGGAGCTCTAGTAGAGGGTGTTATCTTCTTCAGGTAGCGAGGGTTGGTAGACAGTAGACGCACTACATCTGGTGTGTGGAGGGGATGGCTTTGTACGTGGTCTGAGGCTTCACTCCTGCCGCGACTGCCGAAGTGAGTATATCATCGAATCATGCTGAGGGGATGGCATGTTGTTAGAACTTTACTTTGTTCGTGACCAGGTAGTCTTGGTTTATCAGTGATAGTTTTTCTTGAGCAATTCTTTCGCTATGCAAGGCGAAGTGTTTCTTAATATACGGAACTCGAGTAATTCAGTGTAAATTTAGTAATTGGATTTTCATTCCGGTTATGATTTTGTGTCCGGTTTTCTCAAGTTATAATACACGTTGTGGCCTTCTACCTTAGTGTAAACTTAGAATTTCCTTGCTGATTTTTAACTAACATTTTCGTGTCGTGTCTGTATCTGCGAGTATGCTAAATTTTTCTCAGATTTTATGGATTGATTTTATCTTTCCTGTCGTGGTATGACAGAGTGCACAACATGCTTTCGTAACGGTAATTACTTCGGCCTTCAGCCATGCTTTTTACTGACACTATCTTTATTCTATATGAATTCTCGTATGTGGTCTACTTCCTTATTCTAAATTAATTTCATTTTGTAAATTCTATGTAATTCACCATGATCACACAACACGTGGTACTTAAGGATAGTATGCTACCTCCCCGCGCATGAGTTCATTTGGTGCATAGTTTGATTTTAATTGTGCTTGAAGACACCCGCGCCGGCCGCGGTGGCCGAGGGGACTAAGGCGCTTCAGTCACGGTCTGCACGGCCACTACGGTCGGGGGTTCGAATCCCCCCTCGGGCATGGCTATTTGTGCCGTCCTAGTTCGTAAGTAGTTCGTAAGTAGTTCATAAGTAGTTTGTAAGTTTAGGGACTGATGACCCCGTAGTCAAGTCCCAAAGACTATACAAACAAACATTTGAAGACACCCGCCATCTTGTCAAAACGCTGCCAATGCTATGTGTCGCCGCTGCTATCAAGTGTTCCTGCATGAGTAATGTGTCGCAACCATTATGCACATGTCTGTGAGTGAATGAATGTGCTTTCCTTTATCCACTGTGTATTTGCAAATTTCCTCCCATGTTACCTCCATATTCATAAAGCCCAGAAACAATTTTATTACAGGCAGTAACTTTATGATTTAATTTCACTTTTGTACAAAGTGTGTGCTTTATTGTGCTTAATTTGGTCTCCCCACATTTATTTGCTTGTTCATTTTATTGAATAGATAATGATTTATAGTATCAAAGTTCTGCTTTATAATTTCATGCTCCCCATCCCATGTTTGATTATCTATCCCTTTTTTTTAACATTAATTTTGTGTTTGTTAAAACGTTGGATGCTCCCTTAAGGAGTGATCAGATAGATAAATTTTCATTGTGCAAGAATCATAGCCACCTGGAAAGTAATTTAGAGCAGCAGTGAGCGTTTTAACTTGCATTTGCAGATCTCTACTGTCCGAAATCTTACATAGAATATTTAACAAGCTACTTTCAGTTTACATGAAGACAACATATAAGGTACATCTATCAAATACGGCTCGTTTCCTAATAAGGCCCACTCTCATTTTCCAGCACAGAAAGTTTGAAACAGTGCTAAATGTCATTGGTAATGATAGGTTGTGACAACTAGGGGACAAGGCAACAACTACTTCTGTATACCCTGTCATGCCTGCCATTCTAGTTTGAGTTGTGCTATGGCGTTCAACAAAGGAGGGCTGCCTCTTAATTTCACGGTACGCTTCATCTAATTCAATCGCTTGGGTCATGAAGCATTTGTACTGGTAAATATTTATATGTATACCGAAACTTGTGCTGTATTGAGATAGTAACAGTAACAACGCTGGAAATGCACAGAGCGCCTACCTGATGCGCAGCCTCCTTAAGCAATGGGGAGCAATCGCCCCATTGTCTGAGTTTCTGCACAGTTGCGACATTATTTAGCGGCAGATTTCAACGCCACCTAGATACAAGGCATGTGTGCTGCTTGCCAAGAATAGCCATAACACAAGCAAACTATTCGTCTTATGTAGCATTGTGGCCGGCCGCGGTGGCCGAGAGGACTGAGGCGCTTCAGTCTCGGTCTGCACGGCCACTACGGTCGGGGGTTCAAATCCCCCCTCGGGCATGGATATTTGTGCCGTCCTTAGGATAAGCTAATTGTTAAGTAGTTTGTAAGTTTAGGGACTGATAACCCCGTAGATAAGTCCCATGAGCTTAACAAACATTTGAATTTTTATTTATTTATTTATTATTACTATTTTTTTTTTTTTTTTTTTTTTTGGTAGCATTGTACTGAGTTTGGGAATACGTACACTTTGCACACTGTGATTCAGAATGTTCTTAATGTTATTTGTGTGATTGACAGGCAAATTTGTTTTGGTGTAAGATATTTATGACCTTGTAGTAAGATATTGTACCGATATTGGAATCGGACGATTCATATTACGCATTTTGTCTCATACCTGGAAAAATCTGCATGAAGAATCACATAGATAACACGAAATACATTCTGAAACCCACTGTGCAACGTGTACGTATTCCCAACCTCAGCACAACGCTAAATAAGACAAACAGTTTGCGTGTGTTATAACTGCTCTTGGCGTGCAGCGCACATTCCTTGTATCTAGGTGGCGTTGGTTCTACCCGTGAAGGATACTCAGCGACATTTGCACATTTGTTTCTGCAATACAGTCCAGCTCAGATTTCCTGCTTCGCCTGACGTTTCCTCAGTCATTAACCAAGCTACCAGGATTAATTCAAAATTACATTGATTCACATCGTAGCTGATTCCACATCATATTTCCTGAAAAATGCGGTATGTCGAAATAGCAACTAGTCTGGAAAGTAGTTGATACAAAATTGTGGCTTAAACGGTCTACATACTACATTAGTTTCGCTGAAATGAAATGCTCGAATGACGTGGGTAAATCAATACGGCAAACATGCAGTGGAAATGGATATCTGATATTTCATTTGAACGACGTACGCATGACATTGCGGGTACAACGTATCTGATCGTGTGCTGCTGACGTCATTGTATCCGCTTTGTTTCCTTCCACATAGCTCCATTTATTTCAAGCCCGTACATTTACCTTTTACAGCCTTTCTTGAAGTTCTGATATGTATATCAAGCGTACATGTGATAGAACATTGTAGTATTACATTAAAAAAATTTCATTCGATAAATAATTTATTCACGATGCTTATCGCTGACCACAGCTTTCTCTGGCAGCTAATTACGTTCGTCTTATATTTTTTTATGTTCATCTGTCTTTTACGAGCTGCCCAGAACGCGGTTGTGAACGTGGTCTTTCATCTTTCTTACCTCATTGAGAACAGTCGCACGTCAGGGACTTCTCCATTATTAATTGTAAGTGTGTGTGAGATCGTTTTTCTTACGAAGTATGTTAAAAATATATTTAGTTACGTATAAATCTTTTACTTATTTCAAATGACCCACCTTTAATAATTCATGAAGTGTTTCTATTTTTCCAGCAGTAATCTTGATTATCTAATATGATGCTTGGACCCATTGTTGGACTTGTATCTATAATTTACTAGATGTACTTCGAGATCTCATTACTTGTAATTTTCATGAATGTGACTTTCTAGTAATGCCTGCAAAGAAATCTTCGGAATTAAACGAAATCCGATCGATTTAAGGAGCCTTTTGTCACGAAAGATAACTTAACGGTCATTCAGTTAGGACAATCTGCTCCGAGCCAACCAAGCATAAATTTACACAATGCAGCAAGAGTTTTTACAGCTTCATCCACTACACCCAGTCAACATAATCATCATGGTAAGAAAGGTCATCGCGGAATCTGCTAGTTTCTTTGTGTAATATTGTGCTCAGGTGTTGCTTTCATTCGAAATTACTACTGCCGCTAAACTTTAAGTTAGGTTCAGCTTCCCTTTTTGATTCTTCTAATTATAAAGTTACCTAAATGTGTCAGATCTATCAAATTATTTTCTTGTATTATTGTACCGTTAGTGAACTTTAATAGCGGCTACGAACAGTAACTACTACTGCAATACCTGATCGGAAGAAAGAAAACGCAATATTACAACATTACGTTTTTGCACAGAAAAATGTTCAAATGTTTGTTAAGCTTATGGGACTTAACTACGGGGTTATCAGTCCCTAAACTTACAAACTACTTATGAACTACCTTATCCTAAGGACGGCACAAATATCCATGCCCGAGGGGGGATTCGAACCCGCGACCGTAGTGGCTGTGCAGACCGTGACTGAAGCGCCTCAGTCTCCTCGGCCACCGCGGCCGGCTTTTGCACAGAGATACTGTTCCTGGATTAGAGTGTTACGTTTTCTTTCCGAAATTTTCTTGGGAGACTAAAAATAAATAAATTGGCTAAAACGTTCCGGTTACCACTTCAAAATTACACATTTTATCCCGTTTTACTTGTACAGAAAATAACACTGTGAATTTACGCTTCTGGCACGTAGACTGAAGAATACTTGAGAACTTATATCTGCAATCAACTGATAGTGATATATATACCGTGTTTCTTTCACAAATGATTTCCTTTTTAAAAGGCGTAGTACTAAAATAATAAGATATTTGTATTACTGGAGCAACTAACACGGAAATACTAGGAGACACTACAAAGGGTTTGTAATAACAGTAGAGTGGAATATTTAATGTTTGAAATAATGTTGTAAGAAAAAATAATAAAATTAAACTAAGGTTTTCCTATTTAATCAGAGAAATCTGAGGGGATTGTGTTACAAAAAGAGACCTTAATAACAACAGAAGAACTTTTCTATTTAGGCAGCAAAATATTCAACGACAACCGATAAAGAGAGGACTCAAAATGTCAACTAGCAATACAAAATAATTTGTGGTCTCCTATCACAAAATAAGCATTACGACGTATTTTCTACATGGTCTGTCTGGAGTGCATGCTTCTGTGGTGTTACCGAAGAATACTGACATGTGGAAATGTAGATTTAATAAGAAAACAAGGGCGCTGGAATCGAATGGGGTATGAAAGAAGTATATGATACAACGTGATGCAACTCGAGGTATCTAATACTTGTTTCCTGTATCATTCGATCCACTATAAAACCAATATGGATTTTTCTTCCCCCGCTCCTAACAGTCACGTATGGGCTATTCCATTTCAAATCAAACGAAAAATAAGAAAATTGATCTCGTATTTTTTTCAATGATTAGTAATTTCTACACGTGCCAATTAATGTGAAAGAAAACAACTGTCATGAAGTTATCCCTTAACTGATTACTATTTTCGGGTTAAAACTCGGTGAAGTCGGCGTCATTTTCCGAACGCTTTGTAACTCAAGAACCTCATACCGGATATCAGTGACCTATAGCCGGCCGCGGTGGCCGAGGGGACTGAGGCGCGCAAGTCACGGTCTGCACGGCCACTACGGTCGGGGGTTCGAATCCCCCCTCGGGCATGGATATTTGTGGCGTCCTTAGTGTTAGCTAGTTCATAAGTAGTTTGTAAGTTTAGGGACTGATGACCCTGCAGTTAAGTCCCATAAGCTTAACAAACATTTGAACATTTTTTAGAACAGTGACCTACAGTTCATTTTGAAGCTGAAAATCTAAAATTGATACAGGCATGTAATAATAACGTAACAACAATTCACTGCTGTGAAAACTTTTTTTTTTTTCATTTATTAAATTAAATGCATTTTTTAAAAATGTTCAAATGTTGGTCCTACCTGGATTAAATTTTACTTGTAGTGGCAGCGGTTTAGTTTCAAACGTTCAAATGTTTGTAAATCTATCGGACCTAACTGCGTGGTCATCAGTCCGTAGCTTACAAACTACTTAAACCTAGGTAAACTAACCTACGGACAAACACACACACACACATGCCCCAGGGAGGACTCAAACCTCCACGGCCGGCCGCGGTGGCCGAGGTGACTGAAGCGCTCCAGTCACGGTCAGCACGGCCACTACAGTCGGGGGTTCGAATCCCCCCTAGGGCATGGATATTTGTGCCGTCCTAGTTCGTAAGTAGTTTGTAAGTTTAGGGACTGATGACCCCGTAGTTTAGTCCCATACGCTTAACAAACATTTGAACATTTTTTTGAACCTCCACGGCGAGCAACCGCGCGCTTCGCAGCGACACGCTTTAGACCGCTCGGCTACTGCACCGCGGCTGCATTTTTCACAAGTATTATTGAGTCCGTTGCCTTCAACGTGAAAAAAGTAAATAATAAATACACTAGTTGGTGCTGCCTGCGGCGGGCATCCGACGGCCACTCAACAGGGGGAGACGGACGCCTCGTCAAGCCTCACAGCTGAACGCGGCTGGCCGACAGGGGGGCCTAACGTAATGTAACATGACATAACATAACCACTGCCGACTGATTGGTCGCTCACAACACGGCGTAGTGCATAAAGCTCAATAGTTAATGTTTTAAATTTCATTTTGTCGAACGCTTTCTAATTTTCTCCTTTTATTATTAAGACCAATGAGGTATTACACAAATATGATAAAAGATATCAGGCAGCCGATACCTGTTAGTAGCAGTCTACGAACCCCTGCCACGCCGTAGCAAATATGTGAGGCAACTGTTATCGAATTGTAGGCCATCATTTCCAGAGTGGACTACCGTTCGCTGAAATGACGTTGACACTCGGCGTGATGGCTGATGGGAGCGACCGTAAATGGGACGTGTCTCTACCGTCGCTTCCCTTAGTTACCGTGCCGAATGTCGACTGCGAATACTCCCATGTGATTTGAAGAGTATGAGAAACAACATAAGGAAACAGAAGAACACATCAAAAGGATTATTGCTACGTAATTCGTACGCAGTAACGATGTCTGTCGCAACTGCAAAGCGATTTAGACAAAATTTCTTTATGGTGTGGAAATTGGCAATTGACACTAAATAAAGAAAAGTGTGAAGTAATACACATGACCACTAAAATAAATCCGCTGAACTTCAATTACGCTATAAATCAGTCAAACCTTAAGGTCGTCAATTCTACCAAATACCTAGGAGTTACAATTACGAACAACATTGACTGGAGAGAACACATAGAAAATATTGTGGGGAAAGCGAACCAAAGGTTACGTTTCGAAAATGCACCAGCTCCACCAAAGAGACTGCCTACATCACACTTGTGCGTCCTCTCCCGGAGTACTGTTGCTCCTTGTGTGACCCTCACCAGGTGGGACTGACGGAAGACATTGAGGAGGTTCAGAGAAGGGCAGCTCGTTTTGTTTTCTCACGTTACGGGGGGAGGGGGGAAGCGTTACGGAAACGTTGCACGAATTGGGGTGGAAATCATTAAAAGAAAGACGTTATTCATTGCGGCGTGATCTGTTTGCGAAGTTTCAATCACCGACTTTTACTTCTGAAGGTGAAAATATTTTGCTAGCACCCACCTACTTAGGGAGACATGACCATCCCAATACAATAAGAGAAATCAGATCGAAAACGGAACGATTTAGGTGTTCTTTCTTCCCGCGCGCTATTAGAGAATGGAGAAAAGTTATGAAAGTGGTTAATGAACTCTCTTCCAGGCACTTGAATGTGATTTGCAGAGTATCTATGTAAATGTAGATGTATTAAATAAATGAAGTATAGTAGTTCGCTTTACGCAGTGTCAATGAAATGACGGAACATTTCAAACATTTTTCAAGAACGCAAGGTTCTTTTCTCACAAATGAGAGCGAAACATGTCACATTCGTGATTCACGATAGCTGTATGAAACCTAGAAAGTATTATATAGTGAAATTATTTTATCGAATAGCTTTTCACACTCAGTTACTGTGTAACATTTCCTCTCAACGCGCTGTAAATGATACGCATGTAAGACCTGGATACGTTACGTCCGACATGTGAAATACCGATTGCTGCACAAATTCTACAACCGCTCGTTGAAGAACAACGTTCTACCGACTGAGTAATGTCTTGTACTTCATGCACAGTCTTTTAATGTACACGCACAGAAGCACTATGATTGCTGGGCACTACCAGTGTCACGCAGTGTACTGAACACTCTTGAATCTGGTCTGTGTTTAGAAAATTGTATGCCGTGATCTGCAATAGCAGTAGCACCGTTTCCATTACAAAACCCATACACAAATACGATATCGGAATGCTCATGAACTGTAAATACGTGTGGCCTGTTCTGATTCTACTGTCCAATAGGCTTGAGGAACAAGTCAAGCCGCGGTGGAGTAGTCGAGCGGTCTAAAGCGTCCCGCTGCGTGGCGCGCGGTTGCTCGCCGTCGGAGGTTCTAATCCTCCCTGTGTGTGTTTGTCCTTAGGTTAATTTACCCTAGTTTAACCCTGCATTGCTACACTTATTTTCAGAGACGGGTCTGCTACACTGGGGTACAGGTGTACCCAAAATAAAAACGAATTTTTAAAATGATTAAAAATATATTTTATTTCAAAGTAATACATTAGCATTTAAATCACACTTAAGAAAAAAAGAAAAAATGTCCAGAAAGAAACATTTAATAGAAGCACTAGGGTACAGGCGTACCCCTAGTAGCATTCCAGGGTTACGTAGTTTGTAAGCTATGGACTGATGATCACGCAGCTTGGCCCGATAGATTTACAGACATTTAGATTTGAACAAGTCATAATGAATACTTCATTGCAAACTAATGCGTTATGTCACAATTTCAACATCAACTCTCCACTGCTGACATTCGATAAACACCAGTACACGAGCGAAAATGCAATTGAACTCAACTGTATCACTGTTCAAAAAGTGGCCGAGGGGACTGAGGCGCTTCAGTCACGGTCTGCACGGCCACTACGGTCGGGGGTTCGAATGCCCCCTCGGGCATGGATACTTGTGCCGTCTTTAGTCTTAGCTAGTTCATAAGTAGTTTGTAAGCTTAGGGACTGATGACCCCGTAGTTAAGTCCCATAAGCTTTACAAACATTTGAACATTTTTTGCACACTCATTCATACACTCACTCACTCACTAAACACGATACCTCGAAAACTGTTTCACCAATGATGATGAAATTTTCATCACTTGGTTCATAAAACCATCCATTTTTGTTGGACACGCGACCTTACGTTGGCACGTATGAAAAAATTGTTGAAATGTCTTGGTCGCAGTTAGCTTTATTTCATGACGCGTTTCGAGACATCATCATCAGAAAAAGATTTTAAAAAACGATGGGAATTACACCATCTTGGTATAGATTCATGAATACAAATTTAAAATACCATCATGGATGTCTGGTGATGGTGTTCAACCAGACTTACATGCTCATGCTTACATGAGCTTCATATTATATCCTGGAAAAGTCACAATAAATATTGTTTGTAGTCAGGAAGGAAGGAATATTACTGTTTAACGCCCCGGCGACAACGTGGTCATTAGAGGCGGAGCTTACGCTCGGATTTTTTGGGTAAGAATGGGAAAGGAAATCATAATTTGAAGTTTATGTGTACACTATATTTGTAATTATGGTGTAGTACAGCAAATCTCCAAGAGTACTATACGAACTTTCATAGCGTTTCATAGGTCAACTGAGAGTACCTTGGGGCAACAAATAAGCTTAATTTCATCAAAATCGGATCAGGGGAAGAAAAAATATCGTAATTTGTAGTTTCTGGTGTATTCTACACTTGAATTACAGCGTAGTATACCAAAGATCCGATAGAGGCGCTGTTACTTACATAGTACATCAAATAAATAATAAATGGCCACTCTGCGTTTCACATAACTAAGGTGTAATACACCGAAACAAGGGCTACGATTTTCCTTTCGACAGCGGTGTAGTATATTGATGTGGAATCCTTTTTGAAAAATCAGTCAAGTACAATGAGAGGAATAATTCTTTGTGTTGATAATGTAATAAATAATTAATTTTGGTACATCAGTAATGATCCCCATAAATCGAATATTTCGTTGCCAACGTTAACATAATAAAGCGCTTCCACTGCAAGTAAAATTGAACTCAGGTACAACGCAAAAAATATTTTTATTAGATGTATCACTCATACATTGCAATGCAATGGAAAGAAAAAGAACTGCATATTTCCGCGGGTATCATTTGAATTTAAAACATAACGTTCTTTCCCGTCTATCGATGTTTTCATTTACTATGAATTCTTTGCAAGGAAACAGGAATTAATGTTCCTTTCTGATTTCGATGCATACTTATTACATTTCGTGTCCATTCTGTTTAGGAATGGGTAGGAAACGGTGTAGTACTGTACAGAACAAATTGAAGCTCTGTTAGTTACGTAGTGCACCAAAGAACTAATAGTTGGCACTGCTTCATTTTTTTTTTTTTTTTTTTTTTATTTCTTTCGTTGGTTATGCCATAGAATAGCAAGGCACCATTGAAGGTGCCGTTGGTTTTGTAGTGCTGCGAAGAAACAATACATGATCGTGTTGTGCAAATAAAAACTGACATTGAACAGCGAGTTGCTGATTATACTTCGTGCATTCACAGCTTAATGACATTTCTTTGCTTCTTTTGACAGGGAACATTTGAATTTAAATCATAACGCCATTGCTTCGTGTCTATCGATGTTCCAATTTATATAAGATTTCTTTGCAAGGAAAATCGAATTTATGTATTTCCCTTTCTGATTTCGGTGTATCCTCATTAGATTTTGAGTGCGTTCTGTTTAGGAATGCCTGGAAAACGCCATAGTACAGGAAAAAACAAAGTGAGGCGGCGTTAGTTACATAATACACCAAATATCTAATTATGGCGTTGCTGCGTTTTTTTCATTCTCAGAACTATAGTGTAATACACCACAAGAAGGGTTACAATTTTACTTACGGTGGCGGCGTTGTGCGCTGATGTTGGCAACGGCCGTTGAATGCGTTACGTAGAATGAGGGAAATAATTTTTTAAGCTGTTCTGGTCAGTAAATTAATCATCCCCCTAAAGCGAATAGTTCGTTGGCAACGATAGCAAACTAAACCGGCGGCGGTGGAGTAGCCGAGCGGTCTAACGCGTCTCGTTGCGGAGCGCGGTTGCTCGCCGTGGAAGTTCGAGTCCTCCCTGGGGCATGGGTGTGTGTGTGTGTGTGTGTGTGTGTGTGTGTGTGTGTGTGTGTTGTCCTTAGGTTAGTTTACCTAGGTTTAAGTAGTTTGTAAGCTACGGATTCATGACCACGAAATTTGGTCCGATAGATTTACAAACATTTGAAATTTAAAACTAAACCGCTGCCACGACAAGTAAAATTTAATCCAGGTAGGACACAATTTTTTTTTCTCCCTAGCTGTGTCCCGTACGCTTTTCAATGTCATGGAAAGAAAAGAACAGTTTAGATGGGTATAACCACCAAATTGTATATAGAGTAGAAATATCTATGGAGTGGGTATTGCGTTCTGTGCATCTTCTCAACATTAAGCTGGAATTACCACATGATATTCAGACAAATCCCCTCTGTCCACGCATTTATTTGCTATTACGAATGGTTTGATCCACTTTGGCTGCAAAGAAGACCTACCTCCTTTTCGCAGAGCAACCACGTAACATGAAATAATATGTAAATAAATGTGTCACAGAAGGAACATATAAGTCGAGGAAGCGTCGCTAAAAGGACCATTTACACATTGCTCCTTAACCGAACAAAAAGGGAACAAGATAAAGTCAGCAATTAGTAGATTTTTTCCCAATATCATGTGACATTTCCAGCTTACTGTTGAGGGCACAAAAATCTGTTCTGCGCATCTGAATGCTCACTCCAGAGATATTTCTGCTGTCTGCCAGCCACTAGAGATAATATACACATGCGAGTGACAAACCCATCATAAACGTCTCCGCTTTCATAATTGTTCGGTACGATATTGTGATTAAAATTTGCAATTATTTATTTTTGATGCGGACATCATTAAGGTAGAGAAAGACGTCTTCTTTTGCAGAGACAATTGCTCTTAGTTATAATCTGACTTCTGACTCCTGGACAAGGTCGATTTCAACTTCATGCTTTACGAAGTAATCACTGCAGGATATGTATTACCTGAAACAGTGGCAGATGCTGTTAACACAATCAAGACAATTCACTGGAAATGCCATATTCAATGCAAAGTTCTATACAGACGGTCAGCTGGTGCCATTCCTTCCACGATTATCTAGACTTACTTTATCGCACATTGACACAACCATGACGTCTTATTTAAACAGACATGAACTGCTCTGTTCATTGAATTACTAGACTGTCAGCATTCGTCGAGTTTTCGATAATAGGGAGCACTGCATACACAAAATTACATTATCTCCAGTGCAAGACTGTCACATTATAAAACTTAAGCATACACTTACTGTGAAAGATAGTTTAGTACTACACCACAAAACCGATACATGGCGCTGTTATTATTATTACTATTTCTCATCTCAATGATAGAAGTATTTTCAGATGTTTACGCCAAACAGACAATTACACAACGCACTCTTTAACTATATTAACACAACCTAACATTGAATTTACATCGTTACTGAGTATGGACTTAAATTAATAACACTTTTTTACGAAAACCTTTATGAACATTCATCGTTTTCTTGGCTAGGAAAACTGAATTTATTGACAGAGCGATCCAACAAGGATTCTGTTTTGGCTGTCCTTGGTCCGGAACCCTAAAAAACCATGATATACACAGGTCCCTCTTTACCAACCGTTGCGAAGCACAGGCATATAAGCCAGTATACAATATTTTGGCCGGCCGCGATGGCCGAGGGGACTGAGGCGCTCCAGTCACGGTCTGCACGGCCACTACGGTCGGGGGTTCGAATGCCCCCTCGGGCATGGATATTTGTGTCGTCCTTAGGATAAGCTAGTTCATAAGTAGTTTGTAAGTTTAGGGACTGATGACCCCGTAGTTAAGTCCCATAAGCTGTACAAACATTTGAACATTTTGAATATTTTGGGATCTCTAATGCCACGTGTTGTGTCATTCTTGCCCCGGAACCCATTGACCTTGCCCTCTTCCAATCCAGATAACTCGCTTCGTTGACAAGGAGTACACCGTCTACCGCGTCCTACCGATGCGCCTTGTATGCCCTCCACTGCTGGCGCTGTCAGCTGCAGTCTGTGGGTGGTTACTGCGTGTCCAGACAGTTGCAGGGAGCTACCAAACTAACCAGGTGCGACCGTGAAAAAAGTTGTCAGTCTCGTTCAGTGCAGCAGTATGAACGGTCACGGTTTGCCTCTGGAATGTGACATGTTGCGGCACTCAGCCTGCGCGACTGGCAACCCGCCAAGCACAACTAGGTCGCGGGTTGCCAGCCGATCAGGCAACCTGGCGACGTGTCGTAGAAGACGCCAGGGGGCATCGGCAACACAGGGAGAGTAGAGAACCTGTATAGGGAGAGAGTGGCCATGTCTGAGACCGCTCCTGATTGGCTGACAGCCCACGACACCATGTTTTTACCAGATTTGGCCGTCTTTACATGCGGGTGAATAGCTACGGTGTGTATTTCTGTACTGTGGAGTGTCTTAACTTCTGACAGCGATTTCGCTGTACAATTACGTACAGGTAGTATTAGAGTAGGTACTGCTCCACTTTTGCACGTCTTTTGTCGGTTCTATTTACGTAAATTAACGTTTTCGTCGGACGTTGTCGAGAACCTTATAACGTCGCGGCATTTTGTAAGATTATATGTTGGTTTGAAGTGATTTACTGAGTATAATTAATAATGTGTATTACATAATCATTAAGCGCAGTAAAGAGAAATGGGTCGTTGTTCCTCTTCCTCTGTTGCCTGTAAAAACCAAAGTAAAGATTGTTACATGATGCTTGTGTTCGCACGGAATGAGGAAATACGGGGAAAGTGGGCGGTGAAAATTAACCGAGAAAGCGGATCCGTAAATGCCACTTATATAGCAAGCATTGTTGAAAATCAGTAACGGAACTACTGCCTGTGAAATTCCTGTGTGGTGTAGTGGTTGCGTACTGAATTCATAACGTTAAGGATGCGAGTTCGAATCCGATTTTAAACAGTATTTTCTAGCATTTTGTTACTTCGTGGTTCTGGTGTTTGACATGTCGTGCTACAATGTATGTTTTAACTTTGCTATGGTACCTCCCCCTTGGCTGTGTATTATTGGCTATTCACAATCCTATAATTAGTTACGGGATGTGACTTGAGAAAGAAAGGGGGCGGGACTATTGACTCATTGTAGATATTCAGAAGGGAAAGCTGAAAGTGGAAAGAGTATTCAGAGGAGCTCTACAAAGGAACTGAACTTGGAGACAATGTTGTAGGAAGGGAAGAGGAAGTAGATCAAGATGAAATAGGAGATACTATACTGAGAGATGAATTTCACAGAGCCCTGAAAGACCTAGGTCGGAACAAGGCCCCGGGAGTAGATGACATTCCCTCAGAGCTACTAAAGTCTCTGGGAGAGCCAGCCATGACAAAACTATTTAACCTGGTTGTAAGATGTATGAGTCAGGCGAAATACCCTCAGACTTTAAGAAAAATATAATAATCCCCATTCCAAAGAAATCAGGTGAAGACAGGTGTGAAAATTACAGAAACATCAATTTGATAAGTCATGGTTGCAAAATTTTAACACGAATTATCTACAGGACAATGGAAAAGCTGGTAGAAGCTGACCTTGGGGAAGATCAGTGTGGATTCAGGAGGAACGTAGGAACCCGGGAGGCAATACTCACTTTACATCTTATCTTAGAAGATAGATTAAGGAAAGGCAAACCTACATATTTAGCTTTTGTAGATTTTGAGAAAGCTTTTGACACTGTTGATTGGAATACACTGTTTCAAATTCTGAAGTCAGCAGGGATAAAATACAGGGAAAGGAGAATTATTTACAACTTGCACAAAAGTCAGACCGCAGTTATTAGACTCGAAGGGCATGAAAGGGAAGCATCAGTTGGGAAGGGAGTAAGGGTTGTAACCCTTCTCCGATGTTATTCAATTTGTACATCGAGCAGGCGGTGAAGGAAAGCAAGGAAAATTTGGAATAGGGATTAAAGTTCTTGGTGAAGAAATAATAACATTGCGTTTTGCCGATGACTTTGTAATTCTGTCAGCCAGCAAAGGACCTGGAAGAGCAGTTGAATGGAATGGAGAGTGTGTTGAAGAGAGAGTATAAAATGAACATTAACAAGAGCAAAAAAAAATATAATGGAATGCCGTCTTAGAAAATCAGGCGATGCTGAAGGAATTAGAGTAGGTAACGAAACAATGAAGATGGTAGATGGGTTTTGCTACTTGGGTAATAAAATAACATGCGATGGTCGCAGTACAGAGGATATAAAATGCAGAATGGCAATGGGAAGAAAAGCATTTTTGAAAAAAAGAAATTTGCTAACATCGAATATTAATTTTAGCGTAAGGAAGTTCTTTCTGAAGGCATTTGTGTGGAGTGTTTCCTTGTACGGAAGTGAAACATGGACGATAAACAGTGCGGACAGGAAGAGGATTAAGGCTTTTGAAATATGGTGCTACAGAAGAATGCTGAAAATTAGGTGGGTAGATCGCATAACTAATGAAGAGGTGCTGAACAGGATTGGTGAGAAAAGAAATTTTTTGGCATATCTTGACTAAAAGAAGGGATCGTTTGTTAGGACACATTCTTAGACATCGAGGAATCATAAATTTAGTATTGGAGATAAGTGTGTGGGGTAAAAATTGCAGAGGGAGACCAAGAGATGCATATAGTTAGCAGATTCAAAATGGATGTAGGTTGCCGTTCTTATGAGGAGATGAAACTGCTTGCTCAGGATAGGGTATGAAGAGCTGCATCAAACCAGTCTTCGGACTGAAGACCATAACTTTTGTGTCCCGACTTCGTCGCCGCTTTTGTGTCCCAGCCTCGTCGTAGGTGTCGGTGGCCGAGTGGAATGAGACCGACACGCTGGTGCAGGTACGGAGGGGAGCAGCCAGAAACTATAAACACTCGAGTAAATTAGAAAGAGATATATTGCACAGAATGTAACAATACTTAACTTTTACATAGTACGGCAGAATGTTGATACAGAGTTGTTAGAGGCCTGCCTAGTGCCTGTACAATAGCAAAGTCTTCACTGGTGCCTATCTGATTACGAAGGTCCTAACTCGTTGCTATCTCAGTCCGAAGTGCCCGATGTCCTTCAGTGGTGGCCACGAGCGGGGTTGTCCAGAGGGCGCTCGTGGCTGTCGTCGTGAGAACGCCGCGCCGTGCGTGCATGGCGGCGCGCGGCGAAAGTAAGTGGCGCGCACTTTGTACTTGTGCGACACCACACCCCTCCCCCCCAAACCGCCGCGCCGTCGTGGCGTAGGGCTGAGGGCCACGGCGACGGCACTGGGAGTAGGGCCTGGGCGGGGGCGTTACTGGTGGGACGGGCGTCGTAGCTGAGGCTGGGGTCGAGACGCCGTCCGCGCCCCGGCATCCGCCTTGCGATCCTCCAGGGAACCCACCGAAACCTGGGGAAGGGCGCACGCCCCCGCCCAGAGGGAGCAGGTCATCTTCTTCTGAGGTGCGTGGCCCAAGCTGGGGGGGCCCGCACGGTCCCGGAGTCCCTCTCGGTGACGCTGTCATCTGCGGCGGCGACAGCGGCGGCGACGACTGCGTCGGATGTACGTCGACGTCCATAGGGATCTCGTAGTCCGGGGACGAACGATGTGGCTGTGCTCCCTGGCGGTGAACTGGGTCTGGAATCAAGAAACCGGAGACAGGATCGCGCGGCCTGTGCAAGCGCAATTGGTTTGCGTGGCGCCGCAGCTCCGACCCTGTGGAAGAACGTACAACAAACATATTGCTACCAAGCACGCGTTGAATGGTGCCCGGCAACCATGTCTTCTTTTTCCAGCGAACACCCTGTACAGCACCGGCGTAGAAACCTGAAAACGCGTAGTGCCATACGAACCGACTCGGTGCTTGGGAGGCTGCAGCAGGTGAAGGAGGGTGCGGTGACGGCGGCCGTGTAGCAGCTCGGCAGGCGACGGGCCGTCACGTGGCATGCACCGATACGTAGACAGGAAAATTTGAAGAGGTTGCTGCCTGGAGTGCTGACCTTTCATCTTCTCCATGTTAGACTTGAATGTTCGAACGAAACGTTCTGCTTCACCATTGGACTGAGGGTGAAAAGGTGCGGTGGTGATATGCTGAATGCCATTCACACGACAAAACTGTTGAAATTCCGCGCTAACAAACTGAGGTCCATTGTCACTGACGATAGTTTCAGGCAAGCCTTCGATGCAAAACACTGATGTTAAGGCACTGATTGTACTAGACGCCGTCGTTGAGTTCATGGCAATCACAAAAGGAAACTTGCTGAAAGCGTCTACAACAATTAACCATCGCGTATTCCAGAAAGGTCCGGCAAAGTCAATGTGTAAACGTTGCCATGGTCCCTTGGGGCGTGGCCAGTCTGAGAAACGCTGTGGAGGAGCCGCCTGATGCTCCGCACAAACTGTACACTGTGATGTCATGCTCTCTATCTGAGCGTCCATACCAACCCAGGTACAATGACGTCTGGCCAGTTGCTTTGTCCTAACAATGCCCCAATGTCCTTGATGCAGGAGGCGTAACACTTCTCGTTGCAGGGAACGAGGAACAATCACTCTTGCTTGGTCGTTGTCGGTATGCAACAACAGTACACCCTGACTTAAAGATAATGCATGACGTTGTGCAAAATAACGTCGAACCAGAGGCCGATCAATGTCTTTGGCTCTGGCAGGCCACCCTGAGCGAACAAAACGCGCTACCACACTTAGGTCTGCATCCGCAACTGTTTCCTGTGCAACCCGACGAGAGTTCAAAGGAAAGTCTGCGACAGCGGAAGCATCTCTGGAGTCTATCTGACAACATGCCATTTCTGAAGAATCAATTGACACGTCCTGGCCAACCGGAAGTCGGGAAAGTGTGTCCGCGTTGGCGTGTTTAGAGGTAGGTCGGTACAAAATCTCATACTGATAATTAGACAATATCAAGGACCATCTCTGAAGCTTTTGTGCCGTACGTGGCGGAATCGGCTTTGTGGGTGAGAACAACGACGTGAGAGGCTTGTGGTCTGTCAACAAATAGAATTTTCTGCCATAGAGATAATGATGAAACTTTGTGACGCCGTAAATGATTGCTAAGGCCTCCTTTTCTATCTGACTGTAATTCTGTTGCGTTGGCGTCAGTAGCTTGGATGCAAAGGCAATAGGACGATCGTGAGATCCAATGCGATGTGAGATTACCGCGCCCAGACCGTACGACGAGGTGTCAACTGCTAACACTACAGGCTTCTGTGGGTCAAAGGGAATCAAACATGCATCACTGAGTAGTGCAGACTTTAGTTTGTCAAAGGCAACCTGACAATCTTTGGACCATACAAAAGGAACATTCTTCCTACGTAAGTGATGCAGTGGAGCTGCAATCTGAGAGGCATTGGGAATAAACCTGAAATAATAGTTAAGCTTTCCCATTACTGCTTGCAATTCATGCACATTCTTAGGAGGAGACAAGTCTTTGATTGCTTGAAGATGTGACTGTAAGGGATGAATTCCTTGGGCATTAATCACATGGCCTAGGTACTCTATTTCAGTTTGAAAAAAAAACGAACACTTTGCTTTGTTGCAACGTAGACCTGCTGCTGTCAAAACTTTGAAAAGGCACTCCAGGTTTGCTAAATGTTCTTCAACTGTACGTCCGGATACCACAATATCATCTAAATAGTTCGAACAACACGGTACAGAAACTGTCAGCTGTTCCAAAAAACGCTGAAAAATAGCGGGAGCGGAAGAACTGCCAAAGGGTAGGCGTTGAAATTGAAAAAGGCCCATGTGAGTATTAATGACGAAAAACTTTTTTGACTCGTCATCAAGTGGAATTTGTAAATATGCCTCTGCTAAATCAATCTTAGAAAAGAAGCGAGACTGTCCTAATTTGTCCATTAGTTCGTCAGGTCTGGGCAGGGGGTAAGTGTCTACAATTGTTTGACTGTTCACTGTAGTTTTGAAGTCCGCAGAGAGACGAAGTTTTCCTGTCGGCTTGGGTATAATGACTATAGGCGAGGCCCACTGACTCGCAGAAACAGGAGAAATCACACCACTATCTTGCCAACGTTTAAGTTCTTCGGCAACTGTATCACGCAATGCGATAGGCACTGGTCTAGCTTTACGAAATTTTGGAACTGCAGATTCTTTTAAAGTTACATGTGCCACGAAGTCTTTTGCACAACCTAGTTCCGGCGAAAACAAGTCACTATATTTGTCACACAATGCATTGAGTTTATCCTGAGGCACTACTGACGAAATTTGAAGCACATCTCTGCGAATTGATAAACCAAACAAGTCAAAAGCATCTAGTCCAAAAATGTTCTGTGTTGATTTGGCCTGAAGAACTACAAAAGCAACTGTTTTTGTAACACCTTGAAAAGAGGCAGGCAGGCTACATGTTCCTAGCACGGGAATATTTGCACCTGTATAAGCTGTTAACACTTGTTGACATAGCGATAATTTTGGCGAACCCAGAAGTTCATAAGTATCTTTATTTATTAATGTAACAGCGGAACCAGTATCAAGCTGAAATTGCACAGTCTTATTTTCTATAGAGAGAGTAACAAACAGCTTGTGCTTCTGGCGCACGACCGGTGCGCGAATGTGGGCAACGTCTAATACATATTGTTTTCTGCGCTTGCGCGGGTTGCGTGCGGTAGGAAGCGGAGCATACTCGGCACACAGGGGAGTAACCACACTGTCACTAGATGACACTACCGCCGGATCGGCGTCCGCGCAATGCGAGGCTACTGCACTAAAATTACTTTGAGTAGCTACACCAATTCTACTGTCACTAGCTACACAGTACTGGGCACTATTACAGTTAGTAGTTGCAGAAGGCACTATTTTCACTACAGGAATGCACTGTTCATAGTCATTTTGCTTGTCCCGAACCCTTTTTCGTTGCACTGTTTTACGCGCTCGTCGGCGCTTGCTACGTGGTGCACTATATAGTTTTGCCATAGGCGCAGAACTACTTTCTTGCAATTGAGATCCAAGGAAAGCAGTGTTCAATTCCACAGCCCGTGTAACATTTACAGAATGAACTGTTCTCGCACTCTGCGAAGCACTGTTTCTAACGTTACTGTTCTTTGAGTTTTTAATTTGCATACACACAGACTGCACATGTCCCAATTTGCCACATTGATAACAGGTTGCGTTGCGACTAGGGCAATGAGCACGCTTGTGGCAAGACACACACTGGGGGCAAGACTTACGAACATTTTTCTGAAATGAGCGTTGGCGCCCGTTATGCAAATTACTGTTTCTATTACGACGGGGCGACCTTTGCGTCGCACTTTTACACTGGCTACTGTTCACTGTCTGTTCGGCACGGCCGGTAGAAAAATAAGAATCACTAGTGCTATACTGAGAACTACGGCTAGGAAAGCGTCCGTTGTGGCGGACTGAATTTACACTGTGGCTTTGCATTTCTACATCTGCTAAGTCAAAAGTATCATGTGCTTCTATAAGCTGCAGTACACTGTCTAATGAGGGGTCAGACTGTTTCAGAATTGCTGCTCTAATTCTGGGGTCCTGAATATTCTGCGTAATTGCATCTCGCAACATCACGTCACTATAAGAAAGTCCACAAGAGCAAGTAAATTTACATTGGCGGGTTAAGCCCTTCAATTCCGTAATCCACTCTTGGTGTGACTGCTGCGGTAATTTTTTAAGTCTGAAAAATCGGTATCGTGCAGCGGCTACGAGAACTTTTCTCTCATAATGAGCATTCAGTGCATCTACAATTTGTTCAAAGTCTACATCACGAGGAGATGCGAGAGGGAAAAGTTTTTGCAATAGTACGAAAGTCTGGGGGCCCACAATCGATAAGAAAAGGTTCTTCACTCTCTGACCTGTAATTTGATGAGCCGCGACGAGTTCTTGAAACTGCGCGAAATAGTCACTCCATTCTTCCTCACGTTCGCTGTACTGGCGGAACGTCGGAAGCGGTGCGGCGGCAGGTGTGGGCTGCTGATGTGACGACTGTTGTTGTTGGTGAGCAGCCTGTGTCGTCAACTGCGACACGGCCTGGAGCAGTTGAGTGATTTGCGCCGTCTGTAACTGAATAATTTCCATTAAGTTTGGGTTCGGGGTAGTGGCCATGCTGACCGATTAGGCGCCGCGTATACAAGTAACATATAACAAAACACAAATGCAATATGAAAGGAGGGCTCGCTCTGCAACAAAAAAGTCCACAAAACACGTAACAAAATATCTTCCCCCAAAATTCTTATAATAAGGGTGGGTGGGCGGGAGCAATTTTTGTGTGCTCCGACTGCTGCTGTCTGGCTGCTGCAAGCGGGCTGGTCCAAGGTTCTATCACTCCTCGTCGCCACTTTTGTGTCCCGACTTCGTCGCCGCTTTTGTGTCCCAGCCTCGTCGTAGGTGTCGGTGGCCGAGTGGAATGAGACCGACACGCTGGTGCAGGTACGGAGGGGAGCAGCCAGAAACTATAAACACTCGAGTAAATTAGAAAGAGATTTATATTGCACAGAATGTAACAATACTTAACTTTTACATAGTACGGCAGAATGTTGATACAGAGTTGTTAGAGGCCTGCCTAGTGCCTGTACAATAGCAAAGTCTTCACTGGTGCCTATCTGATTACGAAGGTCCTAACTCGTTGCTATCTCAGTCCGAAGTGCCCGATGTCCTTCAGTGGTGGCCACGAGCGGCGTTGTCCAGAGGGCGCTCGTGCCTGTCGTCGTGAGAACGCCGCGCCGTGCGTGCATGGCGGCGCGCGGCGAAAGTAAGTGGCGCGCACTTTGTACTTGTGCGACACCACAATAACAACAACAACATTTTGAGTCTGTTTCTGTAGTTTCACTAGAGATAGTATCGGTATTTACAGAATGACGTTTTTGGTATTTCCCAGTGTAGAAAAATGTTATAAGATCGACAGCACACTTAAAATGCGTTATATCGGGGCGGAAAGCGATAATATTGCACTAATTTCGACGATGGATATTCAGACAGAAAATTCTGAAATAGCATTATTTTCTTTGAGATACTTAATATGGGGTAACTGTCTTTCTTATTAATCAACTGCCAACTGTCGAAATTATCATAAAATTTGGTATTAACAATCGAGAGTCGTAGAAACTGTTTCACGAGACTTATTTTGTTACAAATTTATTAGGGCTGTATGAACATAGATGAATGGCATTTCTTTAACCACGTACTGATTACTAAGAGGATGTGCTTTGGTGTCATGGGTGGAAGTGGTGGCTTATTTCAATCTTTGAAGTGTCTGAATTACTTCCTGGGTCGCTATCTAATGCACGCCCCGAGCGCACCTTGGTAAAAACATGGCGGACACAGGCCGGTTGACGTCTCTCTCCCTATACAGACTCTCTAACAGAGAAGGCGTGCTCTGAGATAACTACTTTCCTGCCGCCAGACACGTGACCAGCAAGTAGTTGCTGCGGTATCCTGCCGCCCGTGGATACTTCAGCCCTGACTCGGCCGAGCCACGGCTGTCGAAGCCGCGTGGCCTCCACAGTGCCGCCGACAGTGGGAGGACTCCACGACTGCCGCCCTGACTATTGGTGGCTGTGTGTTTGTCGCCGAAGTAGGCACACTATGTTCCGTCTTTTTCATTAACTGTAGGGACAGTCCTTGTTCTGTTTTCTCCACGCAGGGTGGCCTTTTCTTATTAGTGTTTAACATTGGATTTGTACGTCATTGTAGACGGACCATTTTGTACAATAAACGGTAGCTTTTCTTTTGAGAATTCCGTTTTTGTGTGCCGCGCAGCAGACTCTTGTGGATGCACTTACCACCAATGCTCGAGCAGTCAGTACAGTGGGCCTCCACTTGTAAGGCTGAGTCCAGTTTTACCCTAATGCACCGGCTCCCTCACCTGAAACGAAATGAAAGGAAGACGGGTCACTAACATGTAATTATTTATAACACTGGTAATAATTTCAAATAGACAGTGATCAAGCAAGTTTGAGGTATATGCAAGATGTTCCAAAAAGCGGCGAATACGTCATAATGTTTGTCTGTATGTCCTCTATGTGTTTATTAATTCGATTGAAATGAAACATCGGTAAACTGTTCACCGTACGCCCACGAAGGTTCCTGACCCAAAACCAAAAGAGCACGACACATAACTCATGAGATATCTAGATATTGAGAGGCCACCGCGTGAGAATACCCCCCTTGTATGCGTCAGTTATTAGAAAATGGGAGTTCAAATGTTTGTTAAGCTTATGAGACTTAACTATGAGGTCATCACTCCCTAAACTTACAAACTACTTATGAACTACCTTATACTTAAGACAACACAAACATCCATGCCCGAGGTGGATTCGAACCCCCGACCGTAGTGGCCGTGCAGACCGAGACTGGCGCCCGCAGTACACTTGGCCACCGCGGCCAGCGAAATGGGAGTAGTTAGGGATGTGCGATAAAGCTTGCATGTAATTTCGGACGTTTATGAAGCGTTTTGTAACTGACCTCCCCCTCCCCCCACAAAAAAATGAATAAATAAAAAATAAGAAGATGAAACGAAAAGAAGTCTACCGCTCACAAACAGTTGCGCTGTAGATGCCGTAAAACTGTCGCATCAGGCATCATCTTGTAAACAATTTAGTTGCAAAAGCTATCACATAATGCGACGAGACTTTATTCACACACTGTATGACAGTGACAGTACTTAGCGACTAGCAACCAACTTTAAACATAATTTCAATCCTTTACTGAACTTTTTCTCGCTGACAACCATAGCAAAATTATGAAAGGAAAAAAGTATCTCGCTTACTGCTTTTCCGCTATTCGTGGACTAAAACTACGGCATTCGATTGACGTTACAATTCATAAATTCTACACTACAAATTGTAGCCGCAGGAAATCTTACAGAGAGTACACACACATATAGCTGAATGTATCGTCGAAATTGTATCACAGTACGACACGTAGTTCAGGAGATATGAGCACATAAACAGTAAGGTTTATGGAAAATTGCCCTATCACGCACAAAGTTTTAATCTATTACTTCTTTACTCCTAATTATATTCGCAACAGATTTTACAGACAGCACTTATACAAATATGTACCTGAAAAATTATTTAATTTTAGAGTGTATAACTCAATAAATATGAGATCGTGCGAATTTTATATGTCATTTGTATTTTGATTCCTATCTTTCATTCTTTTGATACTGCACGTATAATTTTCTACATTATGCAAGACAGCGTTATTTCTTATATATTCTCCGATAATATAACATGTTTTTAGAAAAAAAAGAGATGGACAGAGAAGGGATATGAGAAGTACTAACTGAAGGCAGGAATAAATAAATAAATACCCGGGCAACGCCGGGTTTTCAGCTGGTAGCTCATGAAGATAACAGCGGAAACTCCAAGGCGTTTTCATGCGTTTGTCAGCCGACACCACTAGCAGTGCCATCTGTTGGTTGGAGTTGTAGGCTATACTTGCCTTGATGTCTGTGACTCCGTATTTTATTTCGCTGCGTACCAAAATTTCTTTGAAAGGTTTACATTTATTACGTGTTTTAACATATTTCGTTAGATGATAAATTTATTTAAAGTTCTGGGTTGAAAGAGATAAAGAATTTTTCTCTGACTTGATCTGTGGAACACGTCAGCGGCTCTTGATGTTAGGCGAAACTGTAAGAATAAATTTCCATAGGAGGATAAAAATAATCTACATTTTACAAAACTTGTAAGAAACTGTTTTATATCTAGGAAAATAAATCGAATGATAGATAAGTATCATTTTAGACCACTGAAAATATTTTATATTCAATAAAACGTAACGCATTTGGAGGAAAAAATAAAAAAGAACTGTGTATTGGAGTTGGATAGACGCCCAAATACTGGGCTTCATAATTTGTACATTTTACCTGGATAGAATTAGAACTGAAAATAACACAATAGATTACAAGTTTTAGGTCTATACATGTATGCACTGTCCGCAAGGATTTAGGAAGCCGAATGGAAGGCGAATCCAAATACTGAAAATGACAATAAAAAACACATTAACTAAAAATTCTGTGCTTCATAAAATGTAGCTTATGATTAAATACAATAACAATGCAGTTACAATTCTCTGATGGTGTGTTTAAAGTCTCTTCTAGGCTACTCTTTGAATAAATGCACTCAAATGAAAGTTGCCATTATAGATTTGTTGGTGTATTAGATTACAACAAATCCTTACTTCTGAAATGTTTCTGCACAAAGTGTTCTGCGATAAAGGCTTTTAATCAAATGCTCCGCACTTTTGTATTTTCAAATTTTATCCAAGTCAGCTCTTGTCTTACGAATAACCCACTGTCTACATCTATAAACAGACCATAAAAAATAAGGTAAATCGTAGCGTAAAAAACACTGTTTATTAAACGCAAACGATAGATGTCAGTCTAATGGTAGCGTGCTTAAGCTATTATAGTTAATCTCTTTTATTTTCCTGAACCCTGAAGAAAGATTTCGGAGTGATTTGGTGTTTGTAGTTACTGCAATCGTATACAACACATTTACTCCCTCTTCCAACCATTTTCTGGTTCTGTAAAGTAAGACGACGTATCAAGTAGGTCTTGTGAGCCTAGTTCTCAACTCACTCCGCTAGGAGGCGTTCGGAAGCGGTGTCGCACCTTTTGCAGAGGAGTTTCTGCTATCACCTTTATAAGCTGTTTGTTAGTATTCATAGGAACTATAACAACAATTCCGGCACACATTGGTCCTCAAACGCATACTTTCTTAGATAAACACGTGTTTATAGGGAGGGCACCGCGGTGCTTGGTTGCGGATACCAGCACATTTGGGGACAGATTGACAGGCCCACACGTCCACCGCGGCGATCGAACGCTGGCAGCAGAAACGCGCCCTGCACAGCAGTCTTGTGTAGTTCGAGAACGAACTGGATTGAAAGAGCGCTCCCACAGGCGAACTACGCGAACTAGTTCGCAGATCCCTCGCCTCTTAGATCGTCCGCTCCTTTTCCGAAGACTGACGGGTAACAGCGAGAGGACGCGAGAGCGCGCAGAATCACATGATTCCCTTCTGCCAGTTATCGTCATTTCGAGCTCAGATGCAGCTCAGCTGTAGATTTAGTAGCGGTAGCAAAAGCCAAAACGAGCGGACGAACAAAAAGAGTGACCCACTTTGCGGCCGAGCTGCGAACTAATAGAAGAGCTACCGATCGCGAACTACAATATGCGTGATAGGTCACGAACTAAAATATGCGTAATAGGTCGTTAACTAAACTATGCGCCGTATATGCCTTCTGCTGATGAGAGCCATTTTGAGGTTAGCGTCTACCTGCCAGATTACACAGTTCAGTGCTACAAAATTTCTGCTTTGAAGTATTATGCAATCTGCAATATCTGACTAATAAATTCCATAATGCCAAGGGATAACTCTAAGCTTAAACGCGAGAAATTATCCACAAACTGTTTCTTTTGGTTTGCGTGATATCGTTAGCGGCTCAAGCAGCAAGTGCATGAAGCAGCTAGGTGGGAGAATTTCTCCATCCACCTGCATGCGCAAATCACGCCGCTCAGCCGTCACTGAGAGCGGACGAACTAAAAGAACGGACTAGTTCGCAGCAGAGCCGCGAACTAAAGTGAGCGCTCCCGATCGCGAACTATTATGTGCAAGTCTACTGCACAGTGATGTGCCTACGGGGTACCTCCTTGTATGAGCTCCAGCAGTTGGTGTCTAGTAGCTGTTTCATAGCACACAGTGTATTTTGATAAACTGCATAAGCACTTGCCTTTGCTCTTGTGAAGTTGTTCTTTTTGTTTCAACACAAAGTCTGCTTGTCAGCACAGTGAACGATATGCAAGATAGCCGGGCTACAGTAATTATTTCCTCTTCTATGTGTTGCCAGCTACACACTGTTTGAATGTTTCATTACATCTACATCTACATACATACTCCGCAATCCACGTAAGGTGCGTGGCGGAGGGTACACTGTACCACTACGAGGCATTTCCTTTCCTATTCCACTCCCAAATTGAACGAGGAAAAAAAGAATGCCTATATGCCTCCGTGCGAGCCCTAATTTCTCTTATCTTGTCTTTGTGATCACTACGCGAAATGTAAGTAGGCGGCAGCAAGATCGCACTAAACTCAGCTTAAAATTCCGGCCCTCTAAATTTCCTCAACAGAAATTCACGAAAAGAACGTCGTCTTTCCTCCATCGATCCCCAATTGAGTTGCCGGAGCATTTCCGTGACACTCGTGCATTGGTCGAACCTAGCAGTAACAAACCTAGCTACTCGCCTCTGAACTGCTTCTATGTCTTCCTCTAAACTGATCTGCTGCGGGTCCCAAACACTTGATCAATACTCAAGACGTGGTCGCACAAGCGTTTTATACGCGGTCTCCTTTACAGATGAAGTACATCTTCCCAAAATTCTCCCAATAAACCGAAGTCGGCTGTCCGCCTTACTCACAACTGTCCTTACGTGTTCGTTCCATTTCATATTGTTCTGCAATGTTACGCCTAGATATTTGAACGACGCGACAGCATCAAGAAGCTCACTACTAATACTGTATTCGAACATTTTGGGATTTTTTTCCTACTCATGCGCAACACCTTACATTTTTCTACATTGATAGAGAGCTGCCATTCTTCGCAACAACTAGAAATTTTGTCTATGTCATCCTGTATGCTATTACAGTCAGTTAAAGACAACACCCTCCCATACACCACAGCATCATCAGCAAACAGCCGCAAATTACAAGTTACTCTGTCCAACAGATCATTTATATAGATAGAAAATAATAGCGGTCCTATCACACTCCCCTCGGGCACGCCTGACGATACACTCTGATGAACACCCGCCGTCGATAACAACGTACACATATTGCCATACAATAATATAGGTCTAATGAAACAATCTTTAAAAAATATAAGTAATGAAAGTAATAGTATAATCAACGAGGAAAGTAATTCTTATGGTGGTAATAATAATAATAAAAGTTGCTATTGAAGACAATCGTTTTTAACATTCAAAACTCAATCCTAATGATGGTGTTGGTCTGGTAGATACAACATTATTTGAATGGTTTCTTATCTAGAAATCAGTATCGCTTTGAAAGTCCTCAGAGTCAGAATCAAAACATGTTCATAACTTTGTAATGCTATGGGACCAAACTATTTTGTTCATCAGTCCCTACTTAAACAAAGTTAAACTAACCTAAGGTCAACTTACACACCCATGCCCGAGGGAGAACTCGAACCTCCGATGAGGGAGGGCACGCGATCCGCAAGAAGTAACAATCCACACTGGAATCTCTCATGGCGGGTCGCCGTGTGGTTGAATCGCAAGGGGCTGTAATATCTCTGTTGTCTCCTTTGACAAACTTTTTGTGGCAGTTTTGCGAGAACGGATATATATGTATATGAACTTATCATAAGGTGCTTGAAGACGTCTTCCATTGTTTTTACTCGTGAAAATTTTATAGAAATGGCTTCGCGATAGACACATCATTGTTTCTCACTTCCGATGCTTCTTCGAATAATTGATGGATAACTACCATTGCGTGGGCTATTATTTGTGTACTGTCAATGAATAGCTTAAGCACTGAAGTGGGCGTGTAATACCAAGCATGCAGCTGAACGAATTTTCTCGCAGTTGCCAGCGAGTAATTGTGAAATTTATTATTGATTTCATGTCCAATCTAAATGATTTATAGAATCGTCGTTTCCTTTGAAGAAGTCGTCCGCTGCCGTGTTAGCCTTTTAAGACCTTGCTCTCGATTTACAAAACAATAAGAACAGAGACTTTCATAACCTACTGTATCTGTAAACGTAGATCAATTTTCTCGAAAAGTTGTTACTCCAGGTATGGGATTAATGCACGTAGATCAGCATTCAACAATTACCAATGCTCAATATTTAATGCATAGTGACTTTCACAGCTGCTCTGGAATAGCCGAGCGGTCTGCAGCGCCACATTATGGCTCACGCGACTTCCCGCGTCGGGTGTTCGAAGCCCACTTTTGGCATGGATGTTTGTGTTGTCTTTAAGTTAGTTTAACTTAAAGTAGTTTGTAAGCTACGGACTTATAATCATGCAGTTGAGTCCGATAGATTTATAAACATTTCAATTTATTTTTATTTTATGTTAGGTATTTATTTTACTTTCACGTATTCTCCATCCGAACCAAGCGCCGCATCCGCCATCTTGTACTACGAAATGCATTACTTGAGGATCCGTGTAACCATTCATTATTCAGGAGAATTGGCAGATTAAGGCAGCTTATTCTTGTCAATTCCATAAAATAGCTATATTCCGCGGTATATTTCAGTATAAGCTACTTTTGTTCTAGATGAAAATGCAAGTTGG
Organism: Locusta migratoria; assembly: GCA_026315105.1. NCBI lineage: Eukaryota > Metazoa > Arthropoda > Insecta > Orthoptera > Acrididae > Locusta > Locusta migratoria. The sequence goes on from CM048749.1 coordinate 40,650,498, forward strand.
GCTAATCAAGGTCGTGTTATACAAGCATCGAATAAAATATAAGTAAACCGCCATATTTAAAGTAAATTAGTGCGTGCATATTTTCTACATACCTGTAGTAACCGTTTCCATCTAGTACAATTGAAACTCTTCAGTTCACTACGTCAATATTCACTCTCAGACCAAGAGTAAACTTGCCTATCCTTCACAGCGAAGCGTGTGCTCTCCAAGTAGGTCACTTTTGAGCTGACGTAGCTCGACAGGTATGATGCATCAATCCTTCCTCTACCCAACCCACCAATAGAAATACTCAGAATCGTAAATTCATTTTTCGGGGTTTTGGCCACATATTGATGATTCCTCCCCACTGTGCGTCGTGTTACCAATAACAACTCCACAACCCCTTTTACCGTGATTTCCATGAAAATCTCCAGGTCGGCCGCCGTGGCCGAGGGGACTGATGCACTCCAGTCACGGTCTGCACGGCCAATACGGTCGGGCGTTCGAATCCCCCCTCGGGCATGGATATTTGTGCCGTCCTTAGTCTTAGCTAGTTCATAAGTAGTTTGTAAGATTAGGGACTGATGACCCCATAGTTAAGTCCCATAAGTACTACAAACATTTGAATTTTGAAAATCTCCAGGTAAATACCGGGACGGTTCATTCCTTATCCTCAGCAGAATATTCCGGGCTTGTGCTCCGTTTCTAATGACTACGCCGTGGTCGTGACTTTGAAACCTAATCTGATCTCTTTGTGTTACGTTTTCTGCGGTCTGAAAACTCGATTATAGAGCTGTTTTTCAGGTACGGACTTCGTTTACTCAACGCCACGTTACACGATCAGATTTAGAAGTTTTATTTAAGTTCTACCACGCCTTGTTAATTAATACTGTCTTAAAAACGTAAGCAGATTGTCTTCTTTCGTTGCAGAATACTTCATCAGGAAACGAAGCAACTTTATTCCGGAGAAATGCGCAAGCAGAATTGTAGCCGGGTACTAGAGGTGGGTTACAGGGAAACTTTTTAAGAGTTGCTGCTTTCGTGCAGCCTCGGACACGTCCATGCCGTCCGCAGGCAGGGAAACAAAGTTGCGGGTGGCGAGGCGACGCGATCAGCGTAGCAACAACGCCGCAGGGCGACCTAATTTTCACTTCTCCCAGACGGATGGCCCGGCGCAGACCTCTGCAGCCGAAGACACGGAAGGCCGGCTAGGGGACTGCCCCACATTATGCAGTCGCGGCGGCAGAAATACGGCCCGACCGACTGCCAGGCTGAAGCACTGGCCGGGAAAGCACTGCAGTCACGCCAGCAGGGGAGCGCCAGAGGGCCCAGGGTCGCAAACACGACAGTCGCTGTCGATCCAGTAGTACAAACGATAGCCGTTAATAATCGTATACTGCAATTACTCTTGAAACTTTGTAAAACGTGAAACTTTGTAAAATTAATCTACTGCTGCTGTTGTTAAACTATTCTGACATACAGGTGTTACAAAAAGGTACGGCCAAACTTTCAGGAAACATTCCTCATACACAAAGAAAGAAAATATATTTTGTGGACATGTGTCCGGATACGCTTGATTTCCACGTTAGAGCTCATTTTAGTATTTCTCTTTAAATGAAAAATTGAAATAATTCGTGCAAACAATTGCCAAAATACTCAATTGATCGTTAGTATGTACTGTACTTCCTCGATTCACCGCCAGTTGGCCCAATTTTCTGTGAACGTTTGGGCAGAAATTGTTGGCGATGTCTTGATTGGGCCTCATGTTCTTCCACCTACGCTCACTGGAGCACGATGTTATGATTTCATACGGAATACTCTACCTGTGCTGCCAGAACATGTGCCTTTACAAGTACGACACAACATGTGGTTCATGCACGATGGAGCTCCTGCACATTTCAGTCGACGTCTTCGTACGCTTCTGAACAACAGACTCGGTGACCGATGGATTGGTAGAGGCGGATCAGTTCCATGGCTTCCACGATCTCCTGACCGCAACCCTCCTGACTTTAATTTATGGGGGCATTTCTAAAGCTCTTTTCTATGCCACCCCGGTACCTAATGTAGAGAGTCTTCGTGCTCGTATTGTGGACGGCTGTGATACAATACGCCATTCTCCAGTGCTGCATCATCGCATCAGAGATGGAGGGTGGATGCATGTATCCTCGCTAACGGAGGTCATTTTGAACATTTCCTGTAACAAAGTGTTTGAAGTCACGCTGGTACGTTCTGTTGCTGTGTGTTTCCATTCCATGATTAATGTGATTTGAAGAGAAAGAATAAAATGAACTCTAACATAGAAATTAAGCGTTTCTGGACACATGTTCACATAACATAATTTCTTTCTTTGTATGTGAGGAATGTTTCCTGAAAGTTTGGTCGTACCTTTTTGTAACACCCTGTATACATGTTGTCAAGGTAAATCAATACAATATAGTGCACTGTATAGATAATTTAAACTAGCTGAAAACACGGCGTTGCCAGATGTTTATGTATTTATTCCAGCTTTGTGTTAGCACTTCATCTATCCCTTCTCTCTCTCTCTCTCTCTCTCTCTCTCTCTCTCTCTCTCTCTCTCTCTCTCTCTCTCTCTCTGAATCAGTTTTTTAAGTATGCTATATTTATGGGAGAATATTTTAAGAAATAAGGCTGTCTTGCATAATGTACAAAATTATAAGTTCAGTATCCAAGCAAAGAGAGATAGTAGTCAAAATACAAAATACATATAAAATTCGTACGATCTCATATTTATTGAGTTATATGTTGTACGATTGTATAATTTTTCAGGTATATATTCATTTGTATAAGTGCTCTATGTGTGTAAAATCTGTTACGAATACCATTAGTAATGGAGAAGTAATAGATTAAAACTTGGTGTGTGATGGGACGGTTTTCCTTGAACGTTACTGTTTATGTGCTCATAGCTCATGAACTACGTGTAGTACTGTGATACAATATGAGAATATTATCAAATACATAAAAAATCTAACAAATGTTTGCCATGATGGAAGTTCTGTCCTCGATTCACGGTTCCAATTCCTGGACTGCTCACCCGGCGAAGGCGCTCGGAAAGACACTCACATTTACAAGTACCCAAGCTACAGCACGAAAACACAAAAATGACAACTACCCGAACGTAATTAAGCTTTGCCCCATGTACATTAGTAAAACATTATTATCATCAGACGATCTTTCGATGTACAGCATTGAAAACGAGATTTTCCAACCATGACGCTGATTTCTTTCAAAAACTACTGAGTGTAACAAAAAGGCGAAACACGTGTAGAACGTCGATGCAAAATTCGATCGAAGTCGGGTTGTTTCCAGATGACGCCGTCATTTACCGTCTACTAAAATCATCTGAAAATCAAAACCAACTGCAGAACGATCTGAATAAGATATCACTAAGGTGTAAAAATTGGCAATTGAGTCTAAATAATGAGAAGTGTGAAGTCGTCCACATGAGTACGAAAGGAAATCCGTCACACTTTGTTTACAAGACAAATCAATCAAAAGTGAAGGTCGTAAACTCCACAAAATACCTAGAAATTACTATTACTTCAGACTTAAACTAGAAAGAACACGTAGATAATGTTGTGGGAAGGCGAACCAGAGAACGCGTTTCATTGGAAGAATCCTTAAAAGATGCAACACAACTACTAAAGAGGCTACATACAGTACACTTGTCCGTCCTTTTTTGGAATACTACTGCCCAGTGTGGGATCATTATCAGATGGGTTAGACGGAGGACATCTAATGCTCCAAAGAAGGGCAGCTCGTTTCGTATTGTCACGATACAGGGGAGACAGTGTTACGAAAATGATACAGGATATGGGATGAGAATCATTACAACAACGGCGCTTGTCACTGCGGCGTGGGCTACTTACGAAACTCCAATCGCCAACATTCTGCTCCGAATGCGAAAATATATTGTTGACTCCCATTTACATAGGTAGAAATGATCATCAGAATAAAATACGAGAAATCATAGTTCGAACGGAGAGAGTCAGGTGTTCTTTCTTCCCGCTTGCTACTCGAGAAAGGAATGGGAGATTAATAGTATAACGGTGCTTCGACGAACCCTCTGCCATGTACTTAAATCCGATTTGCAGAGTATCCCATGTAGATGTGGATGTAGATGATAAAGGTCGGATTGTAGCCTATCGCGATTGCGGTTTATCGTATCGCGACATTGCTGCTCGCGTTGGTCGCGATCCAATCACTGTTAGCAGAATCGATGGGTTCAGGAGGGCATTACGGAACTCCGTGCTGGATCCCAACGGCCTCGTATCACTAGCAGTCGAGATGACAGGCATCTTATCCGCATGACTGTAACGTATCGTGCAGCCACGTCTCGATCCCCGAGTCAACAGATGGGGACGTTTGCAAGACAAGAACCGTCTGCACGAACAGTTCGACGATGTTTTCAGCAGCATGGACTATCAGCTCCGAGACCATGCCTGCGTTTACCCAAGACGCACCATCACAAACAGGAGTGTCTACGATGGTGTACGCAATGACGAATCTGGTTGCACGAATGACAAAACGCCATGTTTTCGGATGAATCTAAGTTCTGTTTACAGCATCATGATGGTCGCATCCATGTTTGGCGACATCGCGGTGAACGCACATTGGAAGCGTGTATTCGTCATCGCCATACAGGCGTATCACATAGCGTGATGGTATGGAGTACCATTGGTTACACATCTCGGTCACCTCTTATTCGCATCGACAGCACTTTGAACAGTGGCCGTTACATTTCAGATATGTTACGATCCGTGGCTCTACCCTTCATTCGATCCCTGCGAAACTCTACATTTCAGCAGGATAGTGCACGACCGCATGTTTCAGGTCCTGTATGGGCCTTTCTGGATATGGAAAATGTTCAACTGCTGCCCTGGACAGCACATTCTCCAGATCTGTCACCAATTGAAAACTTCTGCTCAGTGGTGGCTAGGCAACTGGCTCGTCACAACACGCCGTCACTACTCTTGATGAACTGTGGTATCGCGTTGAAGCTCCATGGACATCTGTACCTGTACACGCTATCCAAGCTCTGTTTGACTCTGTGCCCAGGCGTATCAAGGCCGTTATTACGGCCAGAGGTGGTTGTTATGGGTACTGAATTCTCAGAAGCTATGCACCCAAATTGCGTGAAAATGTAATCACATGTCAGTTCTAGTATAATATATTTGTCCAATGAATACCCGTTTATCATCTGCATTTCTTCTTGGTGTAGCTATTTTAATGGCCAGTACTGTTCAATTATTCCAACGGTGCACTGATCGTAATCTCTGTCCACATCGGAAACGCCTATGCCACAGCGATCAGTATGCATTTACATTATGTGGTGGTGTATAACTTGTTACCCCCCCCCCCCTCTCTCTCTCTCTCTCTCTCTCTCTAGACTCGCTGGTGATCAGAATCATTTGCCACAGCGAAGCTCGGTTCATCGGTTCGCTACCATTGTTCACTCCAACCGAGATGCTACCTACAGCGGTGAACACTCGACTTTTTTTTCTTTTGTAGCATCAACGAATTGTGGACTTTGCAGAAAGGCGCAAACAGGTCCTCAAAATTATGGTGCAGTTTAAACGCGTTGCATGTGTCAGAGAAAGTATTTAACTATTTAACTACGTGTACTGTTATCTGAGCTATGAACAAGCATAGTACACTAAGTCTTTCCGAAGTTTTAGGTAGACGTTATGTGATAAATTTATCGCATATCAGATTATGAAGTCGTAGTTGATTTAGGGTGGAGACACCCCTCGCAGCTGTAATGCCGGCGTTCTGAATTTAGCTACTATTTAACATTTTATTTCCCCAGGGGAGCGCTGCAATGACGACTGAGATTTAATCCTGACAGCAACACATCACTGAAATATAAACGGCTGACATGCATAGAAAAATCGTAAAACTGCATACTTACAAATGTCAAAGTGTTTCACTCGCACATGTCAACCATCTGAATACCTACCTACATGGCGATGTGTGTTGCGGTGATTCCATGACGTGAGCATGCTAGCTGGTCTGAATGTCAACGATACTCATGCTACCTATAAAGTAATTTTGCTTGAGACGCAAATGCTGCCCATGCATCAGCACGGATTTACGAAGCATCGATCGTGCGAAACCCAGCTTGCTCTTTTCTCTCATTATATCTTACGTGCTATGGATGAAGGGCAACAAGCAGACAGCGTATTTTCAAAGGCATTTGACACGGTACCGCATCACATCGTGTTAACGAAAGTAAATTTGTGAATGGCTCAAAGACTACTTAAGTAATAGATCCCAGTACGTTGTCCTCGATGACGAGTGTTCATCTGAGACTAGAGTATCGTCAGGAGTGCCCCAGGAAAATGTGATAGGACCGCTATTATTTTCTATCTATATAAATGATCTGATGGACAGAGTGAGTTGCAATCTGTGGCTGCTTGCTGATGATGCCGTGGTGTACAAGAGGGTTTGTCATTAAATGACTGTAGTAGGATTCAGGATGACTTGGACCAAATTTCCAGGTAGTGTGAGAAATGGCAACTAGCGCTAAGTGTAGAAAAATGTAAGATGATGGAGATGAGTAGGAGAAACAATCCCGTTATGTTGGGATACAGCTTTGGTAGTTTGCTGCTTGACAAAGTCGCGTCAATTAAATACTTAGGCGTAACGCTGCACAGCGACATGAAATGCAACGAGCAGATGAGGACAGTCGTGGGGAAGGCGAATGGTCGACCTCGCTACATTGGAAGAATTTTGGGAAGGCGTGATTCTTTTGTAACGGAGACCGCATATAAAAAGGCTTGACGACCCCGTCTTGAGTATTGCTCAAGTATTTGGAATCCCCAGCAGATCAGTTTAAAGGATGACGTAGAGGTAATTCAGAGGCGGGCAGCTAGCTTTCTAACTGGTAGATTCGATCACTGCGTGAGTGTTACCGAAATGCTTCGGGACTCAAATGGGAGTCGCTGGAGGGGAGGCGACGTTCTTTTCGAGAAGCACTGTTGGAGAAATTTAGAGGGTCGGACTCTGAGGCGGACTGCAGAACTACATTTCGCGTTAAGACCACAAAGATAAGATCAGAGAGATCAGGGCTCGTACAGATTCATGCAAGTATTGGTTTTCCCTCGTTCTGTATGGGAGTGGAACAGGAAAACAAGTAACAAGTAGTGGTACTGAGTATCCTCCGCCACGCACCTTTGGGAGGATTGCGGAGAATAGATGTAGATGCAGATGTATCTGTTAAGATCCTTTTTGGTAAGTTGTGTCACATGGTTGTGAGTGATACGCCATTTCTTACAGAAATGTTGGATAGTCCGTCTTGATATACCAACAGTTAGCTCAATGATATTCAGAGTGTTTGTAGCAGCCCTGATCGGTGAGTAGTACCGGTTATCGGGTGGTTTAGTTTACTATCAGTGGCCCTCTGTCCCTTTTTTCAAAAATATACTTTATGTAGCCCACAAGGACACATTGGGATTTCTCTACCGTCACCAAAAATAAAATTCTTTAATACTAACAGATACATTGACAAATATGTTTCGTGTCGTTGTAAGACCCTGTTGGTTTCTTAATATCCTCTGTGCTGCTAATCTCTGAACTACTACAAATATCTCTATTCCACTAAAACAATCGAGAGAAAATGTTACTATTCACAAATGCCGGATGATCACACTATCCGTACCCCATGTTAGAATAGGTAAAATTTTACTTAAGGTATCACCCAGTCTAATTGAAGAAGTTGTCAGCCCTGTGTCGCCACTGGCGATATTGTATATCGTCAGTGATCACAGAGATATAAATTACTACATCCCAAATAAAAAACAACAACGCATCTGACATTAAAGAAAATCAATGGTTCAGAAGAACTCAGTTCGAAGAATTTCAGTCGCAGTGTGGGTGTAAAAAAAGTGATGACTAATCACTCGAACATAGTTCATTTAGTCGTTATCTTCAAAGATTAATATATACTAATTAAGTAGAAAAATTCTGTTATTCGACACACTATTGTTGCTGCGGTCGACCAGTAATAAATTTTTAATATAGAAAGATAATATTCCTTTTAGCATTACGCTCGCTAATGTACTCCCAGGTAACATGAGCGATCGTAGGTCAACTATTTGCAACTACTGCAATAAATAACTCCGCAAGTTTACTTTAAATTCGACCACAGGAATCGATTTATTGAAAAAGTCTTATATTTTTCAATACAAATCCTGGCCAGACTGTTAATTTGCAAATACTGATCCTCACTGGTTATGCTATCTTTTTACAACAAAAACAGAAAATAGCCTACAGTGGCACCACCACTTTCCGGACACCTCTCATGATTAAAATTACAAAATAAAGGCGAGGGCCGTTTTTCAGGTGCGGGCAAAATTAATCATTCAAAAGGTCTGGTTTCCCACTACCCATAAGAGTCTGCCTGTTGATCTTTAATAACAGCCTAGGGAAGAAAAATGAATGTAGACGTCAATAGGTAAGGTTTTGCTTTAGCCACTACCCAAAGGAGTACCGTAACCACTTCAAATAGAATAATTATTAAACTGTTATTCTGATCAGTAGACCTTATGCGGCAACTAATAAACAAACACATCATTTCACTTTAGAAAGAAAAATCTTTGTATCTGTCATGAAAGTAACTTTACATTTAATTACTCTTCCTGCTCTTAGCCGGTGAATCATACTATTTCCACGCCTTCTTTTCAAATACGGAACATAAGAAGTATAGATCCAACTTCTCAATAATAAATATGAGTGGAACTCCGTCACATTCACGATACTTCGGACAAAACGCAACCTCCGACAGTATCTACCATCCACATTGATTCCCAACTTCAAAAAATCGAACTATCTTCTAAGTCCAAAAATTTTAATAAAATCAACTTACCACTGTATTATACAGGGTAATTATTAAATTCCATTACGAACAGATCGTAATTATACACCTGGCTAATAGAAGTTATTAATCAATCTGTAGACCATCAAACAGATAACAAAAAAATTCAACCATATGCATGACATATGACTTTCATGACCTGATACTCCCTTGATTTATGAGTAAATTCTCGTGAAATAAGTCCAAGAATTATGATCGATTACTGCTTAATTACTCGTGGAATAAAACCACATAAGACAACGCATGAACTAGTAACTGGCGCACCTCAGTATGCAACAAGAATTCCATAAACATTAAATTACGGCACTTTACCCTTCATAGATCATCTTAAGTTGGCTGCCTTTTCCGTTCATTCGCCGTTCGGCTCTCCAGAATGCATCAATTCATCATGTAAATCATATTAGATGGCTGATTTACTTTTTTCATAAAATTCGACAACACTTTGGTAGCAAACCTTGACCTACGGACACATTCATTTTTTTTCCTTAACATAGTTTCTTTTTTGTAACGCGCTTCTATGCTCCGCGGGAGACCCGTTTATTCTCTGCTTCCGCGCTGTTAGTATGTCCAGGGAAGCGGACGCCATTTTACTTTGGTCAACTCCTGCTGCTCCAATGCGTTCACGTGAAAACATGCAACAGTAAAAAAATCACAAGGTATAAATATACCATTCACATAAACAAAACACTTTCGTCAACCTAAGTTGTATGCGATATACTCTCGTTTTCCTATCGTCCAGAAGTCATGATGTACTCCAAGAATATTCTGTACCGCTACATGTTATCATGAATACAGTCTTCTCACGTGCCGTGTAGCTACGTAGATACATTATACAGCGTTCATTTTTTGAGTATTTCTTCACTTTCGATGACTCTGTAATGAAGAATGTTCGGATTTATTCCCATCCGATTGCATTACTAAACCTCCCTATACAACTGTTGCTTTATAGTAGATATAAATGTAATTAGTCTATTATCACTTTCTTTTCCAAAACTTTCGTTATTCTTTTTTATAATGTAACTAGCTGAAGTTTTTTCTATTATTTGGTGTCGCAGAAGTTAGTTTAATTACCAAATATTAATTTGTTCGTGCCAGAGGTATATTGTTAATGTTCAGATAGCATGCTGATTAGTATTTCTGATAAAAGTAAGAAATGTTACCAAAATTGTGCCCTAATTAGTTTATGTTTAATTAGCGTTAATTACGAAAATACTGTTTATAAACCTATTTTGTTAAATACTTAATGGAAATACTATTAATTTAACCGATATTTGTATATTGATTTACTCAGTATTATTTACGGTACCTTTTACTATAGCCAGTTGTATGTACGTGTTTACTTTCCCATTATAATTAATTTAATGTACATAATTAACAATAAGCAATTTACAGTATTGTTGTTTGGAAGATATAAATAGGATGCTTTCGCGCCATGTATTGCCGGCCGCGGTGGCCGAGCGTACTGCGGCGCGCCAGTCACGGTCTGCACGGCCACTACGGTCGGGGGTTCGAATCCCCCCTTGGGCATGGATATTTGTGCCGTCCTTAGTCTTAACTAGTTCATAAGTAGTTTCTAAGTTTAGGGACTGATGACCCCGTAGTTAAGTCCCATAAGTTCTAAAAACATTTGAACATTTTGTAATGAAGTATTGTATCGTCAGTGATCTGATGCACAACCCAGGTAACTTTGAACTTTAAGTTTTAACATTTGTGACACACTGTACACCTCGGACTTTAGTATTTCACACACGAACTGTGTAAATTCATATTATTGATGTGTGGAATGTACATACCTGGACACATTAATTGTATTTAATGAGACTTTCAAGCTGGGCATAAATGGGGACATCTGGGCAATTAGGAATTATTAAAAGTATCAAAGAACTACAATTGTTTGTTTCCTACGTTAATTGTAGTCGATTAGTTTCGCCCCATTGAATTTCAGCCAGCCGCTACCGACAGCAACCAACTACGAAAACATCAAGAAACAACGAACTACGACCAGGTACGTCACAACTCGTTGTAACGGAGGTGTTTAGATGTATGTGCTGTGAAATCTGACACTTCATCGGCAGCCAAGATATGCACGCTATGTTTCACTGGAGTAGATGACTGGTTCGCTTATCTAGAACAACGTCACTGAAATATTAATATCTATCATTTATCCACTGGCAATACAACATTACTTAACTGTAGTAGTTGATCCAACGTAGTACTCTTGAAACACATTTGCTTCCAGTTCACAAAGTTACTAATTTCGAAGTACGGAAAATACAAGTTCATGCACAACGAGGTAGTCACTAGAAAAAAAAAATATACAGGTGTAGCAGGACAGATTATTGTCCACACTACCACCTTATGTTAGCTCAGTTTTGCAGGTTATTATAGTCATGTTTATATTAATTAATGGTTTCAAACGTTAATACTTCAAGATATGTGATTCTTAAGAAAGTTCTTGCGTTTCTCATGTTTCATGTGCTGTGCCGTTGACTCAACCTACGAGAGCAACATCTTCACCGCCGAGCTCAAGGTGTAAACATCAGGCCACGTCAACTCGCGGGTTGACGGCCACGAGGCATAAGATGATGTTGTTCTCCGCGGTTGCCGGCGAAAATGTTTATATTTATTTACATTATTAACTGAGACGATTTGTAAAATGAAGAAGGACAAAAAATAGTTTATTTGATGTTGAAAACAAACAAACTGTTTCTGTTATACTAATTTACTGTTTATTTTTAACTAGTTTTCGGCTTATTAGGCCATCATCAGGTAAAGTGTTGACATGCGTCGACATTGCTTCGGTTCTCAAAGATGGTAAAACAAAAATACAACACACAGATTACTCGGTCTTTGCATATGACATTTGTTGGAATTGCAAACAATATCTGTTGCCATGTGGAATTATGTTCGCGTAATCAGTGGCCTCCTTAACATTTTTAGATTGTAATTTGCGAGTGAACAGGGTGAAACACATTACATATCAAATATTAATGAATTAAAAACTATGTTAACATTATTGACACTGTAGCATATGTTGAGATCGTCACTTAAGGTGTACATTAAATTCGTTTTCTACACTGATTTTACAATTTACTTATTTGACAGCATCTGGCAAGATTCACATCTTTAAATTACATTTCATATTACTGGGTACAAAATTTTTGAAAATAAATTTATTTTCTTTTTTTGTAATGAATTACTGTATGCAAGAGGCGTTTTTATTTTTTATTTATTCTTTTTTTTTTTTTTTTTTTTTTTTTTTTTCAAGTAAGTTCCGTTTTGTTGTAGACACTAGTAGTTCGTGCACATACCACAACGAGCGCGTGCGTCGTGTACGGCATGCCTCGGGAACAACTGTGCTGTTTCAGCTCTGTAGCTGACCTGTTCTGTTCTGTGCTTTCAAAATGTTTAAGACTATCAGCTCGCCCACAGCGTGTCAGCTTCGCTCTCTGATATGGTTTTTGTCACACAGGAACCTGTCTGCTGCAGAAATTAATCGACAGATTTGCGAAGTGTACGATGATACTGTCATGAGTAAAGGCAAAGTGCATAAGTGGGTGCCGAGGGGACTGAGGCGCTCCAGTCACGGTCTGCACGGTCACTACGGTCGAGGGTTCGAATCCCTCCTCGGGCATGGATATCTGTGCCGTCCTTAGAATTAGGTAGTTCATAAGTAGTTTGTAAGCTTAGGGACTGATTACCCCGTAGTTAAGTCCCATAAGTTCTACAAACATTTGAACATTTTTGGAACATAAGTGGGTACGAGAGTTCAAAGATCACTGTGACAACGTCCATGATCAGGACCGCTCGGATCGCCCATCTTCGATTATAGACGATTCGGAGGTTTCAGCTGAAGCGAGGATTCGTGAGAACAGCAGCTTCACAATAACAGGTCACTGAAAAATGTTCAAATGTTTGTAAAGTCTATGGGACTTAACTACGGGGTCATCAGTCCCTAAACTTACAAACTACTTATGAACTACTTACAAACTAGGACGGCACAAATATCCATGCCCGAGGGGGGATTCGAACCCCCGACCGTAGTGACCGTGAAGACCGTGACTGGAGCGCCTTAGTCTCCTCGGCCACCGCGGCCGGCCAGGTCACTGAAACGAATTTCCTGATGTGTCGAGATCAGTGCTTTACAAAACGGCAGTGAAGTCTCGGTTATCGGAACAGGCGGCTAGATTTTATGAAGAGAGTATTTTAAAATTGGTTGAGAGGCATGGTAAGTGTTTGAACGAACTTTGCAACTATGTCGAAAAATAAAGTATGTACTTTCTGAAAATAAATTTACTTTTTTGAAAATAAGCTTTCGTTGTGTACTTCTGTTCAAACGGAACTTACTTAAAAAAGGCGCCTCGTATTGTATCTTAAACGTATACCTCTCTATATTAATGTCACATCACCTACAGCCTTGGATCTGAAATGGCAAAAGAGAGGAGGTGGAGAAGACGGATTAATCACAGATTCCAATAAATCCATAATATAGGAAATGTTTCTGTAAATTACACGAACCGTCGTTAATATCAGGAGGAGAGGCGGAGGAGTTTTACAAATACGAGTGGGGTGGACAGAGAAGCAGAAGGAGGAGGAGGGGAGGAAGAAGAAGATGGAGGTAGCTCGTGTAGGACAGGAGATGTACAGGAAGGTGACGGATAGGTGGAGAAGAGGAGGCGATTGGCAAATAGAAGTAGTGGAATAGAGAGAGGAGAGAGTGAACATGCAATTCCCAAACATATTAGTAATTGGGAAGCATTGCCTGCTTCGCTAGTACAGAAATGAAGATGATACGACAGTATTCGATAAGACTTTTTGTCAAGCACACCGAAGTGAACCGCCTTCACGGCTGTAGCAGCTCCTACTAGTCTTGTGTAGTTCGCGAACGAACTAGTTCGGAAGAGCGCTCCCACAGGCGAACTAGTTCGCAGATCCCTCACCTCTTAATTCGTCCGTTCCTTTTCCGAAGACTGATGGGTAACTGCGAGAGGACGCCAAAGCGCGCAGAATCGCGTGATTCCCTTCTGCCAGTTGCCATCATTTCATCTGAGATGCAGCTCAGCTGTAGTTACATAGTTCACTGCCATAAGAAATCCATTTTAAAAATAAAGTACTACAAGTACTCTGTATGCAAAGTAGTTGAATATATTTGTATCACCCATTCGTGTAAATAACTGGTTTATTTGCTTAAGTATTTGATGTCTAACTGCCCAAATATATGGGTAACAGCACACGCTTTGGCAACACTGATTCATTATATAAAAAAAAGATATCATAACAAAAGAAAGAGCTCTTTTAGTAGCGGTAGCAAAAGCCATAAAGAGCGGACGAGCTAAAAAGAGCGACCTACTTCGCGGCCGACCTTCGAAGTAAAAGGAGAGCTACCGGTCGCGAACTAATAAGTGCGCGATAGGTCGCGAACTAAAATATGCGCGATCGGTCGCGAACTAAAATATGCGCGATCGGTCGCGAACTAAAAGCGCGATCGGTCGCGAACTAAAACATGCATTACCGGTCGCGAACTATTATGCCAAACGTATCTCGCTTCTTAGTTCGTTGGATTCTTTTCCGAAGACTGACGGAGAATAGCGCGAGGGCGTGCAGCAGAATTAAAAATAACATGTTTGCCTTCTGCTGATGAGAGCCATTTCGAGGTTAGCGTCTGCCTGCTAGATTACGTACTTCAGTGCTACAAAATTTCTGCTTTGAAAGTCCGCCTCCGTAGCTTAGTGTCAGCGTCGCTGACTACCACGCAGGAGGCCCGGGTTCGATTCCCGGCAGGCGACTGGGTGTTGTGTCTTGTCCTAATCATCATCTTCTCATCATCATTGGCACGAAAGTCGCCCACGCGGCGTCAACTAAAAAGACTTACACTAAGGGGGCAAACAATCCCGCAAGGGATCTCCCGGCCAAGAAAGCCATACGCTCATTTCCATTTCTGATTTGAAGTATTCTGCACTCTGCAATATCTGACTAATAAATTCCATAATGCCTAGATATAGAGATAACTCTAAACTTAGACGCGAGAAATAATCCACAAACTGTTTCTTTTGGTATGCGTGATATCGTAAGCGGTTCACGCAGCAAGCGCATGAGGCAGCTAGGTGGGGGAACTTCTCCCTCCACTTGCATGCGCAGACCATGCCGCTCAGCTGTCACTGGGAGCGGACGAACTAAAATAACGAACAAGTTCGTGGCAGAGCCGCGAACTAAAGTGAGCGCTCCCGATCGCGAACTATTATGCGCAAGTCTACTGCACAGTGATGCGCCTACGGCAGTGGTGTTCTCTTCCTTTTCTGGGTACCTCCTTGCATGAGTTGGTGTCTAGTAGCTGTTTCATAGCACCCAGTGTATTTTGATGAACTGCACAAGCACTTGCCTTTGCTCTTGTGAAGTTGTTCTTTTTGTTTCAACAAAAAGTCTGCTTGTCACCACAGTGAACGATATGCAAGAGAGCCTGGCTACAGTAATTATTTCCTCTGATGTGTTGCCAGCTATTCGCTGTTTGAATGTTTTAGTACATCTACATACATACTCCGCAATCCACCGTAAGATGCATGGCGGAGGGTACACTGTATCACTACTAGGCATTTCCTTTTCTATTCCTCTCCCAAATTGAACGAGGAAAAAAAGAATGCCTATATGCCTCCGTGCGAGCCCTAATTTCTCTTACCTTGTCTTTGTGATCTTTACGCGAAATGTAAGTAGGCGGCAGCAAGATCGTACTACACTCGGCTTCAAATTCCGGCCCTCTAAATTTCCTCAACAGAAATTCACGAAAGGAACGTCGTCTTTCTTCCAGCGATCCCCAATTGAGTTGCCGGAGCATTTCAGTGACACTCGCGCATTGGTCGAATCTACCAGTAACAAACCTAGCTGCTCGCCTCTGAACTGCTTCTATGTCTTGCTTTAAGCTGATCTGCTGCGGGTCCCAAATACTTGAGCAATACTCAAGCCGTGGTCGTACAAGCGTTTTATACGCGGTCTCCTTTACAGATGAAGTACATCTTCCCAAAATTCTCCCAACGAACTATTGTTACAAACGATACGAATTTATTGCATAACGTCAGTCAGTATGAAAGTCAGTGCTCCCGATCGCGAACTATTAAGGCTAGTTTACAGGACGACACTACGTTTCATGAAACTGCGCTACTGGCCAATGTTCATGCGCGGCAGGCGTTCGCGCAACTCGTTGGCGAAACTAAATAGTTTCGGCACCTTCCAACTTTGGCGAAACTGATTGCGCGTGTTTTTAGGTTAGGTTATGACCAATACAGAATAAAATACAATGTACAGGGGGGAACGGAAGAAATAATTCGGGTTTTGAACATATATCCGTTGCGTTGGTGTTTGTGCTTTTTTTAACGGCGGAGTTAGTGCTCTTCTAGCAATTATTTATGAAATTAAATATTGATGGGTTGACGATTATTGAATTGCAGACTAAAATACATCCAGTTCGAAATACCTATATAAACGAAGTATGGCAACTGTGGATTTCGGAACACGGTACAAGTACTGCTGAGACGAATATCTACTTGACAAGAAACGTAATGCAATTTGTAATTTCAGTTCTGGTTAGAATGCTTCATGCATAACATTATCTTGTTTCATTACTGCATTACTAACTCTGTTTAAAAGGAACGTTAACTGCTCTGGTGACATTCTAAGTTGATTAAAATAACTTCTAGGGTCTTCAATCACAATTTCTTTCAGCAAGGTCGCTGAGCAACAGACCTGACGTCTTTTTTTAATCCATTCACGAACCCAAACACGTTTCTTATTCTTTTTATGTTTAGTCTTATGTAGCGACTTCACACACACAAGCAATAGATTCGCCACAACTCTTACAGCTACCAAAACTTTCATTTTACGGCGACTACGGTACTCACAAAACAACGAAACTGAAGTGTATAGTATTGGCGCCGTGTCTACAGACATACGCGAAACCAGTTGCGCGCAATTCATTTCATGCAGCTAGTTTCGCAACCTAGTGCAGTCGTGTAGACTAGCCTTTATGCGCAAGTCTAGCTCGTACCGTTTGCAGCCTGCAGTGTTCGCCCGTTTGAGAGGCCGACCACTTCGCGCGATGCCGCCGAGCACGTGCCGCTGTCCTGGCAAGCGCCCTGGAATTGCTGATTAACTGCCGCATCCTAATGAAGCCGCCTCCCACCAGTACACAGCGGTCCGCAAACTTTTACGGTGTTCCAATTTGGAACACGACTGAGGTTTCATTAACAACGCAACTCGGACCAAATATTGGCTCAGGCATAAAGAGAACGCAACTTGTGGAAAATTTAAAGTCGCCAGCGGAAAGAAGTGGGCAGCTCGTCAAGTCGAGCGCCTGAGGTATAATTAGAGGGAGCGAACTTGCGCCGTCAAGTTATTGCTTTATCCAGCCGCTGGAATTAGGCGCTCTTCAGGTACGCTTTCGTTATTTGCTCGGCTACCTGTTAAGTTAACGTTCATCAGAAACTCGTTTCTGCCAGGTTAAACTTCAATCGTACGTGGTATGTTCATTCCCTCGGACATTGTACATCGATAAGAAGCTAACCGAAAGTGAGTTATGCAATAAATTCGTATCGTTTGTAACAAATATGCATAAATAAATGTTCAAATGTTTGTTAAGCTTATGGGACTTAACTACGGGGTCATCAGTCCCTAAACATACGAACTACTTATCAACTACCTTATACTAAGTACGGCACAAATATTCATGCCCGAGAGGGGATTCGAACCCCCGACCGTAGTGGCCGTGCAGAGGCTGGAGCGCCCCAGTCTCCTCGGCCACCGTGGCCGGCAATATGCATAAATAATATAAAGCTATATAATCGAGCAATCAAGAAATAAAAAAAAATGTGCTCTTTATTCAAAATATCCCGAACCTTGGAAATTTATACACCGCTAAATCATCGTTAACAGAAGAGGAAATAGGAAGCCGTAGTTCATAAATTGTAAGGTGGAGTGTAGAAAACAAAAAGGTATACTCAAGCGTTATCCGCTGCGACGTGATCTATTTGCGAAATTTCTCTTCCGAAATTTCTGTTCCGAATACGAACATATTGCTAGCACTCACCTACATAGGAAGGCATGGTCATCAAAATAAAATTAGAGAAATCAGATTTAAAACGGAAAGATTTAGGTGTCTTTTTTCCCCCACGAGTTATTAGAGAATGGATATGTAGAGAAACATCATAAAAACGATTCGATGAACCCTCCGCCATGCACTTCAATGTGGCTTGCAGAGTATTTATGTAGAAGTAGATTATCTGCCAGTTTTTATCGAATCTGTTTCTTACTCACACAGGCACTGTTGTCTGACAGTAAGAAGTATGAATACCATGTCTTATTGAAATCGGGCCACTAGTTTAGGACGAAATGTGAAATACACAACACACACAACACACACACACACACACACACACACACACACACACACACATACACACATACACCACTACAGCCAATTTTATAATATGTGCAAGTTTAAAAAATTGAAACTTTTTCAAGTTGCTGTCTTCGTCACCATCTTGTAATGTTGAGATTTGGTTTTCATAGCATAAAAGTAACATACTGATTGTTCTAGCAACGGTAGTAACAATGGGTAGATACCGCGTCTCTCTACGTATAGAAAAAATGCGTAAACCAAGTACGGGTAGTCATGTTCATATTTTACTAATCGTTGCAACGTTGCAGACGCCTTCCGGAATGTATGGATTCTTGACTGATACTCCAGGTCATCTGATTTACCATGCACAAAGGTCACTTCTGGGATGGCATAAGATTTCACACCAGTCTCTAACTGAAGTCTTTATGAACTGACATATTATATGTTATATGCAAGGCAAAACAGTCTTCAAGATGGAACTGGAGGTTGCTTTCATACTATCGGAAGGTGTACAACAATGGCGGGTATCTAGTTTGTTGAAAATGTGAGTCTTCAGCGACACGTATGTCGAGTTCGGGTTCTTTGTTCACAGAGATAAGGTAAAGTTTGCTTAGTGCTGCTCCTAGCGATGATTTGTATACTTTTTGTAAGACTGGACATATTATTATTGTCCTTCCGTAGTGGACCAAAACTTTACGCACTTTCTTGGGACCACACAAATTGACGAAATCGGATGGTATAGTCAAGAGTAGGGCGCAGCTTATAAAAGCACCACTCGTAAAGGTTTGTAAAGTTGATAAGAATAACGAGAAAAACATGATTTGGAGCAGCAAAATTAAGAAAAGCGGGAATCGCCAATTCAATAATTTCCATTCACTGCAAACCGTTAAAAATTTTCACCATTTTGCAGATACTAAGTCGATGAAATTTTTATCTATGTTTATATCTTTATCTATTGCAGACATATAGATTTTCGTAATTGCAGTACATATACATAAGAATCACAAAAATTAGTTTCAGCTGGTTATGACCCTGGGCCACAAATATCTAAATAACAGTCGTAGCAAATGGCTCAAACCGCAGCTTTTCTTTGGACATTAATCCAGAAACGCAATTTAGACGTTGTAGAATGTCTTTATCTGTTACCCAGATGTACCCAAACTTCTGTAATTTCTATTCATGGCAGAACTTCGATTATATGATTTGAGATGACTTTCTCAGGAAACCTTGAAAATTTTTTCGATAGCACTATTTCTTAAAGTAATCCAGACGTTAAAGTTTACCGTACCTTTCGCTTTCGCTGCATTTTTAGCTGAGAGCGATGTTTTTGTCATTTTGCGGATTGCCTGAGGAGAGAGAAAGAGTTCCAGTATCTATGATTTTACGAAAACATCTCAGCGAAAAAAATTTATTTTAGCACATCTTAAAGTTTTTTCCTTCATTTGCCGAAGGACTGATTTTATTTTCGCTAATCATCACAGCTATTGTACATCATCCAATGAAGTATTGTACGAAATTTTAAAGAGGCTGCAGACATATCATCACTTCGTTTGTATATCATATATAACGCGTATGACATATAGAGGAAATACAGCAGTTTTATTTAAAATTGAGAGCAAGCGATATCTAATTTAACTGCCGGGATAAAAGATTTTATATGTGTCAGATGTACACGCACTGAGTGTCCAGTTTTGAAGTTGTGGAAACAGCGACTGTCAGAAATACTTGTCGTGCCATTTCAACAAAAGTGTTCAGTGAAAAAGAATTAGTTTTGCAAATAGTATATTCTAGTATCTATCCTTCATAAACGAGTGAATGTGTCGAAGTACAAATATAAGCCGTCAAAACCATACAGACCAACAGAAATCCTTTCAAATAACGAGCACCCCGTGCTACAGCAGGGAACAGAAGGAAAATGAGTGGAAAGCGCTTCTGTCAGAGCGCAAAAGAGAAGAATATATTGAAAACAATTGTGCTGAAAAAGTATAGCAGAGAGTCAGTGAAGTTGCAGCTGAGAGAGGGCAGTGCCATAGGGAGAAAGGAGAAAGACAACAGTGAGGAAGAGAGAGATTTCTCCCAGACCCGTTTAAACAGGAACATATTCGCCATTTTTGCGCCTCAACTGGAGAATACTACCGGTGTAACCTACGGTGGTCAAAACAATTAGGAGATCAGTTAAGATATCTAGGTCCTGAAGTGTTATGATCAGCAGAATAAACTAAAACGGTTCGACGGAGTGGAGACAACAACATTACGGAGATAGTGGTAATTACAGAAAGTTGCTGTTGAGTGGTGTTCACCAAATCAATTACACAAGTAATTGCTCAGTGACCGCCGGCCAGTGCACACGTGAATGCAGCAGCTCTACAATGTAAAGTAAGCGGCTTCTTAATAGAAGCGACTTATTTTCATTTCGTGAGTGCTTTCTTTTACAGTTACATTAAATAAAGAAAAGTGTGAAGTTATACACATGACCACTAAAAGAAATCCGCTGAACTTCAATTACGCGATAAATCAGTCAAATCTTAAGGTCGTAAATTCTACCAAATACCTAGGAGTTACAATTACGAACAACTTTGACTGGAGAGAACACATAGAAAATATTGTGGGGAAGGTTACGTTTCATCGGCAGAACGCTTCGAAGATGCACCAGCTCCACCAAAGAGACTGCCTACATCACACTTGTGCGTCCTCTCCTGGAGTACTGTTGCCCCTTGTGGGATCCTCACTAGGTGGGACTGACGGAAGACATTGAGAAGGATCAGATAAGGGCAGCTCGTTTTGTTTTATCACGTTACGGGGGGAAAGCGTCACGGAAATGTTGCACGAATTGGGGTGGAAATCATTAAAAGAAAGACGTCATTCATTGCGGCGTGATCTGTTTGCGAAGTTTCAGTCACCGCCTTTTACTTCTTAATGTGAAAATATTTTGCTAATACACACCTACTTAGGGAGACATGACCATCCCAATAAAATAAGAGAAATCAGGTCGAAAACGGAACGATTTAGGTGTTCTTTCTTCCCGCGCGCTATTAGAGAATGGAACGGCAGAGAAAAGTAATAAAATTGGTTAATGAACCAATTGTGATTTGCAGAGTATATATGTAGATGTAGATGATAGTGTAGTGAGCAACAAGAACGTGATTTAACTGAAGCTATGGCATGGAGAGTCATATAAAGATTGCAAGTGAGACAGACACGAGGGAAGGTGGCTGCAGCTGTTGGAGTGCCACGAAGTGTGATTTCCAGGATCTGGACGCGATTTCAGACAACAGGAACCGTTAAAACAAGGCAAGGCCTAGGTCGTCCACGGGTAACGTCAGCAAGACAAGAACGTAATCTCCGGTTAACAGTCGGCTGAGACAGATCTGCAACAGACCTGCAACGCGCCGGGAATGTCGTCTCTATGTACAGAGGCCTAATGTGTGTGTCCCATTAAAACCACCACTCCGTGTAGCCCACAGATACTGGGAGGAGGAACATCCGGGTTGGAGTCGTAACAAATGGAGCCGGGTTGTGTTCAAAGATGAATCAAGATTTTGTGTCCAGCCGGACAATCGTCGTTCCCTTATCTGGAGAGAACGTGGAACTCGGAATAATCCTGTTTATGTGCAGGAATCACCACCATATCATGGTGTGGGAAGGAGTCGGTATTGACGGACGTACGGAAGATTTCTGTGTCGTTGAGAATAATGTCTTGACTGCTCAGAGGTATAGAGACGAGACCCTTCCACCTTTCGTTGTTTGTTACGCTGGTGCGACTGGAGATGGGTACCTTCTGGTTGATGGTAACGCTCTTCCCCGTGGACAACATTGCTGAAACTGAGGGAACTGAAGGAATGGAGTAGCCAGCTTATTCACGGGACTTAAAGCCGGTTGAGCACGTCTGGGCTGCAGTTACCAGACGCGCTGTAACCAAACCAGCACCTCCTAAACCAGTTTCAGAGCTGGATATTGTACTCATGGAAAAACTGAGAAATATTTCTCAAGACTGTCCCTGAAACACCCGTAGACAACTGTATTGGCCTTCCTAGGTGGTCACACGCCATATTAGAGGGCGACCGGAATGACTTTTTCACTATTATGGTAGCCCAGTTGGGCCTCACTCTAAGTAAACGCCACGTAAATAGTTGAGACAGCAGAATATGTTTATCGTGCATAAATATCAATTGTGACCAATATCTGAATAAAATACGTTACCATATGTAACCTGGTTATGATGTCTCACCTGAACCCCTAAACGTTCTGAGTAGTGTACACATGCGAATGATAATCTTTATGTATATAATCAAAATATCCACAGGTGTACTGCCGGTCTATAGTGTCCAACGGGCACAATATTTCGGCGATCATACATGTCGCCATCATCAGGTAAACTGACGGACTGAGCGACTGGAAACGCGCCGGCACGGAGATCCGCACGCTACGGCTGCTCGAAGGGAAATGGGTTCTAGCCCGGTAACGGGAGATTTAAATACCCTCGGCCCGCGGAGCGACCCCTCCGCGGTCCGCGCCCCGCGCCGCGGCAGCGCAGTGGAACCGATTGCGCCGGCGTCTGAGATGACATCGGTGTGAGGGCTCTGTCCGCCGTGGTCTTCATTTCGTTACGTTTGCTAGATTTACTCTTAATTAACCCAATCGCTGGTTCCCAAGCTTTGCTAAGATTATGGCCACAGTCATGGTTTATGAGGTCGTCACTTGTGCGAATTTCAATGGCTTCTCTAACGACCCAGTCCCAGTATCTCGACATCTGTACCAGAATCCTAGTACTTTCATACTCTATCGCTTGATTCTCCAACAGACAATGTTCAGCGACCGCCGACTTGCTCGGATACATCAATCGTGTGTGCCTCTGGTGTTCAACGCATCGATCCTCGACCATACCAGATTCCGTGTCAGTGTGGAAAGTCATATATTGGACAGACGATTCGATATTTTTATTATCAAAAGGAGAAACTGAAGAATCACTTTATGTATATAGTAAAAACAATCCTAAGATTGGTTTGAACACCACAGTGCTTTACTAGACATGGTCCTATTTGGAGGTGGTATGCCATTGCCTTCCTCCGACCTTCGAACTGGCTTACACGGCCAGTTATAGGGGGACCTACAGTTTAACGTGGGTTCCGAACCACGGTGCTACTCGGTATTTTTCACATGAGCAATACTGCCAGAGGCTAAAGAAGTGGAAAGTGACAGATAAAAATCATAGGACCTGGCGGGGATCGAACCCGCGACCTTTGGATTCATAGTCTGCCACTCTACCATTGTGCAACCGAGGTGCAAAAATTACATATCCCATATGTGTAAACGTAAAAAGTCATGTACATGTAAGTAACTTTCTAAGTACAAATCACTATTGATGTGCATGGGGTACATCGCTTATTATCCTTAATAGTTTAGCTGTGAACAGAATTACAGTTTCTTCACTTAATATTCTGTATGTGACAGATGAATACGAAACTGGGATTTAGCAAGTGCAATTTCCCTTTAGCCACAGCTCAACACCTGTAGGAGGCATAGCTCAGTTCTCGCTGGCGGTGTCCTCAAACGTTCGACAGCTGACACCCACACTCCGCAGAGAATTCAATACGGGTCACGACAGCCCTCTGTTCCACGAACGACACTGCGTAACGGCTGGCGCAGTTATCCCCTAAAGGTCAAGAGAGTTTGCTCGCACCTTGCCTGACATTTTCACTCTCTTTACCGGAGCGGTGGTTGAAATAAAAGTAGGACACCTACTTCAGTACAGAGACGTGCTCGGCTAACGCTCCCTTGCGTTGGCGTCGGCAGTAATACTCATGTATTCCAACTGCAATCTATTACTATCCTTCGTAAGAGTTTCACTTGTGCCCGTTATGACTCATGTGCAGTGTTGCCAGACGCAGGAAATTTTCCCTACACGTAGGTAGTTTTAAGCATTAAAATCATGTAGGGAATTTTCATCCAAAAGTCATCGAGGCGTAGGTACTTTGGTAAAATTTTACAATCGCCGACACAGGCCTGGCGGGTAATGTTGGCAACAGAACAGTTGTCAGCATGCGGGAATGAAACCGACCAATTGTGGCAAAGTTTGAAGCAGCCAATGATATTTTAGACGGCATAGTCTTTTTCTGTTCATAGTTTAATGTTTATGTGCTATTTTCGAAATTACAGTTCATTTCTACCACTTCCAAACAAGATACTTAGTTTTCAACATTACGATGTATGGGGGTTCTGCTTGCTGCCAAATTGTTAACCTGGGGCGTCGTGGTAGAATTAAATACTCGTAGGTCCAATTTTTCACTTCTTAATTTGAATCAAACTTCTCCACCAAAACATTACAAACTCAAAACGTATACAATACAACAGAACTTAGCTGACAGAACTTCCACTTTAAAACAACAGACTGACATAGCTTCCAGTGCACATTAGAAAAGCCAAAACTCGAACTCCCCCACGCAAGGCGGTGAGGCAAATATAACATCGACAATAATGACATTACATTACGCATTATTCATAACAATTGAATATACTAATTTACAATTAACCCAAACATACGAATAAAACATTTCACGTACACAAAAATAATCACAATATAAAATGAAAACTATACATGCAATAATTTTAAATGGCGCATGTATTTTTAAGACGAATTATCCAATCTTTCTGTTGACAACAAAGTGCGATGTTAAATGTCAATTAATTTGTTAATGAGTACATCATACATGTTCCTAACATATACTGACCTATCAAATATATTGTCAATTCTGAAAGTAGGTTTAAAATCTCACATCAGTCAATATATACAAAGAAATACAATATTGGAGTTTCGACCATTACATTAATTAACACAAATAACTGGTCAATACAACTTGTTTATGAGCCTAACATACATACAATGCTATTTATTTTGATGTCTCTTTGTTTTACTAAAGTTTTTACCATTAGTCTGTCTATTTATTGAAATAATGTACAATGACAAAACTATTGTTTATAGAACTGTCTAGAAAGCATCTAAACGAATCTCTTAATTAATGAAATCTATCACAGTATCACCGAGACACTGTCATACACTGATTCCTAGGCTGTCTATTTCGTTTGTAACTTCACACGCAACATGTATCACTATTGAACCACACGATTCCGAGTCCTACACAAACGGTATCGTACAATAACATTGAGATGAGAGGGCAGCAGTATCGTCACAATAGTAAACACTATTAATTTGAAAACTTTGTTTTAGACACATTAAAATTGATGCGAAAAATAATGATTTCAGTGTATACCAGTGGAATGGAGAGTCGGTTTGGAAATAGTGTTAGAAAATGTCAGCACAACTAAAATTCATTGTTTCCATGAACTAAAGACGTTTTGTTATCTTGACTAGACTTATTTATTTACGTCAGGACGATATAGTAGTTAGTACTTGTAAATGAGAAGATGCTGACAAGAAAACACTAACATATTTGCTACAGCCAACGTTATAATGTACAATTCGTTGTCAACATAGCATTACTCTTTGAAAATCGAATCATGTAGAGTGACGGACTTCCTTTTTTCTGCTGACTATGAACTAAATAATTACTACTGTTCCTACACTATGGTTGATACTGTCTCGATGTATCCTGTGTGGTCAATAAATCGGTTATCCTCGTGTAACAGTGCACACGGAATTAGCGGCATATTTGGGGAAACTAATTAATGATGTTCCTCTCTATGGTTGCCAAGTTCTTGATGTACCCTTGTCCAATTGATAAATCAGTAATCTTCTTGTTACAGAGCACTTGGAATTCGCGGCAATATCTACACTTGACTCCTTCAATCACTAACGATCAGTCATTGGAAAAACATATCTGGCAAGTGAAGCATGATGCCAAATATTTATTTTAAAGTTTTTCATAACTGTAACGTGTCACATTTATCAACTAATTATCCTCTTCTGGCCGGACTCCTGGATTCAGTCCATCCCAGACGCAAATCCTGGCTACGACTCTGATGTAGGGACATTAATGAGGTGGTAGGGAGAAAGTAGGGAAATCGAAGGTACATTTTGGTGTGATGTAGGTATTTTTCTCTCTCTGCCATCTGGCAACACTGCTCATGTGTGACAAGCGTTGAAACAAAGAGAAGCAAAGCAGCTACAGACAACAATATATTGTACTATGAAATGAGTTCACAACAGCGAGGAAAAACATTGCAAACAAATCTTAACATGAAAGGCATGAAATGCACAATAGTTCAAAGAGTAACCGGTGTCAGTGCAATCACAGTCTAACATAATAGTGACACTCCCACAGCCGGCCGCGGTGACCGAGGGGACTGCGGCGCTTCAGTCACGGTCTGCACGACCACTATGTTCGGGAGTTCGAATCCCTCCTCGGGCATGGATATTTGTGCCGTCCTAGTTCGTAAGTAGTTCATAAGTAGTTTGTAAGTTTAGGGACTGATGACCCCGTAGTTAAGTCCCATAAAACTTACAAACATTTGAACACTCCCACAGATTTTTGTTTTACAGCACGAGAACAGCGCTCTAAGCGTACAGTTATGAATACGATATCGGACGAGTGTGAAAAGTATCGTTTAAACTTATTTTAACATTCTATTTACGACAGGGAAGGTACGTATTGCCATAAAAATTGCGAAAACTAGAATATAACTCCACATTTTTCTGTATTACTTTTTCTAAAAATCATTGCAAGGTATACTACCTTACATCAGCTCAGTTTTGTAGGTAATGTTGTTAATAATTTTTAATGTAATAATTTTTGGGTTATGATTTTTTTAAAAGAAATGTGTGTTGTTTCCTATGTTTCATGTGCGGTGACACGGAGCAATCTACAAGAACATCGTCTTCTCTGTGGAAGCCAAAGATGACATAGCTGGCCACCAATCGTCGCAGGTCGACAGACGCACAGCCAGAGAAGATCCTGTTTGAAGACCTCCGTTGCCAACCGTCACAGTGAAATCAATAAAGTAAATGTATTGTCCTAAGTTGTTCACGATTGTATGTTCAGAAAAACAGTTTCAGTATTTATGTTGAGTCCTTAGAAGAGAAATAAGACTGTATTATATTATATATGGATTTGTGACTTAAGCAAATAAAACGTTAAATTTTACTTCAAGTATCAGTGGTTAGAGAACAGTTATTTCAGCTGTTCAGAAGAACGAGCATTTATATTTTCTGTTGAAACTATATTACGAAGTTATTTACAGAGTTTTTTGGACTTTAAAGACTTTAGAGACTTAGCTATAATTTTATTGATTGAAAGGCAGTGAGTTCCTATTTTGCAAAGCGATATATTTTGTCAACGGATTCAACGAACAATATCTGTGGTTTGCAAAACATATGACTAAATTTCAGCAAGAACTATGTATCAAATTTTGAACTTAGAAGTATTTTGTTTTAGGAACACTTTTGTTTTCTTCTATCTTGCACAAGGACCTAGAAAGAAACATTTAAAGATTTTTGTCTATAATTGAACAGTGAAATTTCACTTATACTTCAAGTGTAGTGGAAGGGCCAGGATCGAAGTCCAACACGATCATACTGTTGAACCTACCGGCCGTGTCCCATTACAAAGGTACATTTCTGGTCAGATTATCTTGATATCTACGAATTTTTAATCAAGAATTTCATTTTCTAGTAAGAACAAAAAATGACTAATAAAGAACAGAAGGCCCAACCCTCTGTAGAAACACGTCGGTATTCTAATCAGAAGCGGCAGCGTTTCTTCACTAATTCCAGTAACATCAGTAAGTGCTAATCCTAAGAAACTTATATAGAATGCAATACCTACATTATTTAATGTACTAGGTCAGCCACTGGCGCTGTAGCTGAAGGAAAATCCTAAAAATGTGACAATAAAACGCCGAAAGCAAAAAAGAAAAAAAGAAACAGCAAAAACAATAATACACAATTGTTGATACATCTGAACCACAAACCAGCAAGAATCTTCGATACATTTGTTTTATAAGCAAAATTAATTACACTCAAAACTATATAAGTTTATAATAAAATTGAGTGAATTGGAAAATTGTTCGAATCCTTAGACGGCACATCGAAGTTTTATGTCAGTGACAATTCCTGTCATGTAAGAACAGACCACAACGGGAATCGGTGTTTATCATCTGTTTATATTCTCCTACCTTCAGCGGAGTTGGCCTATATTCGTAAGTATTTAATCACGAATAAGTCGTTGTTTACATCAGTGAAACAGGAAAATTCTGCTGTTTTTACATTTACTTCACGATTATGTGTAGCTTTCGATGTTTTAATAATGCTTGTAACGCAAAAATTACAGAAAATATTTGTTTAAATACATAGAAAAGTAATAATAATAATAATGAACTTCTCTTACGGCACCTTGCCCACCACTAGGAGCGCTTGTATCGTTGTAACTGCCAATTGTTAACAACTTTTACAGCAGTGAGTGTCGCGACTGTGTATATTAGACTGCGGTGCGATTTAAAACATGTTTTGTTTAGATCGCTATAATTATTTCAAAGCGCTAGTGTCAAAAGCTGCATGCAGTCTTTACGTTTTGAGAAAAACAACTCAATGTACAGTGCTGGCCACCCAAAATTTTACGTCTGGAAGGAAGCATCCAATTCAGGTCAAATTTGCAAGACTTGTTTGCGGCAACAAGAAGCGCACGAGATCGGCGTTTTAGTGCAGGCACACATTACTGGTGCCAGTAGCGACACCTGGAGTTCAAGTGTTTGTTAATCTTATGGGGTCAACAGTCCCTAAACTTATTAACTACTTACACCACTAACTTATACTAAAGACGACATAAATATCCATTCCCGAGGGGGGGATTCGAACCTCCGACGGGGAACGGCCTCGCTCATCGGAGAATAGCGCCTCAATGCACTCGGCCACTTTGCTGGGGCTGTACAGGCAGTCTCACCTAACTCTGCCACTTCAAATATCTCTGGAACAACAGTAGATAGTCGAAAACGGTTTTCACCTGCGTCTTAGGAAGCTAAATACTATGCGAAATTTTAAACCGTAACCAAATACAATTTTCAACACAAACTTGTGTACCTTTACATGGACATACCCTATTATTTCGTATGCAATCGAGAGCATGAAAAATCACAAAAATAATGGCGTCAGTTTCATTGCAATTTGTCAATTACAACCCGAGCAATTGCAAAGCGAAGTTGACGCTTGAAATAAATGAAGCGCACAGCTAACGCACGTTCTGGAAACCAAGCGTGAACCTCACGCTGCCTGTGTCAGCG
This sequence comes from Locusta migratoria, assembly GCA_026315105.1. Taxonomy (NCBI): domain Eukaryota; kingdom Metazoa; phylum Arthropoda; class Insecta; order Orthoptera; family Acrididae; genus Locusta; species Locusta migratoria. The sequence continues at coordinate 40,679,984 of CM048749.1, forward strand.
GCTCACACAATGGGAAGGTATGCACAGTCCACAAGTAACACTTCCAACACCAAATTACGTTTTTCAAATTCTAAATGTACGTTTATTCTAGCGAAATGACGATTAGAGCTACAACTGGTTTCACTTTCCTACACACATTTACTAGTGTCCTGTCACCCACGGAAACTGTAATACTGTGCATTACATCCAGCATAGGAAATACACCCACATTTTGACCAATGAAGATGTGTCACGTCAACATATGTTCTAAGTGCCCTCCGTTTGCATCAGTACATGTCTGGGGACGGGTAACGAGATACTGTTGCACAGATTGTGGAGTTTCTACAGATATTGCCACACACGCAGCAGTATTACGATGGTCGCGGCGGTTTAGCCGTGCGTACTGGGGCGCCGTGCTGCGGTGCGCGGAGGTTCACTGTCACCCTCGGGCATGGGTGTGTGTGTTATCCTTACGTTAGTTTACCTTAGTAAAAGTATTTCGTAAGCTACGGACTATTGACCACGCAGTTGAGTCTCCTAGATTTACAAACATTTGACATTTTGAAATGCAGAATGATCTGGAGCCTACTGACGCGTGGTGTAGGAACAGACAACATAAATGAACGTAAAGTCCTTCGAGTACATAGAAGGAAAGATCGTTTGTTCTATAAGTATGCAATATCACGACACACACACAATAAATATCTGGGAGTAGACATAACTAGGCGATCTGAAATGGAAAGGTCATATAGAATCAGTCGTGAGTACGGCAGATGCCAGACTGAGATTGATTGGAACCAACTCGTCTGAAATCACGGATGGTGGGCCGGAGCGTGGTGCATCGCGCACATTACCCACTCGCGCACTTTACTGTCGCTCATTATGTTAGGGCCGTACACCTCAGTAATATGCCTGTGGATTTCTGCCGCTGAAATATTTCTTGTAGACTCACTGCTCTTACTTCACAATCTGTGGGATGATTGACTGTCTCAAACGTTGTGAACTGACACTATCAACAGCACAGCAACAGTAACAACGATACTGGCGGCGTTTAACGCGCAAGGTATGCCAGGAGTCGGCGCGCATGCGTGTTTTGTCCTTGGCGTCGCTTTGAAATATTTACGGCTAATCGGACATTACTTTTCGAATAACCCTCGTACATGGAGAGGGTGCAACGTAGAGCAGCACGCTCCGTTACGGGCTCGTTTAGTAAGCCTGAAAGCGTCGCAGAGATGATTAGGAAACCCCAGTGTCAGACGTTGCAGGAGAGGCGTCCTGTAACGCAGTACTCCCGTTTGTCAAAGTTCCGAGAGCCTACGTTTCATGAAGAGACAGCCGATGTATTGCGGTGGTAATGGCAGCCTGGTCGTGCAAACGGACACGCCTAACATGCCCCCATGTGGAAGTCTTCCTCTCGGCCCTAGCTGGCAGCAACACTCTAATGTCACGCCAACTTGCGTGTCCCATCATTGCACCACATTACCAACGTATTACACCAATTATACCGTAGTACGTCGTACTGCGTTGTTGTTGAAGAAATTGTTCCACCTGGTATGTAAGATGTATGAGACAGGGAAAATAGCCTCAGACTTCAAAAAGAATATAGTGATTCCAGTACCTAACAGAGCTGTTGTTGTTGTTATGATCTTCAGTCCGGAGACGGGTTTGATGCAGCTCTTCACCCTACTCTATCCTGAGCAAGCATTTTCATCTCCTCATAAGAACGGCGGCCTATATCCATTTTGAATATGCTTACTATATGCGTCTCTTGGTCTCCCTCTGCGGTTTTTACCTCACACACTTCCCTCCAATGCTAAATTTACGATTCCTCGATGTCTAAGAATCCCTTCCCTTTAGTCAAGGTATGTCAAAAATTCCTTATCACGTCAATTCTATTCAGTACCTCTCTATTAGTTACGCGATCTACCCATCTAATCTGCAGCATTCTTCTGTAGCACCACATTTCAAAAGCCTCTATTCTCTTTCTGTTCACAGTGTTTATCGTCCATTATTCACTCCCGTACAAGGCAACACTCCACACAAATGCCTTCGGAAAAGTCTTCCATACACTTAAATTAATATTCGATGTTAGCAAATTTCTCTTTTTCAAAGAGGTTTTTTTTCCTATTGCCATTCTGCATTTTATATCCTCTGTACTGCGACCGTAATATATTATTTTACCCTCACGAATCACATTGCCGTGGTGGGGTGGTTTGCGTGCCTCAGCGATACAGATAGCCGTACCGTAGCTGCAACCACAGCGGAGGGGTATTTTTGAAGAGACCAGACAAATGTGTGGTTCCTGAAGATAAAAGCAGCCTTTTCAGTAGTTACAGGGGCAACAGTCTGGATGATTGACTGAGCTGGCCTTGTAACATCAGCTAATGAGGCTTTTCCATACAGTTACAGCGAACGGGTGAAAACAAGGGGAAACTAAAGTCGTTACTTTTCCCGAGGACATGCAGCTCTTCTAAGAAAGCAAGTGCAGAGAAATGTGGAAAATACAGAACTATCATTTTTATAAGTCACGGCTGCGAAAGACCAACACGAATTATTTACAGACGAATGGCAAAATTGATGGAATCCGATCTTGGGAAAGATCAGTTTGGATTGAAAAGAAATGTAGCAATGCGCGAGATAATACATTACGACTCATCTTAGTTTAAAGAAAAGGAAACCTACGATTTTTAGCATTTGTAGATTTGGAGAAAGTTTCTGGCGATGTTGACTGGAATACATTCTTTCAAATTCTGAAGGTATCAGGGGTAATACAGGGAGCGAAGATTTATATTCAACTTGTACAAAAACCAGACAGCAATTATGAGTCGAAAGGCATGAAAGGGGTCACAGTGGTTGGGAAGGGAGTAAGACAGGGTTGTAGTCTTTCCGCAATCTCGTTCAATCCCTACACTGAGCAAGCTGTGAAGGAATGCAAGAAGACATTTGGAGAGAGAATACACCTGCAGCAATCTTCATTGTTTCCCTGCTATGAGATACTGCTAAGTGGCTACGTCCGACTGGAGCGCAAGAGATCTCCAATATCCTCCGCTGTCTCGCGCTACCGACCTAGTGGACTATTTTATTGTTATTACTTACTAGCTATACAGGTTCACGCGCTGCTGTGGCTTCTTACAGATTAAATGAAAAAGAATGAAACAGGAAGAAAAGAGTACACATTTCTAACATGTCAACATTAACAATACAGGTTGTCCCGAAAAGAACGACCCGGTTTTAAGTTGTACTAATACTAAGACAAACGTCAGTAAGTACCTGAAATAGCTCCAGATGTAATCGACATGGTCTAGAGTTTCAAAAAGAATCCGACAGATGTCACTACGAGCGCTGACCTGGAGCGTGCAGACCAAAGACCTTAAATTTCAAAGAGTGGCTGACACACGAACTACAGCGCTCTTTGCGGCAACTTCTGTAAACTCGGTCGCCACATTTTTGGTGGCCAGTACACTTGAGAGGCGTACGTCTGTCGTATGTTGTTGTTGAGCTTCAAGTGTTGCATTTAGTTTATATTGTATTTAGTATGTATTGCCTATATAATTTTTGCTCATGAAATATGCCTAAAGTGTGTTCAGCATTTAAATGCACAAATCGAAGTGATAAAACGACAAGTACTTCGTCCAAGAACACCAAATGTTTTGATCTCAGTCTTGTCTATACTCAAACAAAAATCCTGACAGATGGCACTTAGCTGCCCCAAGAGTGGAGCTTCAGATGACATGTCCTGCAATTCCCTTGAAGTACACACCATAAAAAAATGCTCAATTTTTACCAAGTGTGGTTTGAGACATTTCTTCTTCTGTCGCTCCTGTGGTTGACGAGACGTGTCACACTTTCGAGTGTCTAAACCTTCTTTAAAAGTATTTTCATTTGTTGCTGACACTTGATCGAGCATGGTTGACATGCAACCAGTGAAAATTGTGGAGCAGTAGTGACAGCCAGATTTTTTTCACTTTTATATGTCCTTTTTCTTTGCAACAATTATGAAGTTACTACAGTGTGGCAACAACGAAAGTTATTAATGATACATTATTTCGGTATGGAATACTTTTGTGGCAGATGACCCAGGCGCATTTTTATTGCAATATTCTATTGTCACTTTCGTCATTGTACTCAAATTTCACGTACCAAACGTTACTTGTTTCAGCATGGCAACAAGGAAACATATTAACGACATGTTATTTCGACGCGGAATGCTTTTGTTGCAGAAGAGCTAGGTGCATTTTTAACTGCAGTATTTCGCTGTCACTTAGGCTTTGTACTCAAATTTCGTCAACCAAACTTCAGAACCAAGCCCTATAACAGTAATTTTACGAGTATGTGGACTTAATACGTTTGCCGGCCGTGGTGGCAACGCGTCAGTCACGGTTTGCACGGCCAGTACGGTCGGGGATTCGAATCCCCCCTCCGGCATTGTTAATTGTGCCGTCCTCAGTGTTAGCTAGTTCGTAAGTAGTTTGTAAGTTTAGGGAGTGATGACCCCGTAGTTAAGTCCCATAAGCTATACAAACATTTGAACATTTGAACTTTATACGTTTAATAAGCACTAGATAAATGTGTACTACGTTCATGAAAGTTGTTGCAACACATTAACAACAGATGCAAAAACCACGATGATGAGTGTTCATCATAAGTATTACTGCTCACTGTACACGTTTCGCAGCACTTTTAGACTATAAACTTGCATTATACTTAACACAAATATTTTCAAAGCGACACTTTGGATCACTTTGGATCACACCTCAGTTAACTATCGTACTTCGAACTGGAAGAGTACCAGGTGATAAAAAGTCAATATAAATTTGATAACTTAATAAATCACTGAATAATGTAGAAAGAGAGGTAAAAATTGACACACATGCTTGGAATGACATGGGGTTTTATTAGAACAAAAAAAAGTATTGCTAGACGCGTGAAAGATCTCTTGCGCGCCTCGTTTGGTGATGATCGTGTGATCAGCCGCCACTTTCGTCATGCTTGGCCTTCCAGGTCCATAGACTTCAGTCCTCCGTGCGACCTGAAGTCGCAAGTGTATCGTGATCGACCGACACCTCTAGGGATGCTGAATGACAACATCCGACGCCAATGCCTCACCATAACTCCGGACATGCTTTACAGTGCTGTTCGCAACATTATTCCTCGACTACAGCTATTGCTGATGTATGATGGTGAACATATTCAGCATATCCTGTAAAGAACATCATCTTTGTTTTGTCTTAATATGTTATGATAATTATTGCTTCTCTGATCAGATGAAACGCCATCTGTCGGACATTATTTGAACCTTTTTTTTCCTTCTTTTTTCGGTTCTAATAAAACCCCATGTCATTCCAAGCATGTGTGTCAATTTTTGCCTCTCTATCTACATTATTCCGTGATTTATTCAGTTTTCAAATTTATACTAATATTTTGATCACCCGGTGTTACTGACAGGTTCGTGAGATTTCATTACCGCATTTTTAGGAAATACACTATCTGACTCATCAATACGTAGCTTTGATAAACTCTAGAGACACCGACGGAACTTGATGCACATCCGTGTTCAGTATTCAGTCTTCATTTAAGACATCGAACAGTAAACAGGTACAATTCTCTGATGGGTGTGGCGTACCAGCTGTCGGCCGGTACGCCAAACAACATGGCGGATGACAGCTCAAATTGCCTCAAACACGGCGGACCTGTCGCCACTCGCCACTGTATGAAATGTTGCAGCCAGTCTCGCGCAATATGGCGTCAGCGCAACACAAGGAGAGACCAGGCTTCACACTCTCGGCCTCCTAGGTCCCCTGACGTAACACCGTGTGATTTCTTTCTGTGGGGATATCATAAATAATATGTTTACGTTGCTCCCTTACTTCATGACATTGATGAACTAAAAACCAGAATATCAGCTGCTGTAGCTTCAGTGACAGAAGACATCTTACGCTTAGTTTGGGATGAATTCGGCTATCGAATAGACATCGTCCATGCAGCGAATGGAGTAGTCTTCTGTAGTTTGCGAACGAACTAGTTCGGAAGAGTGCTCCCACAGGCGAACTACGCGAACTAGTTCGCAGATCCCTCGCCTCTTAGTTCGTCCGCTCCTTTTCCGAAGACTGACGGGGAACAACGAGAGGACGCGAGAGCGCGCAGAATCGCGTGATTCCCTCCTGACAGTTACCTTCATTTCGAGCTGAGATTCAGCTCAGCTGTAGTTTCATAGTTCACTACCACAAGAAATCTATTTTAAAAATAAAGTACTACGAGTACTCTGTATGCAAAGTAGTTGAATGCCATTGTATCACCCATTCGTGTAAATAACTGGTTTATTTGCCTAAGTATTTGACGTCAAATTGCCCAAAAATACGGGTAATAGCACAAGCTTTGGCAACACTGATTCATTATATAAAAAAGCTGTCATAAAAAAGAGCTCTTTTAGTAGCGGTAGCAAAGGCTAAAATGAGCGGACGAACTAGGAGCAGCGGACGAACTAGGAGCAGCGGACGATTATGCCAAACGTATCTTGCTTCATATCTCGTTGGATTCTTTTTCGAAGACCGACGGGCAATAGCGAGAGGGCGCGTAGCAGAAATAAAAATCACGTGCTTGCCTTCTGCTGATGAATCATTTCGAGGTGAGCGTCTGCCTGTTAGATTACATGGTTCAGTGCTACAAAATTTCTGTTTTGATGTGTTCTGCACTCTGCAATATCTGACTCATAAATTTCATAATGCCTAAATATAGAGATAACTCTAAACTTAAACGCGAGGAATTATCCACAAATTGTTTCTTTTGGTTTGCGAGACATCGTTAGCGGCTCAAGCAGAGCCGCGGTGGAGTAGCCGAGCGGTCTAAAGCGTCACGCTGCGGAGCGCGCGGTTGCTCGCCGTGGAGGTTCGAGTCCTCCCTGGGGCATGGGTGTGTGTGTTTGTCCTTAGGTTAGTTTACCTAGGTTTAAGTAGTTTGTAAGCTACGGACTGATGACCACGCAGTTTGGTCCGATAGATTTACAAACATTTGAACATTGGCTCAAGCAGCAAGCACATGAAGCAGCTAGGTGGGGGAACTTCCCCCTCCACCTGCACGCACAGACCACGCCACTCAGCCGTCACTAGGTCGTGCCAGAGCCGCAAACTAAAGTGAGCGCTCCCGATCGCGACTATTATGCGGAAGTCTACAATGGAGGACATATTGAACCGATTTTTATAAACTACTGTCTTTTGTAAGTAATTTAGATTGCAATTTGTTGGTGTTAAGCCCCTCTTGCTGATACACAGTTCTGTTTAAAATCGGGTCATTCTTTTTGGGACAGCCTTTACTTTATGAATGGGACACACCATGCTCTCTCCGCTCCATTAGCTCTTCCCCTCTCTCTCTTCGCTTCTTTCTGTCCCCCTCGTTGTCCATTCCTCCTCCCTCCTCTCTGCGTCCTGACCATCCTCTCCCGTCTCTCCTTGTAATTCGTAGCTACAGATTGTTTTCTAATTCAAACCGCGTGGGAATAACCGTGGGCTCAAAGGCGTCTTGCGCGGAGTACGTGCCTCCTCCCCGTCGGAAGTTTGCGTCCTCCCTCGAACGTGTGTGTATTAGGGAGCACAAACTGAAATCGTTTTCTGCGAAGGTAAAATATTTTGAGTTATCACTATTTAAGTTGATTAACATTCACCGAAACAACGTCTTTTAGGAAATTATAAAATGTATTTTTTGTCTGGAGCTGTCACTAAGATATGGCAATTGCTTCAAAAAGTTTTTCTTGTTAAGTGAGAAGGTATGAGCAGCTGTTATTGCATGTTAGTTTATCCCCCACAAGATCTGTGATTTCACTGTAAATGAAAGGCGGTTCTGACTTTGAATAAATGGTAGTATTTTTAGGCACAAATTACCAAAACTCTGATTCACACACAAAAAAGTCATAGAGTAAATGCACATAATAGGACTGAGATGAAAATTTAAAGAAGATTTTAAGCAATCTGCTAGCAGTGGTGCGACGTGATCTCCTCCACGCACCGTATACTGCCTTGCCAAGTCTGTACTTAAAGTGTAGTAGATGTAGAACTTGATGTTCTGTCTCAGAGTTTCTGTTACGATAGTTTGATACCAGCTTTTAAGATCAGAAAATTTAGATTATAATAAACAACAGTTTTCTGTTCGGAGCTTTCGAGTAGATAAAGAGCTTGAAACAAATCTAACATGACTACTAATAATAGATAATTCACCAGAATTATATATCATAACTAGAAGAAGGAGAAGTCACTAATGTTCTAACTATTATGATATAATATGGTATATTAAGTAGTGCGCCCACAGAAGAAGTTTGTGGTGGAGCATAACTAAATCCACTCTTGCCATTAAAATTGCTACACCACGAAGATGACGTGCTACAGGAAGAAGATGCTGTGATATGCAAATGATTAGCTTTTCAGAGCATTCACTCAAGTTTGGCATGAGGAAAGTTTCCAACTGATTTCTTATACACAAACAGTAGTTCACGGGCGTTGTCTGTTGAAACGTTGTTGTGATGCCTCGTGTAAGGAGGAGAAATGCGTACCATCACATTTCCAACGTTGATATAGGTCGGATTATAGCCTATCGCGATTGCGGTTTATCGTATCGCGACATTGCTGCTCGCGTTGGTCGCGATCAAATGACTGTTAGCAGAATATGGAAATGGTGGGTTCAGGATGGCAATACGGAACGCCGTGCTGGATCCGAACGGCCTCGTATCACTAGCAGTCGAGATGACAGGCATCTTATCCGCATGGCTGTAACGAATAGTGCAGCCACGTCTCGATCCCTGAGTCAACAGATGGGGACGTTTGTATGAGAACGACCATCTGCACGAACAGTTCGATGACGCTTGCAGCAGTATGGACTATCAGCTCGGAGACCGTGGCTGCGGTTACCCTTGACCTTGCATCACAGACAGGAGCGCCTGCGATGGTGTACGCAACGGTGAACCTGGGTGTACGAATGGCAAAACGTCATTTTTTCGGATGAATCCAGGTCCTGTTTACAGCGTCATAATGGTCGCTCCCGTGTTTGGTGACATCGCGGTGAACGCACATTGGAAGCGTGTATTCGTCATCGCCATACTGGCGTATCACCCGGCGTGATGGTATGGGGTGCCATTGGCTACACGTCTCGGTCACCTCTTGTTCATATCGGCGACACTTTGAACAGTGGCCGTTGCATTTCAGATGTGTTACGACCCGGGGCTCTACCCTTCATTCGATCTCTGCGAAACCCTACATTTCAGTAGGATAATGTACGACCGCATATTGCAGGTCCTGTACGGGCCTTTCCGGATACGGAAAATGTTAGACTGCTGACCTGGCAAGCACATTCTCCAGATCTCTCACCAATTGGAAACGTCTGGTCAATGGTGGCCGAGCAATGGCTCGTCACAATACGCCAGTCACTACTCTTGATGAACTCTGGTATCGTGCTCAAGCTGCATGGGCATCTGTACCTGTACACTCCATTCAAGCTCTGTTTGACTCAATGCCCAGGCGCATTATGGCTAGTGGTGGTTGTTCTGGGTACTGATTTCTCAGGATCTATGCACCCAAATTGCGTGAAAATGTAATTACATGTCAGTTCTAGTATAATATATTTGTCCAATGAATACCCGTATCTCATCTGCATTTCTTCTTGTTGTAGCGATTTTAAAGCCCAGTAATGTATTATGTTAGACGCATCTCATATTATTTCATTGTGAAAAGAAATCATCACAAGGTATCGATTCTATGTTATATGTATGTAGTTTGTTGCAAAGTTGATTGCACTACCACGACTTGTAGTTTCTCTGTTGTTTGATCTTTCTTGAATAAAGTTTTTTATTAGAAGTTCTCCTTCCATATTCTGCAACCCTCTTATGCTACAGAAGTAATGATTTTTGAAGTGTGATGTTATTCATAAAAAAGTGTCAGAAGGATAATCGTCACAGCAGTGTCCTTTTTGTGAAAGAAAATTTGGCGTAGGGAAGAAAGGCGCTGAATGATATTGGAACAGTGTAAATGTGCTTACGGTAATTCATTTGCACTAAAGTGCTTTGATGTGTTATTCTCAACAGCATCAGTAGATTCATTTCACATATTTTCACATAAGAAAGTTTCGTCCTTCCTCCTGCGTATATCTTCCGAAGCAACACAAGGAGGAAATTATAGGGCTTATGATCCACAGGAGCCATACAGGCAGTCATTTGTCCCGCGAGCCATACGCGACTGTGGAGGGAGAGACGATGGTACCCGACGTACTCAGCGCTGTATACCATGAGAGAGCTTGCCAAGTATGGATGCAGGTGTCTAATACATTGTACTATTAAATGTGTTCAAATGTTTATGAATGCAAGGGACTTAACTGCTTCGGCTATCATCCACTAGGCTCACGAACTCCTTAAACTAACCTAAGGACAGCACATACACCCACGGCCGAAGGAGCACTCGAACCTCCGACGGCAACCATCCGTGCGCTCTGCAGCAAGGCGCCTCGTCCACTCCACCGAAGCATTGTTCTATTAGGAAGGCCGTCACTATGTTCTGGTTGATTAGTGTAAACTAGACTTAGCGATTTAATTCTCCCGCACCCTCCCCCGAAAAAAATAATTTCTGCGTACTGGACTGACTGCTGGTAAAATATCCTGAAAGCATCATTTACATTTAAGTCTCGTATGTCAGTATTGTCTTGGAAGGAAACTATAAGATGAACATCAACAACAGTAAAACGAGGGTAATGGAATCTAATGTCAGAAAATCTGGTGATGCTGAAGAAATTAGATTCGGTAATGAGACAATAAAAGTCGTAGATGAGCTTTCTGATCGCCGCAGTAAAGAAGATATAAAGTGCAGAAAGGCTATGGGAAGAAAAGCGTTTCTAAAGATGCGAAACTTGTTAACATCCAATATTAATTTACATGTTAGGAAGTCCTTTCTGTTCAAATGTTTGTAGGTCTATCGGACCAAACTGCGTGGTCATCAGTCCGTAGCTTACAAAGTACTTAAACCTAGGTAAACTAACCTAAGGACAAACACACACACCCAGGGAGGACTCGAACCTCCACGGCGAGCAACCGCGCGCTCCGCAGCGAGACGCTTTACACCGCTCGGCTACTCCACCGCGGCAGTCCTTTCTGAAGCCATTTGTCTGGAGTGTAGCATTGTACGGAAGTGAAACGTGAAAAAAAAAGGAATTCAGACAAAACTATGATAGAACCTTTTGAAATGTGGTGCTACAAAGGTATGATGAAAATTAGATCGGTAGATCACGTAACAAATGAGGAGGTGCTTAATCGAATTGGAGAGAAAAGCAGTTTCTGCCGTATCCTGGGTAAGAGAAGGGATAGGTTGGTGGGACACATTCTGAGATATCAAGGAATTGTCAACTTAACATTAGAAGGAAACGTGTGGGGTAAAATTGTAGAGGTAGACCGAAGGACGAATACAGTAAGCAGATTCAAAAGGATGTAGGTTGTCGTGCGTATTCTCAGATGAAGAGACTTGCACAGGACAGGGTAGCGTGGAGAGCTGCATCAAACCAGTTTGCGGACTGAAGACCACAACAACAACATGTTAATATAGCAAAAGCAACAATGAATTTCCTAACACACGCTCATTGTATTGAGTGATACCTTTCGAAAGAACAGAAGAAAAAATCATCGACACGCCTCTCCAACACACGTGCCTCCCCAGCTTCACGGCTGACGGTTCCAATAATACGACAGCCCTATCGATCCTCCGCTGTCGGTTACATCACGCTTTCCCAAACGAGACGGGTGACCCTAGCGAGTTGCTTACGCAAGCAGTGGGCTGCGCTGCGAGGTCCGGGATGCGAATCGATTTGCACTGCCGAGTTTAATGGTGCCTATTTCTCGCAGTACAGTAACTGCCGATCACAGAAGTCTGAAGAACACTGAAAGACATAACACTGCTACCAAAAGGCACTGCAGAATAGAACTTGAAAGAATAACAGTGTTTTAATGAGAAATTGCGTGTGCTCTGATTTACATGTGGCTTACGTAGTTGCAGGTTGTGAATTGCTGAGTGCCCGGAACTGCCCGAGTACAGACTTGTTCCATTCTTCTGTGAGTCCGTCTTCCCTGTCTCGTCCTCCCGCTCTCTCCGTTTACCACCTGTGAGCCCAGTCCACCCCACAACCACAGAGTAACATATACAGAGGAGCAGCCACCCCTAAACCACTGTCCTACGCTCCCCTCATAGTTCCGTAAGATGCTATCAGGTGTCAGGCGGTTCGCTGGCTTAGGGAGCCTCTCGTACGTCAGAGGGTAGCGTGGAGGGGAGGCTGAGGGGAGAGCTCGTGCCGCCTGCTACGAGGCCACGGCTGTGTCCGGCTTGCTGGCGTTTGAGGGGAGGTGGTGGTGGGGGCAGCCGCTACCTGCCGCCTACTCTGGCCAGTTTAAAGAGCTGCTTCTGACCGCAGCGCTATCATGTGACATCTTACGGAACTGCTGGAAACCCTCCCTCCCCGCACTCCGGAGCATAGGACCGGGCCCTTACGGAGGTTTCCTATCTGTATGTATTTGTCTGTGCCACAACTCTTCTGCCCTCCACCCCTCTGTCAATCTGCTGTCCCCTCCCTCTCTCCACCTGCTCCAACCCCCCCCCCCCCACCTAATCCATCTCACTGAGCTAGAAGGCGCAGTGGTTGAAACACTGTCATTCGGGTTAAGCAGAAGAAGGAATAAGAAGAACTGGGTTTCAATGTCCTATATACGCCTCAAAATCTGCCTCTGACCATCGAGATTTTGGTTTTGAATCCGTTTTCCTAGGACGTTTTGGTTATGTTACACCTTTAGTGCCGTCAAGTGAGTTGTATACATCTTTCTAGTGTAAAAATATGTTTTGTTTTTTGTTTATTAATCCTCAATTCCTTTTTATTGTTTCGTCTTATAGTTTAACTTCAAGTAACTATGGCACACAATTTGTTTTTGTCTCGATGTGTCCACAGAAATGTTATAATAGCCGCACTACTGACTACCATGACTATAAATTGTGAAAAAGAGAGCTAGTTCGTATGAAACGATTAAGGTCTTCACTACAGCTTTGTTGATTTCCCTGAACAATTAAATACCCTTTTAATATTATGGTACATATTAATCATACTGTGTCGAAGTTAAAAATTTTAATAAAACCGGCAATTGTTTAATAAATTAAACAAAATTATCAGATGGAACTCAAGTGTTTCTTGACTATTACTATGAACTTCCTACGAATTCCACTGCTTTGAGCACAAGCGTCACGACGCTTATCACTGCAGAAATTCTAGGGTGCACTTTCTATTACTTCTTAATATAAGTGAAGATGCTGACCATTGCTCAGACTACTTCGTGATCTCAGAATAATTATTCATTTTAACGTAAAGTTATTATTGAACGTGGTAAAGCGAAACTAATCACAAACACGGTTGGTAGCTAAAGCAACGAGTCACAGGCATATTGGTACACATCGCTGCTAAGCATCCAGGCAGCCATATTCCATCCGCGAAACGGATGCGATCTGCCGGACTGCCTGGGATTTTGATGCGATCGCTGCGATTTGTCCACACACGTGCGATCTACGAAGCGATCGGTCGCCCATTCGACGGATTTCTGCGATCCGAAACTCCTGTGTGGGGCCCTTAATATCGAAGTTCACTGCCTGCTATACTTGAAGTTTCGTATTAACAGTTATCACATTTGAGCTTGCCACTTCTGAAGACAAGTCAATATTAAAATCCAAGAACTTTCCAAATATCTTCTTTACGTAGTTCAATACTTTCAATATATCAAAATCATCTACTTCCAATATTAATACACACAACAAATATACTTTCAAAACACCGCAATTACATTTATTGCCGTCTGATCTGATACGATCAGCTAGACCAATGCTTTTATAAAACTTTAGCTCGTAACGACATAGAAGAATGGATTGACATTTAATTTCTTCTTCGCAAACGATCGACGCACGGCAATGAAACAGACATACATTACTCGACTGGGAAACTTCCATCTGTGACTGAAGCCTGATGCCACCATCTTGCCTCACCTCACGTCAAAAGTTTCCGTACGGTACTACCATGATCTTCTGACACGATATGACGTCGTAAGCTTATCGAGTTCGTTTGAATATGATTTGCGATCAAGCTAATACGTCAGCAATAGTTGACTCTGACATATAGGCCTACACTGTCGAATTGTGTTATGAGAAGAAGACGTTACGTACGCTTAAATTTTACTTGCCGTCCTGGCGGTATCGTGTGATTATGTTGTCAATCGTGTGACATTGGCATTAGCCAATCTCGTGAGAACACAAATGTTTTGTTAAGAAATCTTCGTTTCACGAGGGCAATTACTTTTGCTGAGTGGAGGAGGGTACATACAAGAACCTGTCAACCATAGAGAAGGAATAGCATTGTTTATGTAATTCATAATCTGTACGAGAGACTAATAAAGTCACACTGTGGTGATTTCGAAGAATATCAACATCTTTGGCGAGGGCTTTCTACCGTTTTGTTGCTGTTGCCAACATAATCATACAAGGTCGTCGGGAGGTAAGTAAAATTTTACCGTTACGTACCGGAACATTTGAAGCAGACTGTATTTATCGAAAAACACTAAGAAGAATAACGATTGTGTTATCCACGACAAATAACACATTTATAACGGTCATATTATCAAAAGAAAAGCCGAAGTTGATCGAATCTGGTAACAGGATAGGCCTAATAAAAGCAGAAAACGAGACGCGATTCATTAATGTATGTGTCAAAGAATTCGTAAGAACTTTCAAAATAATAAGGATACGTACTATCCTTGATAAACAACACTTTTAAAGTGACCATACTACTGAAAGAAAATCCGAAGTTGAATGAAATTGGTAACAACAATAAGAGCAAATCAATTAAATTCATTATTGTATTGTCGAAGCTTAGGGCCTACACCAGCTAAAAAAATTACAGCCATATACAACACACGAATTTCCTATACGTCAAAACTCTAAAGACAGCGTAGTTACGTCAGTTCATCCGTATTTTTACGACTCCTCACGCGTGTATAGTATAGAAATATGGCGGCGAGACTTCACTGACACCAATGATACTGTATGTAATATATGTATGTGAATGAAGGAGTTACAATTACGAACAACTTTGACTGGAGAGAACACATAGAAAATGTTGTGGGGAAGGCGAACCAAAGGTTACGTTTCGTCGGCAGAACGCTTCGAAGATGCACCAGCTCCACCAAAGAGACTGCCTACATCACACTTGTGCGTCCTCTCCTGGAGTACTGTTGCCCCTTGTGGGATCCTCACTCACCAGGTGGGACTGACGGAAGACATTGAGAAGGTTCAGAGAAGGACAGCTCGTTTTGTTTCATCACGTTGCGGGAGGGAAAGCGTTACGGAAATGTTGCACGAATTGGGGTGGAAATCATTAAAAGAAAGACGTTATTCATTGCGGCGTGATCTGTTTGCGAAGTTTCAGTCACCGACTTTTAGTTCTGAATGTGAAAATATTTTGCTAGCACCCACCTACTTAGGGAGACATGACCATCCCAATACAATAAGAGAAATCAGATCGAAAACGGAACGATTTAGGTGTTCTTTCTTCCCGCGCGCTATTAGAGAATGGAACGGTAGAGAAAAGTTATGAAAGTGGTTAATGAACCCTCTGCCAGGCACTTAAATGTGATTTGCAGAGTACCTATGTAGATGTAGATGTAGTCCCGTAGCTGTCGGTTGTTTATCGACAGTGACCAGACAGAGCAATGTTGGCTGCGGCGACGATGCTGTCCTTGTTCATTGCGGCACCTCGATCGTTCATGAAACATACACAGACAAATGAAAACATTTCAATTATTGCATCATAACATTACAACATTTATACACAATTTTATACAAATTCAAAGTACAAATTATTTCATTCGTGTCCTGCCAAACAGGGCTGAGGTAGCAAAGTGTTTGCGCCACTACACCGGTATACAGTGAGAGCGAGCGAGCGCACGCGCTTTTTAAATGCAAATGCGGTCGCAGATAGCGCCTTTGCGTTGTCGCCGGACGTAACACGACGCGGCGTAATGTGATTAGCGGCGGCGCGCGGGTGACGCCCGCTCACTCAGCGCGATTAGGCGCTCGCTGGCGACCGGCCAGTCGCTTTAACAGCGCGGCGCGTCCGTCACAGCGCCGATCGACCAATAATGGCGGAGGGTCGAGCCGTCCGCTGCCGGCCAAATGCTACTACCACCTAACGTCGTTCCCTTTTTTAAATCTCGCTGTGGACAAAACGGATTAGCGGTTCTGCCGACAAGAGCTGTTCCCCGTTTGTTTACGCTGTCCGCACGCTTGTAGCACAGTCTAACACATGCAGTCACCACACTCCTACTAACTTTCAGCTGGAGTTGCGTGTTCGTGGTGCTGTGGCTGAGTTTGTGCGCGCAATTGCGAGTTCTCTTTGCTCAATGGTTAATTCCATATTCCTCGATGGTATATCCTCCGTGTGAGTAGCGTGTTCAGCGTTGTGTGCCATTTGATAAATAGTAGTGACAAGTAATTACACAGTTGGTACAACTGTAGTGTTTTCGCGCCAAGAACAACTGCCGGCGTCAGTGCGCGTGTTTGACTGTTGTTGCATTGACGACGCGTATTTATATGCACCAATAATATTATACACTCGAATATTTGTCTACTGAAGCTACTACAGTAATTGCAGTCCCTGTTTTAAATCAATCTAGGCGATTTTTGATTAATAAAATAGTAGACTTAGCTGGTAGTGATAGCAGAAGTGCTGTCGTATGCGGTGTGTTGGGGCGTTGTCTCAGCTTCCTCCTGGCGTCGAATCTCAATTGTAACCCAGATTTAGTCGATCTGGCGTGTAGATCCCGTAGTGTTGGATCACCCGGCGTGTCGGCACCAATTGTGGCGGACACTAACTCCACCGACTTTCCCAGGAAGGAAACTCGTCTTCACATACACACACTTACTTTATTCCAGAGATATAACAACAAGGTACATCGTTACAGAAAATCTAAGATAACATTTAAACTTATACTAAGAACGACGTCACTTCATTACTCTACACGCCACGACAGCAGCGCTACAAGCGGCTGGCGAGGTACATTTCTGAATACGATATCGGATGAGTGTGAACAGTATCGTTTATATTGAATTTAACGAACATTTTACAACAGGAAAGGTATGCAGTGATTATCATTATTTATAGAATAGTTATACACTACTACACATTAAAATTGCTACACCACGAAGATGACGTGCTACAGACACGAAATTTAATAAACAGGAAGAAGATGCTGTGATTTGAAAACGATTAGCTTTTCAGAGAATTTACAGAAGATTCGCGCCGGTGGCGAAACCTGCAACGTGATGACATGAGGAAAGTTTCCAACCGATTTCTCATACACAAGCAGTTGACCTGCGTCGGCTGGTGAAACGTTGTTGTGATGCCTCGTGTAAGGAGGAGAAATGCTTACCATCACGTTTCCGACTTTGATAAAGGTCGGATTATACCCTATAGCGATTGCGGTTTATTATATCGCGTCATCGCTGCTCGCGTTGGTCGCGATCCAATGACTGTTAGCAGAATATGGAAATAGTGGGTTCAGGAGGGCAATACGGAACGCCGTGCTGGATCGTATCACTAGCAGTCGAGATGACAGGCATCTTACCCGCATGACTAACGGATCGTGCAGCCACGTCTCGATCCCTGAGTCAACAAATCGGGACGTTTGCAAGACAACAACCATCTGCATGAACAGTTCAGTGACGATCGCAGCAGCTTGGACTATCAGCTCGGAGACCATGGCTGCGGCTACCCTTGCCGCTGCATCACAGACACGACTGCGATGGTGTACGCAACGGTGAACCTGGGTTCACGAATGCCAAAAAGGCTTTTTTCGGTTGAATCCAGGTTCTGTTTACAGCATCATGATGGTCGCATCCGTGTTTGTCGACATCGCAGTGAGCGCACATTGGAATCGTGTATTCGTCATTGTCATACTGGCGTATCACCCGGCGTGATGGTATGGGGGCCGCGGTGGAGTAGCCGAGGGGTCTAAAGCGTTTCGCTGCGGAGCGCGTGGTTGCTCGCCGTGGAGGTTCGAGTCCTCCTTGGGGCATGGGTATGACAGGCATCTTCTGTTAGTTTACCTAAGTTTAAAGTAGTTTGTAAGCTACGGAGGATAACCACGCAGTTTGGTCCGATAGATTTACAAAAAATTGAAGATTTGATGGTATGGGTTGCCATTCGTTACACGTCTCGGTCATCTATTGTTCTCATCGACGGCACTTTGAACATTGGCCGTTGCATTTCAGATGTGTTACGACCCGTGGTTCTACACTTCATTCGATCCCTGCGAAACCCTATATTTCAGCAGGATAATGCACGATCGCATGTTGCAGCCCATATAAGGGCCTCTCTGGATACGGAAAATGTTCGACTGCTGCCTTGGTCAGCACCTTCTCCAGATCTCTCACCAATTGAAAACATCTGTCAATGGTGGCTAGGCAACTGGCTCGTTACAATACGCTCACTACTCTTGATGAACTGTAGTACCGTGTTCAAGCTGCATGGGCATCTGTACCTGTACACGCCATCCAAGCTCTGTTCGACTGAATGCCCAGGCGTATCAAGGCCGTTATTACGGCCAGAGGTGGTTGTTCTGGGTACTGATTTCCCAGGATCTATGCATCCAAATTGAGTGAAAATTAGTGTAGATATATAGTTCACAAAAATTTCTGTACAATAAAAATGATATTTACGCATTGAAAAGGAATAATCAAGAGTTTATTAACACACGTTCTTTAACAGGAATATCAAGAGAGTCTATCTATTTCAATTATGTTGGAGAGGCCTTGACGGTATCCTTCCAGTGTTCGCTGAAACATCTCTTGGGCTTTCCTCCGCTATGTGTTCGATGCTCCGGTCTGAAACTTATCAGTCACACAATGGCGTGTCTAAAAGTCCCCATGTGTACATGAAGGACTTGGTTCTTCCGTGTTGTAATGTAACCACTAGTCTGGACCCCCTCAATAGACTTAAATGAAGTATGTGAGACCGTACTCACGAGTACGAGTATCGGGTAGTTCAGTGCTGTTAAATTACATGAAAACCCGAACAGAAAAAGGCTAAATCGGGTGTACAACAAATATAAGTTATGAAACTTCCTGGTAGATTAAAATTGTGTGCCCGAACCGGGTCTCGAACCTGGGACCTTTGCCTTTCACGGGCAAGCGCTCTATCGAGTTTTTTTTTTTTTTTTTTTTTTTTTTTTTTTTTTTTTTTTTTTTTTGTAGAATAGAAACAGGTGTAAATTTATTAGGAGAGACTAGGGTGGCTTGACTTTTATTCAGTGTAGACAACATAAAGCTTCTTATAGAGTTTTATAATTTTTAATTTATGTTATTCAATTTTTTTTTTTTTTTTTTTTTTTTTTTTTTTTTTTTTTTTTTTTTTTTTTAATGTAATAGTAAATCTGTTCACCGTGCTCACAACCCTTACAGAAACTTAACTGCCTTCTCGCATTTCATAAATAAACTTATACGCAGCACGGTGTAGAGTGTTATTCCAATTCCATCGCCGCTCCAGCGCCCGGGTACGTCTTCTCGTACATTAGGATTAGTTGCCGTTTTCATATCTTCCGTTCATTCTTCGTCGATTTAATATTTTAACTTCTCCTACCCGGGACGTTCCAGCTGTGCGGCGGGTCCTGAAACGCACTCCATAAAAAATTAGAAAAATACTGTCTATACTTAGGATTATGTACAATCTTTCTATGCCGTTCTTCTAAGTAGATCCAAAAGTCTAATACATTCTTTGGGGTATCTCTGAATAAATAGAGCACCAGTTGTGCTCGAATCCATGTTACTGCATTCGTTTTAGTTCGTGGATAGTATGTCCTGTCAGGGAATAACACGGAACGTGGTCTGATGTCTTGTGGCCCCACTCGTAGAAAGAAAGCTGTTATCTGCTGTCCTAAACGCCAGACTTCTGCTGCTGGGCCACATGTTAGACGGTGTTCGTCGTCGTCCAGGACTCGGCACTGGGGGCATAATGGTGAGTCCATCAAATGTATAGAGTGGAGTCTAGATCGTGTTGTGTGTTTACCATTAACTGTCAGGTACCACATGGCACGTGTTTCCGTATCCAAGGAAACGTGGTGTATCGATCGCCATACCACCGGCCAGTCAACATTTGGATACTTCTTCTCAATAACATTGCCAGTTCTTGTGGCCGTTAAGATTCGATAGATGTCGCGAGCCGTCGCAGGTCTGCTTTCCGGCAGTGCCATCTGAACGTAACTGTATTCTATAAAAAAGGCACTGATGTGGTGGAGTGACTGTGAGATGTGCTGCACCGCCACCGGTGCTGTTTGTGACCTCGGTGCTAGTTCTTCTATTAAGACACCTGTCAGAGATGTCTGACGTCGTCTCCACAACTTCAACATGGTGTTGATGTATAGTGCCACTGCTCGATCATGAACATGTGCAAGACCTAAACCTCCTCTACCGGGAGGGAGGGTGAGGGTTTCATATCTAACTTTGAAGAGTAGTCCCGCACTGACGAAGCTACCGAACGCAGCCAATATACGCCGTGCTATCACCGTCGGCATCGGAAGGACTTGTGCAAGGTGAGGAATTCGTGACGCCATGTATGTGTTAACATAATTGACACGCTGGATAATGTCCAAAGACCGTATAGTATTCCCTCTAACTGCTGTCCGGATTGACTGTAGAAGTCTCTTGTAGTTGTAAGCTGCTGTGTGACGCACGTCGTTGGTAAAGACAACACCTAAGCATTTTAAGGTATCCTTGAGTTGTAAGGGCGCTACATGTCCTTCTGGTACCCCGTCACCGATACTCATGGCCATTGACTTGTCCACATTGATGCGGCTGCCTGTAGCCATTCCATATTTGTTGATCCAAGTTAAAGCCTCTTGCATGTCGTTGTCAGTCCGTACCATGAGCACCAGGTCGTCTGCGTACGCTTTACACTTGAAAGTGTACCCTCTCATTGTCAACCCTGTCAATCGTTGACGTAGGCCACAGAGTAGTGGTTCAAGGGCTATGGCGTATAAAATTGTCGAAAGTGGACATCCTTGTCGAACCGATCTTGATATGGTGAGGGGTGCTGTCGTTCGTCCGTTGATGAGCACCTTGGAGGAGGCGTTATTTAATAGCCGCATCACAACACTGATAAAGGGCTGTGGAAATCGCATGTGCTTCATGACTGCTGCCAGATAGGTGTGGCTCACTCTGTCGAAGGCCCGATCAAAATCAATCGACGCAAGGGCTCCGCGAAGGCGGCAGGTCTTGGCCAGTGCGATTACATCGCGATATTCGCCGAGTGCTGTCTGAATGTTGGCATCTCCGCCAAGCGACGTTTGATCCAGCGATATCACTTGGCGCAATATACTTCGGAAGCGCGAAGCTAAGAGTCTGGTGAATATTTTAAAGTCACAATTCAGAAGCGTCAATGGTCGGTAGTCCCGTATCCTTGAGCGACCTGATGGCTTGTGTATCGGGATGATAAGTCCCTCCACGAAGGACGGTGGTAAGGGCACATCTGGAGACATCAATTCACGGCAAATACTAGTCCATATGGGTGTTATCATACTTCGGAATGCCCGATAAAATTCCAGTGGGAGTCCATCTGGTCCAGGCGATTTATTCACCGCTCCCTTACCAATAGCCTCCACTACTTCTTCTTCAGTTATATCCTCCGTCAGCTGTGCTGCTGCTGCCAGATCAATGGTGCCAAGGATTGTCTGAGAAACTTCGTCAACTATCGCCATGTCAGTATCCACCGCTGTGTATAGTTGAGTGTAGTATGCGACAAAGGCAGTGCTTATTTCTTGTTGCGTAGTTAGATGTCTGCCATCTTCAGTGTCCAGTACGTGTATCAGACCTCTTCTTCGACGCTTACGTTCGTTGATGATATGATACATGGATGGTTGTTCTCCCATGACTCGGTCGAGTGCCCTTGCCCTGACTGCTACTCCTTCGAGGTGGCTTCTCATGATGGTTATAATCTTGGCCTTGGCTTGTTGTACTGTCGTATGTCTCTCCGGAGAAGGTGCCTGGTTATTGCAGTCACGTAGAACGGTGAAGTAAAAGTTCATCGTTTGCCGTCGCCACGCTGCCTGTTCACGACCGTAGCGAATGAAGGTACGGCGTATCGCTGGTTTAGCACAATCCAGCCACCAACGTAGTGTTGTGGGATACGCCTGGAGACGTCTTAGGCATAATTTCCATGTATCTTCGATGGCACTGCGACAGTCTGGGTTGTCAAGGTGGGCGACGTTCAGTTTCCAAGGACCGCGGCTCCGCCACACCTGTTGTCTCCTGAGAGAGATGGTACATATAAATGCCGTGTGGTCGGTGAAGGCTGCAGGCCACAGTTCTGCATCCACGATATCAGTTCTGAGAGTATTTGTTGCGTAAACTCGATCGAGGCGACTAGCGGAATGACTCGTCATATGGGTGAAGCCTTGACGTAGGCCATGCACATGCTCCCATGTGTCAACCAAATGCATATCACGCACTATCGTCCTTAGTTCCGGGCACGTTGTGTATCCAGGAATTTGATCTTTCGGGGCAAGTACACAATTAAAGTCACCGCCGAGGATGAAACAGTCGTGTCGTCCTTGAAAGAGCGGTGCAATTTCCTCGGAAAAGAAGCGGGAACGATCTCGTCTCTTGTCTGTTCCGGATGGTGCGTAAATGTTGATGAGTCTGACACCAAGCACCGTCATCGCTGATCCCCTTGCTGAAGGTAGGTGTAGAACATCCTCGGCTTCTATGCCTTCTCTAAGAAGTATTGCCATGCCGCTGCCTGTTTCGGAGGCATGTGAGATGTAGGCGTCGTACCCGTAGATGATCGGAAAATCTTGAACGTACACCTCCTGAAGTAGGACTATATCGATGTCCGCCGCGATCAGCATCTCCTTGAGTAAGGTCATTTTAATGCGCGACCTTATGGTGTTAATATTTATGGAGGCTAGTCGGTATGCTTGTCTTCGTTCCGCCATGTGTGTGTCGCCCATGGGAGCTTATGTCATCTGATGTTATACTGACACGTCGTGGGGCCTCGTCATATCCGCTGGCGTTAACTGCGTGTTTAACTTTGCAGGGGCGCCGTCGCTGCCCCGTCGCCTGTTGCGGCCGTCATCGGGTCACCTCCAGTGTCCTCTGACCAATCGCCTTGTGAACAGATCGTCGTCATCTTAGTCTTCTCCACCCCTTCCTGTTGTGTCGTCTTTTCCACTGTAGCAGACTGGTAGTGGGCTGCAGGCAGTTCTACGTTGTCATACTTTGCAGGTCGCTCGTGGCTTTTCTTTTTATCGGGATGTTGACCTTCTTGATGAGAGATCACGATAACCTCTGCGTGGTCATCGCCCCCCTCAACGTGTTCACTGTCTCCGGTCGTACGTTGTAAGCAGTCGTCTGACGGGGTGAGTCGCCGTTTCTTGTGTCGTTTTGGAGATCGTTGCTTACGGACATGGGCTTCCGTATCCGAATTTGGTTGTGCATCGCTGTCCTCTTTGCTGGCGGGGACGAAGGCGGCTGTTGGCACTACCCTACTGTCGACTTCCATGTTCTGTTCGAGTATCTCTGGTGGAGGGATCGTTCGCGGCATCTCTGTGGGGAGAGACGCTAACTCTTCCTTGAAGGTGTCTTCGTTTGCTGAACCTTCGGCAGAATGTTCTAGTTGTTGGGTCATGTCATTGTTTGAGTGAACGTTCTTCGTAAACACCTCTGCATATGTGAGAGGGAGGGTCGTGGCCGTAGATGTTTGTACAGGTTCTCCTGTTGGTACCTGAACAATTCTCCGTTGAAGACATTCTGAACGGACATGACCTTCCTTACCACAGCCTGAACATGTTTTTGGTTGGCCATCGTAGATTACTATTGCTCTGCAGCCTCCAATCGTGAGATAAGACGGCACGTGTTTTGTCAGTTCGATCCTTATTTGTCGTACGCCGTTAAGAACAGGGTACGTCGTAAAGGTTGTCCATTTTTCTGCTATGTGGCTTAGCACTCTACCATAGGGTTGCAGCGCTTTTGTCACCATGTCAGCCGGTACCTCGAAAGGTAGTTCAAAAACTCTGACGGTTCTTAGTCCCAGCCCTGCATGATCGATTGTCACTGCTCCGACATTTCCGTCAGAATGTTTGAATTTTAGTCCGTCTTTGTTCTCTCGCACAATCTTGTCACATACCATGTCGTTGATCAGTTTTACGTAGACCACACTACTTATAATGGAGAAGTGTATTCCAATCATCTCTCGTGGATCAATTTTAATCTGTTCATGGATGAATCTTTCCACTTCGAATGCTTTCGGTCGTGCAAATTCATTGTTAAAGCTGATCTTGATTGTAGACTGTCGGTACGAATGAGCCATTCTATGTCTATATGAAGTAACACTCGCGAAGACTGCGAGAAGTAAACAACCGCTCACGCGCGAGACACTGCGGCGGGACGTAAACAGTCCGTCCTCACCGCTGCGCTGTCGAAAGCAGACTGATCGAGTGAGCTATCCCGAGTCGACTCACGATGCCGCCTCACAACTTTACTTCCGCCAGTACTTCGCCTCCTAGGCGAGGTACTAGCGGAAGTAAAGTTGTCCCTAGCGGAAGTAAAGTTGTGAAGCGGCATCGTCAGTCGTGTCGGGATAGCTCAGTCGCTAGAGCGCTTGCCCGCGAAGGGCAAAGGTCCTGTGTTCGAGTCCCGGTTCCGGCACACAATTTTAATCTGCCAGGAAGTTTCATATCAGCGCACACTCCGCTGCAGAGTCTCATTCTGGAAATACAAATTCCATTTAGAAACATTTCAAGCGATGTTAGTGCTAACACACTTCATTTCTTACGTCCTAACGAAAAACGTAATTAAGAAGGTTCTATAAATCGCAAGAACAACTTATTCACAAACAACAGAGTCAAAGAGAAATATGAAATGTGTATATTAAAATCTACTTCCAAACGTGAAGATCAACTTATATAGACAGTTTGAACAACAATCTTTCAGTAATATTAATTTTTTTTCTAATTAAATATGAAAAAATGTGTAGACCACTGATCGTTCATTCTTGAATCTATACATTTATAAACTCAGTCAGTGAAAGTCTCTGTAAGTCGAAGTTTGTAACATAGTCGAGAAGTTTCGAAACCGACTGTGTGCGAATGTTGATTTTGTGTAGTGTATCTGTGTACAACGTATGAATCTCTTACTACCTCCAGAAATAAATTTAAGAAAACAATGGGTATTATTTAAAGAAGTGCACGAAATTTCCACATCAAAGTGGAACAAAATTAAAAATAGGTAGAAATATTATAAACCACTCTATACCAATATTACTTACCAGAAGACATAAATTGTTTTTTAAATGTAAATTGTGCTAAATAATTAAGATAGGACTTAGGTAAGAGTGATATTGTAGTGTCTACATCGAATTCTTTTAATTATACACCAGGTTCTTCTAGACAGTTGGAAGCCAGATATTTTTGTAGGACCTTCCAGCCCCCAGGCCTCTTTCAACACATCTTAGATCTTGGAAGGCTCCAAGTCACGAGCTCTCCAGAATAGTTTCCTTGATCTGAGAGCCTGGATCTGGTGGACAGAGCACCATTTACTGGTCAGGTAGCTTTTGGGAGAACTCTACGCTACGAATCTTTCCCCATTCACAAATCGCTGATTCTTGTCGTCTCAAATGTGGTGGGGCGATATTACTGCCAAGGTAGCGGGGTTGATCTCAGGGCGCCTGTTATGGTTCATGGCGTCGCTCCACTTGACATCCACGCTCCTGTACCACACTAGTGCGCAATACTCGGCCACGGAATATACGACAACAAGGCCGCTGTACTGAGAGTGGCAGCTTGAGCCCCCCACGACGTTTCAGTTTGCGGATGATGTTACTGGTGTTTAACTTTCCTGTAAGTGAATTGAGGTGAATCCTGAAGATAGTGAACGATCCAGAGTGATTCCAAGATACTTTGGGTGAGGGTTGTTTTTAAATGTCTTGTTATAGAAGGTGACAGTGACTGATTTGCTAAGCGATTGTTGAGGTAAAAATTTTTCACTTCAGTTTTTGTAGGGTTGCGGCAGAAGCTCCAATTTCTGTAGTAGTCACCCAGTACTGTCAGTTCTGGCGTGAACGCATATTCTCGATCCTCTAGGTCTTTCCTCCGAAATTCAATGGCAGCATAATCTGCGTAGCAGAACCTCCTGGATACAGTTTGTGGAATGTCACTTACATACAGGTTGAACAACAGTGTTGCCAGGTCCGATCCTTGTAGTACGCCATTATTGACTGTATATGACTTGCTCGTTTTCTCATAAGGCACACATGGAAAATCCGATTTTTCGACATGTTGGACAGCAGTTCTGTGGTATAAAATCGGTAACAACTACAAAATATTTCCACATTTGTCTTCATTAGGTTTCCTTAGAACCGTTAGAAGGTAAGAAACGGAACACTGCAGGACACTTTAAGATTCTGTTGAAATCTACGACTTTTTAATGACGAATGTCATTTTCCATTACGTACAAAAAATGTTTAATAAGCAACAAGAAACCCAACCTATGGCAGAAAGACGTCAGTTTTATGCTCAGAAACATCAAGATTTTCCACTAAAATTCCAATCAAATAAAGTAACTTTTGGATGTAAGAGACATATACAGAATGCAATACCTACATTATTTAATATATCAGATCTGCCACTACAGCTGCAGCTCAAGAAAAATCCACACAAATGGACAAGAAAACATCGACAACAAAAAGCAGAAACTGTTTCCAACAAAGAAGAAATCGTTCAATAAACGTTAGCAGGACGTTCATGGGTGAGCAGTTATTGTCATTACACGCTTTTGTGCAAAGACTACTTTCTTGCTCGATGATGAGTCACCCCCAAAGAATGATAATGATGCCTTGCGAAAGCAGAGCATGAAAGTAGGCATAGTAAACTAATTTAATGAGACGTTTATCACGAAAATTTGCAATAACCCTAATAACATGAGTAGCTGAATTCAGACGTTTCAGACGATCGTCAATGTGTTTCATCCAATTCAGTCTGTCATTCATGCACACACCTGAACAGCCGGCCGCGGTGGCCGAGGGGACTGCGGCGCGCCAGTCACGGTCTGCACGGCCACTACAGTCGGGGGTTCGAATCCCCCCTCGGGCATGGATATTTGTGCCGTCCTTAGTGTTAGCTAGTTCATAAGTAGTTTGTAAGTTTAGGGACTGATGACCCCGTAGTTAAGTCTCGAAAGCTATACAAACATTTGAAAATTTTTGAACAACTAAATATTTTGAATGATCTTTTCTGCTCATCATCCATATTTAGTAATGTTGTCATGCCATTTACTACACGGAAATGAAATCACAACGTTTTATCAAAATTTAATTAGTGTCGATTTTCAGAGAACCACCTAACAGTGACGTCATCGGTCCCTAGACCGACTAACTTATACTGAGGATAAATACACACACACACATACACACACATGCCCGAAGTAGTACTCGAACCTCTGACGGGGAAGGCAGCGCAATCTGTGACTGGCGCCTTAGACTGCGTGGCTCGTCAATATGGTATGCCAAGTCACTAATATAAAGAACAGCAGAGTACCCAATCCCAAACCTTGTCAGAACCCAGTCTCAATAGCTTCCCAGCTTGAGGAATCTGATTATTTTTGCGTGAACCGCTTATTTCAATTTTTACGAAAAGTAATGGGTTCGATAATACTCCTTTGGGGGTGCAACGTAAACTACTTTCACGCCAGAAAATTTGTCTTCGTTGAGAATGACATGCAGTGTTCTGTTAGCTACAAACCCTTCAGCAAATCAGACAGTTGGTCTCATTATTTTCACGGCCCTATTTTGTTCATTAGGCAACAAAATTAAACAAACTGGCGTCTTCCAGCTAGATGCAAGCGTGCTGTCGTTGGACAACACTCTTACGTACCCATTCTAATATCACTGTCGCGGCTTGGATAATGTCGCAGGCATCGAGAATTCGTGTACTGCGAATAAACGGAAAGAAATATTTGTTAATATATTATCAAGCGATTACAAAACAAACACTTGAATATTTACTACCATAAAATATGTGGCAGTGTGCAGACGGGGCGAATGAAGTGGAACAACTTCATAAAATTAATCTGCGGTCAGGCAGATCCGAAACGATATTCATTGGAAGAATACTCAGGAAGTGTAATTCATTTTCAGTTTGACAAGCGTCTCGTTCACAAGGCTTTTCACATGGCCACAAAGGAATAAATCAAGTAAGTTAAGCTATCTCCAAAAGCTAGAAATGTAGGTTTGCCTTTCCTTAACCTATCTTTTAAGGTAAATCGTAATGTCAGTATTGCCTTCCGTGTCCCTACATTTCTCCTGAATCCGAACTGATCTTCCCAGAGGTCAGCATCTATCAGCCTTTCCATCATTCTGTAAATAATTCGTGTTAAAATTTTGCAGCCATGACATATTAGATAATCTGGGGTCTCCCTTGACATTGTATTTATTACCATTACTTTATAACTGTACTACCTTCGTAGGAGGTACCTGAAGTGGCCCTGTAGCCTTTCTCCAATGTTATTCGATTTGTACATTGAACAAGTTATGAAGTAAAACAAAGAGAAGTTTGGAGAAGGAATTAAAGTTCAGGGTGAAGAAATAAAAACATTGCGTTTTGCTGCTGACATTCCAATTCTGACAGGGACAGTAAAGGACCTGGAAGAGCAATTGAACGGAATGTACAGTGTGTTGAAAGGAGCGTCTAAGATGAACATGAACAAGAGCAAGCAAAAGTAATGTAATGCAGTCTTAGAAAAATTAGGCTATGCTGAAGGAATTCGATTATGTAACGAAAGAATAAAGGTGGCAAATGAGTTTTGTTACTGGGGCAGTCTGGGAAGAAAAGCGTTTTGAAAAAGAGAAATTTGATAACGTCGAATATTAATTTAAGTGTAAACAAGTCTTTTCTGAAGGCATTTGTGTGGAGTCTTTCCTTGTACGAGAGTGAAACTTGGACGATACATATTTTGGACAGGAAATGCGGTGCTACAGAAGAATGCTGAAGATTAGTTGGGTAGATCGCGTAAGTAATTAAAAGGCAGTGAACAGAATTGAGGAGAAATTTCTGGCATACCTTGACTAAAAGAATGGTTCGATTAGTAGGACACATACTTAGACATCAAAGAATCATAAATTTAGCATAGAAGGGAAGTGTGCGGGGGAAAACCGCAGAGGGAGAAAAAAATGTTCAATTGTTTGAGATCTATCGGACCAAACTGCGTGGTCATCAGTGTGTAGCGTACAAACTACTTAAACCTAGGTAAACTAACCTAAGGACAAACACACATACCCATGCTCAAGGGAGGACTCGAACCTCCACGGCGAGCAACCGCGCGCTCCGCAACGAGACGCTTTAGACCGCTCGGCTACTCCCCCGCGTCGCAGAGGGAGACCAAGAGATGAATACAGTAAGCAGATTCAAATAGATGTAGGTTGCAGGTCTTATGAGGAGATGAATAGGCTTGCTCAGGATAGAGTAGGGTGGAGAGCTGCATCAAACCAGTGTCCGGACTGAAGACCACAACAAAACAACAGTTTTAAATGCTAGTGCGTTGTATCTACATCTACATCTACATCTACATAGATACTCTGCAAATCACATTTAAGTGCCTGGCAGAGGGTTCATTAACCACTTTCATAACTTTTCTCTACCGTTCCATTCTCTAATAGCGCG
The DNA here is from genome assembly GCA_026315105.1 of Locusta migratoria. NCBI lineage: Eukaryota > Metazoa > Arthropoda > Insecta > Orthoptera > Acrididae > Locusta > Locusta migratoria. The sequence goes on from CM048749.1 coordinate 40,709,706, forward strand.
CGGGAAGAAAGAACACCTAAATCGTTCCGTTTTCGATCTGATTTCTCTTATTGTATTGGGATGGTCATGTCTCCCTAAGTAGGTGGGTGCTAGCAAAATATTTTCACATTCAGAACTAAAAGTCGGTGATTGAAACTTCGCAAACAGATCACGCCGCAATGATTTAATGATTTCCACCCCAATTCGTGCAACATTTCCGTGACGCTTCCCCCCCCCCCCCCCCCCGTAACGTGATAAAACAAAACGAGCTGCCCTTCTCTGATCCTTCTCAATGTCTTCCGTCAGTCCCACCTGGTGAGGGTCCCACAATGGGCAACAATACTCCAAGAGAGTATTAAATAACAGCACCTCATATGACATTTGAGAGTAGAAAATAATTTTCGCCGTATTTCAGGATAATGTAATGTTTGTGCCTGTAACTATAAAACACTCTATGGCAGCACTATACTGCCAGAACATGTTATATCAGTATAAAGGTACTGAAACATTAAAAAAAATTGTTCAATAAATTATAAAATAGTCGTAGACATTAAAACAGACATATGTGACAAGAATAAATTTAAAAATGTGAGCGCTTTTCGATGGAACCACAGTCACACCACCGCGGCAGTATTTAGCCGGCAGGTGGACATCAAACAGGCGAGTACACCGCTTATTGAGACGTGTAACGCGCTAACTTCATATCGGGACAAATTACGGCGCAGCGTTACAACTGTTTTCTGTCAACAGCCGTCACGTGTGTTTGCTAACCCGAACTGCGTGCATTATTGAACTGAGCGGCGTGCCTTTCGCAGTACACAACGGCCGTCCGGCATATGTGGATTGCCTTGCGTCTGGTATTATTGCACAACTAGTTTGTATGCCCGTGCTTCAAATTCAAATGTTCAAATGTTTGTATAGCTTATGGGACTCAATTACGGGGTCATCAGTCCCTAAACTTACAAACTACTTATGAACTAACTAAGACTAAGGACGGCACAAATATCCATGTCCGAGGGGGGATTCGAACCCCCGACTGTAGTGGCCGTGCAGACCGCGACTGGAGCGCCTCAGTCCCCTCGGCCACCGCGGCCGGCTGCCCGTGCTTCGCAACGGTTATTAAATAGGACCGCAGCGGTGGAGCGGCCGAGTGCATTTGAGGCAATATGCTGCGATGCGCGAGGCCGTTCCCCATCGGGGGGTTCGAATACTCCCTCGGGCATGGATGTTTGTGCCGTCTTTAGTATAAGATAGTTCATAAGTAGTTTGTAAGTTTAGGGACTGACGTGTTGAGTCATTCTCGTCGCTATTTGTTGAGTTCTCTTCCCTGGTCAGCCTGTCTTTTAGGACAAGGTCGGTGAAGTATGCGTAGAAAGCTTGAACATCTATTCAGATTATTAATACAAGTTTTATTTGGTAAATAATACAATACTCAACTTCTAACTGCTCTTCTCTTCTCGCGGCGTCGTCTTCTGTACGATGCTAGCAGCGCTGAGTTCTCGCGACTGTCTAGTTGGTAGCCGAGTTGTGACGGGCTCGTCCAGACGTATTGTCGGCCTAGATATAGCCGCTTGTAGAGGGCGCGATTCTCCAGTCGGTCTCTCCAAGAGGCGCGGCGGCGGCGTGTGATTGGCTGCCGGCGTCCGCTGCCTTCTCCACGATCGTTTTCTTGCGTCTGGCATGTGGCGCTGACTTTACGCCATAACTTGATGACCCCGCAGTTTAGTCCCATAATCTTTACAAACATTTGAACTTTTTTTTAAGATGGGACAGTGCCTATCATGGCTTCTAGGGTACAGACCTTACTCAGTAAGAATATAATCCTTAAATTACTGTATGGTGACGAATTACAGTGATGATAATATTATCAATATTTTCTCGCAATTTTCTCGAACCCGGGTTTTCCGCTTTTCGCGAGCGGCCGCACTTATGAGTCAACTGCATTCATCCCTTGGCACTCGCAGCTTAATCTGTATTCCCGCACCAGGGATATGTCACCATTTGGTAGAACATCTATACCTTATACAGTGACGCAAAGAGAAATTCGCTATTGTGAAAAAATATGGATAATATTATCATCACTGTAATTCGTCACCATACAGTAATTTAACAGATGCCTAAGCCAAGCAATAACGATAACAGCGTAAGGCCGGCCGCGGTGGTCGAGGGGACTAAGGCGCTTCAGTCACGGTCTGCACGGCCACTACTGTCCTGGGTTCGAATCCCCCTCGGGCATGGATATTTGTGCCGTCCTTAGTTAGTTCATAAGTAGTTTGTAAGTTTGGGACTGGTGACCCCGTAGTTAAGTCCCATAAGCTATACAAACATTTCAACATTTGACCTGCGTAGGTTAATGCCTCGTTGTTTTCTTTCTCCCTGGTGCGGGAATACAGATTAAGCTGCGAGTGCTAAGCGATGAATGTAGATGATTCATATGTGCAGACAGTGTGGCATATGGAAATTTGGGACAGTCCTGGAGTTGTGTTAAGGCGACCGCTCGCGAAAAGCGGTGGCTCGGCACGGATTTTCATATGTCAACATTTGGTAGAACACCCATACCTTATACAGTGACGCCAAAAGAAATTCGTTATTGCGAGAAAATATTGATAATATAATCCTTGTTGGATCACTCTTCAATAAATTCAGTTGTCCGAGTCAAGATGTCAAATGTAAGTAAAAGTCATTGTCTGAAATGATGAATCTTTATAAATCTTTTGATATAAAAAGTGGATTTAATTTCAGTCCGTACACTGAGCGATGTAAATTCAATGTTCGGTTGTATTCTTAGCTTTAAGACTGCGATGTGTAATTGACTAGCTGGCGTAAACTTCTAAAAACACTTCTGTCGTTGAGAAAATAAATAGTTGTATTGTACGCTGTGGAAACGCCTGGGCAGCGAACAGTACAGCACAACACACGCGTCGGCCGGGAATAATATCTGAAGCCGGCGTTTTATAAACAGAATGTTCTCGAATTAAGCTCGCACCTTTTCCTGCAGATGCCGCCGCGGCCGACTGAGGAACGGTACCACTCCGCCAGCATATTTAAGGACCACCCAGACGGCCGTCCGTCAGGCAAGTCACGCCGAATTCCGAAGACGGGAGATCTCTGAGAAGAAGAATCACCGCAGAAGACGTCGCCCAAGAGGATCCATGCCGACGGTCCCTTGATGACGGACTCTGTAGTTTGCATACGACATAGTAGAATTGTACGAGGCGTGTCCAGAAAGTAAGTTCCGTTTGGTTGTATAAAACGAACGGGTACAGACACAGAAAAAATACTGACTGTACAAAAATCTACAACTGCTAAACTACCTTTCTACATAGCTTCCGAAATTTTGTAGGCAATTGTGATAGCATGGCACAAGGTTTTGTGTGCCTTTTCATAGAATGTTGCCGCCTGTGTATTCAACCAGGTGGTAACATGTTCTTTCAGCTCGTCATCGTCGTTGAAGTGTTGTCCACCAAGGACAGATTTTAGGTGTACGAAGAGGATTACTGTCAAAAAAAATTTTTTTTACGATAATGCCTGACCTCACACACCGTTGTGACCAAACAATTCTTACGGAAATTTCAATGGGACCTGTTTGATCATCCTCCATACAGCTCGGACCTCTCTCCTAGCGACTTTCATCTCTTCTTACACCTGAAATCTGTCCCTGGTGGTCAACACTTCAACGATGATAAAGAGCTGTTACCACATGGTTGAATACACAGGCGGCAACCTTCTGTGAAGGATGCATGCAAAAACTTGTGGCACTCTATCACAAGTGCCTACAAAATTTCGGTAGTTATGCGGAAAAGTAGTTTAAGAGTTGTAGAATATAATGCAATAAAAATTTCTTCTGTATCTGTGTACAATTTCATTTTACTACCAAACGGAACTTACTTTCTGGACGCGCCTCGTATATAGTAGAAGTACACTAAACGTAGAGTTGAAACCATCTCGGAGTACAATACAATAGTAATACTAATAATAATAATAATAAGTGTCATGTACTGATTCTTGATGTAGTACTAAACAGTTTATCTGTCATAGTAAGTGTATACGGAAGTATTAGTATGTTGCAGTGTCCCGCGCGGCAGTAGCCGAGCGGTCTGGAGCGCCACGTTACGGATTGCGTGGCCTCCCGCGTCGAAGATTCGAATCCTCCATCGGGCATGGATGTGTGTATTGTCCTTAGGTTACTTTAACTTACTTTAAGTAGTTTGTAAGGCTAGGGATGATGAAATGTTCAAATGTTTGTTAATCTTAAGGAATTTAACTGCTGGGTCATCAGTCCCTAAACTTACAAACTACTTATGAACTATTTTATACTAAATACAACACAAACATCCATGCCCGAGGGGGATTCGAACCTCCGACGAGGAACGGCCTCGCGCATCGATCGGTGCATAGGACCACAATGCGCTCGGTCTCTCCGCCGCGACTCCAGGGACTGATGACCAACTTAGTTTGGTCCCATATAATTACAAACAAACATGTTGCAGTGTTGTACTGGTGACGATGTAGTTATATGTATGCAGTGCTCATTATTATCGAAAACTCGACGAGTACTGGAAGTTTGGTAATTCAAGATCTAAATCAGGACGGATTTCAACAACCGTCATTCCAAATGCGAGTCTAGTGTGTTACCACTTCGCCACCTCGCTCGGTGGGACAAAAATATGCACTTTTCAGTTTCGAGAGACGACGTTTACATCCGACACACGCCGAGCTTCGATCATTCGCATCAGGAATCATGCAGTAATACAAGTAGTCTTAATTTATTCAAAAACGAAATGTGGCAAAGAGGAACTATGTTGTGTGAGAAATAATCGAAATTTTTTTATTCACTGAGGTTCGGAAGCGTCTTGTCTGCAACAGTGAGTTGACAGACGCGTGTTCACACGTCCAGAGCAATTGACCGAAGGTGAAAGTCACACGGCAAAGCGTACGGCGATCCAGGGGCCATTAGCAGCGGCGTTTAGTCAAAGGGCTGAAGTAAGTTTCACTCTACATGGGATACTCTGCAAATCACATTTTAGTGCCTAGCAGAAAGTTCATTGAACCACTTTTATACTATTTATCTCCCATTCCATTCTCGAATAGCGTGCGGGAAGAAAGAACACCTGAATCTCTTCGTTCGAGCTCTGATTTCTCGTATTTTATTTCTAAAGTAGCCCACGCCTCTGCGATAAATGTCGTTGTTTTAATTATTCCAATCACAGATGTATCATTTCCGTGACGCTGTCTCCCCTGTATCGTGACAGTACAAGACGAGTAGCCCTTCTTTGGACTCTTTCGATGGCTTCCGTCAAACCCACTTGGTAAGGATCCAACACTGGGCAGCAACACTTCAAAAAAGGACGGACAAGCGTAGTGTATGCAGTTTCTTTATTAGTTCTGTTGTGTCTTTTAAGTGTTCTGCCAATAAAACACAGTCTTTGGTTCGCTTTTGTGACGACATTATGTACGTGTTCTTTCCAGTTTAAGTCTGAAGTCATAGTAATTCCCAGGTATTTTGTGCAGTTTACGGCCTTCACATTCGATTGATTTATCTTGTAAAAAAATTTTAACGGATTTATTTTCGTACTCATGTGGACGACTTCACACTTCTAATTATTTAGAGTGAATTGCCAATTTTACATCATAGTGATATCTTATTTAGATCGTTCTGCAGTTGGTTTTGATGTTCAGATCATTTTACTAGACGGTAAATGACGGCGTCATCTGCAAACAACCTAAGAGAGCTGCTTAGATTTTCTCCCAAATCGTTTATGTAAATAAGGAACAGCAGAGGACCAATAACACTACCCTGTGGAACACCCGATATCACCTCTATTTTAGTCGATGCCTTACCATCGATTACTACAAACTGTGTCCTATCTGACAGGAAATCCCCTATCCAGTCGCAAATTTGGGGTGATTGACTTAGTTTTCATAATTAACTTCTGTGGTTGCTCACAGTATGTAACGTCCAGCTTTAGAAAGAAAACAGCATTACCACTTGAAAGTACACGTATAACCTTCCTCGGAAGTTTCCAATTTCAGACAATATCAGACCAAATCAGAGACAAAGCTGGTGCAACCACATTTTGCAGCGGCGACCCGTGCAATAGAGATGAAAGTGATTCGAGCGCACATCGGAAACGCGGAAACGACTTTTAATCGAAAAATTTATTGCCTGCCCCTGGCCGGTGGAGCGAGGCAGTCGGCTGGCAGCGCTCCACGCGGCTACAAAAGGGATTAAGAGCGGCCCTCTGCAGCGTTTTATTTGGTGCGCCGTTTTGCGCCGGAATCTGTGTGTTTGTGTGTGTGTGTGGGGGGGGGGGGGGCTGCGCGTGGCATTTTAACCGCGTTTTCCTCTGTCCGCTCGGGTGTCGCGGCCGTCGACGGTTGACGAGCGAACGCAGCCACGCCCGCCACAGCCAATCGCGTAGCGCCAGGCTGATGCAGTGTTAGCCTCAAAATCCGACAGGCGCCCTGGAACAGAGGCTGAGGGCAGGTGAATTTTAAAGGTGCCGCAGTTACGCTTTGAAGTCTTCCAGCAAGCACGACGTTCAAATGTTCAAATTGTAGAGCTAAAATTTTTCTCAGACCAACACATAGGTGTCATGAACCACATGGCCAGGCTTTAGGACAAAGAGAGTGGGGCATAAATAAAATAATAAAATTTCTGACGACTGATTCCAACCTAATAAAAAATGACGAAAGGTTAGTAACCTCTTTGGTACGTTTTGGTCAAACGATGGTTATAGTTGGCGTGCAGCGAGAGCTGCTGGCAACAATGCTTAGGTTGGAATGTTTTTTGTTTGTTGGCCGGTGTGCGGCAGTCTCCCGCCGACAGTAGAGCAAGGCAGTAGAATGTTGTCAGTGCGTCCGTAACCCGCGTTTAGCTGTGGCTAAAGTTTCTGCCCTTCAGTCGTATAGCATATGAGTTTCAGTTGCGTATTGAAATGTTTCAGTGTGGACTTGTAGACATACAACGTAGTGGCACGAGGTTATTTAATCAGAGTATTAAAAGGATGAATTATTAACAAGGAAGTTAACAAAGTTTATTGTTATGGATCAACCTAGTAATTGTCCTCATCCCATACTCTCAAATAATTGGAACAATTATTAAATGATGTCCGATTAATATTCAAGAAGTTGGTAAAAATAATAGCCAATAAAAACATATAAAATTAATTTTCCCCGACAATCTAAAATTACCGTTTGCTTGCCTGACCAGAGGACCATCGTCTCTTGGGGAGCGAAATAATTTTCCGTGTCCCGTATTAATTAATACTAGTATTGCCTGTGGTCGAAAATGACCAATTGTGTTTACAATGTTCACTGGGGGTACAATTTTACGTATCATGTCGGCGGCCTCGCGTGATTATGTTGGCAACATCAACAACACGATAGAAAATCTTTGCCCATTTGTTCGAACCACATAGAATGACTCGATTAGTGTATCTTACAGACGAGGAAGTAAACAAATAATGCTGTTCCTGCTTTATGATTGACAGGCTCTTGTATGTACCCTCGTCCGCTCAGTAAAAATAATTGCTCTCGTAAAGCGAAGATTCCATGAGAAAACATCAGCGTTGTCAACGATTGGCTAAAATGAAGATCACAGGATTTTAACTATTCAGCATCTGTTGCCAACATTATCATAGGAGGCCGCTGGGATATTTGGTAAAATTGGAAAGAATAAAGCGGTATCTTTTACGTGTCAAGGAAAATGCCTGACACAATAACAACAAATAAAAACGGATGTATATACTTCTCATGCCATTTTCGATTTATATAACTTTCATTAGCCTAATATTTCAAATGGAACTACAATTTCGGTGTTCGTATATTTATACAACACCAAGAAATAATGTTATTTCGATAGTGCGATATTCAGAATTCCAGAGCTGACAACATGTCGACTTCGTAGTTCCACCCGTGCACCGCTACATGCCTCTCCCAGCGCATCATCATTTATATCGGCATTCATATGAAAACATCCATTTCCTTTAACCACTCTTAATGAATGCGAAAATGAAGCATTTGAACGGCACAAGAAAGTGAGTTGGGATCACACCATGATTCGATATTCACTTATTTTAATACGTCATTTTAATACTGCAGATGCGCTGCATTACAGTGTCCTTGGTCAAGGCGAATAACCAATCAGTTAGCTGATTGTTGGAGAATGTAGAACTTCATCCAAGCTGAAGATAGGAAAATTTCTACTTCCGTTTACCACTTTCAATGGCTAAATGCAGACATAATATTTATATTCGTGAAATCTACGACAAACAATCTTTCGAATGATGTAATTATCATTGGCCTTCCTGTACGAATAAATTAGTAATCTGTACCACAATTTCGTGTTAGCGTATTTATATAACGATATTAAATTGGCAAGATGGCGATCAGCCACAAAGGCTACCGGAGTCATTAAGTTCAAACCCGGGGAGCCAACGTCTTCGCGGAAGGACACTTCTGTTCCCTCCGTCTTTGACGAGTAGCCGCCGAGACAGGCCGCCGCGAGAACGAACTCTAACTGTACTCTTGGTCAGGTTGGTAACACGTCACTAGTTTTGCCGGCGTAAGAATCAGCGCTGCGAAACTCGCGTTAACAAAACAGGCGTGAGCGACGTGGCCGCTCGCAGTTCGGCAGTTGCTTCAGATGCTTGCAGTTCTTAGGACAGGTCCGCGATTGCCTATTGTGTAGAAGCTGCCATGCTCAGTCTCGGTGATATTACGTTGACCGACAGGAACTTCACAGTTCCACCGAGCAGGTATTCGCGATAAAGTGAAGTAATTGCATTCAGTCGCGAGTTTAATAAATACGCAACGGTCTGCATATCGGGCGATAGTCGCGATGATTACGAAGAGGCTTCGCCATTAATATTTTTGCCGCCCCTGTCTCGGGCTCAGTCTACTGTTCTCATGACCAACGGAAATTTTCATTAAATTCAATACGCTCTCTTTCTCTCTCGTTAAAGGGTGGTCGAATTATTTGAATGTGCTTATTGTATATCTTGTCCTGCAGCAAGAATCCGTAACCGTTTAATAAAATTTAACAGGCTACCTCGTAATTCTATATGCTACTTTCAGAATACAAAGATTATTTCAATGAACTGTCCGACTTCTTGCCTGTAGCCTTCCCCTGTTGCTATCATTTTTATTCATTTTCAAAAAATAGAAACCCCTGCTAGAAAAGAGGAGGTCCGATTCTGGTAACGGTCACTGCAGCAGACGATTAACAGGTAAGTCACCTTTTAATTGGGTAGCGGAAGTCAGGCAGATTCATAATCTCGTTTCTTTCTTCCCACAACCTACCTTAGGAAGACACAGGCGCTACAAAAATGTTCGTAAAGCTTATGGACTTAACTGCGGGACCATCAGTCCCTAAACTTACCAACTACTTATCAACTAGCTTATAGTAAAGACGTCACGAACATACATTCCCGAGGGGGGTTCGAACCCCCAACGGGGAACGGCATCGCGGATAGTAGCATAGCGCCTCAATGAGCTCGGCACTCCGCCGCGGCAAGCACGACGTCCCGGCTCCGTTTACTTGTACTACACTCCTTGGTATTACATAAGACAGGCGTTTCTAAACAAGTGATTTCCTGGCATACAAGGTGTTCACTTAAATATATGAGGTTATGACTGTACGCAAGTGTGCTGATAAATGTGAAAATCACAGAATTATCAGTTTAATAAGCCATGATTGCAAAATAATAGAACTAATTATTTACAGACGAATGGAAAAACTTGTGCAATCCGTCATCGGGGAAGATCAGTTTGCATTTACGAGAAATGTAGGAACGCGGAAGGCAATATTCACATTAAGATTTATCTTAGAAGATAGGGTAAGGAAAGGCAAACCTAAGACTTCAGCGTTTGTAGATTTGGAGAAAGCTTTTGACAATGTGGACTGCAATAAACTCTTTCAAATTTTGAAAGTAGCAGGGGTAAAAAATAGGGAGCGAAGAGTTATATTCAACCTCTACAGAAACCAGACAGCGGTTATTAGAGTCTAAGGGTAAAAAAGGGACGCAGAGGTTGGGAACGGAGTAAGACAGGGTTGTAGTCTTTCCCCAATGTTGTTCAATCTGTATATTGAGCCAGCAGTGCAGGAATGCAAGGAGAAATTTGGAGAGTGAATTATAGTTCAAGGAGAAGAAATAAAAACTTTGTGATCTGCCAATGACACAGTAATTGTGTCAGAGACTGCGAAGAATTTGGAAGAGCGATTGAATGGAATGGACAGTGTCTTGAAAGGAAGATATAAGATGAACATTAACAAGAGTAAAACGAAGGTAATGGAATGGAATGTCAGAAAATCAGGCGATGTTTAAGGAATTAAATACGGTAATGAAGCAATAAAAGTAGTAGATAAGTTTTGTTAATTGTGTATAAAAATAACTTGTGATGACCGAAGTAGAGAAGAGATAAAATGCAGAATGGCTATGGAAAGAAAAGCTTTTCTAAAAAAGCGAAGCTTGTTAACATACGATATTAATTTAAATGTTAGGAAGTCCTTTCTGAAAGCATTTGTCTGGAGTGTCGCATTGTATAGGAGTGAAACGTGGACGATAAGGAGTTCAGACAAAAAGGTCCTAGAAGCTTTTGAAATGTGGTGCTATAGACAAATGATGAAGATTAGATGGGTAGATCACGTAACTAATGAGGACGCGCTTAACCGAATTGGGGAGAAAAGGAGTTTCTGACATATCCTGACTAATAGAAGGGATAGATTGGTAGGACACATTCTGAGACATCAAGGAATTGTCTACTCAGCATTAGAAGGAAGTGTGTGGGGTAAAAGTCGTAGAGAGAGACCGAGGGACGAATACAGTAAACAGATTCAAAACTATGTAGGTTGCCGAACATATTCTCAGATGAAGAGACTCGCACAGGATACAGTAGCGTGGAGAGCTGCATCAAACTAGTCTGCGGACTGAAGACCACGACAATATGTGTCGCACGTATAGAGCCGACAGCAGATGCGTCATGGGGGATATTGCATGTACTGGAAATGGTTTCAATATGGTCTGTAAACAGGTAGTTTAATGACTCACTGACAGTCCGCCATCCATATGTACCCTTTAACAAGTAATGTTTACAACCATAGATAGGGCTCAGAGTGAAATCAGTGTGTAAATCAAACGGTCGTCATGCCGCGAAGAGAGACACGCGCTTCCTACAGCCAAATGCGCTAGTTTCCAACGGCTCAGATTGTGGCCCTCTGCGTGTCGGAATGTGTAACATTTCTGAAAATTTCGATGTCAGTCTAACGTCGAATAGCAGTCCAATTAATGACAAGTATGACCGTGTGCACAGGATAAGGGCTATCGTCAAGTCTGTTTCCGGAATAGCTGTCACCAGTAATTGATTTGTTGCTGATATACATAGTTCTTAAGGGCTCATAATTTGTCAATAATGGCAACAGACTTAACTTCGAACTGTAACTAATTTTTTATATTTCTGAATAATCACAAATATGCGGGACAATTACGTCCTTCACCGCACATTTTAATAACGGTAAGGTCGCCAATAGTAGTCTTCAAGCGCCATTTATTACTTTTATCACACTATTGCACAATAATCCCTCACTGCATTCCATGTGATTTTGTAGCCGGCGCGGTTGACACGATTCGCGGTGCGGAGATCTTCTTGCCGGCCTCGGTGCCCGAGGGGACTGAGGCGCTTCAGTCACGGTCTGCACGGCCACTACGGTCGGGGGTTCGAATCCCCCCTCGGGCATGGATATTTGTGCCGTCCTTAGTTGTAGGTAGTTCATAAGTAGTTTGTAAGTTTAGGGACTGATAACCCTGTAGTTAAGTCCCATAAGCTCTAAAAACATTTGAACATTTGGAGATCTTCTTACACAGTTACGATCGGCGCAAAAGGTGAGAAAATCCACCCATGGCGTCGGGGATAAACTCAACACGAAATACGCACAATGAACGGATTTTCACCATCACTCTTATTAGTCAATTACGCGGCTAACACTCTCGCCGACATTCTACACTTCTACATGGGATACACTTGAGCTGTACCACAGCCAGACCACCAACAATCGACTCGCTGTGATCACTATTCCAACTATCGATATAATGCCTAATTCGACCTGTGTAATGCAACTAGGCCAATAATATATCCGTAAGAGGGGCTGACCCCTTAGAAATTGTCCTTTTGGAGAAATGCTACATGAGTTGGACGTGTTATATCTATTCTGCAATGATGCTCCTTGCAATGGTCACATGAGTATTCCATTGCCTGTAGACGAGGTTCTGGTAAACCGCACAGTACAGACGTCCGCCAATATCGTCCTACTGTAAAAGCGTCATTCGCAGATTGATGATTGATTAGCTTCAACAGTAAAGGAACAAAGGTAGTTTTGGTGCAGTACAGTGTTGCCAGATGGCCTCCTCTCTATTTGTCCAACTGGGCATCAATGTGGCAATGTTGCAACGATGTGATCCAAAATGGCGGATCAGAAATGTCATCGTTCCCAGTTATCCCTTCCCCTATGGCGAAATTGAAGATGGCGTCTCCTGGGAAATTTGAATTTCTATTTTACTTGAACACGATTGGCAATAGCCCAAAAATTTTATTGAGAGATTTGATGTCATCATGGCGCTAGCACCACACCCCCTGCTCCCCTTCTCCAATTATATAGTTCAATATGACATCTACTGGCAAATTTGAATTTTAAATTTTCCTCAAATTGTATTGGCAACACCCGATTTTTTTTTTCGCAGCAAAAACTTCCATCACTAGATAGCAGCACAACTCCCCACCCCTCCTCTCCCTCACTATGCAATTGTAGGGAAACCTAGTCTGTATGCTCCAATAATCAGGCATGTAATGATATTGTCATCACCACCACACAGGCTATAAATACTGTTTATAAACATTCAGTGATGTTAAACTTTTGCAGAGATAAATGTTTGCATTATCAAGTTCCAAATAAAACATTCTGTTTATTGGAAAACGTCTGTGATGTACTCACTAAGGTCAAGTCTATATATACTACTACTCTGTGTACTCGTTTTAGGTAACAGAACACATTTAGCCTTAATTACGCAGCATATTGCATACAAAATTACATGTGTATTGTCCTGGAACAAGAAGCGACCCCATCTAGGATCCACCATCTTGGGATGACGTCATTACGACATTGCCAGGTGACGAAAGAGTGGAGAGAATATCTGACAACAATGTACTGCAATAGAACTCTCTCTGATACTTTACTATCAACATCACAATTGAATGCGTTTATGAGCCAAGAAGAGTTAATGCAATCTGCTACCAACTGACCACTAGCAGCGGGACTATGGGCATGCACACCTCCAGCCCATCTATCACTCACACCACAGCATCGACATGCATAGTTCAACTGGTGCCTTCATCGGATCACTTGGAAGATGGAACAGAGGGCTACGGTCTTCAGCGATGAAAGCAGGTTATTCCTGCACACAAGTCGTGCTTGTTTGAGTGTACAATATAGACCAGGCGAGTGCTGCCTCGCAGGGTGCATTCGTCCATGACAGACTAGCCCCTCCCAGGCCTTACGGTCTGTCGTGCAGTAAGCTACAGTTCTCATGGAGAGAATGCTGACCATTGCTCTGAACATGCAGTACGTTATATGATCCATTCTTGCAGCAGGAAGCTGATGTCTGATTCCAACAGGATAAAGCCCACTTACACACTGAGCCCTGAAAGGCCTTCAGCAACTTTTGTTGCCAGCACCATCTCCAGACTTGTCTCCAATCGAGTACTTGTGGGATACAATTGGACAACAACTGAGACGTCAGTCAGGCTCAGATTCGAACCCAGGTGTACCACTTTTAGCTAGTGGTCGCGTCAGCCGTCACGCTATTTGTCCATGCCTTCCGGACTGACCCAGACTTAGAGCTGTTCACAAGCTTTCTCAAGAGTTGACAATTTCCACCCGTCAGTTTTCGTCCCATCATGCCCCACATAATGATGGATTGGAGACAACATGTTTGGTGATCATGCTGGCCAGAAATGTTGCTGCACGTCTTACTCGGCATTTTGAGTTTCACTCGGAGAATGTGGGCGAGCTTTATCCTTTTTGAACAACACATGATCTTCTTGTTGCAAAGAATGGCAAAAGAATGGGGCTTACCACTTTCAGCACGTAGCGAGCACTGGTCATCGTTCGCCCCCTCAATCACAATAGGTGAACGAGTATTGCAGCTTAACACTCCCCGAATCGTAAGATCTGTAAGATCTAGAATGGAACCAGTGAGTCTTGGACGAATCCACTCTACGAGCCAGCGGTCGCCAGCTCTCGTTTGCGTAAGAGACCGTCACTTGCAGGTGGGCAAGTCTCATTTCATCACGGAAGACCAGGTCCAGCCATTGCAAGTGATCCTCTGACGTTACCAGTCGAGCCGATCACTTCAAGGTGTGATAGAGGTATGCATGCTCGTACTCCCACTGCTAGTGACTAGTTAGAAACATTTCGCATTGATACTGTTGCGCTCAGAACCCCTCTTACCTGTCCTGAGGTAGATGCACGATGTGCCACTGGTGCCCTTATAATACGACGGTCTTGGTAGACTTCTGTGCTGCGTGGACGATCATAACCTCTTCTACAGGTGTGAGAATGTCCACTGGACCATTGAGGCCAGAATAGTTGCGCAACTGTCTCATCATGTCTAACTTGTTTGTCCGAAAGAACTGTCCCACCTCTGGGAAACCCATAATCTGACCCCTTTCAAACTCGCCCAATTGGCTGTAGTAAGAGTGATTGCATCGCATCTCCGTTGAACAGTGCCGGTTTTCTTCACATGCTGGTATCACACTGACAAGGTGAGGACGCCTACTCGTCATCGCCGAATTCGCCCAATTTATGGTGCATATAGGGATATGAAAGTGCACTAAGTGAGAACTCCAGATGGCCAAGCGTTTAGGAAATAAAAGGAATTTTGCTACGTATCTGTCACCATGTGCACCTTATCAACTGCCCCTGAGAGTCTGCTTAGAAAGCGTTGTTTCTCAGAGATCGGATTTTTATTGAAGTTCGCGGGTTCGATTCCGCCCGGCGGCAAATATTTTTTTGTTCCTTGGCAATGTGTACACTACTGACTTCACAATTAGCCGCCACATCATATATGTTATTTTGTTGCGGCAGCCGGAAGTGATGTTTGTATGACTGTGTTGTGTGCGTGTGTGATTGCGTGAATGTTCTGTTTCCTGAAGAAGGCCATGGCCGATAGCTGAACATGTTGTATGTGTTTGTCTTTTGTATGCGCCTGTCGCAGCTCGTCGCCACGTCTTTGCGGTGAGTTGTAAACTGTCCTTATTACTATATTATTAATTCCAACCTGGACTTTCTATTATTTTATTTTGTATACATATATGTGCACAACATCAGCATGGGACGTCATTATTTAAGACGAACATATTATCTTGCAAACTTGGGGTTGTGAACGGTCCATAAGGTGCAAAAGACGAATAATCGTGTGTTTAATTTGACCTTGGTGGCGCTGTAAATTTTTATCGTCAAGTAAAAACTTCAATAAAAAAATTCAAAACTGCACTTACCTAATGGAGAAAGAAGAAGAAGCTTGCATCAAACTACTTTCCATTATACATCACCAGCTGTCCTCGCAAGTATTCGGCGACATGCTGCGTTGCGCGTAGTTCGCTGCTGTACATTGCAATGAAAGAAGCTGTTTTCAGAATGGCAAATCAACTTTGTTTGTCTATGGGGACATTAAAGAAAGCACGTAACTGCAAAAAAGGCGGCGTTCATAACGTGCGCAAGATGCGGTCAAAATTATTGCTTCTGTTTCTTCGATGAATATCACCCGGTACATGTAATTGATCAATTGCAGAAGAATGGAAGTATCGATTTACATACACGACGTCCACAAGTAAGCGTTAACTACAGTCCCCTTTTAAATGTTTTTAGACCCTAATTTGATGCAATGCCCTTTCTTTTTTGCTTATATAAATTAATAAAATAACCTATCTGATGTTGCGGTTGATTGTGACGCCAGTCTACATCTACATCAGTACTGTTGCAAATGACTCTGAAGTGCATGGAAGAGGGTACTTCCCACTGTACCAGTTATTAGGGTTTTTTCCCACTCTATTCACGTACTGAGCGTTGGAAGAATTAAAGTTTCTATGCCTCCGTGCGTGCTGCATCTATCCTCACGATCCCTACGGGAACAATATCTAGGTGAATGAATCGCCAAGGAGCAGAAAAAAATTTGGCGCCGGGTGAAGTTTAACCCACGACCTTCTCAACACAAATCCGGCCTTTTATCGCTGAACTAAACACCGCTTTCATAACACACTGCCTGCGAGGTAGTTGATAAGGTGCATATGGCGATAGATCCGTATCAAACTTCCTTTTATTTCCTGAAAGCTTGGATCACTTTCGTGTCCCACCACGATGACGAGTAGTCGTGCTCTCCTTGTGAGTCTTACAGCTGTATAGGTTCCGTTTTAAAGGATAGCCAGATAGCAGCTGTGTCGCTACACCACACGTTGTCGAACGACGATAAAACCATCATCAGTGCACAAACCATCCCCTACGTAACATCTGCCGCCATCGAATCAAAATCGACGTCGTCTGTCCTGGTGTAATTACTTCTTTTCCGGTAGTGCAGCCGGCCGCAGTGGCCGAGGGGACTGAGGCGCTCCAGTCACAGTCTGCACGGCCACTACGGTCGGGGGTTCGAATCCCCCCTCGTGCATGGATATTTGTGCCGTCCTTAGGATTAGCTAGTTCATAAGTAGTTTGTAAGTTTAGGGACTGATGACCTCGTAGTTAAGGCCCATAAGCTATACAAACATTTGAAAATTTGAACATTTTTAACCGGTAGTGCAAAAAATGTTCAACTGTTTGTAATTCTATGGGACCAAACTACGTTAGTCATCAGTCCCTAGACTTACAAACTACTTAAACTAAGTGAAACTAACCTAAGGACATCACTCACATCCATGCACGAGGGAGGATTCTAACCTCCGACGCGGGAGGCAGCGCAATCCGTAACGTGGCGCTCCAGACCGCTCGGCTACTCCCGCGCGGCGGAGTGTACTTCTCTTCCACTTATTTCATATTATTGATGACCAAGAAAACATATTTTTCTTCTTTTAACGAACTGCAACGTGCGGAATGACCACGTGGTCTAAAGCGTCATACTACGGACTAGGTAGCCATTCCCGCCGAACGTTCAAGACCTTCCTCGGGCATGGTTACATGTATCGCCTTAGCTTGAGTTAGATTAAGTAGTTTGTACGTCTAGAGACTGATGACCGTAGCAGTTTGGTCCGAAAAAAGTTTATTAACGTTTCAAAACTTATTCATGTAAAGCCGCATTTTTGAAAGTGTATTTTTGAGCTCTTCGCAAGTCTCTTTTTAAATTGTCCTCGAGATAGATTTCCTCGGTTCAGATAGGGGTACCTCCTTGACTTCGTTTGTTTCATTTAAACGGCTCTGTCTAGTCGGTATACTCATGTTCAGATTCACCAAAAATAAAAAAATAAACAAAACTTTTAATAGAAAAAAATCGACTTCAAAAAAAATTGCAAAACAAATTAATATGCCCTAAAAAGTACAAAAAAAGCGTATTTTTCTACAAGTTAGTAATCCACTTACTTTTTCTACTCATCAATATGTAGATACGATCTATGTGTTTACCACACAATAAGACAGGTTTCCACTCCCATGAACCACAGACATTGCCGAGGTGGGGTGTCTTCCGTGCCTCAACGATACAGATAGCCGTACCGTAGGTGCAACCACAGCGGAGGGGTATCTGTGGAGAGGCCAGACAAACGTGTGGTTCCTGAAGAGGGGCAGCAGCCTTTTCAGTAGTTACAGGGGCAACAGTCTGGATGATTGACTGAGCTGGCCTTGTAACATCAGCTAATGTGGCTTTGCCTCACAGCTACCACGAACGGCTGAAAGCAAGGGGAAACTACAGCCGTTAGCTTTCCCGAGGACATGCAGCTCTACTGTATGAACATATGATGATGGCATCCTCTCGGGTAAAATATTCCGGAGGTAAAATAGTCCCCCATTCGGATCTCCGGGCGGGAACTACTCAGGAGGATGTTGTCATCAGGAAAGACAATACTGGCATTCTACGGGTCGGAGCGTGGAATGTTAGATCCCTTAATCGAGTAGGAAAATTAGAAAATTTAAAAAGGGAAATGGATAGGTTGAAGTTAGATATAGTGGGGATTAGTAAAGTTCGGTGGCAGGATGAACAGGATTTCTGGTCAGGTGAGTACAGGATTATAAATACAAAATCAATTGGGGGTATCACAGGAGTAGCATTGATAATGAATAAGAAAATAGGAATGCGGGTAAACTACTATGACCAGCACAGTGATCGCATTATCATTGTCAAGATAGATATGAAGCCAACACCGACAACAGTAGTACATGTTTATATGCCAACTAGCTCTGCCGATGATGAGGAAATCGAAGAAATATATGAGGAGCTAAAGGAAATTATTCAGACAATTAAGGGAGAGGAAAACTTAATTGTTATGGGAGACTGAAATTCGGTAGTTGGACAAGGAAGGGAAGGGAAGATAGTAGGTGAATATGGTCTGGGCAAAAGGAATGAAAGAGGAAGCCGCCTGGTAGAATTTTGCACGGAACATAATTTAGTTATAACAAACACCTGGTTCAAGAATCACAAAAGAAGGTTGTATACGTCGAAGCGACCAGGAGACACCGGGAGATACCTGATAGATTTTATAATGGTAAGACATAGATTTCGGAACCTGGTTTCAAAGTGTAAGACATACCCAGGGGCAGATATAGACTCTGACCATAACTTGTTGGTTATGAACAGTAGGCTGAAACTGAACAAACTACAAAAAGGTAGGAAAATAAGGAGATGGGACCTGGATAAATTGAAGTAATCTGAAGTTCTTAAGAATTGCAGAGGGAGCTTTAGGCAACAACTGACAGAAACAGGGGAAAATAAAACAGTAGAGGAGGAATGGGTAAAATTGAGAGATGAAATAGTGAAGGTAGCACAGGACAAAATAGGTAGGAAGGCAAGACCTACAAAAAATCCTTGGATATCACAGGAGATACTAAATTTAATCGATGAAAGGAGAAAATATAAAAATGCAGTAAATGAAACAGGCAAAATGGAATACAGACGACTAAGAAATGAGATTGACAGGAAGTGCAAAATGCCTAAGCAGGAGTGGCTAGAAGGCAAATGCAAGGATATAGAAGAATGTATAAATAGGGGAAAAATAGATACAGCCAACAGGAAAATAAAAGAAACGTTTGGAGATAAGAAAAACAGCTCTATGAATATCAAGGACACTGATGGAAAACCAGTTCTCGGCAAAGAAGGGAAAGCTGAAAGGTGGAAAGAGTATATACAGGGGCTCTACAAAGGAAATGAACTTTGAGACAATATTGTAGGAAGGGAAGAGGATGTAGATGTTGATGAAGATGAAATAGGTGATACTGTACTGAGAGAAGAAGAGCCCTGAAAGACCTAATTCGAAACAAGGCCCCTGGAGTAGATTATATTCCCTCAGAGCTACTGATGTCTCTGGGAGAACCAGCCATGACAAACCTGTTTCACCTGGTGTGTAATATGTATGAGACAGGCGAAGTACCCTCAGACTTTAAGAAAAATGTTATAATCCCCATTCCAAAGAAAGCAGGTGCAGACAGGTGTGAAAACTACAGAACCATCAGTTTAATAAGTCATGGTGCAAAATATTAACACGAATTATATACAGAAGGATGGAAAAGCTGGTAGAAACCGACCTCGGGGAAAATCAATTTGGGTTCAGGAGAAATCTAGGAACACGGGAGGCAATACTTACTTTACGGCTTATCCTAGAAGATAGATTAAGAAAATGCAAACCTACATTTCTAGCTTTTGTAGATTTGGAGAAGGCTTTTGACAATGTTGATTGGAATAAACTCTTTCAAGTTCTGAAGCAAACAGGAGTAAAATATAGGGAGCGTAAGTTTATTTACAACTTGTACAAAAACCAGACAGCGGTTATCAGAGTTGAAGGGCATGAAAGGGATGCAGTGGTTGGAAAGGGAGTAAGACAGGGTTGTAGTCTTTCTCCATTGTTATTCAACTTGTACATTGAGCAAGCTATAAAGGAAAGCAAAGAGAAATTTGGAGAAGGAATTAAGGTTCAGGGTGAAGAATTAAAAACATTGCGTTTTGCCGACGACATAGTAATTCTGTCAGATACAGCAAAGGACCTGGAAGAGCAATTGAACGGAATGGACAGTGTGCTGAAAGGTGCATATAAGATGAGCATTAACAAGAGCAAAACTAGGGTAATGGAGTGCAGTGTAAGAAAATCAGGTGATGCTGACGGAATTAGATTGGGTAACGAAGCAATAAAGGATGTAGATGAGTTTTGTTACTTGGGAAGTAAAATAACAAATGATGGTCGCAGTACAGAGGATATAAAATGCAGAATGGCAATGGGTAGAAAAGCGTTCTTGAAAAAGAGAAATTTGTTAACATCGCATATTGATTTAAGCCTAAGGAAGTCCTTTCTGAAGGCATTTGTATGGAGTGTTGCCTTGTATGGGAGTGAGACATGGACGATAAACAGTGCGGACAGGAAGAGGATTGAGGCTTTTAAAAAATGGTGCTACAGAAGAATGCTGAAGATTAGGTGGGTGGATCGCGTAACTAATGAGGAGGTACTGAACAGAATTGGGGAGAAAAGAACTTTCTGGCATACCTTGACTAAAAGAAGGGATAGATTGGTAGGGCACATTCTTAGACATCAAGGAATTGTGAATTTAGAATTAGAGGGAAGTGTGTGGGGTAAAAACCGCAGAGCAAGGCCAAGAGATGGATACAGTAAGCAGATTCAGACAGATGTAGGTTGCCGTTCTTATGTGGAGATGAAGAGGCTTGCTCAGGATCGGGTATTGTGGAGAGCTGCATCAAACCAGTCTCCGGACTGAAGACCACAACAACAACAACAGGACAGGTTTATGTCTTCACCACGCAAGACGATAGGTAGCTACCTACCAACTTTAAATCTAACTCAACACACACCTATGAATAACAAATAATGATCAAAATATTTTTAGAGTACTCCTACGTAAAATTAAATGAAACATATTAGACTACTTTAGCGTCAATCATGTTATTACGATAATGTAATGTAGTAACAGTTATTGTTATTTTTTGAGTCGGTGTGAGCCAAGAGAACACTACAATATACCTACCAAAAATTATACGAGATTATTGAGACCGAAGTCGCATCGGTTGTTTCCTTGGCTGACACCGACTCCAAACATAACAATAATTGTACCTACATTATATTATCGTAATAACTTGTAATCTAATATTTTTCATTTCATTTTACTTAGGAGAACTCTAAAATTATTTTGCTAATTGTTTATTATTCAGAGGTATGTGTTGAGTTAGATTTAAAGTGGATATGTAGCTACCTATCTTCTTGCTGGGGAAGACATAGATCCTAACTACACATTAATGAGTAGAAAAGTAAGTTGATTATTAAGATGTAGAAGAATACGCATTTTTTGTTACATTTTTGTTTATAGAGGATACGTTACAACACTCACCAAACTGAAAATGCAATCAACTATTACGTCGGGGTTCTTCGCAACCTAAGTCACAACTGATATTTCATTTCGACAATGACGCAACTACCCTCTAGCGGTACTATAAAGAAATACAGTTCTGACGATGTTCCACTGTAAGCGTTACCTATTTGTGAGACGACTGACGCAGTAACGTAGACTTATCGAATTTCACAGATGCGCCACAGTCTATTACAGACAGTCGCGAAACTCTGTAGGAGAAAATTGCAACTGAAGCGATACTAGCGCTCCAAGCAGCCAGTAGGGAGTGACAGAGGAACTGAAACTGATAAGTTGTTGTTTTTAATTATGTTACTTTCATATTTCCTAGTCCCTGAAGGTTGCTGTCAACTTTATAATACAAATATGAAAACATTAAAGTAGTATCAGAGCTTCTGTTAATGGCAGTCTATAATAACGAATTGTCGGTGCATTGTAATTCATACCATTCACAATATACAGGGTGTTACAAAAAGGTACAGCCAAACTTTCAGGAAACATTCCTCACACACAAAGAAAGAGAATATGTTATGTGGACATGTGTCCGGAAACGCTTAATTTCCATGTTAGAGCTCATTTCATTAGTTCTCTTCAAATCACATTAATCATGGACTGAAAACACACTGCAATAGAACGTACCAGCGTGACTTCAAACACTTTGTTACAGGAAATGTTCAAAATGTCCTCCGTTAGCGAGGATACATGCATCCACCCTCCGTCGCATGGAATCCCTGATGCGCTGATGCAGCCCTAGAGAATGGCGTATTGTATCACAGTCGTCCACAATACGAGCACGAAGAGTCTCTTCATTTGGTACCTGGGTTGCGTAGACAAGAGCTTTCAAATGCCCCCATAAATGAAAGTCAAGATGGTTGAGGTCAGGAGAGCGTGGAGGCCATGGAATTGGTCCGCCTCTACCAATCCATCGGTCACCGAAACTGTTGTTAAGAAGCGTACGAACACGTCGAATGAAATGTGCAGGAGCTCCATCGTGCACGAACCAAATGTTGTGTCGTACTTGCATATGCACATGTTCTAGCAGCACGGGTAGAATATCCGGTATGAAATCATGATAACGTGCTCCAGTTAGCGTAGGTGGAAGAACATAAGGCCCAATCAAGACATCACCAACAATTACCAACATTACCTTCCTTCAATTGGGTCAACTGGCGGTGAATCGATGAACTACAGTACATACTAACGAAACAATTGGGTATTTTGACAATTGTCTGCAAGAATTATTTCAATTTCCATTCTAACATGGAAATTAAGCGTTTCCGGACACATGCCCACCTAACATATTTTCTTTCTTTGTGAGTGAGGAATGTTTCCTGAAGGTTTGGCCGTACCTTTTTGTAACACTCTGTATATGAGTCGTAACCATATCGTTCGAAAACTTTTTGAAAGCAGAAATAAATCGCAATCTGATGTGCTGAAGTATAAATTATTATGAGTATGTTCGGATGCTCGGTTCGTACTGCCATGTTACATAAGTTTTGTTTTAGCGGATTTTTGACGATGTAACATTGTCAAAACTATAAACGATTTTTACATTGTAGGAGTCTAGACTGTACATCGCCTTTAAACCCTCTTTTCACCCTGTCCTTGCTTCTGTGATTCTCATAATTTTTTTAGGTTCTTGGTACGTATCAAATCGAACAACTTCAAGAATGTGACGTGCTAATATTAACAGTTTATATGTGGAAATGTTATTTATTTGTAGGCTGTGCATTCACTATCAAAATAGTAGGTAACCACAAAAATATGTTGGTATACAGGCTTATAGTTTTTATGGAACTGAGGAGCAAAACTAAGCAGGCTCTACTTAAATAGTTAACTGCTATTGGAAGGATTCAAAAATCAAATGTTCAAATGTTTGTATAGTTTATGGGACTTAACTACGGGGTCATCAGTCCCTAAACTTACAAACTACTTATGAACTAGGACGGCACAAATATCCATGCCCGAGGGGGGATTCGAACCCCCGACCGCAGTGAGCGTGCAGACCGTGACTGGTGCGCCTCAGTCTCCTCGGCCACCGCGGCCGGCCGGAAGGATTCACACTTTAGTTTAATACAGCAGTAATATCATGAAATAGTGGTCAAGTATTTGTGATTCTGATTCCGTTTGGACGTGAATGAATTGTTAAAGATTTATTCCTATGCCTGAAAATATAACAAACCACCTTAAACGAACACTTGTTATTCGTAAAATTATTCTCTTACTTCTGAGCATTCTTTGCAAATGAGAGATTTCCGAATTACATTTTTGATGAAGTTTCGGGCGTGCAGCCGCATAAAGTTTACTTCTTCTAATATTTCGGCTGAGAAACGTTCAGCCATCTTCAGAGGCGTGCACGCCCGAAACTTCTTTGAACAGTCATTGCGCCGCGAAAACATGAAGATACATTTTTGATAGGTGCTACAATTTTTAGCTCCTAAATACGAAGTATTTTGAATGTGCTGGTTGATTCCAAATGCACATTCATTACTCAGTCGTTTCGCGGTATGTTTTTGAGAGCCAGCCGCTTGGCGGCGCTGCAGTCGCGAGGTTGCAGAGTTTCGTGACTCCTGACGTTAGCCTCTGGTTGCGCCGTTGTTCTCCCGGAACGGCGACATGGCAGCCGTTTGGCGGGCAGTGACCTGCTGACTGGGGCGCGCGCCACGCAGACGTCGACTGCCGTTACTCACAGCTCGGGGATTAATGCGCGAGACGACACGGTCGGTAAGGCCCGGACTAAGAGCGCGCAAAGGTCAACAGCTTCATTACGCTTAAAGGGGGCGGCCGATTAACAGGCTAGACCGCGGCCGCAGCGCGCTACACGAGACCAGACGGGAAGCACTAGAGGGGCGGTGTGACGAACCCGAAACAACGCGATCAGCTCTTTAAAAGTTAGGCTTGTGGCGAGAGAACCGCGAGGTTAAAGACGAAACTTAATTGACAATTGAGCCACACTGGGACTACTTAGTGCGTAACAATTTTACAACGAACATCCATACCAATAACCAAAATTAAACCAGTCAGAATTCTCTCTCTCTCTCTCTCTCTCTCTCTCTCTCTCTCTCTCTCTCTCTATCACACGCACACAAATATCTACTGGGTGATCAAAAAGTCAGGTCAAACTTAATAAACCACGGAATAATATAGATAGGGAGGTAAAAATTGACAAACATGTTTGGAATGACGGGTTTTATTAGAACCGAAAAAAAGGTTCAAATAATGTCTGACAGATGTCGCTTCATCTGATCAGAAAATCAATAATTAGAATGATAAATTAAGACAAACCAAAGCTGATGTTCTCAATATGTTCTCCATCATTCCTCAATAATAGCTGTAGTCCAGGAATAATGTTGTGAACAGCACTGTAAAACATGTCCGGAGTTATGGTGAGGCACTGTCGTCGGATATTGTCTTTCAGCAACCCTAGAGATGTCGGTAGATCACGATACACTTGTGACTTCACGTAACACCAAAGCCAATAATCGCACAGACTGAGGTTTGGGGACCTGGGAGGCCAAGCATGACGAAAGTGGCGGCTGAACACACGATCATCACCAAACGACGCGTGCAAGAGATCTTTCACGCATCTAGCAATACTTTGTTGTTGTTATTTTTTTTACTTTTATTTATTTTTGTACAGGATGACAACGTAGGGAAAGAACTGGAATCGAAGTGCAGCAAAGCTAATGCAGTGAGTGCTCAGCTAAGATCTACTCTCTTCTGCAAGAAGGAAGTAAGTACCAAGACTAAGTTAGCGGTGCACCGCTCTATCTTTCGACCAACTTTGTTGTATGGAAATGAAAGTTGGGTGGATACAGGTTACCTTATTCATAAGGTAGAGGTTACAGATATGAAAGTAGCAAGAATGATTGCAGGCACTAATAGATGGGAACAATGGCAGGAGGGTGTGCATAATGAGAAAATTAAAGAAAAACTTGGAATGAACACCATAGATGAAACAGTTAGAGGGAAAAGACTGAGATGGTGGGGTCATGTTACACACATTGGGGCAGCAAGGTTACCTAAGAGATTCATGAGCTCAGTAGCGGAGGGTAAGAGGAGTCGAGGAGGACCAAGAAGAAAGTACTTAGATTCGGTGCAGAATGATGTTGAAGTAAAAGGCATAATATCAGATGAGGCATCAATGTTAGCATTGAATAGGGGGTCATGGAGGAATTTTATTAGAGGTACTATGCTCCATACTGAACGCTGAAAGGCATAATCAGTCTCTAATGATGATGATGATGATGATGATGATGTTCTAATAAAACGCCACGTCATTCCAAGCATGTGAGTCAATTTTTATCTCTCTGTCTACATTATTCCGTGCTTTATTAAATTTTCAAATTTATACGGACTTTTTGGTCACCCGGTATATTAATAAAAATGAATTGCCGCATGTATCAAAGCGCATCACTTGAGAATGGCTTCACCGATTGCGCTGATCTCTTCTTTGTTCTGTTCTGTTCTTCTCGATATTCAGGGTCAATTGCTAATTTGATTAGAAGACGCCTGTGAGGTACAGTGTCAAAAGCCTTTCGGAAATCTAGACATACGGAATGTATTTGACATCATATGAATAGAGAGCTAGCTATGTTTCACAAGAGCAATACTTTCTAAATCCGTATTGACTATGGGTCAATAGGTCGTACTCTTCGAGGTAATTCATAATATTTGACGAAAGTATATGTTCAAAAATCCTGCTGTAAACCGATGTCAATGATATAGGTCTGTAATTTTGCGGATCACACTTATTGTCTTTCTTGAATATTGGAGTGACCTGTACAGCTTTCCAGTCTTTATGTACGCAACGTTCGCTAAGCTAGCGATTGTATATGATCGTTAGATATGGGGATATTGCATCGGCATACTCTGAAAGGAAGCTAATTGGTATACAGTCGGGACCGGGATACTTACTTTTGTTAAGTGATTTATTTTGTTTTAATACTCCTGGGATATTTATTTCTGAATTACGCATGGTAGAAGCTGTTCTTGGTAGGAAATCTGGAGTTCTTGCTTCGTCTTTGTATGAAAGAAATTTTTTGGAAAATCTACGGTAAATATCAGAATTTGAGAAAAACTGAAAGTACGCTTCCCGCTCGGATCTTTTTCTAGATTTTTCAACTGTCAGCTTATTCATTCGCTACATACCTAGCGACCGAATACGGTGTAACGGAGCGATTCTTGTAGATAAGCTTAAGTATTATGGTATGACAGGGACAGTGCACAAATGGTTTAAATCATACTTAACTTGAAGAGTGCAGAAAGATGAAACAATTAATTCCTCTACTTGGGGAGTTACCAAAAATGGGGTCCCACAAGGTTCGGTCACACCTGACAAACAGGAATTAATTGATGAAATTGTAAAAGATATCTTTCAGAAAATTATTAAGTGGTTCTATACAAATGGACTCTCATTAAACTTTGATAAAACCCAGTATATACAGTAAATGGCATGACACCATTAATAGACTTTGAACATAAATCTGTAGCTACGGTAGAATATTCAAAATTTTTAGGTGTTTGCATTGACGAGGGATTGAATTAACATATTGAAGATCTCTTGAAACGTTTGAGTTCGGCTACGTATGCTAACAAGGTCATCGCAAAATTTGGTGATATACATCTCAGTAAATTAGCTTACTATGTCCATTCTCATTCATTGCTTACATATGGGATCACATTCTGGGGCAATTCAACATTGAGAAAAAAAGTATTAATTGCACAAAAGCGTGTAATCAGAAAAATTGCTGGAGCCCACCCAAGATCATCCTGCAGACATTTATTTAGGGTTCTAGGGATCTTCACTGTAGCTTCACAATATATATATTCACTCATGAAATTTGTTATTAACAATCCAACCCAATTTAAATGTAATAGCAGTGCGCATAGTTACAACACTAGGAGAAATGGTGATATTCACTATTCAAGGTTAAATCTAACTTTGGCTCAGAAAGGGGTGCTGCCACAAAAGCCTTCGGTCACTTACCAAGTAGCATCAAAAAAGTCTGACAGATTGCCAACTAGTATTTAAAAAGAAATTAAAGGAATTTCTGAATGGCAACTCCTTCTACAATTTAGATGAATTTGTAGATAAAACTTTTAAAAAATAAAATAATAAATAAATAAATGTAAAATAAAAATCTTTAACATATTGATTGTCATGTGAAGACAACATTTACTAAACGGACACGTTCCACATCATTACGAAATGTCGTATATATGATCTATGGAACAAGTATTAATCTAATATAATCCAAGGAGTTTCGAATAAACTGGGACAAGGCGTTATGCACATAAGGTTAAAGCAACCAGACAGAATTAACATTAAACGTTGTTTCTTAGAAGCCCTCCGTATTATTCTTACCTCAATGGTGTTATCGGAGATGATGAGATCTCTGGAGCGTTGCAAAGATAGAATTGATATCAGTTCGTGATATTTATGAGTGTTTCAAACAAATTGAGTACAGAAAGATATAAAAAAAGCCAAGATCGATGATCAGCGATCTTGGGTTTTTTATATCTTTCTACAATATCATAATTGGATCGCCTCCTAGAACATAAACCCATTCAAATTGAGTACAGATCGTGATTTATTTGTTTAGAACAATGCCTCCTTTGCGGCGTCAAAATATCGGCCGGCGTACGCGGAACGCAATCCTACAACGTGATCGTAGAGTCAATGAGACACGAATATCGTACACAACGCTCTGAGTTAAATCGAGAAAGAAATTCTCAAACGCGATCGTTATGACTCTGGAACAACGGGTACAGTCGATCCAGCAGTCGATTACGTAGCGGATGCATCAGTTGGTTTCGGAACAAAGAACGATATTTGTCAATACTGCAATACCTTGAGATTTTGGCAAGAATCGTCGGGATTATTTCGTTCGAGTAGAAAGGTCAAATTACCAGAATTGACACCGTCACCACTGTTACATAGAAGGCAACACAAAGAATTACGAAACGTTGTATTACCATTCATATGAAATTTTTATCATTACAGTGTGATCGTTCTGCAATTATTTTGTTTTCAATTCAAAATATCTCAAGAAGATGTAAACATGTTACAAAAACGATTTCTCAGATGGAGAGATGTAAAGGTGGTGGAATAGGATAGGGGGGAGGGGAGATTAACAAAGAAAGGGGGGTATAAGGCGATGAGGAAATAGAGAAGAAGGAAAGGATACACATAGGGACAAGGATATATATCCCAAACATATTAGCTACTGTCAAAAATGTTCAAATGTTTGTAGAGCTTATGGGACTTAACTACGGGGTCATCAGTCCCTAAACTTACAAACTACTTATTAACTACCTTATACTAAAGACCGCACAAACATCCATGCCCGAGAGGGAATTCGAACCCCCGACGGCGAACTGCCGCGCGCACCGCAACACAGCGCTCCAGTACGCACGGCTAATCCGCCGCGGCTAGCTACTGTCGGGTTTATATATCGGCGTCAGCACTACGATCACAGTTCGGAGCATGCGCGGCAGTTACTCTGACTCAAGGAGAAGACATGTACGCCATTTTCAGATCGCTGATGCCGACGTGTAATTTATAGTGCTTCTTTATAATGTCGCCGTAACTGAAAATATCGCCACGTGTGAAATCAGATCCGTGATTGGTTTTCTAAATACAAAGAAAGTTAAACCAAAGGAAACTCATCGGCAAATCTGCGAGGTTTACGGACAAAATGCTACGAGTGATTCAATGGTTAGAAGATGTGTTAGAGTTCAATGTAGGACGTGATCAAGTGCACGATGAAGAACGAAGTGGACGCCCGTCTGTTGTTACTGATGAACTGGTTCACACAACTGAAGAGAAGATATGTACAACCATAAGTTTACACTTAGTGTCGTTGCTATGGAAGTTTTGCAAATCTCTGGATCACTAACTCATTGAATTGTTACTGAAAAGATGATATTTCTAAAACATTGCTCATGTTGGGTACCCAAAATACTTACTAAACAACACAAAAACAACGGATGGGCTGTGCAATTCAGTCTCTGACACGCTACAATGAAGAAGACGTTAGTTTTCTTTCGCGGATAGTAACGATGGATGAAACGTGGATAACCTACGACATCCCTGAAACAAAACAGCAATCAGTGGAATGGAGGCACACTTCATCCCCGACAAAGGTTAAGCCTAAGCAAATTTTCACACCTCAAAAAGTCATCTTCGTCGTTTTCTTGGGACACAAAAGACATTTTACTGATTGATTTTTTACCACGAGGCCAAACTATCAATGCACATGGTTACTGCGAGACCGTTAAGAAATTGCGCCGCGCAGTACCGAAGAAGCGCCGAGGATTACTGTCAAAAGGCGTTGTTTTTTTCACGATAATGACCAACCTCACACAGCGAATGTGACAAAACAACTCTTACGGCCGTTTCACTGGGACATGTTTGATCAACTTCCGTAAAACCCGTATCTCGCTCCTAGTGACTTTCGTCGCTTCTTACACCTAAAATCTGTCCTTGGTTGGCCGCCCGCGGTGGCCGAGGGGACTGAGGCGCTCCAGTCACGGTCTGCACGGCCACTACGGTCGGGGGTTCGAATCCCCCCTCGGGCATGGATATTTGTGCCGTCCTTAGTATTAGTTAGTTCATAAGTAGTTTGTAAGTTTAGGGACTGATGACACCGTAGTTAAGTCCCATAAACTATACAAACATTTGAACATTTTTTTGTCCTTGGTTGTCAACACTTCAACGATGATGACGAGCTGAAAGAACATTTTACCACATGATTGAATACACACGCGGCAACCTTCTGTGAGGAAGGTATACAAAAACTTGAAAACATGCTATGACAAATGCCTACAAAATTTCAGAAGCTATGTAGAAAAGTAGTTTAACAGTTGTAGATTTTTGTATAATAAATATCTTTCTGTAGATGTACACGTTTGTTTTATATAACCAAACGGAACTTAATTTGTGGACATACCTCCTATATATAGTGTCCCATTTATCTTTACCACCCTAAATAACTGTTTGTCCAGATGCAAATTACAGAATGTTTCAAGCACATTTTCTTTTGTCGTCAAGGAGCAATTAATCAACATGATTGCTTTCTTTTTATCTTTGGTTATTACAACGATATGAACAACGGTATGACTTTTTTAATTACATCACATATTGTTTATTCGGTAAATCATTTTCTCCCCCAAATACCTATTCAAAAAAGTATCACGGTGTACCATTCACTGGAACACAACGTTATTAATTACATCTGAGGCTGTAATTTATTATGTACGTACTACCAACTCTATTCGTAAGACATATCGCAGATATTTTCCTAATATTTTAGTCTGCGTACCTGTAAAAAAAATTACTACAGATCATATTATTCGGGATGTATGATATCATATAGTTTTAAGTGCTTGTAAACGAAACTGAAAAGAGATACAGCGGGGCATAAGGCCATGGACACATTGCTAGATAGAGGTGGAGGAACGAAAGAATGCAATTAATAAATACGCGGGTACCGGTGAAACTAACTACAGTGCATACGGGGTGTTACAAAAACGAACGGCCAATCTTTCAGGAAACATTCCTCACACACAAAGAAAGAAAATATGTTATGTGGAAATGTGTCCGGAAACGCTTAATTACCATGTTAGAGCTCATTTTAGTATTTCTCTTTAAATGGAAATTGAAATAATTCGTGCAGACAATTGTCAAAATACCCAATTGTTTCGATAGTATGTACTGTACTTCCTCGATTAACGTCATCAACACAGATTTTCTGTGAACGTTTGCGCAGGAATTGTTGGTGACGTCTTGATTGGGCCTCATGTTCTTCCACCTACGCTCACTGGAGCACGTTATCATGATTTCATACGGAATACTCTACCTGTGCTGCTAGAACATGTGCCTTTACAAGTACGACACAACATGTGGTTCATGCACGATGGAGCTCATGCACACTTCAGTCGATGTGTTCGTACGCTTCTCAACAACAGATTCGGTGACCGATGGATTGCTAGAGGCGGACCAATTCCATGGCCTCCACGCTCTCCTGACCTCAACCCTCTTGACTTTCATTTATGGGGGCTTTGAAAGCTCTAGTCTGCGCAACCCCGGTACCAAATTTAGAGACTCTACGTGCTCCTATTGTGGACGGCTGTGATACAATACGCCATTCTCTAGGGCTGCATCAGCGCATCAGGGTTCCCATGCGACGGAGAGTGGATGCATCTATCCTTGCTAAAGGAGGACATTTTGAACATTTCCTGTAACAAAATGTTTGAAGTCACGCTGGTACGTTCTGTTGCTGTGTGTTTCCATCCCATGATTAATGTGATTTGAAGAGAAGTAATAAAATAAGCTGTAACATGTCCACATAACATATTTTCTTTCTTTGTGTGTGAGTAATGTTTCCTGAAAGTTTGGCCGTACCTTTTTGTACACCCTTTATATACAGGGTATTTTGTTCCACTGTGCACAAACTCTAGGGACTGATCAAGGAGAAGTGAATCTATGCCAGAAATGCATTGTTTTCTTGTTACACACCACTTATTTAATTACCGGTATATATGTTACCTGCCAAATCCGATTTTATAATGAATTAGTTTCGCCTAGGCCAAACCAGTTCTCCCTACACGCTATAAGACAAATCAGTATAGGATAGGCCAAACTCGTTCGTCCTGTTACCGATAGGAGAAGCCAGTTGAGCCTAGGTCGAATCGGTAAACCCTAGTGAGAATTCACAAGCTTCAGGGTAAACCGGTTCGTCCTGGCCTGGACTAACTTTGCCTCGCCGGAACGCCTATCGTCGCCTGTGCGAAGGGGGAGTCCCAGAATCACCTGTGGCTAACCTTCGCGCTCTTCGCTCGCCCGGTTCTTTGATCTGAACGGTATTTTGCACCGACGAGTGCGAGCGCTACGTTGCCGGTAGCGTTGAAAAGAGATTATCATAATCCGGGTATATTACTGTGAGGCGTTTTATCATGATTGAGCCTTCGTCTAGTAGACAAGGCAATCAAAAACTGCGGAGAGAAAAGTTGTTGGAGGAAATTTTGCAGAGTTATAATGTGTTATCAGTAGATGAATATGAGGATTTTGTTAAACAAGTAGAAGACGCTGAAAAGTTGGAAAAAAGAACATGATTACCAAAAAGAAGACAAACTGCTTGTTTTGAAATTTGGTGATATGAAAAAATTAACTGCATGGAGTGAAGGTAATATAAAATACTTTCTTCCAGCTGATGGACTTTGTGATGTGATTGACGCAGCTCACGTAGCTGTGAGTCACGGTGGTTGTGATAGGATCTTAGCCGAGACATAAAAAAATGCCAATATCACAAAGGAAATGATAGGTCATTATTTATCAATGTGTGACAACGAAAGAAGACAATAAAAGAAAATAGGGCTAGTTTCCAATCTAATTCTTCATTCGGAAATGAATAGCACATTACAAGTCGATTTGATTGATTTCCAAACCTGGCGGGAATTTTAAAGTTATTCTATTTCATCAAGACCATCTCACAAAATCTGTTCTCCTTCGTGCGTTAACAACGAAGAGAGCTGAACAAGTGGCTTATCATTTAAGTGACATATTCCGAACTGTAAAAATTCCGTGCATTCTTCTATTTGATAATGATAGGGAATTTATCAATAATGTTATAAGTAAACTCGCAAATCTTTGGTCAGAACTGGTAATTGTGCATGGAATGCCAAGATACAGCCAAAGGCAGGATTCTGTTGCCAGCTGTGCCAAGCAAGACATTGAAATTATGATAAGTTCTCGATTAAAGGACAACGATTCCAGAAAGTCGTCGGATGGATTAAGATATTTCCAATTCGTGAAAAATCAAGCATACCACTCTGGCATAAAACAATCACCCTATAGATCAATGTTCGAAATCTAACCTACAGTAGGGCTTTCCATTTCCTCGCTGCCTCCGGAAATTATAAATGATATTCAGTATGAAGTTGAACTAAAGAAGGCAATCGAAGATAACAGCAATACTGAACAGTACGAAGACAGTGATGATAACATTGAAAATATTGAAACAGACGACATAAAAATGACAGAAAATTTGCGACACAAAATTTTGAAAAACCAGCTAAGAGAATGGAAACTGCTTCTGAAAAATCCCATCCGCCAGCTAACATTGTAGACAACGTAACCTAACCTATTCCAGACGTAGACAAATGTAGAGGTGACATTCGAAACATTATTGGAGTAATACTTCAAAAGACTGATGAGGGTATGTACAAAGTTGGCACGAAACATGGAGTACTTCAAAAGCATTACTTCAGGTATAATTTTAGTAAAAATTTTAATATGTTGAACTATTAAGAAATATTTGTTTTAACTATTTTTTATTATTTTTAGAACTGATTTCGACGTCTGCATTCAGGAGATTTAGATGTGGGAAACGTTAACCAAGATATTGAAGGACTGCAGCCACAAAACGTTCTCTTGGACCAGGAGAAGGCTCGTGAAATACCAAATTTATCTGAAATTTGAGATCAGCTTTGACAAACGAACTCTTCTTTGAACTTTTACCTCTTTGTTCTATTATTTTAATATTTCTCCCATATTTTCATCATCTCTTCCCATTAAAATATTATCACGTGTCTTGATGTGGTAGTTTGTCCTCTTTGTCAAGATTGTTTTCTTTGCCTGCGCTGGTTGACGTAAATTCAAGTGACAGTGTCATATCGCCGCTATTTTTGAAATTATCTTTAAAACAATAGAAGTTATGCAAATAACATACCAGAGCAAAGCTGCTCTATCAATACGGTTATTCAATTTTCATCTCAGATGAAGGGTTATGTCGTTAGACTTCGTAAGTAATAGAGCGCAATACGTTGTTCTCGACGGCGAGTGTTCATCAGAGACGAGTGTATCGTCAGGCGTGCCCCAGGGGAGTGTGATAGGACCGCTATTATTTTCTATCTATATAAATGATCTGATGGACAGAGTAAGTTGTAATTTGCGGCTGTTTGCTGATGATGCTGTGGTGTATGGGAGGGTGTCGTCTGTAACTGTCTGTAATAGCATACAGGATGACTTAGACAAAATTTATAGTTGGTGCGAAGATTGGCAGCTAGCTCTCAATGTAGAAAAATGTAAGGTGATGCGCATGAGTAGAAAAAACAATCCCATAATGTTCGAATACAGAATTAGTAGTGAGCTTCTTGATGCTGTCGCGTCGTTCAAATATCTAGGCGTAACATTGCAGAGCGATATGAAATGGAACGAGCATGTAAGGACAGTTGTGAGTAAGGCGGACAGCCGACTTCGGTTTATTGGGAGAATTTTGGGAAGATGTACTTCACCTGTAAAGGAGACCGCGTATAAAACGCTTGTACAACCACGACTTGAGTATTCATATTTCTTCGGTTTTTTGGCCTTGTCTTCCGCAGTTTCAGTTATACAATTTTGTATAGGATGTGGGACCGTCTTTTGCAACTGTAAATTAGTCTATTTTAGACTAAAGTAGACTAATTTACAGTTGCAAAAGACGGACTTGAGTATTGCTCAAGTGTTTGGGACCCGCAGCAGATCAGTTTAAAGGAAGACATAGAGGCGGTTCAGAGACGAGCAGCTAGATTTGTTACCGGTAGATTCGATCAATGCGCGAGTGTCACGGAAATGCTGCGGCAACTCAATTGGGGATCGCTGGAAGAAAGACGACGTTCTTTTCGTGAATTTCTGTTGAGGAAATGTAGAGGGCCGGAATTTGAAGCTGAGTGTAGTACGATCTTGCTGCCGCCTACTTACATTTCACGTGGTGATCACAAAGATCAGATAAGAGAAATTAAGGCTCGTAAGGAGGCATATAGGCATTCTTTTTTTCCTCTTTCAATTTGGGAGTGGAATAGGGAAGGAAATGCCTAGTAGTGGTACAGTGTACCCTCCGCTACGCACCTTACGGTGAATTGCGGAGTATGTATGTAGATGTAGATGTAGATTTGCAATTAAATTGCTTGCTGTCGAAAAGCCATCACGAACGGCCTATTATTAGTGTTGGTAACCTATTTTGTGTCCAAAACATTTTAACAAGGTAGGTTGTGGTAGCTGGCAGTCAACAGTTACGTCTGTAAAATTTGGTGCCTATCTGTTCCACGGCGCGGCGTAAAAAGCGGGAACACGTTACCAACAGACAGTGTCAAGTAGCGGCTATTTTTGCAAATATCTTTGAAACGTTGCGAGATGTTAATAAAACATAAAAAGGCTAAGTTGTAGAGAGTTTGCCCCTCTGCAAATTCGTTTATTCAGTTTTCCTGTTAGATGAACGAGTAAGCCGTTATTTTCATTTAAATTTCGAGCTTCCAGCTGTCAAAGGCTATAGAAAAGGCCCATTTCTGTTGTTATTACCGTAACCTAAAGGTGACCAATCATGAAATAAATTTTAAAACAATATTCGTATAACCTCAAGAATGTTATCATGTTATGTCAAACTAATGAATGACGTTCTGAAATCTACAAGTCTAGAAGTAAACAAAGCGATCCTCCCCTTTCTCGTAACTTACCGCACAGTTTTCTAGCATCTCGATGCGAGATGTTAATAAAACATAAAAGGACTAAGTTGTAGAGAGTTTGCTCCTCTGCAAATTCGTTTATTCAGTTTTCGTTTTAGATGAACGAGTAAGCCGTTATTTTGATTTAAATTTCGAGTTTCGAGCTGTCAAAGGCTATAGAAAATGCCCACTTCTATCGTTATTACCGTAACCTAAAGGTGACCAATCATGAAATAAATTTCAAAAAAAAAATATTCGTTTAACCTCAAGGACGTAAAATGTAAACTTTCACGGCCGGAATGGTCAAAATTACTAAAAATTTCCGGGCTTTTATGCCGTGGTCTAGTGGATTTATTATTATAACCCAACGTTACTGACAAGTAGCGAGCCAGGGTGTGAATCGAATATCCAAAAAAGCCACGATCCCCCTTGAGAATGTCCTCCGCAGTCGGGTACGAAACGTTGGGTTTTAAGAGTAAATCCACTAGACCACGGCATAACAGCCCGGAAATTTTTAGTAATTTTAACCTCAAGGATGTTATCATGTTATGCCAAACTAATGAATGACGTTCTGAAAGCTACAAGCCTAGAAGAAAACAAAGCGATCCTCCCCCATCTCGTAACTTACCGCGCAGTTTTCTAGCACCTCTCCACCGTACGCTGCCCCCTGCGGCGTCGGCCCGCGGTGTGCGGCTACTGGCGCCACAAACAGTGCCAGCTGCCCGCCAGTGTGGCAGTCGGCGCTCGTGGGGCTGAAACTTGCAGGCGCGGATGAAAGTTTGATCGGCGCACGTCTGCGACTGCGCTGGCGCCAGCCGGCGCGTCCCCAGGGAGGGCTGCACGGCGTGTTTACTGGCGCGCCAGCCGCCCTATGCACGCTTCCAGTTAACAGCTTATCGCCTCCGTTCGCGCACGGAATACGTATACGGAGCCACGTAGCTGACCTTTTCACTTCAAATGTATTTTGACACCTTTTCACTCGGATGGGCAGTTGAAACATGTATGTTATGCAAGAGCGTGCGAATTTTACGAAAGGGTGGCCCTAGGCGGTGGTGCTAGATGCCGCGGACTGTAAATTAAGTTGGTACGTTACTTTAGGTTGGCAGTACACGCCGACAATACTCGAGAACATTATCGTTGTCCCGCGGAGCGCGGTGTTAGCGCCGAGGCGCGATGCTTCTGGTCTGTTGTTGCAAGTGGTTGGACATTGGTCCAGTCTATAGTCTATCCGCAGCAGTGTAGCCAACCCGTTGGATTTGTCCTGTGGGACATTTTGACAATAACTTTTCAGGAAGGGACAAAGGAATTTTTTTTTGCGAAAAGTGAGAAGAATATACGAGGCGCGTCCAGAAAGTAAGTTACGTTTGGTTATATAAAACGAACGAGTGCAGATACAGAAAAAGTATTTATTTTACAAATATCTACAATTGTTAAACTACTTTCCTACACAGCTTCCGAAATTTTGTAGGCAATTGTCATAGCACGGCACCAGGTTTTGTGTGCCTTTTTCATAGAATGTTGCCACCTGTGTATTCATGTGGTCAGCATGTTCATTCAGCTCGTCATCGTCGTTGAAGTGTTGTCCACCAAGGACAGATTTTAGGTGTAAGAAGAGGATTACTGTCAAAAGATTTTTTTTTTTTTCACGATAATGCCTGACGTCACACACCGAATGTGGCAAAACAATTCTTACGGAAATTTCTTTGGGACCTGTTTGATCATCCTCCATACAGCTCGGACCTCTTCATCTCTGCTTACAACTAAAATCTGTCCTTATTACCACATGGTTGAATACACAGGCGGCAACCTTCTGTGAAGGATGCATGCAAAAACTTGTTGCACGCTATGCCAAGAGCCTACAAAATTTCGGCAGTTATGTGGAAAAGTAGTTTAAGAGTTGTAGAATTTTGTGCAATAAAAATTTCTTCTGTATCTGTGTACAATTGCATTTTATTACCAAATGGAACTTAATTAGTGGTCGCGCCTCGTAGTTGGTGCTGTTGTGTAGGATGCATGTCCAATGTTTTTGCTTGCAGCATGAAGCTGTCTTCTTTCTCTTTCGTGTTTGCCGTGGGACACTTTATGCTGAAAAGGGACATTTGGAATTCTTCGATGGGAGTTTTGAGCTTCAGAGGTTGGCAACACTGTTCCGCAGTTGGCAGCAGAGATAGACTGAGCCAGGCTTAATATTCATAAGTTTTGTACAATACCTCTCAGAAGAGAATTAATCGTAAAGATAAAGAAAGAATATTACTTTGTATGTAATAAATTTGGTAAAGGTTATTGTATAATTTAGAACTGTAGTTTCGTTGTTGCCCCGTATTTCTTAAATGAAGTTATTAGTAGAAGTCTATCTTTAGGCGGCCGCAGTGACCGAGCGGTCTGCGGCGAGCCATTCACAGTCTGCACGGCCGCTGCGGTCGGTGGTTTGAATGCCCCCTCGGGCATGGATATTTATGTCGTCTTTAGTATAAGGTAGTTGATAAGTAGTTTGTAACTTTAAGGGCTGATGACCCCGCAGTTAAGTCCCTTAAGCTTAACAAACATTTGAACATTTTGACTTTTTTTTATCTTCTTCAGTAGTTAGTACCTATCCGTCTGTAGTTAGTCGAATGATGTAATTTAAAAGGATTTATATATTGGCCCACTTTAGGTTACGGTAGTAACACTAAAAGTGGGCCTCGCGATCTACGTTTGACAGCTCGAAATTTAAATGAAAATAACGGCTTAACCATGCATCTGACACGAAAATTAAATAACCGAATTTGTAGAGGAGAAAATTCTCTACAACTTTGCTCTATATTTTACATATCTCGTATCGTTTCAGAGATATTTGCAAAAATAACGGCGATTTCGGGATGTATGTCTGTCTGTCTGGCTGTAACGTGTGTCCACCTTTTGTGTCGAACCGTCCAACCGATCAGCAGCAAATTTTACAGATATAGTTGTTGGCTACCAGAAACCAGAACCTCGCTTTTTGAAATATTTCGGTCAAGAAATACGTTAGTAATACCAAAAAAAGCCGTTTGTAATGTAATTTTAATTACAAATAAACCGTTCATCTGACGCGAAAATTGAATAAACGAATTTGTAGAGGAGAAAATTCTCTACAACTTTGTTCCCATCTGGGGTTTTTTTTTCATATCTCGTGTCGTTTGAGAGATATTTACAAAAATAACAGAGTTTTGACACCCTCCATTGAATTAACGAAAACCAGTCGTTCGCATCTGTCACATGACATTCCACGTCCCGAACTCTGGAATACGCCATCTTGCGTTGCGTATTTGATGATTTTCTTATTGTTGTCATTTCAAAGCAATGGCGCACTGAAGAATTAACAAAAACACGTCGTTTTTCGTACGATAAATGATAATCTAGTGTCTAAAAATGCCCTATTAGCATCAGTTAACAACTGCCATTAATAGTATGAAAATAATGGAAGAGTTTCGTAACTGTTATCTGTAGTGTAGTGGGCAGGGTGTTTTGATGCACATGGTCCGTGGTTCGATACCTGCCAATCCCGAACATTTTTTCTTCTTTTTTCCTAAAAGGGTTACGTATTGGGTGCATAGATATTATTACAATAGTAGAGTCGTAATCATATCATTATTATTTTTTATTATTTACATTATTATTTTTGTCCGAAATGGTCGCAAAAAATGATAAAACTACGGATTTAAAGTGGGCCGTAAAAGACGTTAGTGCGATGTTTTTGCACCTTGGAGATATCTTATATAAATCATTTTGCAGTTGCTTTTGATCTTCTGGTGACTTTATTAACCGATAAGTGACAGCATCATCCGCGAACTGTCTAAGAGAGCTTCTCAGATTGTCTCGTGAATCTTTTGAAAAATACGGAATAGTAGGGGCTTAGGAACAGAGGCGTTTCGTGGAACACCATCCTATACCCCGTAAAGATTACCACGGGCAGATCAGACTGAACACTTGCAGGCTCGGGAAGCGACCTGTGACTGTCTTTGCTAACTTCCTCACAGTCTCTCATCGCTGGGGAAACGAGTGCGGGGGCAGCTGTTGGTGGACCCCGGCAGTCAGACACGCCGCACATGATGGCCTGCGGACATTAAGGCCCAATTCACACAGAGTCACAGTTGCCAGGTTTTTCCATTGGTCTGTCGCCAAATTTTAAACAAAAAGTAGCCAAAATATCGCCATCTTTTCATCAATAAAGTACCAAAATATAAGAATCTTTTCATCAGTAAAAATTGCCAAATATCGCAAGCTCTTAATCATTTAACATTAGTAATAATCCTGAAATTTATGGGGTAAGCAGGCTACTGAGTAGAAAATAACACAAACTGTGTCACTCTCACAGATACCAGACTCAACTTCCCAAGGAACCTCGTTCGTCACAGAAACATTTGAGAGTCCAACCAGGAACTGAACCCAGACACACCACCAACTGACGAATGAGACCAGTCAAAATATTGCCATATTGTAAATATAATAGACTCCGGAAGTTGTTACATTTAACTATCACATTTATTAATTTCACAAATTTCAAAAATTACAACGTAAAACGGTTCAAGAATCATTCTATCAAACTTACACAACGAATGTTCTCATGCATAGGTTCGATTACCAATCACTTTCATCATCTTAAAAACTGATATTTACAGATGTCCAATAGAGTTATTGAATCTTTCAAACATTTCTTTAATACACACAAAATCGTTACAATGTTCTGAGGTGAGGTGAACTGTACTTTATGATAATGCACTAAGCATTTCATGCTTTGAGGTGAGATGGACTTTAATTCGTAATAATGCGTCATGACACACTGAAAAATCAGCCACGAGAACGACTGGGAAATCGTGTCTTTTACATCGACATTCATACTCTACAAACCATTGGTAACCACTGTGAAGTGCATAGCAAAGGTTTCGTTTCACAGTAGCAGTTGTTACGAATTTCTGTTGTGTTGACGTATGGAACACGGAAAAATTACTGTTTAAATGCCTCCTTCCTTGCTGTAATTTATATAATCTTACCTTCATGATCTCTGCGGGAGCTATACATACGGTGTTATAGTATACTTTGAGATATCGTTTAAAGACTGTTCTTGAACCATTGTAACTAGGATGTATGAGGAAGTATCTTCAAGAGTATGCAAGTTGATTTGTTTAAATTCGTGACACTCTCCCACAGATCCATGATACTTGAAAACATTTGTGCTAACTTGTGTAGGTTGATTACATTTCCCCAGCATTCTACCGATATTTAGTCGGTATCATTGACACAATGTCTCAACAGTAATTGCTTTACATTCGTTGTATTTCAAGTAAAATAAAATAGCCATTATGTCGCCAATTAATTCTTTTACTAGCCAAATTTAATCGCCAGAAAGCTAGAATGGCTACTTTTATAAGTAAAAGATAGCCAAGAATGTGAGAAATCGCCACACCTGGCAACCCTGCACAGAGTTGGCGTGGCGCGGACGCGCGGCGGTGGAGAGGCAGCGACGCCGCACGGGCGGGACGTGAGCACAGAGTAACATCTGTGACGTGAGCAGCGCACACTGCAGGTGCAGGGAGCTGTCTGGAGGCGCGCCACG
Organism: Locusta migratoria; assembly: GCA_026315105.1. NCBI lineage: Eukaryota > Metazoa > Arthropoda > Insecta > Orthoptera > Acrididae > Locusta > Locusta migratoria. The sequence goes on from CM048749.1 coordinate 40,751,339, forward strand.
ACCGTCCTACCAGTCTCTCAAAATATGTCGTCGTCGTCAGATGAAAACAGCGACGCGCTGGATCTTACAGAATTTTCAGCAGCGTAGAAGATATTGGGTACATCCATTACGGTTGCAAAAAGGGAGGAAATACGGCATATTCGATGTGATGAAAGAGCTGAATATGTATCCTGACCGTTTCCAGAATTTTTACAAAATGTCGCAAATGTGTTTCTACATTGTGTTAGACAAAGTGAAGGACTCCCTTCAGAGAAAAGCAAACTGGAGGCAGCCTGTTTGTCCAGAAGAGAGATTACTAATTATCTTCAGGTAAACTAACATAGACATCTATGTATGTTCTTTAATCAATAAGTTTTTTCAAACGTTTTCAAATCAAATGTTTGTAGAGCTTATGGGACTTAACTATGGGGTCATCAGTCCCTAAACTTACAAACTACTTACGAACTAGCTAACTCTAAGGACGGCACAAATATCGATGCCCGAGGGGGGATTCGAACCCCCGACTGTAGTGACCGTGCAGACCGTCTCTGGAGCGCTTCAGTCCCCTCGGCCACCGCGGCCGGCTCATTCGTTTTCTAAAAGCGTGAATAAATAATCATCATTTATCGCTGTACAAATGAAGAGTTGGAATGGTGTTGTATCTGACGCCCTGAATCTACTGGTTAAAATTTTTCATGTTGTTTGTTTGTTAAGGTTAAGGGACTTAACTACGGGGTCACAAGTTCCTAAACTTACAAACTACTTACGAACTAGCTAACTCTAAGGACGGCACAAATATCCATGCCCGAGGGGGATTCGAACCCCCGACCGTAGTGGCTGTGCAGACCGTGACTGGCGCGCCTCAGTCCCCTCGGCCACCGCGGCCGGCAAAATGTTTCATGCTGACGTTATTTTAGTATCATTGTCGCTCCAAAAACATTCTTTGTGGAGGCGAACAATGAGCGAAGCGGAAAAGCATTATTATACAACAGAGCTCTGATATGCTCGTGAATTCTCGTACGCATGCGATAATTTCATCGTGTGTACGAGGTAAGAGGCAAAAGCGAATATTGTATGCAAACATACGGGAATTTTACCTAAAGTCTTAAGTTTATAACAAATATGCGGTATACACATTTGATGGAGATATAATTCACATGGTGTAGCCTATATGTATTTCAGTAATGCAAGTTGTTCATCTAGGAAAAAAGAGTATTTTCTCACAAAGAGAACAATATCAACATTATAGGAACTGTTACAAAATATGCAGAATGACATTTTAACTCTTATATAGTGTTTGCATCTAGAAACCCTAAATAGATAAATAGAAAACATTTTTTTTCGCCTGAAAAATTTGCTCTCATTAATTACAGCATTGTTCGGGCGAACGATTCAGTTATGCATCATCAGTAACGATTATGATCGTACAGTTGCGGATACCTTTCTATTATACTGGCTTAAACCCGCGGCTCCGCTCGCGTGTTGGTTGATTATCTATTTATCAGGAACGTAAGTAGTGTAGATCCAATCACAGGTAAAAATGCATTCGTTTCGAAGAATCCGATCAAGAAATTCAAAAATAATGCTTGTAATAATGTCACAGATCGATCACTTGATGTAATGCGCGAAACGTTAAATCGATTTTTTTAAAGAGATGTATTAAAACACTTTCTTTTTTACTTTATCAACCCTCAAGCAACAATGCAACCAATAAAACAATTTTCAAAGAGTAAATATAATTTTGAAAGAGTAATTCTTGTTCCGCATTTCACGTTATATTCTTCAAATTGCTAAATATTTATCAGATGGCTATAAAACCGTGGCTAAAACCTTCATCAGGTATAAATTAGTAACGGTACAAATATTTAAGTCTCTGCGTCTTGTCGTTCGTACGTGATAAGCGTACACCCAACAGACATTCACCTTAATTAATATATATCGTTGCAGTTGGCCGGAACACGCAACGTTGCATATGTTAACTGCAGCGTACCGCCTGCCATCTGTTGAGTGCATTTGCTACTACTTACGTTGCAGTTTACGTACGCTATTTATACGTGGCAGTTCGAGCTTTGTACACAAAATAGGGCCTGGTATCTAAATCCCATTCTAAACAAAACGTCAATTTTTTTCTTGCCATGGTACTTAGAGCATATTTTATTTAAAGTCTTCAATTTATATATATACTTCTTTCATTTGTTACAACAAATGAAAATGAATGCTGCATAAACGCCAACATTCAGATTTCTTGTGTATGTAATTATATAACAGTTAAGCCGTTTTGGCAGTATCCAAGAATATTTTTGTATATTCGAAAGTAAAAAAGATGACAATAACAAAGAAAAAAATTTCACTATAGCAGGACACGAACCATTGCCCAAAAATCGGATATTTATAACATGACGCGTTAATCCTCGCGGCTTTACCTGACATACCCCACAAAGCACTTCTGCTATTATATTAGAAGCTTCTTACAACCGTTACGTATTTCACTATATTTCAAATAAATAACTTGTAATAAACATTTTGAAAAGTAGCCTATGTTGTAATCCAAGACATAAGAAGTCTCTCTATGACATTTCATCTAAATCAGTACTGTAGTTTTAGCGTGATCCGGTAACAAACATACAAACTTTCGCATTTATAATATGTATAGGATTACAGAACTTGACGTTAAACTAGAAATCGTCTCGCATTTTGAAACTTGAATGAGAGGAACTGCAGCGCGCCACCTGTATTCTACGCGCCCGCCTCGCGCCCTTTCACTGCGCCACTAGTGGCGGCAAACGGTCGCAGCGCGGACTAGGAAGCGGCGCGTCCCGCCACGCCACCTCTGTCAGGACTGAACTGCTGCATTTGTTAACGTGGAGGTGGCGCGTGACAGCGCCACGTCCTAGCCAGGCGTCCGCGCCGCGCCAGTTGTGAGATTACCGCCCAATAGAAATATTGGTAATTAATAGCATTTGATAATTAAACAGTATGAAGTTCACTGCTAGGGTTGCCAGATTGAACTCGAGGCAGGCCCGGAGACCAGACGTGCCCCATCCCCCTTGGCCAATGACTCAACCCCCCCCCCCAACTGCGACCAACTCTCTCCCCCTCCCCCCAACCAGGATATTTCAAGTGAATTCTAAAAGAAAAAAATACTAATCATCTCCTCCCTCCCAGAAGATATCCCCGCATCTTATTTTCGTTGCCAATGAGGAATCTCTAAAAACATAAGGATATAGCTTATGACCACAATCTTGAGAGCTGTAAGAATGGCGATGTTTCACACGTTTGTAAGTCAAAGTTAATTCCGTTGCACTGACTTTGTCGTCTTCTGCAGAAGATTGTTTCGGCAAGAATTTAAGAAGCGACTGATTCTTCTTTTGTGTGGTAATATTCGCTTTGTGTCTTTCTGATGGTAAATGTTTATTCACAGCTTTCACTCCGTCGTACTTAACAGTAAATGAGATATTGCATATTCTTCACTTACACATACACTCATCAGTATCGACTTTTTGTAGCCACTCTATAATTTTCTGCAAAAAAAGTTCAAATGTTTGTTAAGCTTATGGGACTTAGCTACGGGGTCATCAGTCCCTAAACTTACAAACTACTTATCAACTACCTTATACTAAAGACGGCACAAATATCCATGCCCGGGTGGGGATTCGAACCCCCGACCGTAGCGGCCGTGCAGACAGTGACTGGAGCGCCTCAGTCCCCTCGGCCACCGCGGCCGGCTTAATTTTCTTGCTGCAACCATTCTTCACGGAATGAACTTAGATACCGTCTCTTCATTTAACTGTTCTTACTCACTAATCTGAGTTAATGTAAGCTTGTCTGTTCACACAAGATCCGAGTATTCCAAAAATTGCCGGTAAACTGATAACAAACAATGAAGGAACGAACACAAATAATAGACGTAGCCAGTTGACACGTTGCCGCGACAGTCTTTGCTTAATAATGCGCTAGCCTATTACTACCGATTCAACAATGAAAAGTTTTCAGAGGAAGAATAGAAAAGTAGCGTTTTGTTGCAATAAGAAAGTGACATTTATATAAAGTTATTCATCATTACTAGAGAGGGGCCGGCCGAGAATGGCCGAGCGCACTGAAGCGTCTTGCGACGGTGCGCGAGGCTGCTTCCGCCAGAGGTTCGAATCCCCACGATATTGTGTTCGTCCTTAGTTTACGTTACGTTAAGTTCGATGTAGATCTTCGTTACATGAGCATAGAACTTAAAAAGCGTCGTTAAAAAAAAAAAAAAAAAAAAAAAAAAAAAAAAAAAAAAAAAAAAAAAGTTAAGATGAAGGTTACATTCAAGCCCGGAGATGAGAGTCATTGGCCCGTAGACCCGGAGAATTCATTCCAAACCCTGGCATTCCGGGCGGCGCCCAGAGATCTGGCAACCCTATTCACTGCAAACATTGACCATGCCAATGCACTAAATGTTACACAATTTTAATCTTATTAATTATGGTAGCAATGTATGTACACAGTTGGGTGACAACATGTATAGTTAGGCCATAGGTAGAAAGTCTCCATGTTGAGATTTGCTGTGTGCTTGTAGCTGACGGGAGGCCAGCGAGCAGGCCGACGTTGGTGGCCTGTTCCAGCTTAGGATTTTCCAGGTTCGTTTCCGTGAGGGGAGAGAGGGACAATGGCGAGTGCCAGGCACAGTGCAGTGCACAGCGTGAAATAAAATATTCTAATACTACTGGCATTTGAAGTAATACCATGCAGTTAGGAACCTTTAAGGCCCTCATTACAAAATAGCCCGTTGATAAATAAACAACACATTAGCTGATATAGTCACATCTGGCGTAATATGTTTATTTGACAATGAAAAGTAATAAATTACCAATGAATACAAGACAGTTACACAACTAGCATGGGCAATGTTTGTTTATAAAAATAATATATTAACTATTTCTCATTTTATTTTCAATTAATCTTGTGTATTTTGTCTTCAAATATTCAGTTAAATCACTTATCTGTGATATAAGAAATTGCACGATTGTAATAAATAGTACAAAGGATGTTTATACCAATATAAAAACATAAGAAATTTGTTGAATGTGTAGTGTAATTATTTTGATTTTAAGTAAAGTTTTAGAAATGTATTGGCTGAGCGCTGTACGTTGGAAGTCGGTTTGAACAGCTCACATGGGGATGTTGATGATGTAGGGAAAAAACCCGGGCAGTTGGGCTTTTGGCGCACGCGCGCCTGCGCTAGGACAGGAAGTCACGAGTCGGGAGCAAGTGGTGTAGCTGGCCGGGCGGCGTCGCTCTACGACAGTCGGCATGTGGATCTCCAGGTGGAGACTATAGATTTTGTGTGGTAATTGCCAAGTGTGGTTGCTGGTCGTAGACTGCACCAAGTTGTATCGAGTGCTACTGTGTGTTGTGAATATTTAGCCGGTGGAACAAGGTGTGCATCGCACTAAATTAAAGTGTGTTTTATTAATGTAACACGTGTCGTCGCATAGGTATGAACATAAACGGTGTTTGAGACAGGCACATGGTGTGAAAACAATTTGCGACATATATTCATTTTTTCTGGGGACTCACGAGCTATAATTTATTTATTTATTTTTTTTTTTTTTTTGATAAATGTGTCGATATACAGACGTATCAGCCACAGGGTTCTAATATTGTGAAATAAACAACATAAAGTGAACTTTCACGTGTTTTCAAAAATAGTAGTTAGTACACCCTTTTCTCTCATGAACTTGACTTTATTATGAATTGTTTTGTTAATCATATGCAGGGAAGGAAAGCTGTGAACGTGTGATATCATCCCCTAGAAAACGAGTCAAACAGTAGTAATCACAGTTCCAGTGTTTTTGCATGTTTAGGAATTTGGTTCGCAGTTGGTGGTTGTGAGTTTTAAAAAAAAATTTAAACTTTCCCTATTTTAAACTCTCACCCCGACCTTCTCTCTCGCACAGTTCTGTGTGAATTGGGCCTTTAACAGCTGCCGACCGGTGGAGACTGGATGGAGGTGCTAGTCCTGCCGCTGGTAACCGAGTTACCGCCTCCCGCTGTTTGTTAATCGGATCGATGAAGCCGGCCAGCTGAGCGGCGCGCCGGAAGGGTTTTAACAGCTCGGCTCTCCAGCCGCGAGGGTAGAGAAGGGGGCAGAGAGTGGCTAATGGGCGCCACCACACGCTCCTCTGCCTGCCGACCTCCAGAACACCGACTCAGACGGGACACCTACAGCCGAGGCACTTGGCGGCAGGCCATCGGCTGCCAGCAGCCGCGACTTGTCGCGCCTTCCTCCCTGTCCAGAAGAAGTGTTTTGTTTCCGTTAGACTGCAGTACTTTGTATCTGTACTGGTGTTTACAGTCGCCTGAGTTCTTTTTAAAAGAAGAATGTTTTGATTTGAAAATACAAAAAAAAAAAAAAAAAAAAAAAAAAAAAAAAAAAAAAAACGGCACTCCAGTAACGGTCTGCGCGGCCGCTGCAGTCGGGGGTTCGAGTCCCCCCTCGGGCGTGGATGTAAAAAAAAAGGCACTGCGAGGAACGTAGCTCCAGCAGTGACGTTCCACGCTCTTGGAGTAAGAAGTGAGAAGGTGCGAAAACCCTGAAAACTGCTGACAATAATACCTACAGCTCTGGCCGTCCAAAATACGCACCACAGAGTAACATATACAGAGAAGCAGCCCCCTAAACCACTTGCAGGCCGCGGTGGCCGAGATGACTGAGGCACTTCAGCCATGGTCAGCACGGCCACTACGGTCGGGGTTCGAATCCCCCTTCGGGCCTGGATATTTGTGCCGTCTTTAGTGTTAGCTAGTTCATAAGTAGTTTGTAAGCTTAGGGACTGATGACCCCATAGTTAAGTCCCATAAGTTGTACAAACATTTGAACTAAACCACTGTCCTACGCTCCCCTCGTTGTTCCGTAAGATTCTAGCAGGTGTCAGGCGGTTCCCTGGCTTAGTACCGACCACACTAGAGGCACTACTGAGGGTACCTCTCGCACGTCAGAGGGTGCGTGGAGGCACAGACAAATATATACAGACGGTAAACCTCCGTAAGGGCCCGGTCCTACGCTCCAGTGTACGGGGAGGGAGGGTTTCCAGCAGTTCCGTAAGATGTCCCATGATGGCGTTGCCGTCAGAAGCAGCTCTTTAAACTGGCCAGGGCAGGCGGCAGGTAGCGGCTCTCCCCACTACCACCTCCCCTCAAAGGCCAGCAAGCTGGACACAGCCGTGGCCTCGTGGCAGGCGGCACAAGCTCTCCCCTCAGCCTCCCCTCCACGCTACCCTCTGACGTGCGAGAGGCACCCTAAGCCAGCGACCCGCCTGATACCTGCTAGCATCTTACGGAACTACAAGGGGAGCGTATTTAGGGTGGGCTGCTTCTCTGTATATATTACATTACTCTGTGGTGGAGGGGAGGCCGAGGGGAGAGCTCGTGCCGCCTGCCACGAAACCACGGCTGTGTCCGGCTTGCTGGCGTGGGACCATGCCCTTACAGAGGTTTCCCGTGTCTGTGACTAGACATACCACAGCTGAATTTATACTCCATTCACCGAAGCGAGAGACGTGCTGTAAACATAGCAAGGCGCGTGACCACAGCGCTACCGTCGAGGGGTGTACAAGGCAGGGGAGCGCAATCAGCGTGGCCGTCTCAATTGCAGGTGTGAGCTCGTTAGTGCGCGTTGTACAGTGGCGATTTCAGGATCTCTGTAAGTTCATCCTTAAAGACGCTTGAAAGACTAGTTGAACCTTCGAGACGTGGTTTTAAGATGTTCTTCCTCGGCTTGCAGTTACTCTTGTTGATAAAGCGCCGTAGCATTATCGTAGGAAAAAAATCGCACTGACGTGTTGTACGGTCCATTTTAGAATTGTTTTTGCAAACATTTTGGACCAAAATAATAATATAAATAATAAAAATTCATTAATAAGAGTGTCTGAAACCCTTTTAGGAAAAAAGAAGCCGGCCGCGGTGGCCGAGGGGACTGAGGCGCTCCAGTCACGGTCTGCACGGCCACTACGGTGGGGGGTTCGAAATCCCCCTCGGGCATGGATATTTGTGCCGTCCTTAGTTGTAGCTAGTTCATAAGTAGTTTGTAAGTTTAGGGACTGATGACCCCGTAGTTAAGTCCCATAAGCTGTACAAACATTTGAACATTTTTTTGAAAAAAGAATTTAGGTAGTGGCGGGTTCCAAAGCACCGACCTTTACTATCATAGTCCAACGTCTTGCCCACTACTCTACGGCTATCAATCAAGAGATGAGTCCTTTAATCCCATACTATTGATGGCCGTTGTTAACTGATGCTGATATGGATTTGTAGACACTACGTTAACATTTATCGTACGAAGAACGATGTGTTTTTGTCAATTCTTCAGTGCGCCATTGCTTTGAAAAGACAACGCGTAAGTTACAATAAGAAAATCATCAAATTCGCGACGCAAGATGGCGTATGCCACAAGGAGTTCCGGGCGAGGAATGTCACGTGACATCTGCGAATGGCTGGTTTTCGTTAATTCATTGGAGGGTGTGAAAACTCCATTATTTTTGCAAATATCTCTGCAACGGTGCAAGATATGCAAAAAACATAATAGAGCGAAGATGTAGAGAATTTTCTCTTCTACCAATTAGGCTATTCAATTTTCGTGTCAGATGAACGCTTTGTTTGCAATTACAATTATTTTACAAAAGGATTTTTTTGCTATTACTAGCGTATTTTTGGTCCGAAAAATTTTAAAAATGTAGGTTCTTGTCTCTGGCGGCCTACAATCATGTCTGTAAAATTTGGTGCTGATCGGTTGAATGGTTCGTCTTAAAAACAGGGAACACGTTACGGACAGACAGACAGACATACATCCCAAAATCACCGTTATTTTTGCAATTATCTTTGAAACACTACAAGATATGAAAACAACATAAGAGAGCAAAGTTGTAGAGAATTTTCTCCTCTACAAATTCGGTTATTCAATTTTCGTGTCAGATCAATAGTTAAGCCGTTATTTTCATTTAAATTTCGAGCTGTCAAAATACGATCGCAAAGGCCCACCCTAACCTAAAGTCGGCCAAAAAGTTCCCAGTGCGAATTCCAATAAGCACGAAATATCAGAGTGGCTAAAATCTAAAAACGTCGATTTTGAAGACGGTATGTTGAAGAAATAAGTTTTAGATATATTTCAAAATTACAGAATAGCGCATAACGAATACCCGTAAGATGAAATGGTGAAGAATGCAGGGAAAACTATTCCTAGAATTCCTCCGTACCGCTGTGAATTAGACGCCATCTAGTAAGTGTGGGCCAGAATCAAAGGCTATGATGCAGCGAAAGGCAAAAAATACAAAATGCCTGAAATTAAAGAACTGCAAGAAGAAGCAGTAAAAATAGTGACTGCAGAAGTTTGGAACAAGTGCATTCTCCGCGTTGTATTTTTAGTTGAAAGTCAAATGTGGAAATTGTAGAGGAGAGACAGAGGAGCTGTTTGGTATAACCTCAATGGAAACAGTTCAAGTTTGACAGAATGAACCTTGTTTCGCCGTCCTTTACCATTATTATTACTGGTAATGTTATTAAAAATTGTGTATGAATGGAGCGTTTTGTTAGCAACCTGTATGAAAACAAATCTGTTTTGACAGAATGAACTCAGTTTCATCGTACTTTTAAGATTATTGTAACTGGCTTTGAATCTTTCATGTCGTGCTTTATTTCGTTACATTTTTGTTCAGGTTTCTCAGGGTCCGCTATGACGTCAGCTCGGCAGCCAGCCAACGCCACCAGCTGCAAAGCGTGCGCCAAGGAATTTGTACACCCCTTCGTATCACGTGAACACCGAATGCTTTGTCTGGAAACGATCGTAGTCGCTCACGTGACAATATTTACGTTTCGTCCCAGCTCTCAGTGAACGGACTATAGTGCAAAATAACCCATTTGTAGAGCTAAGATTTTTTTCTGACAAGGAGACCTCATGGATGTCGGAATTTAGATTTTTCATTTTTATGGTACGTGAAGTATATCACTTAGATAACAATCAGTGAAAGCCATTCGACGCAACTCTCTAAAAGTCTCGAGAAAATCGACTTTGAAGTTTTGCAGGTGCATGTAAGTACCAATAACTGAAAGAGTTGCACCATCTGTTAATGTAGCTCAGGTGGCATCAGGGCAGAATGGGGCGTGAGTGTCGCTCCTTCATAGAAAAATAAATAAAAAGGCGCTATCAACACTCATTATTTCTTTTCTTACCCCCTATCCTTTCCCTTAGTTTAATCTTTCATTTAGTATAAGGTAAAAGTGGCGGTGGCACTATATATTTTTGGCAACCGAGATGTTTAGTTTTATGCGGGATATGGTAGTTAGGCGCCAACGCATGAAGAAGAAAAGCTCAGGCGAAAAAAAAAAAAAAAAAAAAAAAAAAAAAAAAAAAAAAAAAAAAAAAAAAAAAAAATCTAAGAAATAAGAAAGGGTGGTAGTGCTCGGGGCTCACAACCGTGGAGTCCGTGGTTCAATTCCTGCAGAAACTGATTTGTATTTTTATGTTTTTCGTTGTGTCAGAATACCTATACAATTTAATTATCTACCAGTAATTTTTATGAAAAATGCACTCACTCCCCATTCTGCCCTGATGCCACCTGAGCTACATTAACAGATGGTGCAACTCTTTCAGTTATTGGTACTTACATGCATATTCATAATTTTCTATACTTTATAAAATAATTATGGTTTCAATCAAAAAAATACACAGTAAATTTTTTTCAGTATCGGCTACACTATTAGTTGACAACGGTAGTCATTGATTCTTAATTTTGTGGAGAGCTACGACAGTTTTTGAAGTCTTGTCTATAGTTACTAATGGCTTCCGAAGCAGCTACCCTACTCAACCATCGTTTTAGGCGACGACAAGGTTCAGCACGTCTACAAACACATAAAAACTAACACAGCACATGGAATTAGAGATCCCTAAATGTTTTAAGTAACTGAATTCGAAAACATCGAAAAAATAACTCTCACAAACTTAAGAATCAAAGACTGTCATTGTCAACTAATGGTGAAGACGGTACTGACAAAAATGTAACGTATGTTTTTGATTGAAATCATCATTAATTTATAAACTATAAGAAATTGCGAATAAATAATAAATAGTGCATTTTTCATAAAAAATACCGTTAGATGTTAAAATTGCGTAGGTTTTCGAACACAACGAATAAAAATATAAATCAGTGTTTGCAGAAATCGTACCACTAACTCTATGGTTGTGAGCTCAGAACACTACCACCTGAGCTACACCAACAGATGGTGCAACTCTCGTAGTTATTGGTACTTATATGCACCTGAAAAACTTCAAAGTCGATTTTCTCGGGAATTTTTGAGAGTTGGGTCGAATGGCTTTCACTGATTGGTTTTTAAGTCCTACACTTCAGCACAAAGGTGTAACGAACCACATTGTCGCGACACAAAGAGTGGGTATAAATAAAATAATTATTACTTTCCTGACGACGGATTCAAATCAAATGAAAAATTATGATTTGTTTGATATACACTACCGCTCATTAATTTCAGTACATCCTGATATTTCAGATTTACAACACAAATCAAACGTTATTTCTTACGAAATATAATTATATTTGCTTACATATGTATAATATAATCACAATAATTATATTTTACTTTCATCAAAGTATCCTCCATTGGATTTATTAACTGCCTCACGAATGCGATCACGATTTATAGTTATTCGGTAATGTGTTCTGTCTCCAAAGAATCACTATGTATATTACCTAAAAATCGAAATTGATTCGCGTCATGGTGGTTTCGATTGAAATCACCAACATAAACGTAAGTATAGTCCAGTAAAATGTTATGTATACTTATTATTATCTAATTTTTGGAAAGTGACATTATTGCTGATTATATAAAATACGAAAAATCTTATCTTACCAACAAATACATGCGATTACTGCAAAAACCAATAGCAGTGGGACATCATATGATATTTCTTGACTTGCATGTGTGTCAAGTAGCGCTGCATCCATATAGAGCGCGTAGTTACTGTTCTGTCGCTGAATGGCTGCACTTATTAACGACGACAGGGGTACTCAGCGAGAAACCAGGCTTCCAGTAGGCACAAAGCGAAAATGTTATGGTGTTTCGCTAAGAAACCACATAGGCTGAAAGGTTCGACGTGAAACATAGGCGGTCATCACATTAATGTGGCTGTATCGTGAAATAAGGCGAAGCTTCAAGGCGAGTGAATGCTATCAGACTTGATTAGTAGTATAAAACGGGCATGGTTTGCTTTGGAAATATACTTACGTTTACTGCTCCTGTGGTCTGTAAAATTGGGCTCCAGAGACTTCCACTCAAAGGCACACAAAGTCTATTTGTAGCCTAGTTGACCAGTTCCCTCACCTAGAAAGAAAAGACAGGAATATGAGTCAGTGAGTAGTACTCGAACGGGAGTAACAGCGAGAATGAAAGTACTAATAGGTGAAGTGTTTGTGGTATCACTCCAAGCATGTAACGTGACGCACAGGGCACGAGGAAAAAAAATCGCACTGACGTGTTTTACGGCTCACTTTAGATTTGTGTTTTACAAGTTTTTGCATACATTTTGGACCCAAATAATAATCTAAATAATAATAAAATAAATTATTAACAGTGTCTGAAACCCTTTTAGGAAAAAAACATTTTGGTAGTGGTGGGTTTCGAACCACTGACCTTCAGCGTCACAGCCCAAGAAATTACCCTCTACGCTACGTCTACCAATTAGGAGATGTGTTCTTTTATCTGATACTATAGATGGCTGTTGTTAACTGATGCTAATATGGCATTTGTATACTCTAGATTACCATTTATCGTACGACGTACGACGTGTTTTTGTTAATTCTTCAGTGCGCCATTGCTTTGAAATCACAACGTGTAAGTTACAATAAGAAAATCATCAAATATACAACACAAGATGGCGTACGTCACAGAGAGTTCTGGGCGAGGAATGTCACGTGACATCTGCCAACGGTTGGTTTTCGTTAATTCAATAAAGGGTTTCAAAACTTCGTTATTTTTGCAAATATCTCTCAAACGATACGAGATATGAAAAACACATAGGGAAGAACGTTGTAGAGAATTATCTCCTCTACAAATTTGTTTATTCAATTTTCGCGTCAGATGAACGGTTCATTTGCAATTAAAATTGCATCATTACATCACAAATGGCTTCTTTCGGTATTACTAACGTATTTCTTGTCCGAAATTTTTCAAAAAGCGAGGTTCTGGTCTCTGGTAGCCAATAATTATGTTTGTAAAATTTGGTGCCGACGATTGAAAGGTTCGACCTAAAAAGTGGAAACACGTGACAACCAGACACACATCGTCATATCGCCGTTATTTCTGCAAATATCTCTGCAACGATGCAAGATATGAAAAAAAAACATAATAGAGCGAAGTTGTAGAAAATTTTCCCCTCTACCAATTAGGCTATTCAATTTTCGTGGCCGGCCGCGGTGGCCGAGGAGACTGAGGCGCTCCAGTCACGGTCTGCACGGCCACTACGGTCGGGGGTTCGAATCCCCTTCGGGCATGGATATTTGCGCCGTCCTTAGTTGTAATTAGATCATGAGTAGCTTAAGTTTAGGGACTGATGACCCCGTAGTTAATTCCCATAGACTCTACAAACATTTGACCATTTGAACAATTTTCGTGTCAGATGAACGGTTTGTTTGCAATTACAATTATATTACAAACGGATTTTTTTGGTATTACTACCGTATTTTTTGCCCGAAAAATTTGAAAAAGGGAGGTTCTGGTCTCTGGTGGCCTACAATTATGTCTGTAAAATTTGGTGCTCATCGGTTGAACGGTTCGTCTTAAAAACAGGGAACACGTTACGGACAGACAGACAGACAGACAGACATCCCAAAATCGCCGTTATTTTTGAAAATATCTCTGAAAAGATACAAGATATGAAAAAAAACATAAGAGGGCAAAGTTGTGAAGAATTTTCTCCTCTACAAATTCGGTTATTCAATTGTTGTGTCAAATGAATGTTTAATCCGTTATTACCATTTAAATTTTGAGCTGTCAAAATACGATCGCAAAGGCCCACTTTTAAAGTTACTACCGTAACCTAAAGTGGGCCAATAAAAAATGAAAGGGCAGAATGAGGAATGCACGTCTCACAACAAGAGGCGAATCTGTGATGAGCAAAGATGCAATAGTGGAGAATTAGTGTCTCTACGTATCCAAGATGTTGCAAAACATTTAAATCAAAACATCTTGACATATTCACGCATACGTTTAGTACGACGACTCATAATGTCATGTACATCATGGCACGTGGCATAATGTCACCCAGCAAGGCACTTCTCCCGCTACATACCATTGGAGCTTAGGATGCATGTTCACTCAGGAAAACCTAATATTACATGTTGACCGATCTCGTAGGCTCATCGCGATAGTGAATAGGAAGATTCATGGACGTCAGAGATAAAAAAAATCCAATTCAGCCTGTATGCCAGTGATTGTTACTTGCGCTTATGACCTAGACTACTGCGCTCTGTCTCGGAAAGTACATTTGTGTAGCCCGAGCACGCGCCTTATGGTCTGGCTTAAGATAAGCTACAATCCTCGTTCACACCTGGTGTTTGTGAGAGGAACGCTGGCCAGCGATCGGTAGGTGCAGAATATTGTAAGAAAACCGTTGTTTTGCCATTCTTCCACCAGGAAAGTGATGCGTCGTCCTAACAGGCTAAACACTGCGCGTGAAACTGTACGTGCTCTGCAAGAGGTGCGGCATATTCTCTGGCCGACACGATGTCCAGACTTGACTACAGTCAAGCACATGTGGGACTCGATGGAACGCCAACTGATAGGTGTGGCCCGTCAACCCACAACTCTTGTGGAACTACGTGATAGGGTCTAGCAGGCGTAATTCCATCTGTACAATCCAATGGATGCTAGAATGAGCGCCTGCCGTGGAGGCTACACCACTTAGAATATGGGTGTTCCAGCAAGGATCGACAGCTTGTATCTCAACACCGCCTGAGCTATTGTACTGTTTCAACAATAAAGCCTGACTGAATTGGAAAACTCTGAGAGCGTACTAATTTTTATCTCTGGCATTGTGTTTTTCGGTGTGTGTATGTTCGCAATCATTCCGTATCAGTCTGAGCTGCAGATAAGCTACGCCGGATGTAGTTACTAGACTGGTCAAAACAATTAAGGAATCAGCTGGGATACCTAGGCAACCGAGATGGTGGTAATAACAGGAAATTTACTTGTGTTTTTTCTACCAAAGAAATTACACAAGGAGTATGGTTGAGATATTGTAGTGAGCAGGCAGTGCTTCCTTCTGTTTCCGATGCAACATTCAACACTCGCATTTGGCCGCCTACTCCTGCCTCTGCCCGAAACTGCTCACCACTTTGTCACTTCACCTCATTTTCAATCGCCATTATAACCCACTCTACAACTCCTCAAAAACAACTAGGGGATCAGGTGATATATCAGACAAAATATACATATGGTAATGTACCGGGTGATCAAAAAGTCAGTATAAATTTGAAAACTTAATAAATCACGCGATAATGTAGATAGAGAGGTAAAAATTGACACACATGCTTGGAATGACATGGGGTTTTATTCGAACAGAAAAAAGTTCAAAAAATGTCCGACAGATGGCGCTTCATCTGATCAGAAAAGCAATAGGTAATATACCAAATTAAGACAAAGCAAAGCTAATGTTCTTTACAGGAAATGCTCAATATGTTCACCATCATTCCTCAAAAATAGCTTTAGTCGAGGAATAATGTTGTGAACAGCACTGTAAAGCACGTCCGGAGTTATGGTGAGGCACTGGCGTCGGATGTTGTCTTTCAGCATCCCTAGAGATGTCGGTCGACCACGATACACTTGCGACTTCAGGTAACCCCAAAGCCAATAATCACACGGACTGAGGTCTGGCGACCTGGGAAGCCAAGCATGACGAAAGTACCGGCTGAGCACGCGACGCGCACAAGTGATGTTTCACGAGCCTAGCAATATGCGGTGGAGCGACATCTTGCATAAAAATCGTACGTTCCAGCAAGTGTTTATCAGTCAGTTTGGGGATGTTGCGATTCTGTAACATATCGGCGTACCTCTCACCCATCACGGTAGAAGTTACTGACGTTATGCTGTCCAGCGTCATCTGTCGGACATTTTTTACTTTTTTTTTTTGTCCTAATAAAAGCGCATGCCATTCCAGGGATGTGTGTCAATTTTTACCTCTCTATCTACATTAATCCGTGATTTATTAAGTTTTCAAATTTATACTGTCTTTTTGATCACCTGGTATTTTATTCAGATAATCGTTACAGTTGTAATTTGTGTGTGATACAGTGCGATATTGCTGTGTCAATTCCTTAAGTGTGGTATACGTGGCGTTAATTGGTGTGTGATCACACAAATCGGACGGCCCGTACAGCTGCACACCTGCGTGGCATGAGGTTATCAGTCAGCTCTTGAGGGATATTTGGCCATTCTTTCATGAGTGCAGTATCCAGCTCCGCAACCGTTGTGGGAGTGCTACCGTCTGGCTGCAATGTATCTGCCAAGTGCTTCCCAGACATGATCAGTCTGGTTTAAGTCCGGTGAACAAGTTCACCAATACATTCGTTCAATTCCCTCACCTTCAGGCATGTTGTCGACGAGCACAGCTCTATTGGAACGACAATTATCGCCCAACAAAATGACTCCATCTCCTGTGCCAACTGCGCAGCGCACAACAATAGGTCGAAGGATCTCGTCTCTATACCACTGAACAGTCAAAGCGCCATTCTGAACGTTACAGAGGTCCGTACATTTGCGAATACTGACTCCTTCCTACACTATTCGCCCATCACTATTACACTACGTAATCAGTTTCGTTTGGAGTTCGACGTTCTCTTCAGTTGGGGAGACGACGATTATCCTGGTGAGAAATCATCTTGACTCATCTGAGAACAGAACCCGGAGCCAATCATCAGAACTCCAATTTTGATGCTCCTCCGCCCAGTTTCTACGGGATAAACGGTGTCGTCGTTCTAATGCGAAACACACATACCATAGGGCTCTGTGCGTAGTTCCCACATTCCCGAAGACGATTACGGAGTGTTTGTGTTGATATTGCGTGTCCTGCTGCTGCCTGTTGCTCAGTTGTATACAGCCTCCTGTCTCGTCGGGATTTTAACTGGAAAAATTTATCATCTCTCGCTGATGTCACCTGCTAACGACCTTGGCCATGCCTTCTTTTAACGTTGCTTTTGTGTGAAATCTGCACGATTTAACAGGTTGAAGGAAGCTGTACACATACAACTGGCGGACAACCTGTTAAATCGTGACGACGGATTTCATCTTGACAATGCATGGAAGCCACTTATATCACGCCTTCGTTCTGAAAGAATGTCTGCGTCTTCACTTCCGATTGATGTTACCACTTTTAATGATTAATTATTCATTTGTAAGCACTGTGGATACGTAACCGCTCTGTTTATGTTTGCACTCAGCACTCACATGTTTACCTTTGAAGTATATATTCATCTATGACTAGCGCAGCAGTTACGAATGTGATATCTTCGAGCATGCGCAGTTTAATCCTCAGTAGCTTTGCATCACGCGATTTACCGCATAAATAGGCACGCACAGATGCTGAGAACTCAGTCTTGGACTCGCCTTGAAGATGGCTGTAAGGTTTGCAGCCGAAATATCGGACAAAGAATTGTCGCTGTCCCGGGTGCACACCCGAAAGATGATGGAATATCTTTGGGATGTTTTGGAACGCTGACTTCGTGCCAGATCTCACCTGTGTGAAGAATGTCTGCTATTCCCCAAGAAACTTTCCAACACCTGATTGAGCGTAGGCCCTCGAGAGTGGATGCTGTCATCAAGGCTAAGGGTGGGCCAACACCATAATAAACTCCAACATTACCGACAGAGAGCGCTAGACCTTGTAAGACATTTTTGGCCAGATGTGCGGATACTTTTGATGACTTAATGAATGTGACATCTCAATTACGTAACTCGAACGCTCGAACGAAGAACCTCTCTCCCTCCTCCTTTCCACTACTCCCCCCGTATACCCCTCTGGATAATTCCTCGCCTGGAGCTTCGGTTGGATTTGTCCCGGGATTCGAAAGCCTCCATTCCACTACTGATTCCCAGTCGCCGGTTCCAAGCACTGCTTGACATATTTCACGGTGGAACCATTATTTACACAGACGGTTCTTTGGTCGATAGTCGTGCCGCATATGCCTTTGTCTGTGGTGAGCACATCGAACAGCGATCATTGCCTTGTGGAAGCAGCATCTTCACTGCGGAACTGGTCGGTAACTTTGAGAGCTCACGAACACCTCAGAGCTCTCACCAAGGGATCGTTTGTCATCTGCAGCGACTCCCCGAGTGGCTTACAGGCCCTCGACCAGTTTCTCCCCAAACACACTGTGGTGCCAGCAATTCAAGATACTGTCTTCGCCCTTGGCGAGTCAGTCCGTTCTGTCGCTTTTGTCTGGACGCCGGGCCACATAGGAATGATCACGTCGATGAGCTGGCCAAGCAGGCCACTACTTCACCGCCCCTGGATATTGACCTCCCAGTCTCAGACCTCCGATCCCAGTTGACCCGCAAGGTCCTTGGGGTTGGAATTCTGAATGGGGAGACTCGACCGAACCCAATAAGATCCCTGTTGTCAAGCCGTCTACTGCTGTGTGGAAGACCTCCCTGAGGGGTTCTCGCAGGGAGTCGGTTGTCCTTCGCCGGCTCCGTATAGGCCATACTTGTCTCACGCATGGTCACCTTTTGCGTCGCGAGGACCCTCCTCAGTTGCGCACATCTTACTTCAATTCCGCAATTTAGCCGAAAAGCGACGAAATTTTAATATTCCTGACGCTTTGCAGCTTGCTTTAGCCGACAATTCCTCCGTGGTTGATTCTGTATTAAATTTTATCCGTGAGTGTGGATTCTACAAGTCCATTTAAAGTTTGTGTGTGTTTGTCATTACTCTGTCTTCCACCTGCCTAAGTCTTCTAGGTAGGTGGTTTTAATGTGTCCTAGAGTGGCTAGATGTTATTTATATTTCTGTGATCACCCAGAAACAACACTCTTGTACTGTTTCCGCCCTTTTATCTCTTCTTCGTTTTAACTTGTATCCCTTCTTCATATTTACCTATTCCTTTTAAACTGTGACATGTTAACGCCTTTACTTAGGAACGCTTAACACAATGTTTTATCTCTCAGACTGGAACAAGGGACTGATAACCATTGCAGTTTAGTCCCTTCCAAAAGCCAACAACAACGTAAAAAGGCTGAGAACAGTAACAAATCTGAGGGGCCGAGCAATCCGCGATGCCTATACCCCGGCTCGAGTGTCGGTCGGCGCGTCGGCGGCGCTACGACCACCGGGGGACAATGCGCCGCCGTCTGTGCACTTAAGGGGCGAAGCGTTAATAAATAAGGCTCTCAGGTTCCATTACCAGCGGCAGGCTGCGGAAGAGTGGAGGAAGGCGCCGGCTGCGGGCTACGGGCTTTTACGGCGCGGGCGTCGACCGCCGGCCTTCATAAAGCGACGACACTGCCCTGGCCTGGGGCTGCCTCACCAGCCACTGACGCTCGGGGAACTCTCTTTACGCACTGCAAACGCTACTCTGCAAACGATACTTGTCGACGGTCGTTCCAAAAGTAATGCCTCCTAGCTTTTGCAGTGACTTCGGAAGTCCCCGCCATATGTCGTTGGTGTAGTGCCAATGCTGGAACCTTCCTCTTTTGTTTGTAGGTGGTTGTGTGGTGCGTGTGGCGTCTCCTTTGTACGAGGTGTGACATTACAGATACAGGTGGAAGGTGATTGTTTCCCTGTGAAAATGTTCCAACGTTTGTAAATCTATCGGACCAAACTGCGTGGTCATCAGTCCCTAGCTGACAAACTACTTAAACCTAGGTAAACTATCCTACGGACAACACACACATCCATGCCCCAGGGAGGACTCGAATCTCCACAGCGAGCAACCGCGCGCTCCGCAGCGAGACGCTTTAGACCGCTCGGCTACTCCACCGAGACTGTTTCCCTGTGAAAGGCGGGTTTTGTCACGCTGTTGGGTTCCCCAGCCTAACAGTTTGGACCTAGTGAATGGAATATAGGTAGTCAGGAAAACCCTAATCTGCTCGAAAACCGGAAACGACGCCCTTGGCTGAGTGAGGGCGGCTCTCCCAGATTGCAACTGAAATACATTATAGCCACACACATTATTCTAAAAATCCATATAAAAACAGGGAATGATCATACGGCAAATATAATTATATGAATGGATGAGCCGTTAGGATGCGCGGAAGGATACAATTTTGGAAGCAAGGAGAGCATGCTTCGAACGTTTGGGAGGGGGCTCGTAACTTGCACATGGTGGTGAAATGTTGTGACGCTGGGTGGTCTGAAGCCGCGTTACGAATTTGTGATTTGAAGAGATAGGCATGTTTGGAGTTAGAAAATTTACGGGACTGTGACTGAAGAACTCTGGTGAAAAGTGGTAAACTATGGCCGGTAGTAAGGCTGTGGAACTGTGATAATTCAGCAGTCGTGAATTCGTGTGATGACAAACTGTTTTATAACAAATACTGTAATTAATCGCGGATTAATTTGGAACTGCAATGTTCGACGGACTTCATTAATTTACTTGTGATAATTTGAAACATTTACTCTAGTGCGTGTGATATTTACTGTGGCTCTCATGAACAATAGTTGGGGAAATATTCAGCTATTTACCGATGTATAAAGTAGGACCACCTCCGCATTTCATGTCCAAAATGAGTAATAAACTTCATTTATAAAGAATTACTTCGTGAGTGAATCACTTCTTTATCTTAGAATCTATTTTGTTGGTTATTAAGAGGTTTAATTTATGTTTGTTTAAATATATTTTCGCGACATCATATGTAGATTGATAGACTGGCTAAACTACAGATTAATTATTGATCTTATTTAAACAGATTCGGTAGCTGTTTAGGGCATAGAAGCTGACATACATATCTTACCCCTATGAACAGAGACAACGAGCCATAAACCTTTTACTACTCCGAGTTATGGATTTCCCAATTCTTATTGGTGAATAACGATAGGAAGGTCGCAGAGGGTTGGAACTTAAATAGTGGCAGCTATATATTCACAACCGATACAAAGGCATTGCATGTTTGCTCCTGTTACTGTTCTTCAAACTAGTCACCAGTGTCGTGTGGAAACCCTTGCCAGCGATGTGGATGACGTAGTATACCCTTAGCAGAGCCTGATGCTGCAAATGGAGCGATCTACTGCCTGTCGAATCCCTGGGACAATTCTGAAGCGAATGCCACGAAGTTGTTACTTCATCTTCGGAATGAAATCAAAGTCACAAAGACTTAAGGTCGCGGATTATGGTGGATGGTACAGCGACGGAGGAACTAAAAAACATTCCCAACATAAAAACCGGGTGATCCAAAATTCAGTATAAATTTGAAAACTTAATAAATCACGGTATAATGTAGATAGAGAGGTAAAAATTGACACATATGCTTGGAAAGTCCTGGAGTTTTATTAGAACCAAAAAAAGAAAACAAAGTTAAAAAAATGTCCGACAGATGGCGCGTGATTCTGGTTTTGTAACTGCTACCGTGACGGGTGAGAGGTACGCCGATATGTAACACAATCGCATAATCCCCAGCCTGGCTAATAAACACCTGCTGGAACGTACGATTTTTATGCAGGATCGCTCTTCACCCCATATTGCTAGACGCGTGAAAGATCTCTTGCGCGCATCGTTTGGTGATGATCGGGTGCTCAGCCGCCACTTTCGTCATGCTTGGCCTCCCAGGCCCCAGACCTCAGTCTGTACGATTATTGGCTTTGGGGTTATCTGAAGTCGCAAGCGTATCGTGATCGACACATGATTCAGGAGATATAACGTCATAAGCAATGCGAGTTGCAAGAAACTGCCACATACACTATATGAGAATGTCAGTACTTAGCGACTTGCAATTTTAAACATTTATTAAAGTTTTTCTCGCTGACAACAACATCAAAATATCTCGCTTACTACTTTTCCACTTTCATGGAGCAAAACTTCGGCATTCGGGAAGACGTTACAGTTTACAATTTCTACACTACAAATTGTAGTCGCAGGAAATTTTACAGATAGTCTAACGTGAAACCTATACTGTTGAGATTTTTATTCTACTCTTCCAACTATTTATAGTCACGACGGACTTATCTGACCTATTGTACCCGAGGCTCCTCTTGCAGGTGACATCAACAGCATGTCACGTAGAAGTCAGAAAGATGTTCCTTGCCTATCTACAATCGGTGAAACTTTTGTCACTTAAAATGATTTCCAGTCCGCGGTGTACAGCAATCAGTGAGAATATCAATATAAATATTAATGGTAAAGGAGAGCGCATTTTAAGCTTTGTTTACCGTTTTTACTGTCTTCTAAACACAAAATAAGCCCATGTCTCATTATCCCCGTTTTGTAATTACGCCTTGTAATTTTAAGTAAATTCTGTCACACAGAAAATCTGAAGATGCCCTGCTTAAGGGCGAAACGCGTCATTAAATAAGGAATAAAACCATTTGTAATCAAGACAGTTTTTTACTAAAGGAATTTTTATCACTTATGTAAAGATAGACTTAGACGATATCTCATGTAAGAAAAAATCTTAAAATTAACAAAGTGTAACCAGTGAGGATCAGTTTGGTTACTAAAATGATTTTGCTAGTTACTGAAATAAAAAACTGATTGTGAATCACTTCTTTTATTCAAATGATTGTATAGTCTATGGGACTTAACTACGGGGTTATCAGTCCCTAAACTTACAAACTACTTATGAACTACTTACGAACTAGGACGGCACAAATATCCATGCCCGATGGGGGATTCGAACCCCCGACCGTAGTGGCCGTGCAGACCGTGACTGGAGCGCCTTAGTCCCCTCGGCCACGGCGGCCGGCCTTCTTTTATTATTTAACCTTTATTGAAAACTCAAATTTATAAAAACAATAAATGAGATATTTTAATTTCCAAGTTCCAGATAGGTTGATAGGATAGATGAAACGTATAAGCTATTTCAGAATAAATTGATGGCTGTAGAACTACGCCTACTTGACTTTAAAATTAATTCATTTCCGTCAGTTTAAGTTAAAGGCTGTCGCAAAGACCGAAATATTACACAATAGTAAAAAATGTGTTTGTTATTGCTGTTTGGGGATAGGTGGAGTTCGCCTAAAGCGTTCGCACACAATGCCGTTAACTGCGTCAACGGCTGCTACATGCATCTCCGCTGAAACCGAAATTAAATATTGTCTGTATTTATTTAATACTGCTAGTCTGGCTATAAATTGGCGTGGTACGTCAGTCTCAGGCTAACCCACAATGTTACCACTCAAAAATGCATTCGCGAGTGTTAATTAATGCACTCTGTGTTCACACCGGATGTGGAGTATCACGGGCAACCCAACGAACAACGCACAATCTTTGTTACTCTCCACTGATGTTCCTCTAAGATACGCACCACGACAGAGGTGTTCGGGCAGTGCAATAACCTTATTCTCTTCATTCTCCACTCCGAAGAGTGGAGCGGGCTTTTTGAGATCCGGCCGATAAAGAGTCGCGGTTCTATTCATCCAATTATCAGACAAGCTGATAGAGGGGCAAAAGGGGGATCCCGATTGGGAATAAGTGGGAGGGGCTTGCCAGTTCTGGCATTCGCCTTACAACCAAGGAAAACCTCCCGAAAACCTTGGTCGGAACCGGGGAATTGGGACCAATTTCGTTTATCTCTGGGACAGTGCCCAAGACTACAAATTGATTATCGAGAGAGCACGACTGCACTCACGGCAAGTTCAAAAAATGTTCAAATGTTTGTAAATCTATCGAAACAAACTGTGTGGTCATCAGTCCGTAGCTTACAAACTACTTAAACTAAGGTAAACTAACCTAAGGACAAACACACACACGCCCATGCCCAAGGGAGAACTTTTTTTTTTTTTTTTTTTTTTTTTTTTTTTTATTCTTTTTGATTTTTTCTTTTTTAATTTTTTTTAATTTTACGCACTTCATTTTATTTCTATATATATCAATGAAAGAGAAAATAAAAGAAAGGAAAAGAAAAATATATCCTTCTTTTGTGAGGATTTTCACTGGAAGTAAAATATCTCTACATGAAGTGCAGCATTAATAGCATCTGATAGTGAACATAAATAAGACCGCCCTCCCGGCGGAACAAACATAAATGGTGACTGCACACCGACCATATGCGGATAGATATTAGCTGAATTTCTGTTCCTCACGCGAGTTCCGGGCACGTCTTCTCGAATAAATTGTTTTCATCCGTTACATAGGTTCATTCTTCCGAGGGATCATTCATACCAAAATTATCGTCTCATACCCGGCACATCCAAGCTGTGGGGAGGATCCAGGAAAACACTACCCAGAAAATTGGCATAGTATTGTCGGTGTCTTGAATTATGTAGTAGAGACGTGAAGCGATCTTGGAGGAACGTCCAAAAATCAAGCACACTCTTTTCTCGATCGTGAAACAAATAATATATAGATAGGCCTTTGATCCAGTTCACTGCATTAGTCTTTGTGCGTGGAAAAAAGCTCTCGTCCGGAAATAGAAGTGACTGCGGTTCAATAGTGTGTGGAGCTGTACGACAAAGAAAGGCAAGTATTTTCTTTATGAACAGCCACACCTCTGCAGCAGGTCCACACATCAGCCGATGTTCATCAGTGTCTAACACGTGACACTGAGGGCAGTGTGGAGAGTCCGTCATCTTAATTGCATGCAGCCGATGTCGCGTCATGTATTTTCCATTGACAACCAGATACCAGGTAGCACGAGCATCTGTATCGAGGAGGGCATGATGCACAGAACGCCAGACCACGGGCCATCTGATTGTTGGATGTCGTCTCTCCACGCAATTCCGGGTGTGGCCCTTCATCATTATGCGGTACACATCACGTGTCGTTGGAGTCCGTGTATGGGGCAAGTCTTCATGGACGTAACTACATTCTATAAAAAATGTCTTAATATGTGAGAGATGGGTAGAGATATGCGCTACTGCTATGGGCGGCATTAGAGATATAGGAGCAAGTTCGTCGATCAGAATCCCAGATATTCCGGTCTGGCGATGTTTCCACAGCTTAATCATTGTACTGACATAAAGGGCAGACGCTCTGACATGTACATTGACAAGCCCAAGACCTCCGTCTCGAGGGGGGAGAGTTAATGTGTCATAAACGACTTTGAAGATAAGGCCGGCGCTCACGAAGTATCCAAACACAGCCAGCAGTCTTGTTGCCATCGTCTTCGGCATCGGTAGAATCTGGGCCAGGTGCGGTATCCTAGACGCCAGATGGATGTTCACGAAAGCAACTCGTTGTATTAAGTCTAACGACCGTAGTAGATTGCTTCGGACGTTAGCTCGTAGTACCTGAAGAAGGCGTTTGTAGTTGACTGCCGAGGTTCGTCGAATGTCGCGCGTGAAGGTTATCCCTAAACACTTGAGCTTGTCCACTGATTGTAGCGGGGCCACGCTTCCTTCAGGAAGACCCCTGCCAATGTTCATAGCGGCAGACTTGGTCAGATTCATACGGCTGCCCGCAGTAGTTCCATACTTGGTAATCCATTCTAGTGCTATCCGCACTTCGTCCCGTGATTGAACCAAGAACAGAAGATCATCAGCATATGCGCGACAGATAAAGGACCGGTCCCTCATCTTCATCCCAGACAGTCGACATCGCAGTCCATGTAACAATGGCTCAAGCGCAATGGCAAAAAGAATCATCGATAGCGGACAGCCTTGTCGTACAGATCGCGAAATGGTAACAGTGCCTGCCACACGTCCATTGATCAGTACACGTGATGTGGCGCATCGGAGAAGGCGCAGGACGGTGTGTGTAAAGGCGGGAGGAAACGCCATTCTTCGCAGCACTGCTTCAAGAAAGTCATGACTCACCCTATCAAAAGCATGGTCCAGGTCTACGGACACTAAGACACCACGAATGCGGCAAGTCTCGGCCAAGGCTATGATGTCACGATAATCACTTAGTGCTGTCTGGATGTTACTTCTGCCACCAAGACATGTTTGATCCGTAGATACGACTTGATGCAAGACACGCCGGAGTCTGGAAGCGAGGATCCTGGTAAAAATCTTGAAGTCGCAGTTCAGCATGGTTAACGGCCGAAAATGTTCCACTTTTTGTCCCCTGGACTTCTTCGGGACTGGAATGATCAGGCCTTCGACAAAAGCAGGTGGGAGTGGGACGTCAGGTATCGTCAGTTCTTTATACATTTCTATCCAGCGAGGAGCCATGATGTCTTGAAAGGCGCGGTAGAACTCCAGCGGGAGGCCATCTGGGCCTGGGGATTTGTTTGTTGCTCCCTTGCGTAGAGCGTCAGCGAGATCATCAGCAGTAATCGTATCTGTAAGGGTCTGCACAGACTCCCCATCAAGAGTACCAGGCATGGAGTCGAGCACTTCTTCCATTGATATAGCACCCTGATCTTCTTCTGCATACAACTGTCGATAGTGACCCACGAAAGCAGCGGCGATGTCATTCTGAGATGTCAGTCGACGACCATCTGGGGTATCAATAGCGTGCACCAGCGCTCTTCTACACCGTTGCTTCTCTCGAATAACGTGATGCATGGAAGGAGGTTCTCCAGCGACTCGATCTTGACATCTCGCACGTATCACTGTTCCCTCAAGACGGCGGCGCATAAGTAAAGTAATCTTCGCCTTAATCCGCTGAATTGCAATCTGTCGTTCAGGAGACGGTGCTTGGCTAACAAGCTCACGGAGTGCCGTAAAGTAAAATTCCATGGTTCGTCGATGCCAACTCATTTTGTCACGTCCATACTGTACCAACGTGCGACGCAAAGCTGGCTTAGCACACTCGAGCCACCATCGAATCGTTGAAGGATATGCCGTAAGACGTCTCTGGCAGTTGTTCCACGTCGCTTCTATATGCTGTCTGCACTCGGGATCCTTAAGATGTGCAACGTTTAACTTCCAAGTACCTCGACTTCGCCACACGCCCTGCCGTCGAAGAGAAACAGTACAAATGTAGGCTATGTGGTCCGAGAAGGCGGTAGGCCACAGCTCGGCATCAAGTGTTGCCGTTGTGAGTCCGCGGGAGACATAGACTCGGTCCAGACGGCTCGCAGAATGGCTGGTGAAAAAAGTGTATCCAGGTCGATCACCATGCTTATGCTCCCATGTGTCTATCAGGTCCAGTTCTTGAATAAGTAATTTAAGTTTTTGGCACGTGGTAAAATGAGGAATTTGGTCCTTTATGGCGAGCACACAGTTGAAGTCTCCTCCAAGAATAATGTGATCGTATTGACCTGCAAACAGTGGAGCTATCTCTTCTGAGTAGAAGTGCGAGCGTTCCCTTCGTTTGTCCGAGCCGGAGGGAGCATAAACGTTGATGATCCGGACACCATGGAATGTCACAGCAAGGCCCCTGCCCGATGGTAAATAAGTGACGTCGTCAACGACAATACCTTCTCTCAGAAGTACGGCCGTCCCACTACCGTTGGAAGAAGATGGCGTTTGATAAGTATCATAACCAGAAATATCTGGAAATGACTCGAGGCGAACTTCTTGTAGAAGGGCAATATCTAGATCTGACGCCCGCATCATGTCACGGAATAACTGAAACTTTATCTGCGTTTGGATTGTATTAATGTTGATAGATCCAATTCTGTAAGCCTGCCCTTGTGCCATATTTGCAGGGATGCTCATTGTAACACGAAGAAGATCAGGTAGCACATTCTCCCCCAAACCCTCATCGATTAGCATACATTTAGTTTAGTAGCAACATTTGTTGCTACGTCAGCTGTGGATGAATTATCTTCAACATCTTCGTGCCATGCTGCGTTGCTTGGACGCTGGTCGTCAGTTGAAGCCCCTGGTGAGTCAACATGCATTGATGTGTCGTCGGTGTACGACTGACGAATGGCTGACTGCTGGTCATCATCTGTAGTAGGAGTTATAGACATACGCCGTGTTGATTCCGCTTCCGACTGGAGTGAGGCAGGAAGTTCCACTTTAGGGTCTTCTGATGGTAGAAGGTCTTGGGATTCATCATTAGATTGTGATCGGCTGATATCAGACGGAGCAAGCCGACGTTTCTTCCTTCTTTGTGGTGACCGTTGTTTTCGCACGTGTACTTCAGTATCAGACGAAGTCTGGGTATTCTGACTGTCTGGCACGAAGGCGGCGGTAGGCACGACCATAGAGGCGGCATCTGTTCCCTCCTTCGGAGACACTTCGTTATCCTTCCTCACGTGACGTTCAGGGGCCGGCGCAGGTGTAGCCTCCATCCTGTCCTCGTTGCCCTGAAGTTCTACCGTGTTTGGCATAGTTTCGTCAAGTGGTGTTGTCACAGGCTGCTGGCTGCGTTCATTTTGAAGAACCTGTACATATGTCAATGGAAGCGTCGTGGATGCCGATGGGATCTGCTCATCACCAGGTGGTAACTGCGTTATTCTGCGCTGCATACAGCTAGAACGAACGTGACCTTCTTGGCCACAACCGGAGCACGTCTTCGGCTGGCCATCATAAATTATGATGGCTCGGCACCCTCCAATATATAGATAAGATGGCACGTGTTTGGTCAATTCAATGCGTACCTGCCGCACCCCATTGAATACCGGATATGTTGTAAATTGAGCCCATTTCTCGGCCATGTGGCTAATAACGTTCCCATAAGGGCGCAGCGCAGAAACAACCACGTCTGAAGGTACTTCAAACGGAAGTTCAAACACTCTAATTGTTCGTAGTCCAAGACCTGCGTGTTCGATAGTCACTTCACCGATATTTCCATCTGAGTGACGGAATTTGAGTCCATTTCTTGATCTGTTTAGAATCTTCTCACAGACGGCGTCGCTGGTAAGCTTCACATACACTACACTGCTCACTATAGAGAAGTGGATGCCGATAAGATCGTTACAGTCAATCTTCACTTCGTCTCTAATAAATTGTTCGACTTCAAGTGCCTTCGGTCGTGCATATTCATTCGAAAAACTGATTTTCAATGTTGATTTTCGCCAGGAGTGGGCCATTCTTATTCTAAGTAAATTACGCAAGCGAAGGCGACTGTGCCACGTAAACACACGCGAGCAGCAGACTCGGCGGCGGGACGTAAACAGTCCGTCCTCACCGCTGCACTGCCTGGCGCAGACTGACTCGAACCTCCACGGCGAGCAACCGCCCGCTCCGCAGCGAGACGCTTTAGACCGCTCGGCTACTCCACCGCGGCTAACGGCAAGTGGCAAGGATCGGACGCCCGAGTTACTCTCGTAAAATCGTAGAGATCAGCTCGACCAACAGTGGACAAGCATCCCCCTAGAGGAACTGCACCCGTGAGCACGGTGTCCTCTGCGTCCTGGGCAGGACAATATTGCGCCGGAGTCTGTATCGCCTCTTCACTTAAGAAATCGCTGCGAGAGCGTCGCTTGTGCGTGATAATGTTTGTATAGCTTATGGGACTTAACTACGGGGTCATCAGTCCCTAAACTTACAAACTACCTTATACTAAAGACGGCACAAATATCCATGCCCGAGGGGGGGATTCGAACCCCCGACCGTGGTGGCCGTGCAGACCGTGACTGGAGCGCCTCAGTCCCCTCGGCCACCGCGGCCGTCTGTGCGTGATAACACACAGCCGGGACGAGGGCGATTCTCTGTTAATTTCTTCCGCTCCGCTTGTGTACATGTTTTGGGACGCTGTCGGATAGTGCGTTTTAAAACACTGTATGGCTATGTCGTCGGAGTCTTTCGCGGCGACATTCTTCCATAAATGATTCTGGGTTTACTAGCCGCATCATGTCGGATAAAGTCCTCGAGCTTCCGATGGCAAGTTCCGCCATCGTCATCAAGAGTAAAATCACTGACTGCCGGTGTTGGCAAGGCATCCTGCTTATGTAGCTGCAGCGCTGCGCCTAGAAGGTTCTGGAGGGCCGGAGAGCGCGGGCCGATGGGCCGTCACGTGCAGCGTGCCGCCGGCCCCACACTTGAAGCTGGCGCTCTCCCTTCGCTATTAGCGTGAGACCTCTGTTTCCGCGCTACGTCCAGGGCCCGCCCCCACGCCCTGCTGAGTGTACACCCCTGATATTTGGGCCAGAATTTTCGTGTTTTCAAACGTCATATTACTGGGATTCTGTTATAAAAGAAGCGGCTGAAATCAGATTAAATGTCAACAGTTTCAACAGAGACCAGAGGTATACACTCAGCAGGGCGTGGGAGCGGGCCCTGGACGTAGAGCGGAAACAGAGGTCTCGCGCAAATAGCGAGGCGAGAGCGCCAGCTTCAAATGTGGCGCCGGCGGCACGCTCCACGTGATGTCACGCGGTACCGCTGCCCATCGCCCGCGCTGTCCTCCCTCGCAGGCGCTCTCCGGCCCTCCAGAAACTTCCAGGCCCAGCGCTGCAGCTATATAAGCAGGACGCCTTGGAAACATAAACGCCCAAAAACACTTCTCCTCAGAGACTAACCACCTACGGTCGTAGGGAACACCAACTCACAAACACGATGAACATGGCAAAACCCTGCAGAACAGCAATCTGACTGGCAATGCCAGCTGAGCCCACAGCCGACCTACAGGCAAAGCAGGGAAACCACATTCAGCGCTTTAAACACAAACAAACCTAAACAGTCCCGCACACTTAGCCAGTTCTATGACCAAACTGCCAAACTACCATGACAAACTTGGCTATGTTACAGCCACTCTGCCACAGCCGATGTTAACGGGTAAACTGCCGCAGCCGACCCAGGAGACTTCACTGGAGTTCAGCTGCAGCAGAACCTCGCATCAAACGGACTGATTCTTTATGACGAACCTAGCAAAGTTAACGGTACTGAGAAAATACCTATTACTAACATTACCAAACCTTGCATGATCTGTCGCAGATAGCATACCGCTACTGCCATTCATACCTACCCCACTGTCGCAGAGGTTTTTTTCCCTTCGCACTTGCCTTGGCACTTTTTTTCCTCTGCCCTTAAATACCTTCACCCTTCGCATACCTTTCGACCAATTCTATCTCCAGATGCACCGTATTAATGGGTGATCGTGCCCACACGTAGGGGTAACATCGCGGTTGCCACATCCCGTGATCCACCTTAGCAAACTAACCTAATTACGGAGGTGACAGTAGAACTTTTGTGATGGTCACCACGTTGGTGTGGGCGTGGAGGGGCCCCATCCTTGCCCAACACCGGCAGTCAGTGATTTTACTCCTGCTGACGACGGCGGAGCTTGCCATCGAAAGCTCGAGGATGTTATTCGACATGACGCGGCTAGAATATGGAACTGTATGGCTAGCCGGCCAATAGTGAGTAGCTAATGTCTCATTTAGGTATTCCTCTGAAACTAAACAGCGCCAGTTGGAATTCACTTTCCCCTTGCGTCCTAACAAGTTGCAAATAGTTGAGAAAAACGCATGTGTCTGGCTCTTTTTAAACGGCTTTCCAAGGGTTTTCGAAAGTGTCCGTGTTTTTCCAAAGTGGAAGGAGGATTTTTAAGTGGCTTTTCTGCGTAAGACCGCCCAGGTGGCCTGTTGTGGGGACCTCTGCCCACCCGCACTTTCTCGCCAGCCGATGCCACGCGGGTCCCTAGCCTCCGCTTTACAAAAAAACTCTGGGTGTTTATTCACCAGTACCCGTCAGCCATCGACTTTACATTCAAAAGATTCGTCTTGACGAGTAGAATGTCACTGTGAGGTCGTAATATGCATGAAATTATAGTGAAGAAAACGTGACTGCTTACAATAGTATAAACACATACAGTTGAATGTAATCTTGAAATTGTATCACAGTACTACACGTAGTTCGTGAGATATAATGACATAAACACTAAAGTTTATGGAAAATCGTCCCATCACATTTCAGGTTTTAATCTATTAGTTCTTTACAACTAACTCTCTTCACAAGGGATTTCACCAACATACAGCAGTTATACAAATCAATATATAACTGCAAAATTATACAATCGCACCACATATAATTCACTACATATGAGATCATATATACTGCGAGGAGTAAAAGCCTGTCACATCATGAACCTCATATTAAATATATTTACGTATTTACCACTAGGACACTCCTGCATTCCAGTGCCGCCCCCGTCGGGGGTTCGAATACTCCCTCGGGCATGGATGTTTGTGCTGTCTTTAGTATAAGATAGTTTGTAAGTTTAGGGACTGATGACCCCACAGTTGAGTCCCATAAGCTTAACAAACATCTTTTCGTATACCAGTCAGCTGAAGGAAATTCTGAAAGCTGACTGCCCTTGACAACTTTGAACCAACTTTTTCTGTGAAGTGCACACGGCTGCAGGTGAAAGCCACACACTTCTATAGAGCTACAAGGAAAGGAAGAGAATGAAACAGTGTACATTCATTATTTCTGACCAATCTGGCTTTTAACTTCAAGAGACTCCAATTTTCAAGGAGCCTGTATTTTCTACCACAATTAATAAATCACAGTGTCGCACAAGTATGAAGTGAGCGTCACGTACTTTCGCCGCGCGCCGCCATGCACGCACGGCGCGGCGTTCTTACGACGTCAGCCACGAGCGCCTTCTGCTGCAACTCCGCTCGTGGCCACGATAGCTGCATCGTTCACTTGGGACTGAGATTGGAACCAGTTAACACTTGGGACTCAGATAGCCACCAGTTAAGACTTGGCTATCGGATAGGCACTAGGAATCATCAGTAGGCAGGCCTCTATCTAAACTATGTATCAGCATTCTGCAGTCAAGAACTATGTAAAAGTTAAATATTACTAAGTCTCTATGAAATATATATCTCGTTCTAATTTACTCTAGTGTTTCTAGTTGCTGCTGTCCCACTGGCTGCTCACCTCCGTACCTGCACACGCGTGCATCCTTTATTCCTGTGTCGGTCTCTTTCTACTCGGCCACCGACACCTACGACGGAAACGAGACATAAAAGCGGCGACTAGCCTGGGACACAAAACAATCTATTCAATACTATGCGGTGGATCTCAGGGGTGGCATCACCAAAGAAATTATTCATATTAGATCCTGGGCAAGTCATGAGAAATATTGTTTATAGTAAAGTTGTGAATTAAATGACTGTATAAATCTGACATATCATTTGTATTTTGATTACTATCTTTCTTTGTTTGGTTACTCTACTTAAAATTTTGTACAATATGCAAGATAACCTTATTTCTTATATATTTTCTGATATATATAACATGTTATTAGAAAAAAAGAGATGGACAGGGATAGGATGGATAAGAGTACTAACTCAAGGCTTGAATAAATAAATAAATAAATAAATACCCAGGCAACTCGGGGTTTTCAGCTAGTTGGAGTATATACATCAATTGTTTGTGATAGGAAATTCTTCAATGGAGTAGGGGTAATTTTCTGTGTTTACTTTGTTAGAAGAACCCGTACATCCAAACAAAACGTACATGAAAACACTGCCTTAATTCTCCACAGCTGTAAGTCCAAATCTGCACTGAATTTGTACCGAGCAGGACAAACAGCAAGCCCACTGTTATCTACGTACAACGCAATCCATCTTCAAGCACTCCAGCGAATTAATGGATTCTCATTTGCTTTTTTAACATTTACCTGATAATAACTTTAAGTACACCCCTCAGCTGTTTATGTAATTATAGTGAGTTTTTTTTCCGTGGAAACAGGCACGCCCTTTCCGTTGCACGCCACGTGTAGTGGGGGTTTGTCGTGCGTAGCCTCCCTCCACCACGGCAGGGCAGTTCCACACAATGTGCCGACATATGACGTCACAGGTGTGCAGCAGAGTGGAAAACTCCTCCTGACATTCTCATGCACGTCGCCGGAGTCACCTCTGCCTTAGCGCGAGCTATTGTTTTATACGGGGAGGTCATCAAAGAATTTGGAGATAGTTGCACGCGGTGTATGGGAACAATTTCAAAAAAGAAGTATACAGCATTCGTGTGTTTTATATTCGTAACTAGCTGAAAACCCGGCGTTGCCCGGTAATTTATCTATTTATTCCTGCCTTTTTCACGTATATATGTATTTGTATGAGGGCTGTATGTCTGTAAAATCTCTTGGAAATACAATTAGTAGTAATTGTGCGTGATGGGGCGGTTTTCCATGAACGCTGTTTATGGGTTCATATAGCATGGATTACGTGTCGTACTGTGACACAATTTAGAAGGTACACTCAACTATATTTGTGTATACTGTCTGTAAAATTTCCTGAGGCTACAAGTTGTAGTGTAGATATTATAAATTGTAACGTCATACCGAATTCCGGAGTTTTAGTCCATGAATAGCGGAACGTTAATGTTAATGTGCTCATATCTCATGAACTACGTGTCTTACTATGATACAATTCAGAAGGTACTTTCAACTGTATGTGTGTATCCAGTCTGTAAAATTTCCTGCGGCTATTATTTGTAGTTTTAGTCCATGAAAAGCGGAAAAGTAGTAAGCGAGAAACTTTTTTCCTTTCATCATTTTACTATGGTTACCAGCGAGAGAAAGTATAATAAAGGTTTGAAATTATGTTTAAAGTTTGTTTCAAGTGGCTAAGTACTGTCATTCTCATACAGTGGATTTCGTAAGTATCGCCGCATTATATGACATTTTATTGCGATTTCTATTGGTTATGACGTAATATCTCTTGAACCATGTGCCGTATGTGATTCTTAACCATGCAGTAATTGTTACGTCAAGGTAAGGAATGTGTGTACCAAATTTGGTTGATATCGGTCCAATGGTTTAGGAGAAAATGAGCAGCATTGTCGCAAAATGCAGCAGTTGTTCGCGCATCTCATTGTTTATGATGACATATCTCGTGAACTATATATCACATGTGATACTTACACTTACGGCGACCGTCCTCATGGATTGAAGCTGAAGTGTACAAATTTTTATAAAGATTGAAACAAAACTGTAGATTTGTATACAACACGTACAAACATACGGACACACTGCTTTATATATTAGAAGATTAGATTAGTGTTGTTGTTGTTGTGGTCTTCAGTCCAGAGACTGTTTGATGCAGCTCTCCACAATACCCTATCCTGAGCCAGTCTCTTCATCTCCACATAAGAACGCAACCTACATCTGTCTGAATCTGCTTACTGTATCCATCACTTGGTCTTCCTCTGCGGTTTTTACCCCTCTCACTTCCCTCCAACGCTAAATTCACAAATCCTTGATGTCTAAGAATGTGCCCTACCAATCTATCCCTTCTTTTAGTCAAGGTATGCCAGAAATTTCTTTTCTCCCCAATTCTGTTCAGTACCTCCTCATTAGTTACGCAATCCACCCACCTAATCGTCAGCATTCTTCTGTAGCACCACATTTCAAAAGCCTCAATCCTCTTCCTGTCCGCACTGTTTATCGTCTACATTTCACTCCCATACAAGGCAACACTCCATACAAATGCCTTCAGAAAGGACTTCCTTAGGCTTAAATCAATATTCGATGTTAACAAATTTCTATTTTTCAAGAACGCTTTTCTACCCATTGCCATTCTGCATTTTATATCCTCTGTACTGCGACCATCATTTGTTATTTTACTGCCCAAGTAACAAAACTCATCTACCTCCTTTATTGCTTCGTTTCCCAATCTAATTCCTTCAGCGTCACCTGATTTTCTTAGACTGCACTCCATTACCCTAGTTTTGCTCTTGTTAATGTTCATCTTATATGCACCTTTCAGCACACTGTCCATTCCGTTCAATTGCTCTTTCAGGTTCTTTGCTGTCTCTGACAGAATTACTATGTCGTCGGCAAAACGTAATGTTTTTAAATCTTCCCCTTGAACTTTAATTCCTTCTCCAAATTTCTCCTTGCTTTCCTTTATAGCTTGCTCAATGTACAAATTGAATAACATTGGAGAAAGGCTACAACCCTGTCTTACTCCCTTTCCAACCACCGCATCCCTTTCATGCCCTTCAACTCTGACAACCGCTGTCTGGTTTTTGTACAAGTTGTAAATAACCATACGCTCCCTATATTTTACTCCTGCTTGCTTCAGAACTTGAAAGAGTTTATTCCAATCAACATTGTCAAAAGCCTTCTCCAAATCTACAAAACCTAGAAATGTAGGTTTGCCTTTTCTTAATCTATCTTCTAGGATAAGCCGTAAAGTGAGTATTGCCTCCCGTGTTCCTACATTTCTCCTGAACCCAAACTGATCGGCTTCTAACAGCTTTTCCATCCTTTGTAAATAATTCGTGTTAATATTTTGCAACCATGACTTATTAAACTGATGGTTCTGTAGTTTTCACACCTGTCTGCGCCTGTTTTCTTTGGAATGGGGATTATAACATTTTTCTTAAAGTCTGAGGGTACTTCGCCTGTCTCATACATCTTACACACCAGATGAAACAATTTTGTCATGGCTGGTTCTCCCAGAGACGTCAGTAGCTCTGAGGGAATATCATCTACTCCAAGGGCCTTGTTTCGACTTAGGTCTTTCAGTGCTCTGTCAAATTCATCTCTCAGTATAGTGTCTCCTATTTCATCCTTATCTACTTCTTCTCCCCTTTCTACAATATTGCCGCTAAGTTCATTTCCTTCATAGAGCCTCTCTATGTACTCTTTCCACCTTTCAGCTTTTTCCTTCTTTGGCGAGAACTGGTTTTCCATCAGTGACCTTGATATTCATAAAGCTGTTTTTCTTATCTCCAAATGTTTCTTTTATTTTTCTGTAGGCTGTATCTATTTTCCCCCTATTTATACATTCTTCTACATCCTTGCATTTGCCTTCTAGCCACTCCTGATTAGCCATTTTGCACTTCCTGTCAATCTCATTTCTTAGTCGTCTGTACTCCATTTTGCCTGTTTCATTTACTGCATTTTTATATTTTTTCCTTTCATCGATTAATTTTAGTATCTCTTGTGAAATCCAAGGAGTTTTTGGAGGTCTTGCCTTCCTACCTATTTTGTCCTCTGCTACCTTCACTATTTCATCTTTCAATTTTACCCATTCCTCCTCTACTGTTTTATTTTCCTCCGTTTCTGTCAATTGTTGCCTAAAGCTCCCTCTGAAATTCTTAAGAAACTTAGGTTCCTTCAATTTATCCAGTTCCCATCTCCTTATTTTCCTACCTTTTTGCAGTTTCTTTAGTTTCAGCCTACAGTTCAAAACCAACAAGTTATGGTCAGAGTCTATATCTGCCCCTGTGTACGTCTTACACTGTAAAACCTGGTTCCGAAATCTATGTCTTACCATTATAAAATCTCCCGGTGTCTCCTGGTCTCTTCTACGTATACAACCTTCTTGTGTGATTCTTGAACCAGGTGTTTGTCATAACTAAATTATGGTCTGTGCAAAATTCTACCAAGCGGCTTCCTCTTTCAACCTTTTGCCTAAACCATATTCACCTACTATTTTTCCTTCTCTTCCTTTTCCTACAACCGAATTCCAGTCTCCCATCACAATTAAGTTTTCCTCTCCCTTAACTGTCTGAATAATTTCCTTTAGCTCGTCATATATTTCTTCGATCTCCTCATCATCAGCAGAGCTAGTTGGCATATAAACCTGTACTACTGTTGTCGGTGTTGGCTTCGTATCTATCTTGACAATGATAATGCGATCGCTGTGCTGGTCATAGTAGTTTACCCGCATTCCTATTTTCTTATTCATTATCAATCCTACTCCTGTGATACCCGAACTGATTTTGTATTTATAATCCTGTACTCACCTGACCAGAAATCCTGTTCATCCTGCCACCGAACTTCATTAATCCCCACTATATCTAACTTCAACCTATCCATTTCCCCTTTTAAATTTTCTAATTTTCCTACTCGATTAAGGGATCTAACATTCCACGCTCCGACCCGTAGAATGCCAGTATTGTCTTTCCTGATGATCACATCCTCCTGAGTAGTCCCCGCCCGGAGATCCGAATGGGGGACTATTTTACCTCCGGAATATTTTACCCGAGAGGATGCTCCAGTCACGATCTGCACGGCAACTACGGTCAGACATGGATATTTGTGACGTCCTTAGTCTTAGCTAGTTCATAAGTAGTTTGTAATCTTAGGGACTGATGACGCCGTAGTTAAGTCCCATAAGTTCTACAAACATTTGAACATTTTTTGAAAAATTCGCGCCTATTAAATCGGAAAAACTAAATTGACTAAAATTCAATTTTTGTATCCTATGATCGAGCAAAAGGAATTAATAGTGGGAGAAGCTTTATCGAAATATGACTGGATATTGGTAGCGATGGGAGGGGGGGGCAGAGTGTTGGGCGTTCTTTACTGGTGTTTATATTATAGTCTGTGATTGTAAGGAATAGAGGTACTTCATTGGTGTTTTCCTTGTTGATTTCTATTGGTGGAAATTGGCGAATGAAAGGCGGGCGGCGGTTATGTCGTGACGCTGTTTACTTGCTTCCTGGCGTTGGTTGGGGCGCGCTGGTACTCTTTGAACAAACGACCGCAGTGGTCTCCAGCACGCATGAGTTGGTTTGAGCGACGTCGTACCGAAGAGTTGTCACTGCTAGCAGCCAGGATGCCGGTAGCCTGTACCCTTCCTCTCTGTTCAGGTTGATGGGTCGCTTTGCAGTTTCTACGGCGTCTCTGATATTCCTCAACTGAAATGGCTGTTTTTCTAATACGTGTGCTTCTCGAAACATTATTTCTTTGCCGCACTCCTGTTGGTGTTCTGCCGCCACTGACTTTGTGTGTTGTCCAAGAAGAGTGGATCTTTCGTGTTCTGAAATTCGCGTCTTGATCGGTCACAGCCGACTTGGTATACTCCGCCAGTGTTGAGCTTGTCGACTGCGTGTTTCGCTTCTTTTACTTTGTTATTTCTTTTGAAGACAGGCTTAATATCCGCTCAGCGTAGAATTTTTCCCAAACGTTCTGTTACCCCTTGCACGTATGGTAATAACGCAATATTTTGTGTTTCCTTCTGATCTTCCCTTTGCCTATATACTTTGTAGTCAAGGTCATCCCATAACCGTTGGCCTCGAAGATGGATCTGAGGTTTTCTATTCACTCCATCAGGTGTTCTTCCAGTGAACCATCTTAGGTAAAGTGTGAGGGACGGATGTCTTTTGCGAGGGTCGATGGTGGGAGGCGTGTAGGTACTTGTCCCTACTGGTGGTCTTTCTGTACACACTATGGCCAAGTTTAACATCTTGTTTTGGGTAGAATTCCGCGTCGCGGAAAGTCAGCTCCACATTGTTTTCCATCTCATAGTGAACTGTATTTTATTGTGAAGAAGGGTTAGGTGTTCGTGAAAGGTCTGTAGCTCTTCTTCTCCGTGTGATCAGATGACGAATGTGTCACCCACATATCGGAGCCAGCATTCTGGGCGTAATCGGGTGGATTAAAAAGCTGTTTCTTCAAAAGCCTCCATGAAGATGTTCGCCGCAATAGGCGATAGGAGGAGGACCCAAAGCTACACCATCTGTCTATTCATAAAATCCTTCTTTTTACCTGAAAGAGGTGGCCGTTTAGCAGTGGCACACTGGCTGGCTTACGGGTGTCAGGTACCGCACGTTCCTCCAACATGTTCGTGGTGTCTGCCACTGGTACGTTCCTGAAAAGTGACTTCACGTCGAAACCAACCACCCTGTCGGTGGCCGAGATGCACATTCGTCTGGAACAATACACAAACCCAACAGTGCCAGAACACCAGGAGGGGTACGGCAAAGAAATAATATTTCCAGAAGCACGCGTACTAGCGAAACAGACATTTCAATCGAGGAGGAAGATCAGAAAAGCCATAGAATTTGCAAACCGACCCACCAACCTGAACAGAGAGGATGGCTACAGGCTACCGGCTTCCTGGCTGCCAGTGGTGACAACGCTTCGGAACGAAAGCGCGCGAAACAAGGAGGTTAGAATAGAGGACGGTGCTCTTAACGCCACAGATGTGAAGCCACCGTCGCCATATTGTGAAGCCAATATGCGTTCTGCTCACACCACTTGGAACAAACGTGGCGTCATTTTTACGTCACATGCTTTATCGAAGATCGCATGAAGAGCTATCGACGCCGGCCGCGGTGGCCGAGGGGACTGAGGCGCTCCAGTCACGGTCTGCACGGCCACTACGGTCGGGGGTTCGAATCCCCCCTCGGGTATGGATATTTGTGCCGTCCTAGTTCGTAAGTAGTTCATAAGTAGTTTGTAAGCTTAGAGACTGATGACCCCGTAGTTAAGTCCCATAAGATTTACAACTATTTGAACGTTTTGAGCTATCGACTTGCGGTCACGTAACTTGGTGCAAACGTGATATGCTAGCGTAATGTGAATTGGTTTATTTCAATAGTTATCGTATCATTACAAACGCCATTGGTTCGATTGCAGTCCGCTGCAAAAGTGACATGCTTGGGTATTACCTTATTTAATGGTTGCAAAAAAACACCTAGTTCTCGGGACAATAGGTTATAAACAAACTAAGGCGCCTTCCTGCGGAGCGCGCTGTTGCTCGCCGTCGGAGGTTCGAGTCCTCCCTAGGGACATGGGTGTGTGTGCTTGTCCTTAGGTTGGTTTACCACGCAGTTTGGTCCGATAGATTTACAAACATTTGAACATTTTTATAAACAAACACTGGTATCGTTCGAATTTCGCAACTTTATCTTGATCGTGAGCCATTTGCATTTTATTTTTATTTCTTCGCCTTCGTGTTTCTAATAAACTACAGGTCTTCTTAATAAATTTAAACTAAACACGAAACCTGGAAATGCATGTTAATATTCCAAATACATTGGAGAGTTTCTTTTTCTGATACTAATTATAGAAGTTTATCCTTTAGTATGACGTTGCTATTAGCAGCGTCTCTTATACTATCTGCAGTGTCACTGATGTATGTTAAGAATAGAATTAGACACAATCACTAACCTTTTCTCTAGGTCTTAATAAGTGAGTAATGGGTTTAGGCTGAAATGATAGAAAGTGTAATGTCCTTAATGGATAGAGGTCTACAGTATTAGGTAATGCTACTTTGTAGTCTGTGTAGACAACATGAAACTATGATTAAAATGAATACTTCTAAAGGATTGTGGAGTAATTTCGGGTCTCAGATCTTTCCAAAATTAAGATTGTGGTTGAACATTAGGATGTAGGGATGACAGCAGACAGCGCTGTTAGTGTTCTGAAAGTAAGCTGTATACATTTGCAAATGAAATTAAGGTTTTCCTCATAGGACCTTGGCTAACCAAAAACTCCGCAATCGTAAAATATTCAGAAATAAACTACCATACCAAATATTGGTGTCAAGCAAGGAATATCGTTGTAACCACACTCTCGAAAATCGCGACGCTTTCGAAAATAAACAGCCAAATATTGAGATAAGTTAGGAATATCGGCCTAACCACACGCTCGTAAATCACAAGATATTCAGAAATAAACAGCGAAATATTTCTGAGAAGCGAACAATATTAATGCCATCGGCACCTATTTTACTTATCAGCAGTTTATTTCCTTTGATTGCTGTTTGGAGAGATACTGTATACCGTACATTAAGTGTCTTTTAATATTACAATTAAGCTATTAAACGTTTTCCTTAGGCTTGTCTC
This sequence comes from Locusta migratoria, assembly GCA_026315105.1. NCBI lineage: Eukaryota > Metazoa > Arthropoda > Insecta > Orthoptera > Acrididae > Locusta > Locusta migratoria. Next base: position 40,792,827 of record CM048749.1, read on the forward strand.
TAACCATATCCCCAGAAATTGTTACATATTTGGAACAAAAGTCAAATATTTGTGCGAAGGAAAACAGAAATATGACTGCTGGTCATATCATTTCCACGAAGTCCATTATCAACAGAAATGTCATTGCTGGCCGTATCACTTCCAGGAATTGCATTCTCGTTTTCTAATCAGACCAAAGTCAGCAAATCGATGTCACTAATACTGAAACAGCGCTCTGTTTCAGGAAACATCATGTATTGGATACGGTACTACCGTTATTTGAATAAGAAAGGTCCACAATGTGTTACGATTACGTAACATCTACATTATGTTACAAACTGTGAGATTAAAAAAAATCCACAGAAAAAGTTTCGAACCAAAAACCTTTGTATTGTGGGCCTCTAAAGCTAACCACTACACTACGACGACTTGCAGAACTCAGCGGTTTGGGTATACTTATCTACTATAGTTTCCGGAATTTTTCACTATTGGTATATTATTACGTACATGCAGTGATAAGAAGTAGAGCTGAGAACGGTTTTTGTGATTCATCCGTAATGTGTTGTTTCCATGAAACGGCTTACTGCGTGTTATAATACCACAACTCTTAGAAATACGACAAATGAAGGTAGCGTCTGTCACATAGAAGTATCGGGTAACAATGAGTCGTCGATAGCTGTTTCCGCGGTCTTCGATGCAGCGTGTGACGTAAAAAATGACGTCACGTTTATACCAAGCGGTGTGAGCAGAACGCTACCCCAATAACATTAGTTGTGACTAATGTATATTCAACTGTCTGGTCTGTACTTGTGCACAAAAGTATATCATATCAAATATGTACTCGACAGTCATTTAAATGTATGAAAGTTAACAGGGCAAGATCACAGAGTGCTTTAATCTGAAAACATATTTCCTTGGCTCCGCGACATGGCGGCCTGGCTTCAATCGACAGCTAAGCTTTGAATAGTAGCGCCATCTCCCCTTATTTTAACCTGCTTGGCGCGAACCAACTCATGCACGTTGGAGCACCACCACCTAGAGAGAAGGCCGCGGCTTTCTCGTGTGACGTCAGGCAAAGTAGGTTGCGCGCTCATAGCTGACTGGCTCGCTGCTTCGACATAGTGGGTCGTGCCCCAGCGGCTACCCAGTCAGCTATGCGCGAGCAACCTGCTCTGCCTGACGTCACACGAGAGCGCCGCGGCCTTCTCTCTAGGTGGTGTTGGTTGGAGACCACTGCGGCCGTGTGTTCACAGAGCGCTCCAGCCAAAGCCAGGAAGGCAAGTAAACTGCGTCACGACATATTCAAATGTTCAAATGTTTGTTAAGCTTAAGGGACTTAACTGCGGGGTCATCAGTCCCTAAACTTACAAACTACTTATGAACTACCTTATACTAAAGACGGCACAAACATCCATGCCCGAGGGGGAAGATTCCAACCCCCGACCGTATCCGCCTTGCAGACCGTCGTCACGACATAACAGCCGCCCTCCTCTCATTCGCCAATTTCCACCAATAGAAATAAACAAGGAAAACACCTATGAAGTACCCCTGTTCTCTCCAATGACAGACTATAAAATAAACACCAGTAAAGAACGCCTAACACTTCCATCTTCTGCCACCAATATTGAATCATATTTCGATAACAGCTTCTCCCGCTATTACATAAGTACCCGCAGACCCTCGCATTCAGCAGTTAGGCAAACACTTTGACAAAGGCCACTTGCAACAGTGGCCGAAACGTCGGAATTTTACATATTGACAATGCGGCCAAAAACCACGAAGAATTTTATTGACAGTGACAAGGGCAGCGGAAGCCTTCGTTTACATCTAAAGGAATTATATTTGTACTGAATGTGTAATAATGCAAGTACACAGTGGAACCGAAAGCAAGGTAAGTCACACTATAAGACGTCAAGACAGTACTTATGAATATACAATGCATATACATGGTGTATCTAAGTACGTGGGGAAGCTCCGGGGTACCGATAGAGAATCGGAGAACAAGCGCACGCGGTCTAAGGCGTCATGCTGAGAACTGAGTGCGCGTAACCGCCGGAGGGTCGAGTCCTCCATCGGGTATAGGTGTGTGTGTGTGTGTGTGTGTGTGTGTGTGTGTGTGTGTGTGTGTCATTAGTGCAAGTTATTTTAAGTAGTTTGTAATTCTAGGATCTGATAACCTTAGCAGTTTGGTCGAATGGGTTTAAAAAACATTTGGACAACAAGCAAAGCATTCCTGTATACGTATGGTTTATTTGCTTCCGTTACCTCGTTACAGGCACCTGTTGTGATGTTCAGAACACAGACCTCTTCACTGTGCTCGTTGGTCGTAGTTTGTTGGAAGGCGTTCCTCTGGATTTGTTTCAGCGTACGTGGTTCATACATGACGGAGCTCCGCCTCATTTTCGTCGTGCCAGCAGAGCTGTTTCAAATTCTGAAGGTAGCAGGGGTAAAATATATGGAGCGAAGAGTTATACTCAACTTATACAAAAACCAAACAGCGGTTATTAGAGTCGAAGGGCATGAAAGGGACGCAGAGGTTGGGAAGGGAGTAAGACAGGGTTGTAGCCTTTTCCCATTGTTGTTCAATCTGTACATTGAGCAAGCAGTGAAGGAATGCAAGGAAAAATTTGGAGAGAGAATTAAAGTTCAGGGAGAAGAAATAAAAATTTCGCGATTTGCTGATGATATAGTAATCCTGTCAGAGACCGCAAAGGATCTGGAAGAGTAATTGAATGGAATGGACACTGTCTTGAAAAGAGATGAACATCAACAAAAGTAAAACAAGGATAATTGATTGTAGGGTCAGAACATCAGGCGATGCTCAAGGAATTAAATTAGGTAATCAGGCAATAAAAGTTGTAGACGAGTTTTGTTACTTGGGTAGCAAGATAACTTCTGACAGCCGAAGTAAAGAAGGTATAAAATGCAGAATGGCTATGGATGAAAAGCGTTTCAGAAGAAGCGAAACTTGTTGACATCCAATATTAGTTTAAATGTTAGGAAGTCCTTTCTGAAGGTATTTGTCTGAATTGTAGCATTGTATGGAAGTGAAGCGTGTACAATAAGGAGTTCAGACAAAAAGATGATAGAAGCTTTTGAAATGTGGTGCTACAGACGAAAGATGAAAATTAGATGGGTAGATCACGAAACTAATGAGGAGGTGCTCAACAGAATTGGGGAGAAAAGGAGTTTCTGACGTATTCTGACTAAGAGAAGGGATAGGTTGGTGGGACACATCCTGAGTCATCAAGGAATCGTCAACTTACCATTAGAAGGAAGTGTGTTCGGTAAAAATCTCAGAGAGAGACCGAGGGAAGAATTCAGTAAGCTGATTGAAAAGGATGTAGATTGCCGTACGTATTCTCAGGTGATGAGACTTGCACAGGACAGGTTAGCGTGGAGAGCTGCATCAAACCAGTCTGCGGACTGAAGATAACAACAACAATAAACAGAGCAGTTTTACATCAGCGATTCCCAAACAAATGAACGGGGCGTAAGGGACGGACAACGCGGCCTGTCCATTCTCCCGACCTCAGTCTATCAGAATTTTATTTATGAGGTCATCTGAAGCCTAATGTGTATGTCAGACCTATCCACAACGTCGAACCGCTGCCTTAGCGCATACAACAAGGCTACCGGCAGATAGACAGACGCCAGAAATATGGCAACGTGTGAGACAATCTATGATGAGGCGCATAGGCGTCTACATTACTGCAGGTGGACGCCATTTTGAGCGCCTTCTGTAGAGAACTGTATGTGGTAAACTACACTGTATCAACATAAATGACCAACCTGCATACGGAAGTTATCTGTGTTATTTACACCACATCGAATGCATATAACACAGTGCTGAAAGCAAATAAACCATATGTGTATCGGACATTTTCTGCTCGTTGTCAGGTACAACATCGAATTGCCAAAGCTTTCCCATATATGGGAAAGCCTTGGCAATTCGATGAAGTACCTGACAACGAGCAGAAGCTTTCCCATATATATATATATATGGTGTACCTAAATATATGGGAAAGCTTTGGCAATTCGATGGAGTACCTGGCAACGAGCAGAAAATGTCCGATACACATATGGTTTATTTGCTTTCGGCACTGTTTTACATGCATAAGCATTCGATGATATATATATATATATATATATATATATATATATATATATATATATATAATTCTGAGGTAAGATCTGAATTGTTACTAATTTAGTGCTCAATACCGTTTCTGAATGAAAACCGTTGCACTCGCATTACGTAAAAGACGGTTAATCCGACAATATTGAACTTCGTAATTGAATATGGAAGATGTAAGGCAAAATCTCAGGAAGCGATCGAAAATATTTAATTTGAAGAAATAGCGTGTCTGCTTCAAACTAAGTAAGGACCAAAAAGTAACAACAGACAACAGCTGTTCTCTTCTTCTCTCTCTCTCTGTCTCTCTCTCTCTCTTTCTCTCTCTGTCTGTCTCTCTCTCTCTCTCTCTCCCCCAAAACAAGTGAATAATTACGTCACTGAATTTTCACACTACCAAAATCAATGACACAGAGAGAGAGAGAGAGAGAGAGAAAGGGACATACATAAATCTCTGGTGTGGGTTTAGGACATATGGTTCGGATTCAAAGATTTTGGTTAAAGTCCCCATCGATGTTGTGGTCATTAGCGAAATAACTACCGCGCGATTTTTTTTTTTTTTTTTTTTTTTTTTTTTTTTTTTTTTTTTTTTTTTTTTTTTTTTGCCTTTGATAGGGAAGGAAAGAAAGGAAAGAGACGATCCATTTGAAAGTAACAACCCTGGCCGGCATTTGCCTGGAGTAATTTAGGCAAATCATAGGAAACTTAAATCAGAATGGCCCAATGCGAAGAGAAGTGTCGATTTAGTTAGTTACTCCATCCGTAGGACAATATTTGCTGAAGACATCCGAGCTTTAATCATGTTTTGTTCTATAACGATGGAAGTATTCCGTTACTAGAGATCAAAGATCGTAATATGAGATCGAAATAATGTGGCGAAAACACCACCGAAATGCACAGCGCTTCAAGTGAAACTGACGGTGACTTAACACCGGACGGTACTAATCCTGCTGGTTCTGCTGGTCGGGCTGATAATTTTCTTGAAACTCGTTTCATCAGACGCAAAGATCCAAGGCCAGGAAAGCCGACTTACAGTGGTCAAGGCTTCTCGGAAATCGTGTTGTTAAAATACCGTTGTGAAACTCACGAAGACTTTGTAACGCTACAGACACTCCACGATCGTCAACATTCCGTATTCTCACTAATGAGTTGGACAAGAAAAAAGCTTTTGTGCGTTCTCTCACTCTGTGGTCGACTTCTGAACGGATGGGAAAACGCCTAAATGTTGCAACCTTGCTGAAATCAATGTGTAACGTAGCAGGTCGAGACGATGAGCTAGAGAATCATCGCTATTGATCATACGTGGGGAAGAGCCATTTGCGCCGGAGTTGATTACACAGTAACAGGAGTAGGGAAGTCAATATTCTCCTGAAAAAAAAGAGAAGAAAGAAAATGTCGATAATACGTTACAGGAGTGTGGAACTGAACAGCCCAAATAGACAGCTAGCAAACTTTAAAAGCCGGCGCGACACATCCCGCAATGTACTCGCGTTCTGCGAGACAGTTTCCACGGGACGGTAACAAGCTGCTGTGAGTAAGGAAGGGCCTACAGGCGCAGAGGAGAGGGCCTTGGTTCTGACGTTCGACAACCAGATGGCGACGCTGCATGAGCACTGCTGTTCAAATGTTTGTAAAGCTTATGTGACTTAAACTACAAACGTACAAACTACTTATGAACTAACTTATACTAAAGACGACACAAACAGCCTTGCCCGAGGGGGATTCGAACCCCCGACGGGGAACGGCTACGCGCATCGCAGCATAGCGCCTCAACGTGCTCGGTCGCTCCGCCGCGGCGCTCTTCAGTTGGTTCGTTCAGAAAGTATCACAAATCACAGACCATCAGTAAATAAGAAGTCTAAGGCCCATGTTAAGTTACAGAAATAGAAACAAGTGCAGCGCTCACCGTGAAGTGTACCGACTACGAATAAACATAGTGGGAAGATCCGTATTTTTAATCCAAGTTGACGATTTGGTTGGCAATATTTTTCATTTATACTTTATGGACTGGACTACGATTTAGTACTATTATCTGGAATCTAAAAGATTTTGGGTCCTTGTAAAGTAATATAATCCAGTAGAAAAGCGAGATCTTGCTGCTAAAGTTCAACTCTTATAAAGTTTACTATCCATTTTTGTTGTTAAAGCAAATTAAAATTCCGTAGTAAATACGTGCAGGCTACAAGAGAATCATAAATAAACTGTCGCGTAATGTACCTAAGAAAGATAACTCTGGGGTTATTTTGTAGTTAATTCCGTTTTTGTGGCAGTTGCATAACTTCCCTACTGTAAAAAGTATGAAACTATTCACTCTCGTCCGATATTGTATTCAGAAATAAATCCCACAGACCGCTTGGAGCGTTGCGGTCGCGTTGTATAAGTCAGTGGGAATGTCGTAACTGTATACTCTATGTTAAGAGTATGCAAAAACTATCGGAAAAGTAAACGTGTGACTTTAGCGACCGGTAGTAAATAAGTAAATGTTACGTATTGCGAGTACATGAGACATTTTATTGTTATGTTATCCACAAAATAAAAGTGTTCGAATGTTTGTAGAGCTTATGGGACTTAACTACGGGGTCATCAGTCCCTAAAGTTACAAACTACTTATGAACTAGCTAATACTAAAGACGGCACAAATATCGTGCCCGAGGGGGGATTCGAATCCCCGACCGTAGTGGCCGTGCAGACCGTGACTGGCGCGCCGCAGTCACCTCGGCCACCGTGACCGGCTGTTACCCAGAATGGATCTTGTGTCAACTCAGTGGCCGTTAATGTTGGTGAGTAACGCAACCAGCCAACCAGCACATACGCTTTCAAAATGTTTTAATTCAAAGCCATCATCGGTTTCGGGCTACCTTGCCCATCTTCATATGGCTACATTTTCTTTATATATTTATTTCTGTCAGTAGTATGTCATCTGCTTCTTTACTGCATAAGAATATTCAGAATTTTAGTGCCACATATAATCTGTTTTGCAGTTAAAAAGAATTATTTAATGAAGTACAAAATGAAACAGTTGTGTTGCCAGATAAGCACCAAAAGAAAAGTTAGCCATTCAGGAGAACTCAAGTACATCAACACAACTGTTTCATTTATTACTTAAGTAAATCCAGCACCCAAAAATATGTCCTTTCATCTACAAAACAGATTATAATTATGAATATTCTTATGCAATAAAGAATTAGACGACATGCTACTGACAGAAATAAACATATAGAGAAAATCTAGCGATCTGAGGATGGGCAAGGTAGCCCGAAACATTTTAAAAGCATATGTGGCTGGTTGCGATGTTCACCAACAGACATTTTACTGAATGATTAAAAGATTAAAGAACAATCAGTGGAAGTAGTTGCTTCGATAAAATAATTTACGAGAACGCTTACGGTTTCAAGTGAAGCGATCACGTCAAATTAATCGCGGGGTTAAAACAGTTGATAGACAAAGATTTATTGCAAAAATCCTCAGAAAAAGCCCGCCGTCAATAAAATGAAACTTGTAAAACGCAAAATATTTCCTTTGTGGGGGGCCACAGCCAAAAATTGCTTGAAAGGAATATCCGCCAAGTAACCAATGAAAATTTAAAACTTTTCGAGATAGCTTAAATACCCGTTATTGTTCTTGTTACTTTTACGATAATTCGCATTTCAGGCTTGCCAGACACTTTTAAGTTTTTATTGGGCGCCTTAAAATAGTTAATGCAGCCAAAATCATAACTGTCGAACAAAAGAATAATTATTGACAATAAATTGGCCGACATTTAAAAAACTATTAAACTATCGTATTTAGACCAATATTTCAATACTGGTCGTCAGCCTGGCACATATACCAAATAGGTTCCTTGAGGAAATAGAGATGATCCAAAGATGGGCATTACGCTTCGTTACAGGTAGGTTACATGTAGCAAGCTTCAAGCAGACGCTGCATCGTAGTGCCGCTTACTGTTCTCAAAGTTACGGAAGTGTTCGTTCCTGGGGGAATCAACCAATTATTTTTCTTCCTCTTACTTATTTCTCGCGAGAAGGTGATTAAGCTACAATTATTCGATTACTGAATATTGATATGTTAAATACTCTTGAAAAGAGACAGGTTGCCTCGCCAGTACTTACCTTAGTACTATACCTCCAACAGTCACACAAAAACACGGAAATAGAAACGAAAAAAGTTGACACAAGCTTTCTGAATATTTTCCTTCGTCAGGTAAGACGTGGTGAAGAAGCTTTCCCTCCTGTTGCCTTTCTCTTCCCTTCTTTCGTACTTACGTGTTGCTGTCGGCGTTATTGAGGTACAATTACGTAGATTCGAACTCAAATAGGGCGTTACCAGAACACATTCTCGCGAACCATTCGTGACTGGAACGACAAAAGGCGGAAGTAACACTGTGCAAGCGACTGAACCAGTTGGGACGGGAGATTTGATGTTTATCGACCGCCTGCCTAATCCACTCAGCCTACTCTCTTTAGTCGTCGGTCGCTTATTGCCTCGTGCTACTTCAGTACAACAAGCCGATATGTTTCGATAACGAGCAGATACCTACGAAGGGGGTGGAGGCCGTACTGCACTACCGGTTGAAGTAAAACGAGTCTGATACAGCTTTGTACTGTTCCTGATTACTTGCACTTGACAAGGCAACACTGTTCCGCTGGTAAATCGTAATTCTCGAGGTTGCAATCGCATCCAATCATTTCAATCCACCAAGCGACAGTCTTGGCTTCGTGGGAATGTAATTGAGCTAATAGTTCCGCTCTCGTTGCACGGAATATGCGACCATCAATTAGTTCGTATTTCGTCCCTTCGACTCGGCGTATTCATTTCACGGATCACTTTCGCGTATTCACTCTCGCGTGATATGCACGCAATTTGTTTATCGTTAATTACACTTTCGCCACATTTGTAACATCTCTGCGTCATACGATACTTCCGTGTTTCCATTGTGTGATCCGCTCAACTAGCAAGCCTTCGTTCACTTGGCCAAACAAGAAGTCCTAACTTATAACTGCGTAAACTACATCGTATGGGACGAACTAGGTAGTTAACTTTGTTCAGCTTATTAACTGGTTCCGAACTGCGCGAACTAGGTCGTATCGAAAGATCGAAATACTTCAGTTGATGAGCTAGCCGAACTACGTGACCTACTTCAGATCTGTTTGCCGAAACAGTTCTGTGTTAGTCCACGTACAAGTGGAGTAAATGTCAGTCGGAATTTTTATTACCTTCTTAATACAGACTGAGGTGTTTGTGCGTATATTTCACTCTGCAGCCAAAACTACACTTCGCAAACGAATAGTGTTTGTGGTAGTAGGTATCAGTCTCTCATTGTACACTATGGTGGTAGAGAGTTGATAACGATAAGGGGGTGGAAGATATGGGAGCTAAAAGTTACCGACTTGTATAAAATTTTACGTGTAGGTGTCAATATTTTGCTCTTCATCAAAACCTTCACAATGGAGATGAACGATCTCTCTGTGTTGTTGTAGTAAAACTATCCCGTCGTACACTATAGCAGTTCTGCGTCGATAGCTATAAGAGGGTGGAAGATATCGTGCTTGAAAGTCGTCAGCTTATATAAAATTCGGACTGTAGACCATCGATGACTTTTGACACTAGAATAGCAAAGAGGTTATATAGGCAACAGCGAAACGTGATGCACATTCTTCAGTTGTTTTTCTGCAACAAGCGTTCGAATAAAGAAAAATAAGTGCACATTGCAGTTTGAAAAGTAAAACTACCAAGAAAGATGCCAAAGCGTAAGAAAGAAATTACGCCTTCTCGATCCGTTTCCAAAAGGCAGAATATGGCGCTGATAAATGAATCTACAGACGATAGAAACTTGAAATTGGTAGACGTTTTTTATCTTACCCTGTAGGCATCAGCGATTTTGAAAATACGTTGCTGTTCAGGCAATTTTGAAGCAAGAAATACGAAACTTCGGATTTAGATTTTTGATTGGAATTTTAAAAACACGTGTTTCGATGTTTTTGGAAATTCAACCATTAAGAGGGGGAAATAAGGGAAAATCTTTTAAGGGTGCTAGTAAGCATATTTTGTTGCTAGAAATGCGAAAATTTTGATTTGTGGTTAGAATTTTTTTTAAATGTGTTTCGGGGTATTTTGAATTCTGCCATCAGTGGTGCAATAGGGAATGGCAATTTGTATCATAGCTTTTTAAAGCTAAATCTATGAAAATTTATATTTAGAAGTAGAAACGACCGGTGCAGACAATCCAGTCTACGCGTGAGGAGCAGTGGAAATTAAGCTAGTCTTCTCATATCAATGCAGTGAAAAGTATTATTGTGAACACAATTTTGCATCTATAACTAAGAAAATTGGTGTACGGTTTTCCAATCAGACATTTAAAAAATACATACTGCAAGGGTTTTGGAAATTCAAAGGTAAAGGGGTGATATAATGGGTGAAATTTGTTTTTCTTTAAATGAATAAAGAACTTCTGAAGCATTTTGAAACCTAAACCTTCTCGATTGGAAATTCAACATGTGAGGGTGTGAAATATCACTCACCATCGCCCAAACGAACCCGTTAAGGATAGGAACTTGAAGTATGGAGAGGATATTCATATTATACTAGCGGTATCGCTTAAGAACGAATTATTCAAAATTTCTTCCCTAAGTGGATGAAATAGGGAATGATGTGCGCGTGAAAATCTTTCTGAAGATACGTCCCTCTTAATGCAGTATTGAAGCTGGAACTGCAAATATTGGTAACTTGTTTCGTAATCAGAAATTAAAAGTAATGAAGTATTTAGCTATGAAGTTCAAATGTTTCTAAATCTACGGGACGTAACTACTGTGGTTATTAGTACCTAGCCTTACAAACACTTGTATGTACCAAAGTCTGTTTTACCTTTCTTATAGTAAAGTATGCTGTCGGGATCTTGACATATATACGTTAGTATTAAAAGCACATCACTCCTACCAGTCATTGACAATACACTATGGTTTCTATTTTTGTCCCACTTTCGGTTACGGTAGTAACACTAAAAGTGGGCCTTCGCGATCTTCTTTTGACAGCTCGAAATTTAAATGAAAATAACGGCTTAACCATTCATCTGACACAATAATTGAATAACCGAATTTTTGGGGGAAAATTCTCAACAACTTTGCTCTCTTATGTTTTTTTTTAATATCTCGTATAGTTTCACATATATCTGCAATAATAACGGCGATTTTGGGATGTCTGTCTGTCTGTCCGTCTGTCTGTCCGTAACGTGTTCCCTGTTTTTAAGATGTACCGTTCAACCGATCTGCTCCAAATTTTACAGACATAATTGTAGGCCGCCAGAGACCAGAACCACCGTTTTTCAAACTTTTCGGACAGAAAATACGGTAGTAATACCAAAAAAAGCCGTTTGTAATATAATTGTAATTGCAAACGAACCGTTCAACTCACACGAAAATTGAATAGCCTAATTGTTAGAAGGGAAAATTCTCTTCAACTTCGCTTTATTATGTGGTTTTTTTTTTCATATCTTGCATCTTTGCTGAGATATTTGCAAAAATAACCCTCCAATAACCCTCCAATGAATTAAAGAAAACCAGCATTTCGCAGATGTCACTTGACATTCCTCGCCCAGAACTGTCTCTGGCATACGCTATCTTGCGTTGCGTATTTGATGATTTTCTTATTGTAACTTACACGTTGACGTTTCAAAGCAATGGCGCACTGAAGAATTAACAAAAACTCGTCGTTCTTCGTACGATAAATGATAATCTAGAGTCTACAAATGCCATATTAGCATCACTTAACAAAGGCCAACAATAGTATGAGCTGCAGCGTAGTGGGCAATGCGTTGGACTGAGACGCTGAAGGTCAGTGGTTCGGAACCAGCCACTGCCTAAAATTTTTTTCCTAAAAGGTTTTCAGACACTCTTATTAATTAATTTTTCATTATTTAGATTATTTTGGAGCAAAATGTTTGCAAAAACTTATAAAACTACAAGTCTTAAGTAGGCCGTAAAACACGTCAGTGCGATTTTTCATTCAGTATCAGTAAGACCTGAGTCCTTTCAACACGGAACACAGTGTGTGAACATGTTATACGAATTATAAGCCTCAACACTGGTAATATCTTCATCTTACATACACAACTGACTGTTAGCAAGATAACCTAAAATGTTTCGACGTCTTTCTGTAGGTTCTACGGAGAGGATAAAAACAACATTCCGGGAACTGAGATGGTGGTAACAACAGAATGTTGAGCAGAGTGTGTTGGTGTTGACTTACCAACAACGACTTCCCATACAAATTACACAAGCAGTTGAGTTCAGATAGTGTAGTGAGCAGGTAGCGTAACACGTCACTTAACCGAGGCTATAACACGTAGAGCCACAGGAAGGCTGGAAGCGGAACAGACACAGAGGGTGGTGGCTGCAGCTTTTGGAGTGTCCCAAAGTGTGATTTCCAGGACCTGGGCGCGATTTCAGACAACAGGCACCGTTAAAAGGCCGGAACAGCTGGAACACACCTTCCGATAGATTTATAAACATTTGAACATGTGACTTTAGAAATGATTTTATGTGTAAGTTAATAGTACTTATTGAGAGTAATTTTAACTAAAATGTATCCACTAATCAGATGAATGGAAGCACATTATATAAAGCCTCGGAGGCTACTGTATTTCAGTAACAACTGTGAACACTCGTTCATCACACGACAGATGACTCTGTAACTTCATAGAATTGGAATGTTTTTCATATTTTTTCCATTAATTTTTTGGATATTATACGTTGTAAATAGTAGCTTACAATCAATTATAACATTTGTTAGCAGATCTGAAGATGTGCAGCTGTCCCTAAATCGGTCATCTGCCAAATTTCATCAAGTTCGGAAGAAAACTATAGATCTGTATGCAAGAGTTATTCTCATATTTTCGAATTTTCCGGTTGATTCACCCAAAGGAAACGTACTTCATAAGTAACTTGTCATGAGATTTACGAACAAAAGAACTTTTTTTTTTTTTTTTTTTTTTTTTTTTTTTTTTTTTTTTTTTTTTTTTTTTTTGCTGTGTTTCTTCAGAGACCATTTATAAGTTCGAATAGTAGTAAGATAGCCCTTGGTCACAGAAATAAAATGTATTTTACTTAGGTTTCCACATCTACATCTAAATCTACATGGGATACTCTGCAAATCACATTTAAGTGCCTGGCAGAGGGTTCATCGAACCACAATTATACTATTTACCTCCCATTCAATTCTCGAGTAGCGCGTGGGAGGAAAGAACACCTGAATCTCCCTGTTCGAGCTCCGATTTCTCGTATTTTATTCTGATGATCATTTCTACCTATGTAAGTGGAGTCAACAATACATTTTCGCATTCGGAGGAGAATGTTGGCGATTGGAGTTTCGCAAGTATCCCACGCCGCAGCGATAAGCGCCGTTGTTGTAATGATTCCCATCCCAGATCCTGTATCATTTCTGTAACGCTGTCTCCCCAGTATCGTGACAATACGAAACGAGCTGCCCTTCTTTGGACTCTTTCGATGTCCTTCGTCAAACCCACCTGATAAGGATCCCACACTGGGCTGCAATACTCCAAAAATGGACGGACAAGCGTAGTGTATGCAGTTTCTTTTGTAGTTGCATGTTTCAAGGGTTCTGCCAATCAAACTCAGTCTCTGGTTCGCCTTTCTCACGATATTATCTACGTGTTCTTTCCAATTTATGTCTGAAGTAATAGTAATTCCTAGGTATTTTGTGGAGTTTACGGCCTTCAAGTCTGATTGATTTATCTTGTAAACAAAGTTTAACGGATTTCTTTTCGTACTCATGTGGACGACTTCACACTTTCGGGAACTACTAATAGTTTCTTCATCAGAAATTACTAAAATTGCCTCCAACATAAAGTACAAAATTTTTCAAAAGAAAAACAGGTTTTTTGTCATAAAATGTAAGTACTAGTTTGAGGTACAGAATGGAAGCAGTATTTACATGTCAGATGATAAGATGAAAGCGATAAGACTTAAGTCACATTTGTTATAAAATAAAATAGCAGACTGCCACTAAGGGCTGCTCACATGCGTGATGGAGGCATCGGACTGGCGTGCCCGAAGTAGAATTGCGGACAAGTGGACATTACATCAGTGGAGCCGTGTAGGAGCCGCGATTATATACAGACTACTCTATAACTGTTGTTTTAAGAGATAAATTTTACATAAATAAATAAGGCAAATGACTGAAGACTCATTCTAAAGGCAGAAAAATAGTTGAGTGAATCAGCAAGAAATTATACGTTACAAATTATGAAATGTAGTTAGATGGCCTTTTGTAAATAAAAAATTTTGAGCGACTCTGAGGAAATATTTAGGACACTGTATAAGAAAATAAAAAGGTCAGCCAAATTATAGGACCCGTTCTTAGGTTATGGCGTGACCAAAGGAAACGGGATTCATTTAAAGACTAGTTGACCCAGCAAACGTTGTTCTGCCATATATTGTTTCTGGTGAATTTTTTGATTGTTAATTAATTATCGAATGAATTGTATGTATGTGGGGATGGGATCTGTGTCAGAAAGAGAAATGGAACGCTGCAGACAATCATAGCCGAAAAAAAAGAAACACCAAACATTCATTTTGTCAATGCAATGTATTTCATTAACGTAACATATTCACTGTTTCATCTGTAAATAGTTGATCGTAAATTTAAACAAGTAATATGTTTTTTTTCCCAAAGTATTAAAACTGAAATTTAAAAAATCAATATTACTTTCGAAGAGCAATTGATTGTACGATATTTTTTATCAGTACGTCTTTAGGCAACACAAATAAGGTCGATGGTTTGTCCACGCGAGAACATACCACGTATAATTGTCCGGGTGAATAACAGGGTTCCTCGAAATCTAAGTCGCGACTTATACATCTACATGGATACTTTGCGAGTCACATTGAAGTCCATGGGTTCACCGAACCACTTTTATGATATTTTTCTTTAGTTCCATTCTCTAATAGCTCGCGGAAAAAAAGAACACCTGAATCTTTCCTTTTTCAATCTGAGTTTTCATATTTTATTATTGTGATCATGTCTCCCTATGTAGGTGGGTGGTAACAACATATGTTAACATTCTGAAGCGAAAGTTGATGAAAGAAATTCCGCAACTAGATCTTGCCGCAACGAATAATGTCTTTCTTTTAATGTTTTCCACCCCAAATCGTGCATCATTTCCATGAGACTCTCTCCACTATATCGCGATAATACTAAACGAGCTGCCCTTCTCTGAATCGTCTACAAACCTTCCCCCAGTCCCAGCTGGTGTGGATCCCACAATGCGCAGCGATATTCCAAAATAGGAGGCAAAACTGAAGTGCAGGCAGTTTCTTAAGTAGAACTTTTGCATCTTCTAACTGTTCCGCCAGTGAAACGTAGTCTTTGCTTCGCCTTCCCTACAATATTTTCTATGTGTTCTTTCCAATTCAAGTCGTTCGTAATTGTTACTCCTAGGTATTTAGCAGAATTGACGGCCTGTAGGTTTGACTGATTTATCGTGTAACAGAAATTTAACGGATTTCTTTTAGTGGTCATATGGATGACATCACACTTATCATTATTAAGGGCCAATTATCAATTTTTGCACCATGCAGATATTTAAATCTGGTGACTTAACTAACCGATAAATATAGCTGCGAACGACTAGAGCTCGTACTAAACCAATGCAAAGCAAGAAAAGCGACTCACTGGTTGTTATTGCGAATGCCAATCTATCACGAAACTGAACGTGTTTGACTTCAATTGGCACGTCTTTGACAATCATTGGAATTCGTGTCAGCCAGACATTGTTGGCGCAGAATTTGTCATTCAAAATAGTGACTTCGATAACGTTTTTCATCAATTTTAATGACCGATCGCGTGCCATTGCACAGTCATGGTGGATTCTAATTCCGAAATAAAATAACTTTCAGTCGTAGTTGGTGTGTTGACATGCATGGCAAATACAGCGAGCTCAAAGACTCTGTTGGATGATTTACAGCTTTGTTAGCATCGCAAACTATATCGATCGATTTCCATGACACCAAGTTTCCTGGCAACAAATTATCTTGAAGTTGAAATCGTCGACATCCACAATTTTTGCTGTCAAAATGGTTCTTGCTGCCAGCCAAGCATAATTTATGTATTTTCGTTATCTTGTTGGATTTGTTCGTCCGTTCGAAAGCTCTACAACTTCGCAAGTTTTGTGCATTATTCGTACAACTTCTTGGTGGCATTATTCACTGTAATACACACACACACACACACACACACACACACACACACACACATACAAATAGACAAAAGTTTTGTACTTACTGAAAAAAAGATATATCGATAATGTATTTGTTTTTAAAATCATAAAACACAGACAAATTCACTGCGCTATGAAACAAAAGAAATGAATAATGAAATATGAAATAAGTTCTCTGTCGCCAACCAACCTCTCAAGGGAGGTTTTTCCAACCGCGTCAAGTCGAAATATAATTTTAAAAAGTCTGAATAGGGACACCCTAAACACCTAGCGGTATGAAATACACTGTACGACGTATTCCTATACCCACCAAACACACATAATTCCTATACCCACCAAACGCACATAAAAATCAGTAGACTCGTTTCGGAGGAGTACGAAGACAACGAACGACACACGAGATTTAGATATATATAGATATACCGAAATACTTTGGTGGTTACCTGCTAGTATGGAAAATTGAATGATTGACATATTATTTATTTGTAGTTAATGTATAAACTGTTAATATTAGCACGTCACATTCATAAAGATGTTTAGTCTGATATCTGCCGAATAGCTACATGAAAAAAAAAGGACAAGTATAAGCGAGGCACAGAAGTAAGGACAAAGTTTAACAGAGCGTTTATAAGCAGATGTAGAACCTAGTCTGAAAAAAGTGTAATTTTTTAAAACATTACAATGGGCGAAACCCGCTAAAACCAAACTCATGAAAGTGAAAGTACGCACCGACCACGTGAATATAATTATTCTACTCTTAAAACGTTTTTTAACTATACGATTATGATTCAGTTATTGTCAGCCGTATCAATTACAGTGCATTGACAGTTTGTTGTTGTAGACTGCCATTAACAGAAACCGTAATATTACTTTTAAGGCGTTTTCATATTTGTATTAAAAAAATCACAACTACTCATTTTGTATTTTGCTGTTCTGCTACTCCCTACTGGCCGCGATGTTCATGTAGAGTTACTGCAAACGACAGCTGAGGGCGATTATGGTGTGGTAAGGTGGCTTGCAGTAAAAGCTACGACATTTCTTAACTCCCGCAAGAAAATAACCAAAACCTGCTACGAAATGGGCTTCCATGGCGCTACAATAATCCAGACGACAGTTAGCTATATTCAGAATAACGGTTTCCACACGGTTGTGACTAAAGCTTCAGCGCCTTCCCCAGAGGGTAAAAAGAAGATTAAACGTGCTTAAATTAAGTGTTCTACAAAAAGATCAGAGGAAGGGAGGATTTAGCGTTTAACGCCTCGTCGACGAGGAAGTCATTAGGAATGAATTTTCTGTAGAGAAGGCTCATAAATGTACTCTGAGGCAGCTGTGTCTAAGTACTGCGTACAGCACGTTAATTACCAAGTGCTCGTTTTAACTCTAAGAACACCACAGAAACGACGGGAAAATTTATTTCGCCAGACTAAGTTCGTTGTAAGACTTGCCTTGCGGTATTTTCTGTCCCGGTGGACGTGGGTGAGCGAGTTGCTAATCTGTATTTTCTTTTTCGGTGAATTACTGTTGAGAGATTGTACAAAATCTTAATGCCAGACCCAAGTTTTTCCATTCTTCTGTAAATAATCCGTGTTAGTATTTTGCAACCATGACTTATTAAACTGATAGTTCTATAATTTTCCACTTTGTCATCACTTGCTTTCTTTGTAATTGGAATTACGATATTCTTCTTGATGTCGGAGGGTATTTCCCCTGTGTCATACATCTTGCATACCAGGTGGGACAATTTTTTCATAACTGGCTCTCCTAACGATATTGGCAGTTGAGACGGAATATCATCTGTAGAAGAATGTATAAATAGGGGAAAAATAGATACCCCTTACAGGGAAATAAAAGAGACATTTGGAGCCATGAAAAGCAGCTGTACGAATATAAAGGACTCAGATGGAAAACCTGTTCTCAACAAAGAAGGGAAATCTGAAAAGTGGAAAGAGTATCTAGAGGGGCTCTACAAAGGAAATGAACTTAGAGGCAATATTGTAGAAAGGGAAAAGGAAGTAGACGAAGATGAAATAGGAGATACTATAGCACAGTCTAACCAATACAGTCACGACACGCCCGCAGATTTTTGTTATACACTATGACTGCAGCACTTCAAGCGGCTGGCAAGCTACATTTCTGAATAGAATATTGGCAGAGTGCAAATAGTGTCGTTTATGTTGATTCTAACTTACTTTTTACTTTAGGGAACGTGTTTAGTGTCATAAAATAGGCAATAACTCAAAATTATCTCCTCCTTTGCCTTTCTTAGATTTCCTAAGATCCCTGACAAGTTACGAAACGGTACATTGCAGTACAATTTATTTACAATTATCCTGCAACCTACAGGCTTTAAATGAAAAATAGAAAAAACGGCTAGGAAACACCAGAAGATCTGCCCTTTGGCGGAAATACGTCACTTTTCTACTCAAGAACGTTAACGTGTCTTCACCACAATTCCAGTAAAATCGGCGAGTCTGGAACGTAGGATGCGAATAAATAAAGAAATAACTACAGTATTTTACGAACCAAATCAGCCACCACAACTGTAGCTGAAGGAAAACGTCAAAGACGTGGCAATAAAACAGAAAAAGAAGAACCCAATTAAACAATTGTTGCTACAGCTGAACTACAAACGGCAACAACCTTCAAGACATTGTCTTCTTAAGCTAAAGTAATATATGCGCGTATAAGAAAGACGAGTGAACCCTAAAAATGTGGGATACATTAGACTCCATACCGAATTGATCCGTGTCAAAAAAGCTCTTTGTCGTAATAATAACAGACCATAACAGAAATTTATGTTTCCCTTATGTTTATATTCTACTTACATTCACCGGAATAAACTGAAAAATTACACATATTCCTAAGTATTAGTTCATGACGAAGTTCTTCGTTATACCACTGGATTAATTAAATTCGGTTGTTTTAACATAAATTTCCGTATTATGTATGTCTCTTGATATGTTACTAATGCTTCTAACGCAAAAACCGTAATAACTATTTCGTTAATTACGTACACAAATAATTATACACTAGGAGTGCTAGTGTCATTGCAACTGTCAGTTGGTAACAACTTTCACAGCAGTGAGTGTCGCGACTCTATATGTTAGACAGTGACAATAGTGAGAGATGAATTTGACAGAGCACTGAAAGACCTAATTCGAAACAACGCACCTGGAGTGGAAGACATTCCCTCGGATCTACTGAAGTCTCTGGGAGAGCCAGCCATGACAAAACTATTTCACCTGGTGCGTAAGATGTATGATGTAGTGGAAGTACCCTCAGTCTTTAAGAAAATGTAATAATCCCCATTCCAAAGAAAGCAGGTGCAGACAGGTGTGAAAATTACCTAACCAAAAGTTTAATAAGCCATGGTTGCAAAATTTTAACACGAATTATTTACAGAAGGATGGAAAAGCTGGTAGAAGCTGTCCTTGGGGAAGATCATTTCGGATTCAGGAGAAATGTAGGAACACGGGAGGCAATACTCTCCTTACGACTTATCTTAGAAGATAGATTTAGGAAAGGCAAACCTACATTTCTAGCTTTTGTACATTTGGAGAATATTGTCAAATATTGATTGGAATAAACTCTTTCAGATTCTGAAATCAGCAGGAGTAAAATACAGGGAAAGGAGAGTTATTTACAACTTGTACAAAACTCAGACAGAAGTTGTCAGGCTTGAAGGACATGAAAGGGATGCAGAGGTTGGGAAGGAAGTAAGACAGGGTTGTAGCCTTTCTCCAACGTTATTCAATTTGTACATTGAGCAAGCTATAAAGAAAAGCACGGAGAAATTTGGAGAAGTAATTAAAGTTCAGGGAGAAGAAATAAAAACTTTACGGTTTTCCGATGAAATAGTAATTGGATCAGAGACAGCAAAGGACCTAGAGGAGTAGTTGAACGGAATGGACACAGTGTTGAAAGGAGCGTATGAAATAACATTAACAAGGGTAATGGAGTGCAGTCTAAGAAAAACAGGTGATGCTAAAGCAATTATATTAGGTAACGAAACAATCAAGATGACAGATGAGTTTAGTTACTTGTGCAGTAAAGTGACATATGATGGTCGCCGTACAGAGGATATAAAATGCACAATGGCAATTGGAAGAAAAGCGTTTTTGAAAAAGAGTAATTTGTTAACATTGAATATTAATTTAAGCGTAAGGAAGTCCTTTCTGAAGGCATTTGTGTGGAGTGTTGCCTTGTATGGGAGTGAAACATGGACGATAAACAGTGCGGAAAGGAAGAGGATAGAGGCTTTTGAAATGTGGTGCTGCAGAAGAATGCTGAAGATTAGGTGGGTAGATCGCATAACTAATGAAGAGGTACTGAACAGAATTGGTGAGAAAAGAAATTTTGGCATACCCTGACTAAAAGAAGGGATCGCTTGGTAGGACACATTCTTAGACATCATGGAATCGTGAATTTAACGTTGGAGGGAAGTGTGTGCGGTAAAAATCGCAGAGGGAGACCAAAAGATGAATACAGTAAGCAGATTCAAATGGATGTAGGTTGCCGTTCTAATGAGGAGATGAAGAGGCTTGCTCAGGATAGAGTAGTGCGGAGAGCTGCATCAAACCAGTGTCCAGACTGAAGACGAGAAAAGGTACAGAAAAAGCTTATTTACTAAATATATTTTTGGTTTGTACAATTTGCAGTATGTGTGGTTGTTCTTCTGATTGATATCATAATATGGCGGTTAAGTCAGTTTCTGAGGTAGTGTCTGTGTGATTTGGGTTACTCATTTGTGTGTGTGTTAGTGTTGTCTGCTGTTTGTTTCGTGTTAGGCTGTATATGTGGTTTTGTATTTGTAGTATTAATTGCTGTGTATTTGTTGTGTGTGCAGTTTTGTGTTTGATTGTGTTGTGTGTTGGTAATTTGTCCATCCTGACAGTGTCTAAATAGAAAACTTTGCGCATGCGCAGAAACTAACTACATCGTCTTGCTTTCTGTGAGTTTCACTTAGAGTTGGAGATAGTACAGGGACAGGGAGAGCCTGGTGCCTTCGCATACTACTGACGGGGCCGGCCGCGGTGGCCGAGGGGACTAAGGCGCTCCAGTCACGGTCTGCACGGCCACTACGGTCGAGGGTTCGAATCCCGCCTCGGGCATGGATATTTGTGCCGTCCTAGTTCGTAAGTAGTTCGTAAGAAGTTCATAAGTAGTTTGTAAGTTTAGGGACTGATGAACCCGTAGTTAAGTCCCATAGACTATACAAACATTTCCTACTGACGGTCTTCCTCGCCCCTCCCTTCCGAAAGAGTGCCCATAGGCTGGCCCAGGAGGTTCAGAAGAACATCTGGACCTCCGAACCGCCTGGGCTACACTATGGCACATGTGTGTTATCTCTACGATTTAGAAGTTGGTAATGCGATAAAAATACTTTCAAAGTCCAAATAAAATGACTTGATACGAGAATGAAACGAAGAATTACAGTGTAAACCCACTTTTTGTCCGGGGTTCCACTGAGCCAGTACGCACGTAGAACGAGCGGTTACTACTAGATGGTGAACATTATAATCCAGCACTTTTCTAACGAAATATTGTCGCCATTACCTGTTAATGTTCATTTTATTTGTGTATTTTTAAAAGGTTTAGTACTCATCGGATTTTCCTTTCTTTAATGCATTCACCTTATTTGATCTGTATTCAAAAACTTGAAAACTCTAACAGGGAAGCCTAACTGGAACGTAATAATCGTGAGATATAGAAATTTACCAGATATCATTAAAGAAATACGATAACACGAAAGTTGTGGCAAAGATTACTAATTTATTCGTATAAGAAGGCCAATGAAAGTTACATAATTCGAAAGACTGTTTGTCGTATATTTCACGAATATAAATATTATGTGTGCATTTAGCCATTAAAAGTGGTAAAAGAAAGTAGAAATTTTCCTATCTACAGCTTCGATCAAGTTCTACAGTCTCTAACAATCAGCTGACTGGCTATTCGCCTCGACCAAAGACGCTGTAATGCAGCGCCTCTGCCACACAGACATACGTATAAGATCGTTGGCATCTGCAGTATTAAAATAACGTATTAAAATAACGGAATATCTAAACACGGAGTGCTCCAAACTCACTTTCTTGTGCCGTTCAAATGCTTCATTTTCGCAGTGATTAAGAGTGGTTAAACGAAATGGATGTTTTCATATGAATGCCGATAAAAAGGATGATGCGCCGGGAGAGGCATGTAGCGGTGCTCGGCTGGAACTACGAAGTCGACATGTTGTCAGCTCTGGAATTCTGAATATCGCAGTATCGAAATAACATTATTTCTTGGCGTTGTATAAATATACGAACACCGAAATTGCAGTTCCAGTTCAAATATTAGGCTAATGAAAGTTATATAATTCGTTTTTATTTGTTGTTATTGTGTCGGGCATTTTCCTTAACACGTAAAAGATACCGTTTCATACCTCCCAGTGCCAGATAATTTTTACCAAATATCCCGGCGGCCTCCTATGATAATGTTGGGAACAGATGCTGAATAGTGAGAATCCTGTCAGTCTTCATTTTAGCCAATCGCTTGACAATGCTGATGTTTTCTCATGGAATCTTCGCTTTACGAGGGCAATTATTTTTACTTAGCGGACGAGGGTACATACAAGAACCTGTCAACCATAAAGCAGGAATAGCATTATTTGTTTTCTTCATGGTCTGTACGATACACTAATTGATTCATTCTATGTGGTTCGAACAAATGGACAAAGATGTTCTATCGTGTTGTTGATGTTGCCAACATAATCACGCGATGCCGCCGACATGATACGTAAAATTTTACCCCCAGTGACCATTGTAAACACAATTGGTCGATTTTCGACCACAGGCAATACTAGTATTTGTTAGTTGGCTGATCAGCAGATGTCTGACTAGTACGTCTAGTACGAAAAGCGGAGTCAACAATCCGAAGATTGGTTTGAACACCAAAATGCTTTACAATGCACAATATACCCTTACCTTCGACCGACCTTCGAACTGACTTACCCAACCAGTTATAAGCGGACCTACAGTTAACGTGGATTCTGAACTACGGTGCTACTCGACACTTTTCACATCAACATTACCAGAGGTTATTTATTCATTTATTTACTTCTTATGGTTTTAAATACAGCATCAGGTCACATCTTGTACAAATGTAAGATAATTGTTTTTACATACAATACATACAGCTTAAAGATAAAATACTGATAATATATATAATTTAAGTCGCATGAAATAAAATAATAATTGCTTATCGTCCGTTAAGGTGGCCATGTAGTTGGCATCAGTCCACTGCTCAGTGATGTATGTCCAGTCCTTTCAGCCAAGTGACAGCTTCTCCCTATGCGAGTTAAGGTCTTGGAAGGCGCCTTTCAATTTGCTCAAAGGACATTCAGTGGCGATGTGCTGTATTGTCTCTTTGAAAGAGGTGAAAAATGACATAAAAATCATAAGACTTTGGATTCATACTCTAGCTCTCTACCTCTGTGCTACCGAAAATAAACCTAAAGTTTGCTAGAAACAAAGTAATGATTAGACAGAACACAGTGCGTGTCAAGCAGTAACTTGCAGAATACATCATTGTTAGCTGTTTGAACATCACACATCCGCCATACTGACAGACTAAATCGAGACCGGGAGGGACGATTTTCTCATCCAAGGGTGCCTCCAGAATTAAACGACCTCTACATTTGGAGACCTCCAAGGCGCAAACACTTTTAAACAAATTTCAAATAACAACAAAACGCTTTCATAAAATACGAGGCAGTCTTGATGCCCCACGTGAACGCAAAATATAAATCTACTAGTCGACCCGGCAATGCTCCGCAATTGTGAATATGTATGTACTCTTGCTATGAACGTCAAATGTGCAAAATGTTTTCGCCATCGTAGTAATGATATTGATATGCCAAAGAAAACAGCTCTCTCAGTTTTCCACAAATTTTCCTATTTTCTGGCCAACTATTCCAAACTTTTACTTCACTCAATCCTTCCTCTCGCTTTGAACGTCGAATGTGCAAAATTTTATCGCAATCAGGTGAATGCTATTGATACTTCATAGCAAATCTCAATTTTTTCTGAATCTTCCAATTTTCCGGGAAACTTTTCCAAATTTTTATTTCATAGGAACGTTAGTCTTGCTTTGAACGTCAAATATGCAATATTTTATCGCAATCAGACGCATTATATTGATATCTGAAAAAGCTCTTTCTGTTTCTCACGAATTTTCAAATTTTCCGGGTAACTTTCAAATGTTCAAATGTTTGTATAGTCTATGGGACTTAACTACGGGGTCATCAGACCCTAAACTTACAAACTACTTACGAACTAGGACGGCACAAATATCCATGCCCGAGGCGGGATTCGAACCCCCGACCGTAGTGGCTGTGCAGACCGTGACTGGAGCGCCTCAGTCTCCTCGGCCACCGCGGCCGGCCCGGGTAACTTTCCCAAATTTTCAGTTCATAAGAACATTCAACTTTAGTTGAACGTCAAATATCAAAATTTTAGTGCAATCGGATGAACGGTTCTCCAATTTTCCGGTATATTTTCCAAACAGTTTATTTCATGCAAAACTTGTCCTGTCAAGCCGTACTCAAGTGATGCTCTTACAACCATGTGGCAATTGATTTTTATTTATAGAAAGGGTTTCGGTTTTTCCAGATTTTCCTCTTTTCCGGACAACGTTTCCATATTTTCTTACCGTTTAAACCTTCCCTGTACTGACATGAATATTTCAAGACTAAAACTAGCCAAATCGTTTCAGCCTTTCTCGAGTTTTAGCGAGACTAACGAACAGCAATATATATAATGAGGCCTGGACAATTTTCTATGGTTGTGTTGGCAATTTATAAAAAATTAGTAAAACATTTGATGAAACTTACGTATTGAAGACTAAGTGCCAGTTTTCTGCGAGACACAATTAATACACACGAAACGTTTTTGATTCCTTTCCTGTCTTCACAGGTGTCCTACAAATAACAGTATAACATTACGTGCTTAAGTGCTGTGAAGATCTTACCACCAATTTATTGATTTTTAAATTAAGTATCACATTATAAAAACTACTTTTTCAGTGATTATACCAAATTGTTATATAGTATATTTTAAAAAGATGGGACTTGAATTAGATGTAATAACTAGACTTGTCTAGATGTAAGCAATGGTTTTATACTAACTATAGAGATCAAACTCAATACTGGTATTATCTAGATTTTAAAAGGCGGAACCAACCATACACATCGTTTGGCAGATTTTTCTGCAGAAATGAGCGTGTATAACGTAAATAATCATATTCACTGCTCAAAACATCAGGGCATCACGTGAGATATAATACACAATATTTGGTAACGTATTTTATTCAGATATTGGTTACAATTGTTATTTGTGCGGTCATGTGAAACAAATTACATTTCGATACATTATTGTGAAACAGCAGATACAACAATAATACTCCCAAAC
The DNA here is from genome assembly GCA_026315105.1 of Locusta migratoria. NCBI lineage: Eukaryota > Metazoa > Arthropoda > Insecta > Orthoptera > Acrididae > Locusta > Locusta migratoria. The sequence goes on from CM048749.1 coordinate 40,818,616, forward strand.
GGATTTTCACTCTTCAGCGAAGCCTACACCAGAATGAAACTACCTTGCACAGTAAAGCCAGATTAATGTGGCAGGAAGCTTCGTCAGCAGTAATTGTGTATTTCGTGGGCTCATATCTGTAGGGAATTAAGAAATAAGATACTAGATATCGTAAGAAAAACAGAGGGGTAGATATACAATACCCAGGAAAACTTGGGTTTACAGCTTACCAGCCGATCTATCTGTACATAAGTATCCAGACTTTTGAATTGTTACATACTATAATAATCTGCTAGGTGAGTACTGTATTGGGAACTTAACGTCAAGTAGCGTATGACTTCTGATTCATCCCAAATAAAACGAAGCCTTCTTTTATAGCTGATGCGACTTTCATTACTCGTCAACGCAAGAAACAGTTTAAAGGTTGTTAGAATTAACAAAACTGCCTAACTTCTACTCCTCAATTAGCAAGTAGGTTCACCTGAGAATCTTCTGCTGCTATTACCGTTGTCAGCATCGGATCTCCTCTCTTATATAAGGGGTTTCTGTTTGTTATGTAGTGGATAAAAATGATACCGACAGGGGAAGACTGTAGACTAGAAGTCGGACCGATCAGTCAAAATAAACAGTCATTGTATCGTACAACTGATACGCTGAAAAGTGAGGAAGCCTGTTGCATTTGATAATAAAAACAACCTGACACTATGAACGTCTTGCTTCAGGACACGATATAAATGAAAACACATATTTAAGTAATTTATGATTCTATTAACTACTCCAGTCCTTAATGAGAGAGATAGTAAAGAGGGCATATTGAATTTACGTTCTAACCCAGGCAGAGGAAGTATAAGTGCTACCACGAGAGCATGTTTAATCTGATCGCGCTTACGGTTCTGTATGCAAACTGTTCTGTGGCGATCTAAATGACAGCCGTCACACAGTACAGCGAAATTCAGTGTTTCAGTGTGCTGCGATATAATACTGCAGTGGCAAGTGAAACGGGTTTCGTAGTTCCGCGCTTGGCCGCCAGGGGCGCTGTGTTTTTATGCTTTTATACGTTTTCTATGCGTCTGTTTATTCTTTGCTTTTTTTTCGTGATGTTTGTATGTTTGTTTGCTCCTTGAAAATACTTCTTGTCCTGTAGGGTCAACTAGAAAAGTTCATGCCTCAGTTTATTCATTCAAAGCCTGCAATTAATTTTACATGCAAATAAAGTGGTACGTATTAAACTAACGTTTATTCTGTTTCTAGAACACGTCAAGAATGCTTGTTGGTACAATAATACATACAGTTCCATTTCTAAATGCCCGCTAGCAATAGGGAACATGCACGTATCGAGACTGCCAAGTTCATGGCTGCTGCAGCACCAAGCTCTGCTACAATGTTGACAACTTCCGCACAAGGGTACTTCGTCGACCAATACCTTTCAACATAAGAAGACTTCCCTCATTGAATTTGTTACCCCATACGTAAGGACTTCAAAAATTCGTTTTAACGATAACGCAACGGATAACGCGATTTGGCGATTTTTAACGATATAAAGCGAATTCGGCAATTTTTAAGAAAATAACACGAATTCGGCGATTTTTTTAAATTAACGCCAAATCGGCGGTTTCCAACGAAATTAAGATGTATCTGGGTAAGAAACGTCGTACGTTTAATGATTTCAGTGGTACATTTAATGTAGAAATGTTCCATATCCAAATGCAGTGGGCATTTTATTATTTTGTAATACGTACTGTAAGAAGACAGTGCCACACATATTAGACGCTCATGTTGACAGTAGTACGATTTCTGATCGGTAACTGTCGGCAAGCTTACTTCTCTATGTTAACTTATGAAGATATTACGGTTAATATTGTTATGATTGTTTTCAAATTTCGATGGATTTCTTCGCCAAAATGTTTCTAGCATTTAGAAACCGTTTGAGGTTATTTTCCATGATCGAACGCCGACCCGGCAGTTTGTAAATTCGACGTATTGCGCATGTGCAGCTTTGGTTAGCAAGACTGCGTCTTAACAAGGTCTTTGAACAGCGTAGAAGTTTAACAGTTTTGTCGTTATATTCTTTGACTGCGCTGTTATTGTTAACCTTGATTGTTTAGCTGCGACATGGATTACTACTTTCGAACTTGTTGGATTTCTCTCAGGCTTATAATCATTGCAACTGGATTTAAACAAACACTTTCTTTTTTGGATGCTCATTTTTATCAGCTTCGGGACTTTGTCTATTTTGACGTACTCGGTAAACTTTTATTTGCGAAAGCGCCAGGGTATTGTGCTAATGTTTGCAACGTTCTTTGAATGCTCTTCGAAAAGTCAATCACATAGAATGAGAGAAATATTTTGTGTTGACACGAAATAAATAATTAATGCTGTGTGTGCTGTATTCTCGACAGGTTCTCTTATGAACCCTTGTCCAGTCAGTCAATTATCCTAGAAAATGAACATTTTGTTGCCAACATTACCGCAAAGCCGCCGCTGTTATACGTAAAATTTCTTTTGTTTCAAGACGGATTTGTGTTTTGTCAGTTTTTACGCTACTTGTTCAGACGTTGGTAAAAATGGCACTTATTGGGGGGAGGTGGGCGCAACAAACGGATACCATACAGGAGTTTCTGTCCTGGAGTCAAAGATCCGGCACTGATAAACGCCTGAAAATGAAGTGCACAAATGAGCCATACTAGCTTTTCTTTCTGTATCAAAAACAAAAGAACTTCAAAAGAAATGCTTTTGTATTAAAAGTCCGTATTACTGACAGGAAACAAAATTTAAAACTCTAACTTGTACCGAAACATATATTATAATCTTAGTTTCAAAGCCAGATGTGACTAAAACATTAAAAATATTACGAAAACTAAATTTTGTCACATTTGAACCTCGAGTTAAATATATATTTTCTATACCTTTTCTACATATTTATAAATATTTTGTTCTTGAGAAATACTTTAAAAATATGGAGACCTTGAAGTTTTCTGGTGATTTTCATATAAAAATTTCTCTTCGAGCAAAAGCTTCTTATTTATTTACAATACCAATGCAAAGGCAAAGACGTTTCTTTAGCTTACATTAAAATATATTCTTCTATCTTTCAATATTGATATTCTCTAAGAAACTGCGACAATATAACACAAATATTTAAGTCAGCAAGAAAAATCCTTGTGCCAAAAACAGCTTGTTGACCTGAAAAAGGGAAAACCTGCTGGATACAATCATTGGCAATTTTTTCACAGTATTTAAACCACTTGGTGTCGAAAAAGAGAATTTTCAGGTACCTATTTGCAACAATATTGCTTTTGAAAATTATATTTTCAACATCTATATCAAATTTGACCCAGCCTATCTTTAGAAATAGTGTAATTTTCAGCATACCATTGAAAAATTAATACGTTGCTTGCAGTGGCCATTTTGAGCAGCAGCTGAATTGTATTTCACTGAAATGTTTTTAAAGGAAACGCCTTTTGCTACTGCAAATGGTTTTATTTTTATAAATCACCCATACGCGTTTCGCTTTTGTGTCAAGGCATCATCAGTGGGTGTCAGCACTTGCTAATCCACGTCAGTCTCTTTCTGGCAACCAGGTCGAAAGGTTACACTGTTTTCTGAAACACGTTGCAGTTTTCTGGTTCCACTGTCACCTGCTGCCACGCTGTGTCCACTATTGTTTGTCCACAGTGGACACAGTATGGCAGCAGTAGCAAAAGGCGTTTCCTTTAAAAACATTACAGTGAAATACATTGAAAAACTGTTAAATATGACAAAAATATAGTACCGAAAGGCGAAAATGGGAAAAGATTACCAAAAAATAACACCGATAAATAACAACGACAAGTGCAAAAAATAACACCGATTTTGGCCATAAAATAACAATGATTTTTTCCTGTACCTACCGATACGTTAAAACGCAGTATACGTCTGCCGAAAAATTACGCACTTGAAGCCAATTAGTCCAGAGGAGCCGCTAACAGTGGATCTGGCCTGTACAGACGGTAAGGTAGCTGTCCAGCATAGGGAAAGGCCGAGGTAAGGACGCTCAACAGGTGTCCCTCCACCGGGCAGAGGTTGTGTGCCATCATTAATCACCATATTGCGAATTTATAACGATAATTAATCTAGAATCCGGAAAAATACTCCACCCCAACGAAACCACGGTCTTCTGATTAGGCACAAAATACAGTGAAAATTGTTTTCTGGGGAAAATTATATACTTTTTCGTGCTTTAATGGCTGATTATTTTTATCGAATGTCATAATTTTAATCGGTTCGGACACTCTTACATTTCTATCGGGTCGTAATTTTGGTTACTATTCTAATCAAATTCAAATGTTATATATCAGTCCGTAGCTTACAAACTACTTAAACCTAGGTAAACTAACGTAAGGACAACACACACACCCATGCCCCAGGGAGGACTCGAACCTCCACGGCGAGCAACAGCGTGCTCCGCAGCGAGACGCTTTAGACAGCTCGGCTACTCCACCGCGGCAAATGTTTGTATAGCTTATGGGACTTAACTACGGGGTTATCAGTCCCTAAACTTACAAACTACTTATTAACTAGCGAATACTAAGGACGGCACAAATATCCATGCCCGAGGGGGGATTCGAACACCCGACCGTAGTGGCTCTGCAGACCGTGAGTGGAGCGCCTCAGTCCCCTCGGCCACCACTATTCGAATCCATAATCAAGTTAAGAACTGAAACTTCCTGGCAGATTAAAATTGTGTGCCGGAACCGAGACTCGAACCTGGGACCTTTGCCTTTCGCGGGCAAGCGCACTACCGACTGTGCTATCCCGACACGACTCACGACGCCGCCTCACAACTTTACTTCCGCCAGTACCTCGCCTCCTACTTTCCAAACTTCACAGAAGCTCTCCTGCGAACCATGTAAGACTAGCACTCCTGGAAGAAAGGATATGGTGGAGACATGGCTTAGCCACAGCCTAAGGGATGTTTCCAGAATGAAACTTTTTCACTCTGCAGCGGAGTGTGCACTGATATGAAACTTCTTCGCAGATTAAAATTGTGTGCCGGAACCGGGACTCGATCCTGGGACCTTTGTCTTTCGCGGGCAAGCGCACTACCGACTGTGCTATCCCGACACGACTCACGACGCCGCCACACAACTTTACTTACGCCAGTACCTCGCCTCCTACTTTCCAAACTTCACAGAAGCTCTCCTGCGAACCATGCAAGTTAAGAACTATTTAATTACTGCACACTCCCTTGGTCAAAAAGAATGAAATCGTCGCTACCGTGCTTCCATGTAACCCGTGAATCGGTACCACAATATCTCAGTGCTACACTTTGTTTAGAACAGTTTTTTCATTATTGTTAAGTTGGAATATTTCATGGAAGTCATCTCGCAACAGCAGTGTCAACGATGTACCAGCAGTGTCAACGCAAACAGCACGATCAGCTGCCTTGTTAACATTGTAACCTCAAAGATCATGAACACACAGATAGTATACTGTGACTACCAAATTACAGTCACTTCCGGTTGATATTTTTCCGTCGCTAACAACATTTCTTCCCTGACATCCCAGGCTAACGTATACAGTCGCGACACCCACTGCTGTGAAACTTGTTACTAACTGACAGTCTCAACAATAGAGCTTTTGTGTATACTGTTTTATTGGTAGTATGTATGTTTCAGTGATTATTCAGCTACTTATTTTTTTTAAATAAATATGCAATAACGACGTTCATCAAATCATGTACGGTACCTAACTAAAAGGAAATTTATGTTATACATATTGACTGCTGGCTTCTGTCTAGGGATTTTCGGCCGACGTTTGTTTGATGTTATAACTGATCTTTTCCTAACACGAAATCAGACTCAGATTGGCTAACATTGTGGAAATGTCACATGCCATTGCTGTTGCAGATTGAAACTTGGCCGCGGTGGAATAGCCGAACGGTCTAAGGCACCTTGCTGTGGAGCGCGCGGTTGCTCGCCGTCGGAGGTTCGATTCTTCCCTAGGGCATGGGTGTGTGTGTTGTTGATAGGTTAGTTTACCTTAGTTTGAGTAGTTTGTAAGCTACGGACTGATAACCATGCAGTTTGGTCCGATAGATTTGCAAACATTTGAACATTTAAAACTTGGGCAATATCAGCCGCTCTTACTGGAAGAAACATCTGATCAAACATCAAACGTCGAAGAAAATTTCGAGACAGACACCAACGGGCATTATGTGGAGTTTAATGATTCGCACATTTTTACACTTCATTCGTCTTTCTTATACGCGCATATACTTTAGAGTGTAATTACTTTAGGTACTTAAAAAGCCAATGTTTTGAAGATGTTTGCTTTTTGGGATTCGGCTTTAGCAACAGTTATGGAATTTGGTTCTTATTTGGTAGAACAGTTTGATTGCTTTTTCCGTTTTATTGTCACGTCTGTTACGTTTTCCCTTCAGCTACAGCTGTGGTGGCTGATTTGGTACGTAAAACACTGTAATTATTGTCTACGTACTGCCCTGGCCGATTTTACTGGAATTGAACTGAAGAAACCTCGGCATTTCTGGGATGTAAAGCGACGCCTTTCTGCCAAAGGGCAGGTCTTCTGGTGTTTCCTACTCACTCTTTATTTGTAATATATAAAATTCTTCAGTAAACGCCTGTAGTTTAAAGGTAATTGTAAATTAACTGTCCTGTGATGTACCGTTTTTCCTACCTTGCAAGGGATCTTAGAAAACTTAATAGATACAAATGTGGAGCTATTTCTTAGTTACTATTTTTATGACACTACATAAGTTCCCTAGTGTAAAACGTTTGTTAAAATCAATGTAAACGATACAAAAATTGTTCAAATGTTCGTTAAGCTTATGGGACTTAACTACGGGGTCATCAGTCCCTAAACTTACAAACAACTTATGAACTACTTACGAACTAGGACGGCACAAATATCCATGCCCGAGGGGGGATTCGAACCCCCGACCGTAGTGGCGGTGCTGACCGTGACTGGAGCGCCTCAGTCACCTCGGCCACCGCGGCCGGCGTAAACGATACTATTCGCCTTCATCCAGTACCATTGATCTCTATAGAGATTACTGCCCAATACCGAATTGAGAAATGCAGACTGGAGCGCTGCTGTCGCAGTGTATAGCAAACATCTGCGGGAGCGTCGTGGCTGTACGTGTTAAGCCCTTTCTATAAGAGACGTGTAACACGCACAAGAAAGTCGTTGTCAGCTGCAGCGCTCCTTGATGTAGACCGTCGAACTACAAAAATCATATGTCTTTGTTGAGTCGTCTGCTTCACGTGTCTGCTTGGTTTGTTGTCAATTTACAGCAAATGAATCGACGAGTTAAGATCAATTTTCGAAACTGTAAGATATATTGTGATGATTACAATATTTGTGTTTTAGACTGCCACTGTGAAACTATAATTGTTTTCATGCAGTTCATGCGTAACTACGTCGCTCACATGTGTTAACGTCACATTATAAAATGCGATAACACACTTTCAGCCCCTGCGGTTTAAGGCACCTATCTATATGATGAACAAGCTCAGGTGTCTATACATAGACCTTTCACCGTGGTAAAGCTTCAAATAATGGTCACCAAAAACAAATATTTCATCTATTAACTACAGCTTGTTTAAGGAAAAACAGCAAATATTTTAGAAGACGGAAATAAAGACGATTTGTAGTTAAAATGTCATACAACATGTGTCCAGTTTTTTTTTTTTGGGGGGGGGGGGGGAGGAGGGGGTAGGTGTGAGGGGGTACAGAGATACAGCTCTTGGTATGTACAATAAACTTAAATCACATGCAAATTTGGATATTTTGACATTCTTTCGTCGGTTCTTGGTAGATCAACATATTGACTTCTATTTAAATAACAGGTTTTCGACGTACTTTAATGTCTGAATATGTCCTAGTAAACCGAAAACCGGATAACTAAGTGGAAATGAACGTGTAGAACACGTACAAAATTGAAGTCAGTGTGATGTCGTAATACAAAGAACTGACGGATAAATCAGTGAAAATGTCTTGATTTACGTCTGCTCTAAGTTTGTTTGGCTTTCATATTAACCGCTATATCTCTGTATTCAATAAAAATTGTAGACATGTTATATGAAATTTTTAATGCAAATTCTCTATAGGGTAAGGTGGTACAATTTCGATCATTTCGGACAAATATAATTGTAACTGCAAATATATTGAGAAAATCAATAATTTTAACTATGGCACTTGTTCTTGAATGTTTAAAGAATACGTAACACAAATATTAGACAATTACAAATGTTGATATGAACACAAAAAAAGGTTACAAAATTGAGAAAAATGGATAGGAAATGTACCACACTAGGTACAATTATGATCACGTCCTCGTACAATTTTGATCACTGACTTTTTCCACATAAAAAGCACTTTTTCCTTCGGACACCAGCGCATACTTCTAGGTACCAAATGTTGCACAATAATGAATTTACAAGCGCGTGGAAACTAGTAAATTTATAAGAGCGCGTTCGACGAAGTAGCTCCACGTCCATCTTAACAGGAAGAAATTCATATCTCCGTAGCTCAAAGTGATGTATTCTTGGAAAAGACAGGAGTAGCTGTAGAAACCCGTTACACTACAACGCCACACAAAGGCAAGTGCTACGAGTGAAAATGGCGCGAAAACTTATGTTGATCGGAATTGTACCTATATCGAAATTATACCACCTTACCCTAGTATCACCTCATAAAATACGACTGGGTCGAAAAACTACGTTCCTCTGAGCAGGAGACAAAGACACACCCTCAAACAAATTCGCGACTTGGCTTCGTTTGTGAGCTGGGTTCCCCATTCAGTCGTCTGCGCATGCGCGAAGCACTTCCATACGCGTGAGAACAGGATCCATCCTATTCCGCCTACTAGCGATCGTATGCGTGCATCTTGTGCAAGTGGACGCGTTTACACTGTACGCGGCCGGCGTGAACGGTGCATCATGGGTAATCTTGTAAGCTCTCCCTTCCCCTGTAGAAAGGGCTTTACACTGTGCCATTAACTAGACTGGCAATGCACTACGCATTATCATTGGTGTCACTACGGAACACGAAAACCGAATTTCGTAAAGCGTTTTTCACTGTCGTGTTTACATATTACAGCCAGAAGCGATTTCCTAGCCCATTCAATATGGCGGCTGGAAAACAGCTGATTCGGTTCCTGAGTTAGTCACCGCGATACAGTAGCTATTTTTCTTTACTTAAATACACAGATTCATACTCACTCTAATGTACATACTTCTGTTTCATTGCAGAAAATGTCACTATGCCCATATCAGCCGATAATTCTTAACAAGAGAAAGCAACCTGATAAGCAAAGGACATTTCAAAAACAGTTACATGTACATGTATACGAAAATCGATTGCGGAACTAGAAAACCGATTTAATAAGTGGATTTCCAGAATCGATTTTGTAGTGTTTACATGACCAACCAAAAGCGGGATTGGAAAATCGGGTTACGAAATCCAATTTTGGGAGCCCATGTAATCGGGGTGACTGAATCAGTCGTCGCCATATTATTACCATAAACGGCTTGTGAACAACTACGAAGTCAAAGATAAAATAGTCTTAAGAAACAGGACTAAAATAATAAAAGAACGCCAGCTTTATAGTGTTGTCGTCTACATAATGGTAATGAGAAGAGCCTTCTGTGATGTACCTGTATTTATTCTTCTGTCTCCACTTTGAATCAACTTTCGTTTCCTGGAATCGTAAGTTCGCTATAAAAGTGCTTCTGTACGATGAGTTGGCTGTTTCTTGTTAATAACGAATGTCCGTATTCATTGGTGTGTTCTTACAAAAACTACAGTTTGCTTTAAACGTGGGCGTATTATCTTAACGCTCGTCTTATAACACGATTCTACAATTTGTATGTTAAATTAAGCTAGTACGCAAATATTAGCTCAGCTTCAGAACCTGTTTAAACCTCTGCGAAAAAGATTAAAATGTCATTTTAGTTCAGAAATTGTCTAGTAACATGCACAAACTTTTTTTTTTTACTTCTAGGTAGGTAAGATGGCGGCGTCGGGCTAATTGAGATGACCGGTCGGGTTTCACTAAAACCAGCGACTTCGCCAGTCTACTTAATGTATGTCTGTGGACTATGATGATACCCTTCATCTGTACCGCTATGTCTAGTAAATTTCGTTTCAATCCAATGCGTTTGGAGCGCTATTTTCAGTCTGCCTGTATGTATTTCGTTGGACTGAGGACATCAGTGACCCAGAATGGATGAAATGTTTTGCAGTAGGCACATTATAAGAGCTATCTACTAGAACGTGACAACCTGGAGTTTGGTGAAGGTGGCTGGCTCTGCGCCTGGCGGCCTGTCTGGGCTGCGGCGGAGTGGCCGAGCGCATTGAGGCACTATGCTCCGATGCGCGGGGCCGTTCTCCGTCGGGGGTTCGAATCCCCCCTCGGGCATGGATGTTTCTGCTGTCTTTAGTTCATAAGTAGTTTGTAAATTTAGGGACTGATGACCCCGCAGTTAAGTCCCCTAAGTTTAACATATATATATATATATATTTTTTTTTTTTTTTTTTTTTTTTTTTTTTTTTTTTTTTTTTTTTTGCCTGTGCATCTTCATGTTTTCGCGGCGCAATGACTGTTCAAAGAAGTTTCGGGCGTGGAGCCGCATAAAGTTTACTTCTTCTAATATTTCGGCTGAGAAACGTTCAGCCATCATCAGAGAGAGTCGAAGACTGACGCTCCAGCACGCGCTTCGTGCTTATAAACGCGCGGGCCGCGCTACTGCGTATGCGGCCACAGATACATCAAGGCGCCAAAGACGTTACTCGGCGGCAAGGAACACAGAGATATATTAATAGACTGGCAATGCCTTATACAGTATCATTGGTGTCACTGAAGTCTCCCCGCCATATTTCTATACTAAAACTAGTAAGCAGTCGTGTGTGTTATTACAGAAAACAGTCATAAAAATATGAATGAACTGACGTAACTTTGCTGTCTTTAGAGTTTTGACCTATAGGAAATTCGTTTGTTGTATATGGCTGTAAAGTAAGCTTCGACACATACAGTAATGAGTTGCATTGATTTACTGTTATTATTAGTCTGTTACGAATTTAATTCAACTTCGGATTTTATTACAGTAGTGTGGTCATTAGAAAAGTGTTGTTTATCGTGGATAACCCGTATCCTTATTATTTTGAGAATCCTTACGAAATATTTGATATATACACTAATAAATCGCGTCGCGTTTTCTGTTTTTATTAGACCTGATCTGTTATCAGATTCCATCAATTTAGGCTTTTCTTTTAATAGTATGGCCGTTACAAATATGCTATTTGTCGTGGATAACACAATCGTTATTCTTCTTAGTGCTTTTCGTTAACTACAGTCTGCTTTAAATGCATCGATACGTAACGGGAAAATTTTACTTACCTCCCGTCGGCCTCGTATGAATATGTTGGCAACATCAACAAAACGGTAGAAAGCCCTCACCAAGATGTTGATACTCTTAGAAATCAGCACAGTGTGACTTGATTAGCGTTTTGTACAGATGAAGAAGTAAATAAATAACGCTGTTCCTACTCTATGGTTGACAGGTTCTTGTATGTACCCTTGTTCACTCTGTAAAAGTAATTGCCCTTGTGAAACGAAGATTTCTTGAGTAAAAATTTGCGTTGTCAGGCGATTGGCTAATGCCAACGTGACACGATTGACAACATAATCACGCGAAGCCGCCAGGACGGGAAGTAAATTTTAACCGTACGTAACACGTTCTTCTCGTAACACGATTCGACAATGTAGGCCTGTATGTTAAATTCAACTATTGTGGAAGTATTAGCTTAAATACAAATCATGTTCAAACGAACTCGTAAAGCTTACAACGTCATATCGTGTCAGAAGAACATAATAGTAGCGCACTGAAACTTTTTGACATGAGGTGAGGCAAGATGGCGGCTTCCGGCTTCAGTTACAGCGGCACGTTTGCCAGTATAGTAATGTATGTCTGTGGCAAGGAAGTACACGTGTGTATAAATTATGTCTGTGGCTGCATGGTCGATTACAGCGTAGAAATCGATGTGTTATGATCTGTGCTGTGGCGGCAAGATCCCATGTGAATGTGGCCTTTCGTACATAGAGCAGACGACACGTATAGTCCAGGAAAGATGCACGGAACACCAGAGATATACCCGTCTCTTACAACTAAATAAAACGGCAATGGCAGAGCACTGTATTGATACTGGACACTCAATGACGCACGAAAACGTCAAAATTTTAGCCTCCACCTCATCTTTCTGGGACTCAGTGGTGAAAGAAGCAATATGAATTCGCTTGGGGGCGAATTTAATTAACAGAGACAGCGGCTTCAGTTTAGATAAATCTTGGAAACCGGCACTTTCTTTAATAAATTTACAAAGGCCGCCACAGCACAGATCATAAGACATCGATTTCTCCGCAGTAATCGACCATGCAGCCACAGACATAATTTACACATACGTGTACTTCCTTGCTGCCGAGTAACGTCTTAGGCGCCTTGTATTAGTGGCCGCATGCGCAGTAGCGCGACCCGCGCGTTTATAAGCACGAAGCGCGTGCTGGAGCGTCAGTCTTCGACTCTCTCTGAAGATGGCTGTACGTTTCTCGGCCGAAATATTAGAAGAAGTAAACTTTATGCGGCTGCACGCCCGAAACTTCTTTGAACATTTTTTTGCCTGTCTGGGCAGTTTTCCGGGAAGATGAACCGCGGGGGTGGGGCGGACAGTCAGGCCCCGGCGGATGAACTCCCCAACCACTTGCCAGTCTCACCCCTCGGGCTAGCTGTTCGCCTTCTATCTCACTCCGCTCCGAGATGATACACGTGTTACACGCTGTGACAGGAGGTAAGCTTCTTAAAGGATATCTGCGAGATTTACGCACTCATTTCTTTTTTGGAAGAGGCAGGGGATAGGCGAGTGCCGCGCGGGATTAGCCGAGCGGTCTGGAGCGCCACGTTGCGGATCGCGAGGTCTCCCGCGTCGGAGGTTCGAATCCTCGCTCGGGTGTGGATGTGTGTGTTTTCCTTAGGTTAGTTTAACTTAGTTTAAGTAGTTTGTAAACTACGGACTAATAACATAACAGTCGAGTACGATAGATTTACAAACATTTGAACATTTGATTTTTGATGGGCGAAGCTTCATGAGTCTTCCGATCAATAAAATACGGCCTCTCGCGAATTCTCACTCTAGCAAAACATCGAAAGTTCCCCTCCCCCAATCTTTATAATATTCATTTTATGGAATTCTTTCAACAGATGTCTAGTAAATTCTAAAACATTTTAACTACGTTAAATAGATATGTTGTATTATTGCAAATAATTTCTTAAATGAACACATACTAATATAAATGCGAAAGAAGCTCTGTCTGTTATGCTTTCACGACTAAACCGCTGGGTATGGCGATAGCTTGAACGCTGAGGAAGAACATAGACTACTTTAGAAAGTGTGTAATTTAAGATACACCCCCCCCCCCTCAAGGGTGCTCACGGTTCTTTGGTGAGTACGTACGTGGCCAGCACGGGGTCCCGAGCTAATGCAGTCTTCGTTCCTTCTTTACTTCCCGGACTGCATTTCCTTTCCCCCTCCCCTCCTTTCCTATCCTCACTCCTTCCCTTCCCCACCAGAGGACTGATAACCTAAGTAGTTTAGTCCCCCTATTCCAACCAAACAACCCAACCCTAAGATATTTGTTGATTGTAAGAATATAACCACAGTCCAACACATACAGTCACGACACTCCCGCAGAATTTTGTTATACACTGCGACAGCAGCGCTCCAAGCACCCGGCAAGCTACTTTTATGAATACAATAGTGGATGAGCGTGAATAGTATCGTTTACATTGATTTTAACGCATTTTTTCCTTTGCATTAGGGAACGTATGTAGTATCATACAAAAACAAATGGACCAATGAGTTGCCGGCCGCAGTGGCCGAGGCGCTCCAGTCACGGTCTGCACGGCCACTACCGTCGGGGGTTCGAATCCCCCCTCGGGCATGGATATTTGTACCGTCCTTAGTATAATGTAGTTCATAAGTAGTTTGTAAGTTTAGGGACTGATGACCCCGTAGTTAAGTCCCATAAGCTTAACAAACATTTGAACATTTTGACCAATGAGTTGATCTACAATAATACCGCACCACACATTGACTGAGAAGCGTCGTTGAACAATATTTACCATACTACGGTTCACATTTTCGTTTGCATATACGTGAGAGTTGCGTGTGTTGTTGATTCCCTTGCGGGTAAATGTTGAGTCATCAGTGAAAGGAATACTTGGAATTAATGGACCACTCGTAAATGACTCACTGACAGAATCTTCTTCGTGCTGATGTACGAACTGCCTATGAAATCGATACAGACCTTGTTCGCGTACTGTTCGTATCACTTTGTGTAGTACCAAGTGGAGCATCAATTCTTCTAGAACTAGTACTTGGGCTGCGTTCTACTACTTTCACTATTGTTCTCAACTTCATTAAGAGTTTGTTGTGCGGGGCGTTCAGATACAAAATAAACGCCTGGAAGCGTACTACGCTCGCATGCCGCAATTTTTGGCGAGGAAGTTGGTTCCACATTTTCTTGTCAGACAACATATTCGCCTTTTTGATGCTCCGAGAGTAGCATTTTTCAGCTGGTTTTATTTACTCTGTTTACAATGTTTCAAATGTTTGTTAAGTTTATGAGACTTAATTGCGGGGTCATCAGTCCCTAATTACAAACTACTTTTCAACTACATTACACTAAAGACATAACAAACATCCATGCCCGAGGGAGGGGGGGGGGGATTCGTAACCCCGAAGGGGAGCGGCCTCACGAATCGGAGCATAGAGCCTCAATGCGCTCGGCACACCGCCGCGGCATCCTAAGTAGAGCTCGGTCCCGTGGCGATGTAAGAACGAGAAACATCCGGAATAACTATCACGTTGTTTGAAGAATTATTGTTCTTTTTTTTTAATGAGATTTCAAAATGTTGTAGCCTATTTGCACACTTTCAGGGTGAAGCAGTTGTATAACTAAATAAGAGTACATTTCCGTATTTTGCAAAAACTTACCTGGGCAGTGATCAAGGTACGAAACATAGGACACCTGTGCGTAAAAGAGAACGTCTGAAAACGCTATCCAGCTATCTCTTTAGTTTTACTTTTGGTTTGTTTCCTTTCTCTTCCTTGTTGCTCCGTTCAAATGTTTGTTCAGCTTATGTGACTTAACTACGGGGTCATTAGTCCCTAAACTTACAAACGACTTATGAACTACATTATACTAAAGACGACACAAACATCCATGCCCGAGGGGGGATTCGAACCCCCAACCGTTGCGGCCGTGCAGACTGTGACCGGCGCGCCGCAGACAGCTAGGCCACTCCGGCCGGCTGTTGCTCCGTAATTCACATTTTCCTCTAATCTTCTTTGATACACAAATTCGATGTTTTTGGGGCCGGCCGCGGTGGCGCTTCAGTCACGATCTGCACGACCACTACGGTCGGGGGTTCGAATATCCCCTCGGGCATGGATATTTGTACCGTCCTTAGTCTTAGTTAGTTCATAAGTAGTTTGTAAGTTTAGGGACTGATGACCCCGTAGTTGAGTCCCATAGACTATACAAACATTTGAACATTTGATGTTTTTGGGTTTTCGTAAAGAAATTTAAAAGAAGTCGTTTCAGTACTCCCTTCACTCAAGCCTTTTTAGGTGTCTCTAAAATGTCAACTCCTCTCTTCCTCAACGTGATCTGAGTTCTATTTTTTTCATAAATGTCTTTATTACTTCTAATTTTTATTTCCCATCGTCGTATTTTGGTTCCAAGTCTTTCCTGATTATTTTCATTTTCTTCTTTCCTGTTTCACCAGATATATATTTAACGAAAGGCAATGTAAAGAATAGAGACATACTAGTTTAATGACAGGAAGGAATCTTAAGAGTTTTACGTGGGATTGCCAGACTTCCCGATTTTCGGAAATAGTCCCGGTATCGGATTAAGAAAATTAATTTGGTCTCGGTTTTATGATTACAAAGGAGCATTCTTACACCGTATATGTCTTCTCAAAATGCTGTCGTTCATTTTTATTTTAATTGCTACTGTTAAGCAAAGTAATGATTTTAATTAGATTGTTGCACATGCTAGGTTATACCAAGAACCTTTATTGCGTGGTAACGGCGATCTCTCTTGTATTAGGATTAAGTTCAGTGATGTTGATCGTATGACATTTTTGGCGGGGCGTTCCCGTATAAGATTGTTCTTCGGACGCCGTAGTGCACGTCTTTTTATTTGAAGCCTCTTGGGCGACTTGTGTGTCGATGATGATGATGATGAGCCCGCTGCCGGGAATCGAACTCGGGCCCCTTGCGTGGTTGTCAGCGACGCTATCGTCTACATTCGGACATTCAATTCAGTTAAGACATTACAGCTACGTGGTTCTCTGTCTGAGGTTTTTTTGCTTACTTCATATTTAAGTGTGTGTAGAGTAATCTACTAATGCCAAAGAGAAAGTGGTTATTTAAAAAAAAATACACAGAAGAAAGATCTTTGCCGGCGCGGTGGCCGAGGGGACTGCGGCGCGCCAGTCACGGTCTGCACGGCCACTACGGTCGGGGGTTCGAATCCCCCCTCGGGCATGGATATTTGTGCCGTCCTTAGTGTTAGCTAGTTCATAAGTAGTTTGTAAGTTTAGGGACTGATGACCACGTAGTTAAGTCCCATAAGTTATACAAACAAAAGATCTTTCATCAAACGAGGAAGAAATGACTATGAAGTGAAATGTGAAATTTGTAATTCTAACGTTTCTATTTTACATGAATGACGGGCAGATACTAATTGTAAGGATCATTTAGTCACCGTAAAGCAGAAATCAAACATGTACCCTGCTAACGCTCAAAAAATAAAATATATAAATAATAAAAATAAATTAATAAACAATAGATAACTGTTTTTTTCAAAGCCATCAAAACAGAGCAAATCAGTAACAGCAGTGGAATTGACAATATTTTATTATACGCGTCAATCATCATAATATGTGTGAAATTTGCGGACTGTACTTCTAGGCTAAGCTCCAAACTTTTAACCACTGAAATAGCAAAGTGACGTTGCGCAGAACCAAAAGAGCATTTCTGAAATCAGTTCTGTACCAAAGACTGTCAAACAATATGTGACGACCGTTCACTTTTTTCAGCTTATGAAAAGTGTTCCGACATGTCAAGTTTAATGATTCACAAATTATGGGTGGGATTTTTGGGTAAGGATGGAGAAGGAAATTGGCACTGCCTTTTCAAAGGAGCCACCCCGTCATTTATTTGGAGTGAGGAGGAGGAGGAGGAAGAAGAAGCTTAGCGTTTAACGTTCCGTCGACAGTGTGGTCATTTGAGACGGACTAGGAGTGATTTTGGGAAATCACGGAAAACCTGTATCAGGATGGCAGGAGGTGGCTTTGAAGCACCATCCTCTCGAATGCGAGTCCAGTGTGTTACCACTGCGCGGTAACGTATTAATGGCGTGCACTGCTATGCACTCTGTGATTGAACAAACAATTAACCACAGTTCAGATCAATAACTTGGCATAAAAATAAACGTGATTCCTTCAGTTATGTTATTAAATATTCATACTAATTCTTATTTTACCAAATATCAAAAAATGTTCAAATGTTTGTTAAGCTTATGGGACTTAACTACGGGGTCATCAGTCCCTAAACTTACAAACTACTTATCAACTACTTACGAACTAGGACGGCACAAATATCCATGCCCGAGGAGGGATTCGAACCCCCGACCGTAGTGGCCGTGCAGACCGTGACTGGAGCGCCTCAGTCCCCTCGGCCACCGCGGCCGGCTACCAAATATCAATATTCCTTAAAATGATTACATCATATCGTTGAAGGAATCTGCAGTTATTCGTATATAATATGCGATAATTTAACTTGTTTTACATGTTAACTGCTGGAGGGTGCCAGGGTCACGTTCCCCGGATTTTTAAAAATTTATATATATATATATATTTATCAATTGCCATGTGTAGGCCTACACCTTTGTGTCTGAATCAATGCCTGCGCAAGCCTATATGCCGCCCCGTCATTAAAAAGAAAATAAAAGATAAAATCCTCGTGTAACGTTAAAATCTGGCCGTTTTTTGTTTGACACATCTGCTGTCACATGTTTTCACAAAACAGTACGTTTGACAGTTATGTAAATGACATATAAGTATAGATGTAGGCCTAATATACAAATGGTAAAAGATTTAACGAAAAATCTCCAAACGTTCTTGACCTCTTTATTACAAATATTTACACCAAATTCTGAAGAGCATTCGGAATGAGGTAGGCTGTATATATTTGAAATATAAAGGGTTTTCGGAGATTCCTATTACAAATTTTGATTAGTCGAACAGAAGAGTGAGTACATATATTGATAAGGATCTCGCGTCAACAAGTGATCCTATGAGCTCTTCTTCGCCGGCCGCGGTGGCCGAGGAGACTGAGGCGCTCCAGTCACGGTCTGCACGGCCACTACGGTCGGGGGTTCGAATCCCCCCTCGGGCATGGATATTTGTGCCGTCCTAGTTCGTAAGTAGTTCATAAGTAGTTTGTAAGTTTAGGGACTGATGACCCCGTAGTTAAGTCCCATAGACTATACAAACATTTGAACATTTTGAGCTCTTCTTCATTTTTTTCTCTGTGAAACTAACCCCTTATACACTTTACTTTCCATAGTTTTGGAGGAGGTAACGTGAACCAATAAAAGAAAAGATAATCTAAACATGCACTCTACCATGAATACCTTAAGAGCTATGAACATATGAACAATGAACAATTGACCAGTAAATGAGACCTGAAGAGAACCGAATATGAAGACGTGCACAAACCACTAACGTATGTACTTTACAGTCCATTGTTAATTATAATTTTGTTTGTGTTTTGGTGCATAGTACGTCCGTCTAAAATATGGAAATCAAAGAGCTTGCAGTAGTATAGACTTGCTGCACAGTGTCAAAAATTAATACTATAAAATCAATGAGGGAAGGAGGATGTGAATGTTGAAAGAGGGAGGGGGCCTGATGAGAGGATGGGTGGAGACATTGGTGTCGCTTGAGCTACTCACTTCAAGCTTTATTCCAGATTGTTTGTACATGTATTCATCGTCGTAAAATTTTTCAAAAAATAAAAAAAAAAAAAACATTTGAAAAAGTACTTGTTGTCAGCGACCAAATGCACACCAGAATGGCTGCTCTTGAAACACAGGAGTGAGTTGAGACACAGCTTCCCTCTCCTTCGCCTTGTTCAGCAGATCCGCCACTGCCCCCCGCCGATGACTGGCCGCACGCCTCGCCGGCCCTGGTTGCAACAACTCGACTGACTGGAGGTAAACAGACTTTAATAAATCTTACTTAAAACTCACTAAAGGTTCGTTCAAGCAGCTGCCAGCGAGCTACTCGCGCATGCGCAGAGCACAAATTAAGTTCAAGCAGCGCCTTCGCCCGCTTCTGGCTACATGCCAAGCAGCTGTTTGCTGTTTAAGCAGTAAACGCAAGCTACCAGATTTTACCCGAGAAAATATTTCTGGTGCGCTCAAGCTGCAAGATTCCCGCTTGCGCAGAACTGTGTGAATTGTAGTGGGACGGCCCTCCACGTGATCTGTGTTTACGTTTCGTGATAGTTTCATTTGTTTGTTCAAAAAATGTTTGTAGCACTTATGGGATTTAACTACGGTGTCATCAGCCCCTAAGCTAACAAACTACTTATGAACTAGCTAAGACTAAGGACGGCACAAATATCCATGCCCGAGGGGGGATACGAACCCCCGTCCGTAGTGGCCGTGCAGACCGTGACTGAAGCGCCTCAGTCCCCTCGGCCACCGCGGCGGGCTCATTTGTTTGTCTTCGTCTACAAGTGTCTTGTCATCTGAAAACAAAACCGATTTCTGTGACTGGGAACTGTTATGTGAATTTATTCACAAAATCGTTGAAGGCTAATAAAATAATACGATATTATTTCAGTTTTCTGATTTTATTTCCACGTTATTAGCAGAAATCAAGCATTGAGTTGAACGTGTAATTCACACCTAACGGGTCATTTTATATATTTTAGTTGTTAAAAATTGTGCGGTGTACACGAGTTCCCTGGACTTAATCTATACTGAAGATGTTCATTCAGTGAACGAAATTGACATGCTATATTGAAAAATGTATATTTCATATAATAACCACCAAGCGGAAATGTCTATTATTGTTGTAATATTGTAGTTATTTGGACACACGACTCATTATCGAGTGTTCATACAAGACCAAGAATTATTCTTATTGAAGAACATGTAAGTTATTTTTGTCGGTTTGCGAAAAAATTTGCCTTTTTTCAATCAAATGTTCAAATGTTTGTAAATCTATCGGACGAAATTACGTGGTCATCAGTCTGTAGCTTACAAACTACTTAAACCTAGGTAAACTAACCTAAGGACAACATACACACACCCATGCCCCAGGGAGGAGTCGAATCTCCACGGCGAGCAACCGCGCGCTCCGCAGCGAGACGCTTTAGACCGATCGGCTACTCTACCGCGGCTTTTTCTTTCTTTTTTTTTTTTTTTTTTTTTTTTTCAATCAACTGCAATAAACTGTTCATTGCCACAAAGGCGTCAATTTATTTGAAAGAAACAATATTCCAGACTGTTGCTTAGTTTAAACTGTTCGCTGTGTTTTAAAAGCTCGCGTTTTATTTTATAATGCATACGCTGTTAACAGATTTCATATTCTGCTATAATAAATAACTAAACAAGAGGGTACACTTAAAGGAAATTGGTATTTTAAAAACCACAAAGAAAACCGTAATAACAGGTACACATACGTTAGTCTGGTCAATGGTCATTTTGATATACTCCAGAAAAGAAATATTATGCCTCTAAGCCAATGATCTTGTGCAAATAATGCGTCTCCTAGAGGAGGAAACTGCTGAAGATCCAGCCGCACTCGAAGATTTAGTCGATGAGAGAGACACCTACTCTCAGGATGAGATAGGAGAAGGCAAGGAGGACTCAGCAGCTGAACAGGAAGTTTAGGGAACAGCTCGGGAATATGAAGAAGAGAAGAAAATATGTGAGGAGTTTTTATTTTGGAAACGATAAGACGACGAAGTAGTCTAAGTATATACCTTCTGCTATTCATAGTGTGAAGAGTCACATCATTATTACACAACATCCAGTGTAAAAGATATTGCTACAAATGACGCCACCAATTGCAAAACCTTGTGTCATCACCTTCTAACTGGACAATTTAGCCTGTGTATGCTATGAATATATGTGGAATTCGATTCGGCTGCAAACTCGACTGAAAAAATTTTTACCCCACAAGGAACGGGAAAGTTCTCCCACATTACCTCCCAAATGGCTAAAACGTCGACCATGCGTGGCTGAAACAAGAGTTCGGAGGATGAAGAATCACGAATGTTCAGCTTGTCATCAACCAATCTGCTTGAGCGACGTATACGTTCTGTGCCATACCTGTGTTTCAGCTGTTGATTTGGGAGCTATAGCATCGGTTTTTGGCTGAAAATGTGGCGAGAAAAGATGATTCCATGACAGAATAGACTGCCTAATGTCCTTTAAAAATAACTTCATTAGTTTTATGGATGTCCTTTCGACCAATTTTTAATGCTCTTTGTGGGAAATTGGTAATTTTGGTCACTTTAGTTTAAGGTGTATTGTGTTCAATAAATCCATTATTATGCATTCAGTTTGCTGTAATTCCTTCCTTTAGATCCTCTTCAAGACTAGCCAACACGCATTTTGAATTTGATTTAACACGGCGGAACTAGTCCACAAAATATGTGGGTGGCCTGTCAGGCCGGGTGCGCCTGATTTTGTTTCATCTGGAGGTGCGCCCGACGGAGGGTTAAGTCACACTAATAAAACAGAAAAATAATCGATTGTTGTTCTGCATAATTGCTCGGCATTATATAGGAATACCGAAATAACGAGGTCGCAGTTCAGTTGTTCCTCCGCTACGCATGAGAATTCTACCAGAATTGGGACGAAAAGCGTTCAAGCAGTGCAAGCTCCAAATACGTCATCGTAGCTGCGCATGTGCAGTAACGCCTACTGCTCGCGCTTGAAAGTAGCTTTCTGACAGCTGCTTAAACGAACCTTAAATGAAGTTTGACGCGTAGCTAGTTTCATATAACAGAGCCAGCGGAAATTTATGGACATACGTTCCACTTTTCTTTGTCGAGAACAAAGAGGAGCCGTCAACAATGGGGATCACAGACACCGCTCCGCCGCCAGTGTGTTTGTTGTGGCCACGCGAGTCAAGTGCGCTGTTCCATTCTCTGCAGGCAAGACAATCGAGCTACGCTTCATCACGCCATACGTTCGTGTCGCTAAGTATCTATATTATTGTAGTACAGCGACTTACGTAAGTTTGTTTCATTTATATTCATTAATTTTTTGAACTTCTTAGGTTTTATCCCTATCGGACAACTTATTGTCGACAGACTGTATTATCCACTAAAGTAATACCATTTGACTTATGTCCGAGATTTTCGTAGTCTGGCCATGGTCGGCAGTTTAAAATGATGTCAGAGTTACTCAATACTTGACTAACTTCTCCATCCCAGTTACAGCCACTACAAACGGACTTTGCATTTTATTTTATATTTATCAGAGTAACTTAATCTTGATTATCAATGAATGTCGGCATACTTTAGTTTCCAAGAAACTGCGAAACTCACGAAACTTTTGCAGATTGTAACGAAAATTATACATTTAAATAATTCTGACTATCCAGTCAAATAGAAAAAGAAATAAGGTAAAATAATTATGACCTGAATAGTGACAGACAATATTAGTTTAAATGTTAGGAAGTCCTTTCTGAAAGCATTTGTCTGGAGTATAGCATTCTCTGGGAGTGAAACGTGAACGATAAGAAGTTCGGACAAGAAGATAATAGAAGCTTTTAAAATGTGGTGCAACAAACGAATGATGAAGATTAGATACGTAGATCACGTAACTAATGAGGAGGTGCTTAAAAGAATTGGGCAGAAAAGGAGTTTCCGGCATATCCTTACTAGGAGAAGGGATAGGTTGGTGGGACACATTTTGAGACATGAATGGTCATCTTAGCATTAGAAGGAAGCGTGTGGGGTAAAAATCGTAGAGGGAGACCGAGGGACGAATACAGTAAGCAGATTCAAAAGGATGTAGGTTGCCGTTCGTATTCGGAAATGAAGCTTGCACAGGACAGGGTAGCATGGAGAGCTGCATCAAACCAGTCTGCGGACTGAAGACCACAAGAACAACATAGTGTTGCAAGAGATGTTCCAACAAAACAGAAAAAGAAACTGTTTAAAACAGTTACGAGCTAAATAGTGTTGCAGGAGATTGTATGGTTGGCTATATTATGGCAGATGAATCCTCTATGTCGATATGACAATAGGATACTTTAAACTGCCTTGCAAATATATTGTTCGTCAAATGTTTGTAAACTTAACAGACGAAATTGCTGGGGTCATGTTACTAGACGTACAGACTACTTCTGCCCGAGGGAGGAATCGAACCTCCGATGGAAGAAGCCGCACATTTGTTTTGTTTCTCACTCAGGTATCTGGTCTCGCTGAAACTCCATAACGTACTCAATATGTGTGTGTGTCTGTGTGTGTGTGTGTGATACACATTGGTGCTGTTATTATCAAAAATGTTCAAATGTTTGCTAAGCTTAAAGGACTTAACTGCGGGGTCATCAGTCCCTAAAGTTACAAACTACTTCTGAACTACCTTACACTGAACACGACACACACATCCATGTCTGAGGGGGGATTCGAATCCCCGACCGTAGAGGCCGTGCAGACTGACTGGCGCGTCGCAGACCCCTCAGCCACTGCGTCCGGCGCTGTTATAATCAATTTTACCGAATTACACCAATATCCACATGGGTAAAACCGCATACTAGAAAGTTTCTTAAAATTGTACTCACTGACGACAGAAATGGCCAAAAGTTTCATTTACTGGTCGAGCAACTGTTCCCAAAACCCCGATCTGGAAGTGATTTGAAGAAAAATACTTATCATGTTAAAATCTACTCACTTCAGTGAACTTTCAAGAGTGTAAAGCTCATACAGCCCTCCACCCCTCGCCCCTTTTTCCATGAAATGCAACTGCAGCACTGTGAGTTGTAAGCAGTTATTTTTTTATTATTTATTATTAGTACTTTTTCTGTGGAACATTGGTGTATGGCCGCGATACTCTTTTTATATCATGCCTGAATATTAAGATCATTACTCATTAATAGAAAAATTTCATGTATATAAATGAAAAACACATAATTGGTGTTCTACAGTCGCTACTTGTTATAATGATTTCGTCTTGTAAAGATATCGTCGACCAGTTGTTCACTGTGGACTTCAAATATGATAAATCAAGGAAGGAAGCTTATGGTTTAACATACCGTCGACTGTGTGGGCATTTGATAAGGAACTCACGCTTGGATTTATGGGTAAGGATTGAAAAGGAAACTGTCTATGTCCTATCATAGGAACCATCCCGGCATTTGCTTTCAAATATTTGTGAATCTATCGGATTCAACTGCGTTGTTATTAGTCGGTAGCTTATAAACTACTTAAACTAAGGTAAAGTAACTAAGGACAACACAAACACCCATGCCCGAGGGGGGGGACCCAAATCCCCGATGGCGAACGGCCGCGTGCACCGCAGCAGGGCGTCCCAGTGCGCACGGTTAATCCGCCGCAGCTAGAAGTGATAGATAGTTTACTTCTAACTTGTCCCCTATGGACGTGATCAGCGTGTTTAATTCGGAATTGGCGTGTTAAGGCGGTATTACAGGACGATCCGCCGGTAAAGTTATCGCGACAGCCATCTAGCGGCAGATCACGTGATACTTCATATTTTAGAAATGAAATGGAACAGAGAGCCGTTGAGTTTTCATTCAGGCGTACAAGGAGGAAAGGTTTTTGAATAAACCACAGGACCCCCTGCATCATAATAAGTTACATCAGTAGTCGCTTGTTCGGGACAAGTTGTTCCTCAGTAATATGGATACCACTTTACAGACAGCAGCTCTTCAAAAGCGAACGTCCTTCATCACGAAGTTTCGAAATTCTTGCGGATTTACGGAACTCAGTTCCTTTATTAGCCGTGAGTGTATTCCCTTGTCTTTCTTCTTTCCGGCTATTGTCGAACCCAACGTCTGGCTTTCGTTATTGTGCTCTAATCTGAAAATTTACATCACAGCTCCAAAAATGAGTCTTCTATGCGTAAAATGCTGCATAAATATAAATTTAGATATGCATACACTGTGAAACCAAGTGTCGTAATATATAACGATCGCGCGGTATGAGGCTGCATGTAAGGAATTGGGCGGCCGCTCCCGCCGGAAGTTCGAGTCCTCCCCTCGAGCATTTGTGTGCGTTTTGTCTTTAGCTAAGTTAATTTAAATCTAGGGGCAGACGACCTAAGCAATTTGACTCTTAGTTACACAAACTTTGAACTTTATGAGGAAATTGTTGAGTCTATAGTTCAAAGCAGAAGCGACTCAATTTCGTGCTAACTACAAAAGAGAAAACTAATTACTCAATAAAAATTAAAACGTCTCATTAAATTGGAACCTTGAGCTCCAAGAAATAATTTGGATGGCGTTCTAGCAAATGAGTTTCCTCCGGTTCTTCTGCGGTATGAATGATTACAAGAGCTTAGTTTTCATCGCAATTCGTGCGTGTTATTACTGTCTATTACGCATGCACGGATTCGCACCAAGGAATATCTGCCGTGAATCATGTTAATAGTCTACGTGAAGCAGTGCGTAGTTCCAGATAATCACGTATGGGGCATTGCTCCATAGCCTCTCATAGAGCCCTGTATTGGGAGAGTACCGCCAACCGGGCGAGCGCCGCCATTGTAGGCCTATCTCGCAATAGCAGCGCTAGCAGCATTTATCATTAAGGGAACCGGTCTGTATATCGACTTGGTATGACAGTACGTTTAGTAAACAATTAACTTAAGTTTTTAATCGTTTCATCACATCTACAACGAAAATTAAGGAAAAATTTGTAATCTGAGATCAAGATTATTTTTGAGCAAACTAGTTGTAAAATTGTTTCGTGCTGAGTTTTGCTTTAATGATAAGAGACTTCAAGACGTTTGATTTTAATTACTTGTACTTATTAAAATACAAATGTGTACTTTAGTCATTTAGATCGCCAAGGAAAAGAATAAAATTACAAAATTACAAATTAATTTATTTGTCTAAAAATTTGCGTCTTAATACACCTTCACTGCATTCATCAAGCCACTACTATTACTAACGCATTTTGCTGAGCAATTCTTCTCTGCCTCTCGGTTATGTTTTCTCAGAAGAATATAATATTCTAGTGGTTAAAAATACGCACACAACTTTTTCCACAGCACTGACACGACGGAATATTTGGAACACGTTCATTGATTGATTTATGTGCAAGCAGGATTGTTCACTATCTGGAAACGTTTTGTCGAAATAAATTGCGATAAATTTACGTAAAATGAGTAAGATACGAATCTTTATATACATACAATATCTGTAAACGGTACCTGTGCAGTCAGATTCACTTTGCACACCCCTGTCTTTTGGTGGCTGTTCCTTAATTTGCGAACGATGACTATACTAGGTACCGCACTAGGTTTTATTTTCTTTACGCCATCCTTGCGGTTTGTTTCAAACTGATCAGGCGTAAAATAAAGCTAAAAAATGAAAACCTATGTTAAACTATAATGTAATAGTTAGAGATGGGAAAACTTAAGCATCTGACGGTTTCGGGACAAATGAAACCGTACAGTGTGAGGTTTCGAAACACTGTTTTAAAACCGTGACACAAGTGTATATTTTGTAATAGTATGGGCCTGACTACTGTACTGGTAACATCGTCAATGCATACTGTATGATTATTCCTACAGAACCATATAATTCGAGGCGAGCAATTGTGGGAGAAAAAATTAAACTTTTATTCAGATGCGCGGCAGTTATTTCCTACACCGGCAAAATTTTACCTACCACTCCCTCGGTGTCACGTGGTTATGTTGTCAACAACAACAACAACACGATAGAAAATCATTCCAGGATGTTTATATTCTTAGAAATCCGAATAGAATGACTTGATTTGTATTCAGTACAGTTCGTGACGTAAATAATGCCGTTTCTGCTCTGTGGTTGACAGGTTCTTGTAAGCACCCTTGTTCGCTCAGTGAAAGTACTTGTCCTCGCACAACGAAGATGTCATGACAAAACATTGCATTGTAACGCGATTGGCTAACGACACATGATTGCCAACATTATCACGCGAGGCCGCCAGGACGATAAGTTAAATTTAAACCCTGTACCAAATGCACTGCTTGCGCAATAAGTGACGTTTCTGCTTTCAAATAAGCAAAGGACTGACGTTTTTTATCTCTAACGTATTGGTTTTTATCAAAGTAGATGTAATTTAATACATGTTACTTTCCATTAATCTAGTGCCTAATGTTGATAGGTGTTGTGCGCTGACCACATAACATTAACTGAGCTAACATTTTGGGCGGGTTTAGGTTTTTACACATTGTTATCGCACTGCTGCGTACTTCCGTAAAATAAACTTTATCTTGAAATTCGAGTTTTGGAGATTTATTTAATGGGCGGTTTCATTTACCTTCAAAACTTTCGTAATATGTAGGCTAAGTATAAATACGAATTCGTCCAATACGGCACATTAATTTAGATTTTCATGTTTTTATATCTTTTAAAAATATCTTTTTTCTTACATGTTTGTCCGTCCAACATTGCTCGCAAGAAACTTATGTGAACAGATAAACCTAGTAGTTTACTCGATATTTCAAAACAAATTTACTTACTTCGCAAAATTTTGTATTCTCGTATGGAAATGCAGTTTTTCTTCCAATGCGGTGTACCCATAATTCGCGTCTTTTCTCTTTCGCCCTGTGGAATTCGTAATAGTTGCTACCTCGGACTGTCTTAGTACAACAATTCACTGCCAACACTGCGGCATTTTTCACCATGTAAAAGTGGAATATGCTATGTTAAACTCTTAATTTAATAAATAATGAGTCTACACATTTCCAACACCTCTAAATGCTAAAATAACAGCTAGTTAAGTGAAATATGCTATTTACGCCGATGGATTGCTTAGGCCTAAAATGGCGGACGTGCCCCACCCGCGCTCAATTGACCAATAGCAGCCGGCGGTTGTCGGCTAGCCACACATAAAACGTTGGCGCTACTCTCTCAATACAGGGACCTAACAAGAACACCCGAAGATAGAAGGAAGAATGACAATGATCATTGCAGACTTCTCCGCCATGCAGGCGCAAAATAACTTTGCGACGCATAAGGATGCAGCACGCCCAATACAGGGCTCTAGCCTCTCAGGTGTATCACAGTCCATCTATCGTGTAATTCGGCCTTTAGGGTGGCTGAGTGTCCTTCGTGCCGACGTCCCATAAACACCCAGATATATGTACCCTACCTGTCTGCGTGTAGTCTTTTGTATATGAAAGAGTAAGAACAGAAGATGAGCGATTTCTTTGATATTGCCGGGGCCTTACATTTGATCAAAGGTAGAACGTCTTAATAAAAAAGCGTCCATTACTATGTTTCTCTGTCCAATAATTTGATAGTGTAATACCGGAAAGATAAGGTGACTAACTTTTCTAAAAGGAAATTAAGGGAAATACTTATATCCTTGACAAAAAACGCTGCAAAATTTCACCTCAAATCTAAACAGTATTTAAAAAAAAAATAACTATTTATTTACACATCACAAATACTTACACTTATTTTCCAGTAATTTTATATCATTTTTAGCAAATTCAAAGAATTCACTGCATAAAGAAAATTCAGGGGAATAGCAGTTGTGATTTGATTACGTGTATTATTATTCATAAGAGAAAATACTCTCAGTGTATTACTTCCTGGTACAAAGGTAAAGCAGTCAACAATCCGAAGATTGGTTTGAACACCACGGTGCTTTACTAGGCATGGTCCTGTTTGGAGGTGGTATGCCGTTGCCTTCCTCCGACCTTCGAACTGACTTACCCAGCCAGTTATAGGGGGACCTGCAGTTTAACTGTGGGTTTTGAACCGCGGTGCTACTCGGTATTTTTCACATGAGCAATATTGCCAGAGGTGCAAGAAGTGGAAAGTGACAGATAAAAATCCTAGGACCTGGCGGGGATCGAAACCGCGACCTTGCGATTTATAGTCTGACACTCTACCACTGAGCAACCGACGCGCACTGCTTCCTCGTATCCTCATAATATGCCAATACACCCAAGTTCTCAAAATTGATTGCAAAATTGTGCAAACCTTTAACCATTCCTTGCTGACTTTACCTTCTAAAGAGACAGCACATTTTATTTTATCATCAGAAGTACAAACTTCGTCTTCATTTACTCAATGCAGATTCACAAATTCTATAACTTCATGAATATCATTGAAAGATAATTCCCTTTTGACATAATGGGATTAAACTCTTTAAACTATCATCAAATTTATTAACTAAATAAGAATATAAAGAATCATAGAATTTAATGAAGTTGTTCTCACTAGTAGATTTCAAATTTAAATCACGAACAGTGGCTAATAATTTATGAGTACCACTACCAAAAATTCTATCTTCCTTGGGACTTATGACCTAGCTGTTTAGTCCCCCCTGTCCAATATTCATAAAGAAACTAATACAAGCAAGATATGTACACATATACTTTGTTTTCTATTTGGTGACGTTTTAGCTTCGTCCCCGCTGCCCGTCATAAAATCTTGAACAACGATTCAGAGTAAGCACCGTCACAGAAAGTCACATATAGCCGGCAGGCGTCGGTCGACCATTTATAAGATAATCGATATTGAATCATTTGTCCGTGGAATTTAAGTGTTTCAGCGAATTCTGACAGAGTGTGCAAAATTTAAATGTTTGGAAAATATTTGTACATTCGTAAGAAAAAAAACCACGGGATAAAAACGGTCACTGAGAATCTGAAAATTAATTTAAAAAAAAAAATATATGTTCAAATACGAGAGATCCCGGGAAATTCGGGACAGTTGGTCGCCCTAGCCTAAGATATAAATCGATTTAGAGCAAATATTAAAATGTAAAGTCGTGCAGCATCTTTGTCAATAATTTAACTCCTCATCTCTGACACATATCGACATTATAATAAACAAAATATAATGTTACACTTTTACATATTTTATACAGATTTAAGGACTGGTAACAGCTTGTTCATAGGTGCCGCTTGAAAATAAGCAAAGCTTGAAACCGGTAGCGCAGTCAATAAAAAATATTATAAACGCAGGTCTGGTGACCATTTAATTACAATGCATTTCTTGTCGTTTAATTTATATAATGTGCTCATTTTCGGCAACTATACAAGTTAGACTTTCGCTAGAAAACATCTATGTCATTCATCGCACAAACTGGTTACGGATAACTGGGGTATTGTTATAATAAGAGTAGCTCCCATTTTCTCGCTTGTCTGTTAACTGGTGGTGTTTCTCTTGTTAGATACTCCAGCCGTATGATCTTTTTGCCGCTAACGTTGATGATATTTCGCAGCATAGTCTCTTGCAGTTGCGTTTATAGATGTAATTTTAATTAAAAGATCTAAGTCAATCCGTTTGACGCCTCACTGTAGTTCTATAGGGTCTTAAATTCTCGTTGTCTCTCAATCGCCAACTTACCTCCAACCAATGGAAAGAATTCCTCCGGTATGCACAGAATAAAGTTATGCATCGTGTGTCATGCAATCTGTCATAAGAGCAACAGAATATTGCAGTGGTTGATTAGCTTATTAAAACATACTGATCACCTATTCTTTGCCCATCTTGAGGCTATTCGTTTAAATTAAATCACTTCGACCATATTTAAAGCCAAAAGAAATGATATATTGCACATTGGCTTTGAAGCTCTCCTGCCAACAATGAAAAGTTACCACCGCATGATGTATAAAAAATTAATAACAACAGAATTATGTCGCAAGAGAATCAGTTACCCTAATAGCCGGTGACTGGAGAGGCGTTTGAGGACACTACATTGTCTTTACATGTAGTGTTACCATAGGGACGCATTTGTGCTGACGTCCGCACTTTTGATGTTTAATGTAACATACACACACATTTATATCATTTCTGAGAATGTCATTGTTTAGCTTAGGGAATTAAAATCTGTTGATTTAATTTTTCATATCGAAATGTCAACAATGCATACACATTTTACTTCGCTTATTGTAGTGCTCCATAATGACATTCGCTTCCAATAAATCTGTAATGCTAGTAAAACCGAAAATTAACCTCGAGGACTGAGTTTGCAGCATTTAATTTTATAATTGCGGAACTGTTTTAAGTGTCCGTGTCAACAAAAGAAACATTTGAATAAGATTCGGCCCATTGAAAAATATAGATGGTATTCTGGCTCTAAAGTAATGTAACTCTGTAATATAGCAATTTGATGGTATAAAACTGATTTAAGAACGTTTCATTCGGCTGTCCTAAAGCGGCAGAGCTGGTAGGCCTGATAGCAACATGACAGGCATATGTCAATCGTTCTTTCTTATGAAAAGAAATGCAACTAGTACTCAGCAAATTCAAACAAATCACATACCGCTACGATACGATATGACGTGAGCAATGTATACGTTACTAGTGACGAACTTATTGTATCCTCTTATCGTGAACCGGACTAGGTACGTCTTACAAGCATGTACGTCAATCCCATTGAGGGTTTCCTCATTTTGAGGTCTCACAATGTGGTAACCCTGTATCACTTGTTACTCTCCACAAAGGTTCTCTGTGCCAACAGCTGGCATTTTTTTTCCATCTCATATAACTGAAAGACAATTGCTAAAGTTCAAAGATGGAAAAATGTTGCTGAGTAAGAATTAAATAATTAGTCAAAATACATCTTAATTCTAACATTAACTTTCACATATGGCTGTGACGTCATTTTCATCCTTTTATTACGACGGCAGTACGACATTTTGGAACTACGGAAATCAATCCCCTTTATAAATAAGTATTATTTGTCTCCAACTGGCAACTATGTTTTTCTATGTTACGTATTTATCCTCATTATTGAGGCAGATCAACGATTATCATTCTTTCTTTCAAGTTAAATTTCATCTCATTAAAAGGAAGAGGGGATTCAGTGTGTTAATATTCTAGTTACGCACGTAGAGCAGAATGTTAAAATTTTCGTTCGTCTGTTGTCTGTGTAGCCCATAACGAATAAAATAACATCTCACTTTTGCAATATTCACGAAAAGCTGAATAATAAATCAATGCGGTAACCTACAAATTTTAATCTGCGAAACCTCGGCGAACCGTGGTCTGTCAGGAATATCAATCCTGCACACAGAACAAAGGCCGCAATAGCGGAATGTGTGCTTAAACGTTATTAAATTACTTCGTAGATTAATTATTGACATCGGCAGCAGCGAAAACTTAATTTCTACAGTTCTCCGTAACACAATCATAACACTAGAAAGAAAATTCAACTGCTAGTATTCCTATTAGAACAGTATCTTCTTTGACCATAAAGAAAGTGAAATTGTCGAACAGTTATCTCTAGGTCACTGTTGTCGAAGACGTACTTGATGTTAGACGTGGAAAATACATTGATCTCTGTACTAACTGGATTGTTGAGCTTCAGTTGTCCGATTGTGCCAGCCTTAGAAGTTCAGTTTCTTACCAAATTCAAATATGGCTGCTTCTAAATGTTACTAGAAAACGGTTAGAAAATACTTTTTGATTCCACTCACATACGAGCCTATTACATTGCATATTGACATAAAATTCAAAACAAGAGAGAAGCAAGCAATTCTTATCAGGTACAAACTAATGTGAATTCGAAACTTCCTGGCAGATTAAAATTGTGCCGGAACCGGGACTCGAACCTGGAACCTTTGCCTTTCGCGGGCAAGTGCTCTACCACTGAGCTATCCCGACACGACTCACGGTTCCTCCCCACAACTTCAACTCTGCCAGTACCTCGCCTCCTACTTTCCAAACTTCACAGAAGTTCTGCGAAACTTCCAAGAGTAGCACTCCTGGAAGAAAGGATATGGTGGAGACATGGCTTAGCCTAAGCCATGTCTGTACCATATCCTTTCTTCTGTCAAAGTTTCGCATTCCTTCGCTGTTAGAGGATAAAATGTCGGCACGTCTGATTAAACGTCTTGTCGACAAATTCCGAGACAAACACCAACGGACAACATCTCAACAAATGGCAATGAAAGCAACAAAATTATTGTACAGTACTTAAGGATTTAGGATCGTCTTTACAAGATCTGCATTCCCCAATATAGTAAAGGTTAGATTTACTAGATGCCAGACTTAAAAAAAAAAAAAAAAAAAAAAGACGCTTCTCGAGTCATTCAAATATCTGCAGAAATTATTAAGAGCCGACTAATTTTGCGTAGTCACATATGGGTCTATAGTGTCATTGATCGCTCGGTGGCTCCCGCTGGAGTTTCGAGTCCTTCCTCGGACATGGGTGTGTGATGTCCTCAGCTTAAGTTAGTTTAAGTACGGTAGTTTGTAAGTCTAGGGACCAATGACCTTGGCAGTTTGATCCCCGAAGGTTTACAAACATTTGACCATCTTGCATGCAATTATGACCTCTAAAAGTAGGCCAAGGCTCCGAAGAAAGGACTAGCAGAAGCTACAACGATAATATAAAATAATATATGGATGTTAGGCAAAGTACCTATTTTACATTGTCATTGAAGTTTCTGCTAGTCCTTTGTTCGGGGCTTTGGGCTAATTTTAGTGGTCATAATTGCATTATGGTTTAATAACTGAATTTATCATTACTTTTGGGGCTACCCATTTGCATAGTTTCGTGTCTTTTTTTTTCTTATTCGTCCTTTTTGTTTATGCTGTTATCAATCGAGGTTTTTTTTTTAAAAAAAAAAACTATTTCAGCATCTCCCTTGCCACTATTTAAATTGCTCTGAAATCGTCGCTTTACCTCGGCGTAGAGGCGACATAGGAAAAAAGAGTTTTAAAACTCACATTGTTGGAAGAGAGCCGAAATTATTTAGTGTGGGGCTGTGAGAATTCGGCGAGTTTTATTTTCGCACTTTCAAAGGGCATTTCCATATTTTGCTAAAAATGAGCCCGAACTATTTCGGAGTCTAAAAAAGAGGCAATTTCCGGGTAAAAGAGGACGCCTGGTAACCTTTGCTTCCAAAGACATATATTTCGCAATTACCGATACCAGAACAAGCAAACATTTTAATTCTCACTGTGTGATTAATTATTTCAATAAAGAGCTCCTTTTTTGCAGCTGGAGAAAAGCTGAAAATAAAATGTTGGTATTCACTCGTTACTTAGAGAAATATTGATTAGGTTAGCAACATTTTTCTTTATTCAAGATCCCAACTATGAATAATGTCTACTACCATGTCTGAAATACAGAAATATTCATCCCTGTTACTGTACTTGGTTCGGTGATATTACCCTTCTGAGAAGATAATTACAATGATTTATTTACAGAACAGTATTTTATAATTATCTTCTGATTTTTTTTTAATTTTTTTTTTTTAATTTATCATAAACACACAACACATACTCGGAAATAAATAGCCAAATAATTTTCATTTTTCGTTTTTGTTAATGAGATGAAAATGTAACATGCAGAATTGTAGCACTGAGGCCCTTCAGGGGGCGTATATGAAGGGGGGGGGGCGGAGACCTAGGGGGCCTATTTACTCTTCCCCGAGAAATAATTAATATAAACAAAATCATAGCTATTTTTGTGATTTAATGTCAACAACAACTAAAAAGATTGATCTCAGTAAAGTAAAAGGGTCTTTAACGCAAATTATCCTCTAAATGTGAGCAGCAAAACTGATAACAAATAATATGGGATGTCTACATAAAATTACTTAACACATTTTTACATAAATCCCACCCCCCCCCCCCAAAAAAAAAATCATGCTATATTTGCTACTGGGCCCTAAACTCAAAGAAGGATACAGAACGTGTTAAAAATGCTACGACGAAAAAATAAATTACAATTACAGTGAAGTACGAATCCATGATTCTACCGTATTTATCTAGGGAATCCGCGACACTATCCATTGCACTAAAAAAACACACAGAACAATGGAGAAGAACAACTCCCAAGGAAATGTAGCCAAGATCGCACTTTTACAGTCATTTATTTACTAATGACCGGTTTGCCCGATCTAAGTCATCAACTTTTGATCAGTTTATTACTTACAATTGGTGATTACCACTTGTACATATTTGAAGTAAAGTTAAAATGTTTATGTGGAAACATTGCACGAAGTCATTTGAAATATGATTAAAGTATATTAAAATTTACATGTTTGTGCTGTAACATGAAAATTTTAATATAGGCCTACTATAATCAGATTTTTAATGACTTCGTGCAACGTCAGCATATAAACATTTTTACTTTACTTGATATATGTAGAAGCTGATGAGTACTAATTGTTAATAACAATGATCAGAAGATGACGATTTAGATCATGGAAACCAGTCGTCAGTATATAAATGACTGTAAATCTGCGAATGTGACTATATTTTGTTTTTGGGAGTTTTTAAAATCAATCATATCATCTCTTTCCTGTGATGGCAGGAAATGTTAATAATGGAAAAGAGAGAAGCGTTTATAATTGCCCTTGAAGATTTTATATTGTTGATCTGTTATTGAAATTTAATTGTAAGGTAGGAGTTTTCATTTTTTCATTTCATTTATTGCACTACAATGGAAAGAAGAATGTAGGGGTTTTCTTCATAGCTCTTCAAGGTTTCGAAACGGCACACTGTAAGTTTTAATTCACAATTTTGAAATATTCTCAATTAAATGGCGCCTGCTACATTGCCTGCTGTGTATGTATAGTCGCTGGCCCTAAATATGGTCCGCTGCCAACGTATACTTTGAAACACAATAACAACTGACGAAACGAAGTCTTTACTTCTTAAGACAAAAAATATTTAACAGGGTCGCAGTTTATTAGGATTATTAACACAAAAACACTGCACACAACAACGCTTCAAAAATAAAATTAACAATTAGTAGAAAATATTCTTCCTTCCTTCAACGCTCAAATGAGTAACACAGTATTCGTCCACAGATGTTACGGTTGGCGCTAACTTCGACTGTCCATAAAAAAGATGCGCTACTTAATCGCTGAATCACCGGAGGAAGTAACAGCTGACTGTAGGAGATATGCGGCTTGAAGCAGCGAGGGCAGTGCGGTGTCATGGCGTCGCTAGACTTGCAGTGGCAGATTGTGGAGTTCACCTCGGGCCCGCTACCTCGCCCGAGGCACGGACACAGAGCGGTCGCCATCCAGGATCTGATGGTAGTCTTCGGCGGCGGCAACGAAGGCATTGTCGACGAGTTAAACGTCTACAACATGTCTACAAATACGTGGTTCGCTCCCGCTACCAAAGGTCGTATTCCTCCGGGATGTGCCGCTTACGGGATTGCCGTGTACGGAACCGTCATACTGATTTTCGGCGGAATGGTCGAGTGCGGAAAGTACAGCGACGATCTCTACGAGCTGGACGCCAGTAAATGGGAGTGGCGGAGGCTGAGGCCCAGGCCTCCCGTCAACGGGAAACCGCCGTGCCCTCGACTCGGACACAGTTTCACGCTCGTCGATAACGATGTGTATCTCTTTGGCGGTCTCGCAAATGTGGGACAAGATTCGAAGAATAACATTCCGCTGTATTTGAACGATCTCTACGCCCTGGACTTGCAGACGAAAATGACGGCGTGGAACATTCCGGAAACCAGAGGCTGCAGGCCGTCTGCCAGAGAATCGCACACGGCCGTAGCGTACGAGAACAAATTTACTGGCGCGTCTCGCATCATTATCTACGGCGGAATGAACGGTCGTCGCCTCGGTGACGTGTGGTTCCTCGACTGTGAAACATTTTCGTGGTTAAAACCAGTGCTGAGAGGAGTTCCCCCGCAGCCTCGTTCGCTCCATACTGCAACGGTTTTGGGAGATCGAATGTTTATTTTTGGTGGATGGGTACCTGCGAGTGCGAACGACGGCAGGGCAGGAACGCCCGAAACGGAATGGAAATGCTCAAACTCGCTGGTTTCTCTGAATCTCGAGAAGCTTACCTGGGAAGAGTGCCCGATGGACGACAGTTCCGGGAACACGCCTCGGGCCAGAGCCGGTCACTGTACCGTCGGAGTGCACACCAGGATGTACGTCTGGTCGGGAAGGGACGGATACCGCAGGGCGTGGAACAACCAGATATGTTTCTCCGACATGTGGTACGTGGACGTCTCGCCCCCCTTGCAGCCCCATAAGGTCCAGCTGGCCAAGGCACAGACAGACGAACTGGAACTCTGCTGGACCCCAGTGCCAGCTGCTGAGGGCTATCGCATACAGATCCACAGGTACGAAATGCCATCTGCGGTCAACACGACAGCTAGCCCTCCCACACCAGCCACATCTCCTTCACAGCCAGTCTCTTCACTGGAAAACAATACCGCTAGTGTGTATGACGACGCCAAAGTAAGTTCTCCAGACCTGTTACCGCCGGAAGATAACACTAATAAATTACTAGGCGTACCTATTGATCCCATCAGTCCACTTAATTCTAGACCTGTAAGCCCATTACCGGAAGCACTTGTGAGTGAAAAGAATGACTTCAGGCAGCAGGCAGTGCAGTGTCTTCCTGAAAGTTTCCCCCCTGTGATACCGTCTGTAGCAGTGCCTTCTTTAATATCAACTACTTCAACTGCAATGAACAGTGTTTACACAGGCAGTCAAATAAAAGAAGATTTAGCGTCAGTGTCAGTTCTCTCGACTAAGCCATCTCTTCTCTCAATGTTGTCAGGACCTAAACTGCCTACACATCAACAAAACTACCCGGATTTAATACCAGAATCTACTGTAAGTACGAATACAGTGACATCATATTCAACATTAACAGTTCCAGCTCCTCAGACTGCTTTTGCAGTGTGTGATAAGATGGTTCCACCAGCTTCTTCCACCTTGCCAACAACATACCCTGTGAACAGTCCCAAAAACCCCATATTCTCTGTATCGGGGATGGCGAGTCACTGTGCTGTTCCCCAACGCCAGCACAATTTGATGGGAATTAGTGCTCCTACAACTTTACTTAAAAACAACTCATTCCCTCAAAGTAAGCCAGTTGTAATGCAGAAACCGGGCAATACCTCAAATTCCCCACTAGTTACATTTGTGAAAACAAGTCAGGGGGTTACTGTCGGTGTACCGAGATCGTCGATACCACAACTTAAGCCCGAGATGTCGCAGATGTCTCCTAGGCAGCGGCAGATAGGCCTACCCTCTGGAGGTGTTAAAATATTTAAAACACATCAAAAACTGGGACTGGATATTAAGGAGGACTGGAATTTAGTGCTAAAACAATCACAAAACATGTTCAAGAAACAAACTGTCCATGTCATGAAACCTTCTGTCCCTGCATCTGAAGGTACTACAGCTAAATTCTCATCCAATGGTGGCCAGTTTTCTATTGCAACACCATCTACAATGTGTCCTACACAGACTATTTTACCGTCACATGGGCTAAATTCTACTAGTAATGTTCTATCATCTAACATTTTCCAGCAGACAGCTGCAAAACCGAGTGCCGTTAAAATTATAGTCGTTTCCTCTGCGACGTCGACTGGTGGAATTGTTGGCAAGCCGATTACTATTATGATTCCTGGAGGAGGTGTGACTCCAAAAACTGTTCATGTAGGAGCAAATCCAATTACTCATGCAGGTATAAGAACTGATTTTAGTCAGTACCTAGCTGCTTCTCTCCCATCTTCATTGCAGTTTTCTGGAGGCTTGCCACACATTGCCATGACGTCTAATGACAAGCAGCAGAGGGTGCAATCTAATGTTGCGGCAGTATCGCCAAGAACTGTGACATCATTTTCAAAATGTTCACCTGTGCTGACACAAAAAAGTGATAACATGAACACTCGCTTCAGCACTGCGTACGATGAACACATGGTTTCTTCCTCAGACCCTGTGACGACATCGCCCACCATCAGTTGTGAGCAACCGAGTATTGGAACTGCTACTTTCAACTGTCAGCAAACAACCATAGATAGTGAATTAATGTGAAGTTCA
Organism: Locusta migratoria; assembly: GCA_026315105.1. NCBI lineage: Eukaryota > Metazoa > Arthropoda > Insecta > Orthoptera > Acrididae > Locusta > Locusta migratoria. Next base: position 40,857,704 of record CM048749.1, read on the forward strand.
GAGTATTCTGTCAGGTAATTACTTTCACAAATTTGGGAGCAGACTTATGAAATTCAAACTGTTGTTTTTATGTGGAACAACAGTAAAAATCAGCATTGTCAGGCATAGTAAGCACAGTCATATACATTCACTGTAAGAAATGGTATAAATATTCCAACTGACTAGGTTTATTTGGTGGCAGCTTTGTTTTATCACACTACTAAGTGTTTACAGCCATAAAGCTTAATTTCTGACTTCCTATAAGTGATGTTGATTAATGAAGACAAACTATTTCAGATAGTCAAGTTTACTTGTTTGTAGATGTATTTGTGTTGATAGCTGTGTGATATCAGAGTATTGTTAATTATTTCGTGTTAAGTGTAGGCCTACATATGATGTATGTTTTCATAGTTGTATGTCTTATCTAATACCAGACTTCAGTACTGAGTAAGATAGGATAATGTTTTAGAAGTTTTGTTTTCTTGAGGATATTTTTGTATAGTTATTACTTTTAATGTTACTCATCTTTTTATGTACATCTAGGAGTGTTTGTTGAAGAGCTTTACTTTCTCTACCATACTAGTGTAAAAAGTAACATCCATGCATTCTGACCCTTGTATTTGTGTGAAATCCTTTACATGTCCTATCCTGTGCAATTAAAAACTGGCATCTGAAAGTGTATTAATTCCAAAGTTTTATGTTCAGCTAATTTCAAATAATACTTAAATATTAAATTAGACAAGGTTTTTTTACTATGAATGAGCCCCTAAAGATTGTTGTTTAATGTATACTGTGACAATAATAAATAATAACATCTGTTATATGACATAAAATTTTCTCTGAAAATATGATTGTTACCAGTTTCAATACTCTGGGCACTGTTAGGTCTACTATGTATTTCAGTCTAAGCCTAACATTTGCAGGTAAACATTCAGACTAAACCTTTATATCCAAAGTTCTAAGTAGTGTGTGTGTGTGTGTGTGTGTGTGTGTGTGTGTGTGTGTGTGTGTGGTTCGGGGTTGAATTATCTTTACAACGTACGACAAATTTACCATATAGCTAATGCTTAAGATGAAAATGTTTGTTGTTTAGTTATGTAGGGCTACTACAGAGAAAAACACATTATTTCATTTAAAAATATGTAGTAACTGACAATTTTAAGGGGAGCCACATACCAAAAACTTTCATTTTCAGTCATAGGTTATTCACGATATTGATCAAGAAGTATCATACAATCAGCTGCTTTACACTGAATATGACAGAAATTATGTACTGGTATGTCATATGTGCAAATTTGCAGCAGGTACTATGGATTGAAGGATGTTAATATAAATTAGAATAATTTGTGTCCTAGACCTAATCTTTCTTCTTACTGACAGGTACTGTATTATCCACAAGTAACATTTAAAAACCAAAATGTTGAAAAATTATTAAAGTTGAACATTTCTGTAGACACACTTGGCCTATAGGAATATTTAATCTAGGGTGACAGTTTTGAACTATGTTATCTGTGTGCAAATTACAACAGAAGGAAGTCATATTATTGCTGTACTTGAGAGTGTATCAATTACTGCCAGTAAATTTTATGATAAATGAAACATTTCACCCAATTTCCATTCAGTGTAATTTCACAGTTCTTGTTCCAACAGCAGGTGAGAATGTAAATAATGTGATCTTCAGATAATGGTACAAAAAATTCTTATATATTTGCTTCAGTTATGTAATAATGTTCAGTGAAGCATGCATTATGGAAATCTGCAGAGTAATTTCAAGAAAGGAACTATACCTTACTTTTCATATGAGTTCTACCATCATATTGAGCATTCTGTTGTACAATGATGCAATGTTTATGCCTGACTGTATAAATTTTCATTTTGCTGACTTAAGCAATGGACTCGTGTATATTTCCACCAGTTTCAACTGTGCATCTCTTTGGCTTATAATTATAGTACTGAAGAAAAGAACATACTTGACAAGTAACAATGAGAAAGGTTAAAGTGCAGTTTATGAGTACACAACTGGTGCTTAACGTGTAGACATTGGCAATGGTGCAATGAATGAGGCAGGTGAAGACAGCCAATCAGGAGTTGCATTTGAGTGGCCAATAAGAAATAGCTTTAGTCTGTATTGTTTGTAAAAATTTAGTACTTATTAGGATAATTAATATACTCACAGGACAAGAGTATATAAAAAATCTGTCAACCATAGAAGAGGAACAGCTTTGTTTATTTACTTCATGGTGGACACAGAAGATTATTCCCCTCATGCTCTGTCAATGGTTTTGAAAGAGCAAGCCCCTTTTCTGTTTACCAAGTAATAAATAATTAATTTGGTTCCTGCTCTATGGTTGACAGGTTGTTGATGTACCCTTGTCTGGTGAGTGAATGGATATCCTTGTAAATACTGCATGTAAAAGATCAGTTGTTCAGTATATCACACTGTCACAATCACACCTTCCATATAGATTGTAAAAACTGGTAAAAAACACAATAAGTTCACATTATAAATGAAATATCAATTACTTTACTGAAAACACTGCACACAACCACGAGAACAAATTTTAAAACTGACACAAAATTTACTAGACATTAAACTCTTATTGGCCACCCGATGTGACTCCTCATTGGCCGCCTTGACCTCCCGTCATCCATCATGCTGTTGCCAATATCTACATGTTAAGCACCAGTCATGGACTGCTAATCTGCACTTTAAGACAGATTTCATCTATTTTAGCAATATTTAGGTATTTTCCGTTTAGTTACTTTATAATACATATTTCAGTGTTGAGACAGCTACAAAATTGGTGTGTGAAACTAAAAAATCAAAAAGAGGGGGGAAAAGATGTAGTATACCTATTAGTCATAATTTATTTTTAGTAGGCCTTGAATCAGTCTACATCCTGGAAAGACTCTCCTCCATTGTAGAATTTATGGAGCATAAAGGACAAATGCCACTGATGGTAAATTGCCAACATCTACACTTCAAGCACCAGTCACAGACTCATGAACTGCACTTTAACCTGAAACCTGTAAACACTTGAATTGTGCCTTTAGTTAGGCCCTACCAATGGTTTGCTTATTTCATTTCTGTAGACTTTATATTTACCCTTACATCTGACGTTGAAGATGAATTTGTATGAGGAACATATATGGTACCCAGTCTCTAATATCAGTACTAATGTAGTTAACTTTAAGGCTTATGAAGGCAGCTTGCAACTCAACTTGAAAATGTTCCTAGAGCTGTAACAGGAACATAATAAAGGCACTTATACAAACACAACCTTTGTCAGCAAAAGAGACACTCATTCATACTGTTACACAGGCACATTTCACAGAGACACAACAGTCATCTGGCTGCTGCATTCACAATAATAACTTGCAGGGTTGGAATGGAAGTGGAGGGGGAAGGGGAATATGAAGGATGCAAGGTGTTGTCGGGGTGGATAGAGCACTGTCTTACTGAGCATGTAGGTACTAGATAGGTGGAAAGAGGAATTTGGAAATGCAGTGGGGAGTTACGGTAGTGGAAGGGGACGAGGGGGTGGGGGGGGATGCAGTTTATACAGCATATGGGAGAGCTGCAGGATAGAGGGGGGTAGGAATTGTTGGTGTAGGGGAATAAAGATATCATAGATTCAGGCCTGTATGGTTTTACCATTAGATAAAGTACTGTATGGATAAATCCCATCTGTGTATTTCAGAAAAAGTGATATTAAAAGGGAGGATCCAGATGGCCCAGGTTGTGAAGCAGATGTTGATATCAAGAATATGATCTGCTGATTATTGAACCACAGGGTGGTCTACTTTGTTTTTGGCTACAGGTTAGTAGTGGTCATTTATTCTAATGGACAAGTGGCTGGTAGTTATACTAATATAAAAACCTGTGTAGTGATTTCAGAATGGTTGGTAAATTACATGGTTCCTTTCACAGGTGGCCTAACTTTTGATGGGGTAGACTAAGCCTGTGTTGTTGCTGGAATAGGATGTGATGGGTGGTTGTATTCGGCAGATCATTCAGAGGGTTTTTCCACAGGGGCTGGGGTTCGGTGTAGCATAGTGAAAGACTAGAATGTTGTGGAGGTTGGTATCCTTCACTGACTCTCCACCATCCCCATTACTTTAGTGCCTAGATATTTACTCACCAAAGTTGATGCAACCTTACTGTACACCAACATCCATCATGCCTATGGCTTTTCCACAGTCAAACACTACCTCTCCCACTGTCCCTAAAAAATCATACTTGATACCTCATTCCTCATAACTTTCACTAACTTTATCCTAATAAACAACTACTTTTCCTGTGAGGAGATAGTATAAAATAAAATCTGTGGCACAGCCTTTCTGGGTCATCTGGAGGAAAACTACCTAGCTTCCCAAATGTCTGGTCTGGTTCAGGTTCATTGACAATATTTTCTTAATTTGTACTCAGAGCTGGGATTCCATTTTCTCCTTTCACAACCTCAACTCCTCCTCTACCATCCACTTCACCTGAACGTCCTTGACCCACTGTATCACATTACTGAATGTTTACTTCCAACACACTGAAGGCTCCATGAACTCTTCCATCTACATTAAACTTACCAACCACATCAAACCTAGCTACACTTCGACAGTTGTCATCCCTCCTTTATCAAAAGTTACCTCACTTTCTGCTTAGTTACCAATGGATGCTACAAAATAGCATCTACCTTGTCAACCAATACCACCATGGACTTGAACAACTAAACTGCATACTTCCTCAAAGTTTTGATTTTCTGTTATCTTGCCCAGAAATGAGAAACACCCTGTCCAAGATACTCCCAACCCTCCTAAAATAGTGTTCTGTCATTTGCCGAATCTCCACAACATCATAGTCTAACCCTATGCTCCTGCAAACTCCAGTTCCCTGCTATAGGGATCATATTCCTGTGAAAGACCAGCCCAATCTCAGCACTTCCTATTCCATTCATGTCACAGGCTTCATTGCTCTATCAAGTGTCAGACCACCTGTGAAAGCAGCCATGTAATTTACCAGCTGTTCTGAAATCATTGCACAGATTTTTATATTGGTATGACTGTCAACCAGCTGTCCACTACAATGAGTGGCAATCCACCAAACTGTTACCAAAACCAAGGTAGACCTATGACACAACATGCAGCTGAGCATATGCTCAATTCCAACAGCTGCTTCACAACTTGCGGGGCCAGCTTTTCTGAGGATAAGATTTTTTTTATTAGATCATAAGAGCAATAAATAAATATAGCATACACATTAAATTGGTAAAAGGAAAAGTACTACAGGTCATTGTTCACTTACAATTGCATGTCACATTCAAAAAACTCTTATATCAAAGAAGTAGCTTGAAAAAAGTAATTTATTTAATGTTTTCAAACATCTATCCCCCAGTAGGCCTTGTACCATCTATGGAACATTATTTAATCATGGAAGACTAACACATAACTATTAATTGACTTCAGACTTTTTCTGTAAATAAATGAATGGTATGACAGACTTATTTTTCCTTGTATTGTGATTGTGGATATTATTTCTTCATTTTACATTATGTAGATTTCTCTTCTTTGTAGGTTAACTCTCAATATATATATATACAGATTTATAATAGTCATTATTTTACACGAGAGAACAAGGACATAAGGACTTACAATGTGCTTTATGTTGAGAACATGTAATAACTCTGATTTATTTCTTCTGTGGAAGTAATAAATTTTTAACAAGGCTTGGAGTTTACCCAGAGAGTTGGGCCTTTGTCCATATGACATATTTTGAAGTATTGCAAAGTAAGATGTTTTAACATAGTGTCTGGTACACATTTCACAAGACATCTCAAATTATTTTGGATACGTCAGCACTAATGTATTTTATGTGTTTTTACTTAGATATTTTGTGATGAACGTAATCCCCCTCCCCCCAAGAACATTAGATAACTCGGTTCATTAAAATGGTTTCTCTCCTTTAGACTAAATCCCATTTGTTGTATTTTGTTGTTCTGCAGGAGCTGCAGAAACTGCACAGATGGAAGTTACTCTTACAGTACACTGTCTGATCCCAAAATTATCCAGGCCTCATCCTACAGTAACCCCTTTCACCCGCAGTCAACAGTTCCTGCCCCCTCTGACCTGTAGCTTTCTCATTTATTGTATAATTTGTGAGGGCATGCGCATATGTGTGTGTGTGTGTGTGGGGGGGGGGGGGGGTTGTATTCCTTCCATTCCCTTCTTACCTTTCCACTCCACAACTCCATTTTTAAGCTGCATCTTTTTCCACATGTAGTAGACTAGAGACCCGAAAATTCTGTCTAATGTGGACCGAAGGGTGGCCAAGTTTGTGAAAAATCCAGGTTATCCGGAATAGTGTTAAAAAAAGAATAGGTAAGACTTTTTTGTTATAAAATACTTTCTAGTGCTACTTTAGAATACAAATACAAATGATGGAATACATTAACAAAAAAATAAATCTAAGAGTATATCATAAAATTATATTCAGTACTTATGACTACGTACTTTAATTTACATTTAGAAAACTACTTCAAGAAACCATACAGCCTTAACAATGAAAAGTATGGACAATAGTGAATTACTTCATAAAGCATATTCCACTAAAATTCCCATCATGCCTAAGCTGATTTTAAAAGGCACTGTGAAAAAATGCACTCCCCTAATTTTGATCACAACTAGTATTTTTTTTTTTTAATATGAAGACGCATCTACATACTGCATTAATGAAACTCAAAGGATTTTTAAACAGAGTTTAGGTGGCATAAGAAAAGATGATGTTCATGCCCATTTATAGCATAGCCTGTAACTGCTACATGCTATAATTTCAGTTCTATCTTACATTCTGTGATCATGGAATAATTCCAGAGAGCAGGGGGATGGCCAACTTATCCGGACTGCCGGGTTACCTAGTGGCAAGTTTTGCAACTCTACTGTACCTACATGCTTCATAAGGCCATGCTCAATCCATCCCCACCACTTCCTTATAACATTCCCAAAATTACTGTTCCACTTTCCCTCCCATCCTATCCCATCACTGTAGAACAATACTCGGAAAGTGGCAGTAAGAGATGATGGGGTGTGCGATTATGTGAATAAGGATGTGTGTTTTTTACTGATGAAGACTGTAGCCAAAAGCCAATTTGCATTTGTATGAATGTCTTTGCAGTGACTTGAAAACTATCCTCATTATATTCTTGATTTCCAACATGGGCTATCCACTGTTTACTTTAAAGATAGAAGATTAGCATTTTAATATTGAGTGCATCCTTAGTATTATACCAAACTACACAAAGTTTCCTTCAGCCACTCATGAACACACAAACAACTGACAATTTTGAGATAATGACAACTGAACTACCGATTCTCTTTGAACATATATTATATTGTTGCCCTCATGATCATGTTTATTATTTTTGAAGAAGAAATTTATTTACACTATATTTATTTATATTTAGCTTCTTTGACCAGCTCACCAGACTGGTCTCTAAATTCATAAATGCCTCAGACTGCAGATGAAACAGTAAAAGTAGGCTTTTTGTTGAAAAACTTAAATGAAAAATAACAATGTGGAACTTATATCCAAAAGAACTAAGTTGCTGTCATTGTAAATAAATGAATGCCAAGTTGTTCATTAATATTCTTATGCCTTTTTCACAAATAGCTTTGGTGATATATCTATCAATAATTAACAAAAAGCAAAACACCTTCATGATAAATGTGCATTACTACCTGCAGCATACCTTCCTCAAACCTGACCAATGCTTTGCTCTCACTATAACTAACCTTCAGATTATGTCCATAAGCAGATTTCTGAAGCATCAATTTCATCTCTTCTGGCAACACTATTTGAACTACAAATCACACAGAAGCTACCCTCTTTCAACCACTACCATTCCAGCCATAAATGCCTAAAAATATGCCTTACAGGGATATGTTTTTCTCAAGCAAAGCCCTGAAATGATATCCCCCCTGTACAATATTCTTCCAACAGCAACCAGAGTTGCCTTGTATCACACTCCTAACCTCTGTTACATCCTCATCAGAGCATATGGATTTCTAAACCTTTTATATGACAAACACCAGACTGGCCAAGCACATCAATGGGCACAGATGAATGTCTCCTGGAGGATGCCTAGTACCTAACAAGAGCAAATTTCCTATATAATTCTAGTTGCCTAGGCACCAGCTACACTGGCCATTTGAATCATCCTACCCAATACCAGTCCCTCAAAACTACACAGGCAGGATCTTGCTCTCCAAGACACCTTTTCAACACAGCACCTCCTTCCTTTTATGTTAACCTTTCAAAATTTCTACCGCTTCTTTAATAAGAAGTTTCTTTTGATTGATGTCAGTTTTATTTCATGTAGGGTGGACATTACATTGATAAATTGAGGATGTTAAGATTTGTAAGTACGAAAGTCTTCACACATTATTCAGTGGTCATGTATGTTCAAAATCAGTTTGTATTGTATCACTATATATTGTAAAGCTACTGCTTCAAATTAGGATTTGTAAAAATTCTGTCTATTTATGTATCTTATGTGGCAAGGTATATGGTAAAAAACTAAATACCAAGACCTTCAACTAAACTTACATTACTTTTCTTATCTTTTCTGTATAGTCATTGCTGGATAATATATTATGTTTGTAAAAATTAAAACATTTTGAAATAATATAATATAATAATGGAAAGTCCAGGTTGGAATTAATAATATAGTGAGGACAGTTTACACATCCCCGCAAAGACGTGGCGACGAGCTGCGACAGGCACATACAAAAGACACACACATACAACACAACACATTCAGCTATCGGCCATGGCCTTCTTCAGAAAATAGACCACTCACGCAATCACACAGGCACACAACACAGTCATACAACCATCATGTATGTATGTTTGTAAAGTCTATGGGACTTAACTACGGGGTCATCAGTCCCTAAACTTACAAACTACTTATGAACTACTTACAAACTAGGATGGCACAAATATCCATGCCCGAGGGGGATTCGAACCCCCGACCGTAGTGGCCGTGAAGACCGTGACTGGGAGCGCCTTAGTCTCCTCGGCCACCGCGGCTGGCCTGTGTTGTGTGCCTGTGTGATTGCGTGAGTGCTCTATTTTCTGAAGAAGGCCATGGCCGATAGCTGAATGTGTTGTATGTGTGTGTCTTTTGTATGTGCCTGTCGCAGCTCGTCGCCACGTCTTTGCGGGGAGTTGTAAACTGTCCTAACTATATTATGAAATAATATAATGCTTTCTTTGAAAGACAATAAGCTTTGCTTTCTACTTAGATTACATGTTGTCCAAGAAACATATCTGAAATGTGATGGCAGACTTCATGTCTCAGAAAGATACTGTCTAAAGAGCAATACATAATATTGCTCAAAGGTGTTTAACAGGTGGTATTGAATGTGTACAGAGGAAGGCAACATGATGGCTGACAAGTTTGTATGATTTCACAGGAGAGTGTCAAGGAAACGTTGAAAATTATTACCATTGATGTTGCTTGCAGGTAGCTGTCATCCAGCCCTTAAAAGCCTATTTACAGTTTCAAAAAAAATAATTATAAAAAATGAACAAAATTGATAAAAGTTAAGTAGGCCTATCTAGAAATAGACTACAGACATTTCATAGGAACCATAAAAACAAAATCTAATAATGGGAAGTCTAGGTTGGAATTAATAATATAGTTATAAGGACAGTTTACAAGTCACCGCAAACATGTGGTGACGAGCTGCAGCAGGCACAGACAAAAGACACACACATACAACACTTTCAGATATGATGGTTGTATGACTGTGTTGTATGCCTATGTGACTGCGTGAATGTTTCTATTTCTGAAGAAGACCATAACCGATAGCTAAAAGTGTTCTGTGTGCGTGTATTGTATGTGCCTGTCGCAGCTCGTCGCCACGTCTTTGTGGTGAGATGTCAACTGTCCTTATAAGTATATTATTAGAACCGTAAAAACAATACTACACTGAGCATACACACAGGCATTTCCTCTGTCATATGTCCTGCACTGAAGATGCTAATGGAACAGAAAGAAACCATTCGATATGGAGAAGAAAGTACTCATGGCCATTCATTTCACAGAGCATTTGCAGAATAAGGACACAGTTATCCAGAAACTTACGTAATACATTACTCCATAACTAGTGGGTAGTTTCCAAGAATATTTATGAGCTCTCTTAAATTCTCATTTACAGCTATCATACTGAAATCTCGTAGATTAAGTATAGTTTTGTAATCTTGATCATTATTGTATCACTACTGTAAACCACCTAATCTCTCTCTCTCTCTCTCTCTCTCTCTCTCTCTCTCTCTCTCTCTCTCTCTTTCACACACACACACACACACACACACGGGTTAGTCAGAAGGCTGTGGAAGGAAAGGAGGAGTGGAGGATGGGAAAGTGAGGAGAGACTGTAGTATGTTCATAGAATGGAAGGTGTTCATGTCAGGCTGCAGTAGAGAAAGGGAAAGGTGGAGGTGGTGGAGGATGGAATTAGTGAATGTTGATACTTGTGGGTTGTGGGAACATAGAGTACGGTATACTGTAGGGAGAGATCACATCTGTGCAATTCAGAAAAGCTGATGAAGTAAGTCATATAATGCATGTGACACATTCAGCAACTGGATGAGCCAGCTCTATACTAGCCACAGTTTGTCAAATGCCATTCATGTGGGTAGATGGCATGTAGTCATCCTTTAGGTGGTCATTGTTGAGGGAGGTGGCTTGTTGGGGTTCAGGACAACTAGCTGAGAAAGAAGGTGTGAGGTTTTTGAGGAATGTGGATGAATGTTTTCTCGCCTTCCATCCAATTATGAAAATGTCAACAATGAATCTGAACCACATGAGGGAGCTGGGGATCTGGGTAACTAAGGATTCTTTTAGATGGGCAATGAATATGTTGACATAAGATGTTGAACACTGCCTATCACAACGTCCAACTATCTCAAAGCCCTCAACCCCCTTCCTTGTTATCATTACCAACTACACCCTCACTGACAATTACTTCTCCTTCAAAGGCATCACATATGTACAAATCTGTGGTACAGCAGTGGGCACCCTTATTGCACCATCAATGCCAATGTATTAATGAGTACTTTAGAGGAATCCTTATTAACTACCCAGAATCCCGAGCTCCTCATTTGTTACAGATTAACTCATGATACATTCATAATATGGACTGAAGGAGACGTTACATTATCCACATTTCTCCAAAACTTCCTTCTGCCCCAACATATTGCCAGGTCTATCTCTATCCAATAAGCTGTCTCATTGACACTGACCTATGCCTCAAAGGATGGCTACAGCAGTATCCCTGTCCACAACAAATCTACCAAAACAATTCTTTCATTTTGACTGCTGCCACCAGTTCCACACAAAAGTCACTTTCACACTTCCTATCCACCAATAATCAGCTTATCTGGAGTGATGAGCACTATCTATCTGAATATGCCAAACGTCTCATTGAGGCCTTCTCGTATCTGTACAGGAACAGATATCACATGTTTCATCTTTCTGGCCCCCTACCCTCCCTCATTGTCCAGCTGCTAAGAAACCCTCCACTTTTGACACAGTACCCCTCCAGGTGGAGAACAATTAAATCACATTCTCTGCCATGTTTTCAGCTACCTTGAATCCTGCCTTGAAATGAGTGATATCGTCTCCATGCCTTTCACTGTGGTATTTCATTCCCTAGCAAATCTACACAATATCTTTGTCCATCCCTGCTACTAATTCCTTTCCCGATGGCCCATATCCCTGCAATAGACCTAGATGTAAACCTGTCCACCATCCCACCACTACATATTATGGTCCTGCTATAGGCATCTCATAGCCCATGAAAGAAAGAGAAACCTGTAAAGAAGGCCATGTGATCTATAGTCGGAGTTGCTACCACTGTGCCGCTCTCTGGGTGGACACAACAACTTCCTGTCTATATCAATGTCCATTGACAAACTATGGCTAGGAGATATCTGGACCACCCATTTATTGATTTCTCTGCCCTAAATTTTAAGGCTCAATTCATTGCTGATTACACAGCCTTTGCCATCTAAATCCTTCCTATTAACAGCAGCTTTCCTGACTTTTGCAGGTGGGAACTCTTCCTACAGTATATCCTACATCCCAGTAATCCCAGTCTTCAATCTTAATAAGTTCCTGTACTGAACCTCTTTGCCCTTCCCTACTCCAGCCCCATATACACTTTTTTCCTGGCTAGTGCCAATCTGTGCTTTCCAAATATTGTTTTAATCCTTAATGGACCCACAGGTGTTTGATACAGCATTCATTTTTGTCATTTGTATACTTTTTTATTTAAATTTCCAATTTAATTTTGTGCAGTACTTATATATGTAGTTAGTAAATGATTTGAGTGTCTCTATCAGTACACCAGAAGAAGAAAAGTAGATGTTAAGTTATATTTACAATTTATTCTCGCCAATCCACCATAGAATGTATGGTAAGAGTGCCTTGTTGCTGGTACTTCTGCTAGTCATTCTCTTCCTGTTCTACTCACAAATGAGCACTAATTTCTCGTATCTTGCCTTTTTGTGGTCCTTACACAATATGCAAAATGGAGTTACTAGAATCATTCTGCTATCAAATGTAAGTGCAGATCCAGTAAATTTTTTCAATGTTTGCAGAAAAAAAAACCTATCCTAAATGGATTTCCATCTGATTTCATGACACATTACTGGAGAACTTTGTAAGTGATAAATGAAGGAAACAATGGTAGCAATATCGTTATTAACCATTGACTGGAAGTTTCTTTTTAATTATTAGTACTTTAATTTTATATAAGTAGTAGGTATGCATAGAGATAAGTAACATTAGATTAAGCTAGGAATGCTGAAAGAACAGCTGTGAGGTCCATATATTTCTAACATAACATATTATAATAATGGAAAATGCAAGTTGGAATTAACAGTAGAAAAATAGGACAGTTTACGACTTACTGCAAAGACGTGACGATGAGCCAGGACAGGCACATAAAAAAGGCACACACATACAACACTTTCAGCTATCAGCCATGGTGGTCTTCAGAAATAGAAACATTCACACAATCATGCAGGCATACGACACAGTCACACAACCGCCATCTCCGGCTGCCACACTTCAAATCGCGCTCTGCGATGTGGAAAGAGGGGAGGGGAGATAGGAAGGTTGCGTCACGGTGGGGGAGGGGGGGGGGGATAGGTACAGCACAGCCTTCCAGAGTATGTACATATTAAATGGAAGGAGGGATGGGGTGGGGAGGTGGGTGAGAGGAGGAAAATAAAATAAAATGAATGCACACACACACAAACACACAAAGCACTCAAAATAGGAGAAGTTTAGGATAGAGGAATTCGAATTGTAGGGTGCGGAAAAAAGAGAAGTTATCATAAGTTGAGACCTGGATAATTTTGGGATCTGAGAATGTACTGTAGGGATCACTCCCATATGTGAAGTTCAGAAAAGTTGGTTGTGGGTGGGTGGAAAAAAATGTTCAAATGTTTGTGAAGCTTATGGGACTTAACTGCAAGGTCATCAGTTCCTAAAATTACAAACTACATATGAACTACTTACACACAAAAGACAGCACAAACATCCATGCCTGAGGAGGGGATTCGAACCTCCGACAGGGAACGGCCTCAAGCATCGGAGCATAGTGCCTCAATGCACTTGGCCACTCTACCGCGGCAGGGTGGTTGGATCCAGATGGCCCAGGTTGTGAAGCAGCCATTGAAATAAATCAACATGCAGTTGAGCATACATTTGATTTCAATGGCTGCTTCTCAACCTGGCACAACCGGTGCCATCTTGATCCACCCACCCAACACCAGCTTTTCTGACCTGCACAGATGGGAGTTATCCCTACAGTACATTCTCCGATCCCGAAATTATCCAGGCCTCAACTTACGATAAGTTCCCACCCCTCTATCCGAAACCTCTCCTATTTTGAGTGTTGTGTGTGTGTGTGTGTGTGTGTGTGTGTGTGTGTGTGTGTGTGTGTGTGTGTGTGTGTGCACGTGCATTCATTTTATTTTATTTTCTCCTCTCACCCACCTCCCCACTCCATCTCTAAGCTGCATCTCATTCCTCCCCTCTAATACGTACATACTCTGGAAGTCTGTGCTGTATCCATCCCCACCACCATGACGCAACCTTCCTATCCCACCTCCCCTCACCTCTTTTCACACCACAGAGTATGATTCGAAGTGTGGCAGCCAGTTGTGTGACTGTGTTGTATGCCTGTGTGATTGTGTGAATGTTCCTATTTCTGAAGAAGGCCATGGCCAATAGCTGAAGGTGTTCTATGTATGTGCCTTTATTATGTACCTGCCACAGATCATTGTGATGTCTATTATTGTATTGTTGATTCCAACTTGGACTTTTCATTATTAGAATATGTTATGTTAGTAATATAGGGGCTACACAGCTGTTCTCTTTCAGTATTCCTAGCATAATCTAATGTTACTTATCTGTCTGCATACTTACTACTTATATAAAATTAAAGTATTATTAATTAAAAAGAAAATGCCAGTCAATAGTTAATAAAGGTATTGCTACCATAGTTTCCTTCATTTGTTCTTTACAAAGTTCTCCAGGACAAAACTTCCCAAGGCTTGTTTTCAGTTTAATTGTCAATAATTATAACATTCAGCATATATGTGACTGTAAATTGTGTAACTAACTGTACATTATACTTAATAATCTTTTACATAGCATAATTGTGTTTATCAACATAATGAGAATAAGAAACTTCCTGGCAGATTAAAATTGTGTGCCAGAACCGGGACTCGAACCTGGGACCTTTGCCTTTCACGGGCAAGCGCACTACCGACTGTGCTATCCCGACATGACTCACGATGCCGCCTCACAACTTTACTTCCGCCAGTACCTCGCCTCCTACTTTCCAAACTTCACAGAATGGGATGGTAACAAAATGGTTAACATGTGCATTACAGATGAGTGGAAATAGGAATCAGTGGGGTGGGGTATTGAAGGGTGGGGGGAAGCTACAGCTAGACAAACACATACACCCCCTCCCCCACCCCCTCACACACACATCAAACAAACTCACAGAATATCCAAGACTTTCTTTATATTACACACGTGTGTGTGTGTGTGTGAGAGAGAGAGAGAGAGAGAGAGAGAGAGAGAGAGAGAGAGAGAGAGTGAGAGAGAGAGAGAGTGAGAGAGAGATTCCTATTTCCACCCATTTAGTACCTACATGCTCCATAAGATGGCACTGTATCCATTCCTATCGCTACTTTGCATCCTTATTGTCCCCCCCCCCCCTTTTCCATCCCAACACTACAGAGCTAGATTCGTTATTCAGCAGCCAATTGTGTGTCTATGAAGTGTGCCTTTGTGATTGCATGGATAATTGTCTTTATTCTGATGAAGTCTAGCAAGCTAAATTAATGAGTATGAATGGGTTTTTTATGTACCATTCGTCATTGCATTATAATGTTGTATTTCAACCTGGTCTTTCAACTGTTAGGTAATTATATTTTCATGTGATCCCAAATGCCCAACCATGGATCGTTGGTAATCCACACTCAATTGAAAATTAATCTGACAGTATGAAAACATGAATCACAGAAATTTGGCATACACAGTGTCTCTTAGCACAACTGTGGTCTACAGTGATAGAAAAGGCATCAAGTGAAAGATCAAGTGATTCCCAGTCTGGCTCATTTTTCACTTGCCGCCATTGTTTCATTTCAATGCCCTAAAACAGCCGCTGTCAATCCTTTCCTTCCTAATCCTTCTTCCTTCCTCTCCTTTATCATTCATTTGCAAATGCAATTATGGCTGCAAAGCAGGTGTGGTGTCTGTTCTTTCGGACATGTCTGAAAGAACAGACACAACACCAAAATAATAAATATGAAAGAAAGATGTAGTTGAAACCCAATGCCAGCACATTATGTACTTCTCCAAATTTGCAACAAAGAGGCTATCAAGCTTTTTTAGGGTTTTCTTTTTTAAAAAAGGAAACTCAAATATAAAATGAAATGGGTTGATAAAGGTGACTCAGATTATATAGAGGTGCAATACTATGAGTAGAGTTAGTATCTAATCTTTCCCTCTTCCAGTCCTCAAATTGTTTCATAGTACTGCATTTGAGCTTTTTATACCTATACATCTGCATCCCTATTCTACAAAAGTGGCTGTAGGTCTCTTATAAATGTGAATGATTTAGTTTTGCATTTTTTATACTTGTCCCTGCTTATTCACTTTGCAGCATTGGCAATCACACTTTATAGGTGTCTGTATTTCATTGTGTCTGCTTTCTTTTTAAATATTCTACTATCACTGATTGAATTTAATATCTTATGTGTTAACCATGGGCAGGTCCAGATTTAAACCACTATACTTCTGTTATGTAACATGAAAAACACAAAATTCACTCTGGTTCTATGAAATGTTTCTTCTCAGATCTCACATTTGTAGAGGCTTAATGAATCCAGCTACATTCTACAATGATTTTTGGTTAATTTTGTGACCAATGAGCCACATGAAATTATTATTATTATTATTTGGTTAACAGGTGGTTTTGTTTTATATAATATTCTGAAAGTGCACAGCCAATAGAAGCTCTGCAATTCTGGTTTATCATCTTTTAACATGGTTTATACAAAGCACAGAATGTACATTTAAAATAACTTGTTGAATTTGCTCATTTATGACCTAACAGATTGATTAGAATGTGCACTGAATGTGTCATTACTTATTGATTTCTGTCATACTACACTGAAAAATGGTGGTAAGGGTTTTCCCCTTTGCCTCCTGTTTCCCCAATGCACTGTCTTGTTGAAAGAGTCTGAAAACATGTTGTATAACTATTTGTATCCATTGGATAACAAAGAATTTACTAATTTTTTGTCATGCCCAGTGGACGATGTAGGTATAAGATTGGCAGAAGGAGATGCTACTGGGAGAAGTTCTTGGATAAATGGAATGTAAAATGTTGGCTGTTGGGTGCATGGGAACAGAAAGCTACCATATTTAGAGGCCTGGATACTTTAGGGTCCAGACAATGAACTGTAATGTGTGATGGAAGGCAATAAACAACTCTGTAGGTAGAGTGAAACTTTCACTCTGCAGCAGAGTGTGTGCTGATATAAAACTACTCGGCAGATTAAAATTTGTGTACTGGAATCAGAATTCAAACTTTGGACCTTTTCCTTGCCTTGCCTTGCCCGTGAAAGGCAAAGGTCCCAGGTTCGAACCCTGATTCCGGCACAATTTTAATCTGGCAGGAAGTTTCAACTTTGTAGGTGTTTTAGAGCACTCCACTTATCACCCAGTACAGCCTAGGACTAGAACAATTAAACCACATATACATCAAGGTTTTATTTTTCATAATGCCCTGAAATGAGAGACTTAACCAAGATCCTTCACACCCCTCCTAATAGTGGTGTTCCATAGCTCATCCTACTTGCACAAGTTCCTAGTCCATAAGTATACCATTTCCAACCTCATCTCCCTGCCATACAAAAACCTATCCATGTAGAAAAAAAAACATCCCATTGCAAAAAACACATATTGACAATTTGGCACATACAATAATGTTAAGGTTTATCAAACAAAGTGTCATAATATAGTAAGGACAGTTTACAACTCACCGCAAAGAGGTGGCGACGAGCTATGACAGGCCCATGCAAAAGACACACACATAGAACACTTTCAGCTATCGGCCAGGGCCTTCTTCAGAAAATAGAACACTCACGCAATCACACAGGCACACAACACCATCATACAACCACCAACTCCGGCTTTGAAGGGTGGCAGCCGGAGATGATGGTCGTATGACTGTATTGTATGATTGCGTGAGTGTTCTATTTTCTGAAGAAGGCCATGGTCAATAGTTGAATGTGTGTGTCTTTTGTATGTGCCTATCACAGCTCGTCGCAACCTCTTTGCGGCGAGTTGTTAACTATCCTTACTATATTATTAATTCCAATCTGGACTTTCCATTATTATAATAAAGTGTCATAAATATTACTAGTTATTTGTACAAAGTCATATTGTATAAATGGTGTTACTATGGAAACCAACATTTTGCCCCCTTAAACAGTGGGCACAACATTTACTTAGCTTTTTAATTTTTACACACTAACATGGTAAAATAAACAGAAAACTTTTATATTAACTCACACATATCTTTGTATCAATATTGGCTCAAAATATTTTGTGTAGCACTACAAATTGCACCAGAAATCACAAGTTCTATTCTTTTACAGTACTTGGCAATTGTACTAGGATCTTTGTTATTAGCTTTAGGGCTTGTATCCAGTGCTCTTTAGTTATATCCCATATTTGTTTTCTGGTAGTATTAGTTGTCGGTTAATTGTGACTAATATTGATAGAGGTACTAATATGTACTTCATGTAATTGTTCACTAAATGCAGTGGAAGAGTAGCACAACAATCACAAACCAAGTTGTTTCTATAGTTGCGCCAACCATAATGCAGTACTTCTGCAATTGTATATATATTAACAATTTTTTGATATATATTGTCCACTGATGTGAAAGCACCATACAAAGGTAGTGAATTAATAAACAGAATAATAAATAATTACATTTACTTATTTCCAGCATAATGGATGAGGCAGACAGCAACTTGATTATGTGACCAATTTTCTGTGACTGACAATCGAAGTGGGACAGAAGTAAGTTTATTTTTGTCGATCAGTTTCTGTTTTCTAGTCCATTTTCAAATCAACCCAGTTAGGTCCTACAATACAACTAGAGGTGCCCATCCCCCCCCCCCCCTTGTCTAATGACCCTCCTCAAACTGCTACCAACTCCTCTCGCCTCCCACACACGAGATATTAAGTCCTGGATAAATATGGTTTTGCATTTTAATATTGAAATTAAATATCTTTTATTTCATGTGTTGTAATTTTTTTTATAAAGCCCCCCCCCCCCCCCAGACTGATCAAAAGTACTAATTTTTCATCCCCCCCCCCCCCGAAAAAAGTCTGTCATGAACACCCCTGTGGGCTCCTCTGAATACAACTATTTGCCATGTAGTTCACCTCTTTGTGTTTGGTGTACACTTCAACACACAGAGATCTATCAACCCACAAAAAAGAATAATGTAACAATGGTTGAATCCTAGGATTTGATTTGGCTGATTTGAAAATTGATTAAAATATACAATACTGATTGTCAAAATAATAAAACATTACTTTGACTGTCACTAAGAATAATGATCATAGTTGCATTACTATTCTGTAAAAATCCATTTCAGTCTATAGCTTCTTTAAGCTAAAACACTCACAAAATATCCCTGAAAACCTCTGAAATTTTGTCAGCTGAGTTCATGTTCACTATGTATGTCAGAAAAGTATTGTTTCATAGAAAAGTTTAAATATAGAAAGTAATGTAACAACATAAGACTAGCTTGAAATTAACAATGTAATAAGAATAGCCTCAGCTCACTATACAACAATCGCCGAGCCACAGGCAAGACAACCACTCACATACAACTTGGCTTTCAACCACAGTCTTTGTAAGAAAACACATTCATACAGTAACAAAGGTGCAGTTCTAAATATAATAATGGAAAGTCCAGGTTGGAATTAATAATATAGTAAGGACAGTTTACAACTCACCGCAAAGACGTGGCGACGAGCTGCAACAGGCACATACAAAAGACACACACATACAACACTTTCAGCTATCGTCCATGGCCTTCTTCTTCATAACTTAGAACACTCGTGCAATCACACAGGCACACAACACACTAATACAACTATCATCTCCGGCTGCTGCACTTCGAATCACGCTCTGCAGTGAATCGGGGACGGGAGGGGTAAGGAGGGGAGGGTAATACAAGATTGTAATTTCCTTCTGCTGTGTTGTGAGTAATGCCCCGTGACCCTGCAGTAAGAGCAACTCAGAGTTGGGAAGAGAGGGGACAGGGGGGGGGGGGAGGTTGAGTGGGGAGGAAGGTAAAGCTACAGGCTGAAGGTAGGGACAGGTGCAATAGCACAGCCTCTGATGCAGCATGTTGGTACAAGATTGGTGGCAAGAGGTGTAGCTTATAATGCAGTTGGGGGGAGGGGGGGGCAGGGCAAAATGGTGAGGAGAGAAAAAAAAATGAAGGAATTTAAGGATTGGAACAAAGTATAATCAGGTGGAGAATCCAAATGGTCTGGATTGTTAAGCAGCCAACAAAATCAATCGTGCTATTCTCAACTGTGTGTTGTGTTACAGTGTGGTCTACCTTGCTTTTGACCTCAGTTTGGTGATAGCTATTGATTATGAAGGATGGATGGTTAACGTCGTATCAATATAAAAAGTTGTTAAGTGATTTTACTGGAAAGTCATTCACTGAGGCCCCTGACAGGCACTTAAATTACACATTCTCATTAATATAATTTAAATTTGTGGCCATGACCTTCATCAGAAAAAGAAACACATCCATTTGCACAATCATTCAGACTACACACATGACTACCATCTCCGGCTGCCCCAGCCTTATGAGCATCTTGACAGTGAGTGAGGAAAGGAGTGGAGGGAGAAGGATGCTGGGTACAAGTAGCGATGTAAAAGTTTTGCGTTGCATAATGCATTGAGATGCAGCATTGAATGCAGTGAAGGTGAGAGGTGGGAGAAGGCAGAGGTTTGTGTGTGTGTGTGTGTGTGTGTGTGTGTGTGTGTGTGTGTGTGTGTGTGTGTAGGGGGGGGGGATTTTAAGTGATCAAAATAAGGAAAATTTAAAAATTGAAAATAAAAAAAGTAATCCATTAATGGGAAATTGTAATGGGTGACACACAGTTGGAAGGAAGACATGTATTGGAGGGATACAGGATAATGGGTGGAGAAGAGGAGGGGGAGAATTTTAGGCATTAGTTGAGGTTAGGGTGGTTGTGGGACGATGGAATGTGTTGAAGAGACAGCTCCCATCAACTCAGTTGAGAAGAATGGTGATTAGAGGGGAGGAACCAGATGGCCTGGGTCGTAAAACAGTTATTCAATTCAATTCAGTACTGTTGTGTTCAGTTGCTTGCTGTGTGACAGGGTGGTTCATCTTGCTTTTTTCCACAGTTTGATAGTAGCCATTCATCCTGATGAGTAGTTGGTTTGTTGTCATGCCAATTTAAAATGCTGTGGGGTGATTGCAGCAGACTCAGTAAATCACATGCTTGCTTTCACAGATGATTCAACCTTTGATGGGGTTGGACAAGCCTGTAATAGGACTGGAGTAACTTGAAATCAGCTTCCTTCCCCAAGTCTGTTCCTATGAATACCAACCTTTCGTCAGAATTCGGAGTTTCGTAATACTGTCCCAGGTTGGCAATACTGTAGTACAATTGTATTAAAATGTTGTGTCTCCTTGTTTTGCTTGTCTTTTACTTATTTTTATCATATTTGATGACTTTTCTTTAAGTTTAACATTTAGGAACTGTGTTAGTAGTTTTTGGTGTTTTTCTTAATTTTAAAAAAACTGTGGAATGATCTAAACGTCTGTGGCATAGCTGCATACCTCACTCTTATAGAAGTCTGATGATATCAAGAAGCATCAAACAGATGTAGAAAATGTTAGTTCGCATGATCCATAAATGTGCCAGTAACTATGTATTCTGCAAAGTATGCAGGAAATGTTGGGTTCTCTGGTGGGTACTACA
The DNA here is from genome assembly GCA_026315105.1 of Locusta migratoria. Lineage (NCBI taxonomy): Eukaryota > Metazoa > Arthropoda > Insecta > Orthoptera > Acrididae > Locusta > Locusta migratoria. Next base: position 40,879,327 of record CM048749.1, read on the forward strand.
AGAACAGTTTATCCATCAGAATGTTAAGGTAAACAAAATCAATGTTTTCCAGAATATCAGCAGAAGATTCCTGAGGAGCTGCTGCCATGTTATGTTTAACCAGCCAACTAACAGAGAGTTAAGGCCTGTTTGTAAGGTGTGCTCTCCAATAAATAGTGACGAAAATTCTCAAAACAAACAAAAGGTGTTGGTGTGAGTAGCATGAATTGATGGAGAATCACAGAATACAAGAAATTAGGTCCCATATGCAAAGTGTCTAACATCTGAGTATGTGTAAAAGTACTTGGAATCCACTGGCTCTGCCCTTTGCATACAATAACATTCTTGTAATGCATTGGAATTTAAATGTAATAAAGGAGTGATAAAGTTATGACACATGACACTAACGGAGCTCCAATGTTCTTCGTGATAGTTTTATGTGCTTACCGGTACCTTGATTGAGAGCTGCATGTACCAGGTGGCCGAATCATGAAATTAATCGGCGACCCTTCTGTTTCACATAAAATGTGTATGTTAATTTTCCGGTTACTGCTTGTGATATCTATATTAAGAGGCTAATAAGAGCGACTGGTGAGGTGTGAATGTGCAAATCGCAACTTCCTATCAGAGAACCTTTGACAGTTAAATTTGTATCCAAGAAGTGACTACGTAACGAAATAGGCATACCATGACTTTCTTCCATTTAGTAGCTAGAAAACGTGGACCTAGGAAAAACATTTGATGCACTCTTCTCTAGCTGATGAACAATCATCGTTTTCTAATATGATAGACGTGGGCTACAAATTACAGAAACGCGCGCAGACATTTTTAGTCGAAACGATCCTTTCATTCCTTCTCTTCATGATGGAAAACAGTGGCTTTAACTTTATCTCAATATACGAATGAATGATTATAGTAGCAACATTTTCATTATTTGTTACTAACTGATGCTCTGATTTATACAAATTTATTTGTAGCATAGCGTGGAAGTTCATATTCAGGAAAATGTACTAAAATATGCAGTCATGCCGCAACCCTCCTCCTCCCCCCCCCCCCCCCACCCCACACACACATAAAAACATCTACAATGTGTGTGCGCAATCTTCTTTGCCTTTTGTAGTAACTAATTGGTCTTCTTGCCTGCCAAAAAGGGCAGACTTCGAATAAAATAGAAAAGTGAAGAAAGATATACACACCTAAAAATTTGGTACCCAGACCGAACAGTCAATACTGATGTACGTTTTGGTCCAGGAATGTACGTTTTCTGTAGCTGACGCTTTGGTGAAATAATACCATCAATCGTATCGTAGAGCTATGTAAAACTGCTGTCTATATTTGAAATCGTATTCCCATCCCATGGCTGTCTACGCTAGTCGGTCGATCCCTGTATCGAAAACAATGTACTGTATGGCACGAAACACAGTTTGGTGCTCTTGGCCAAATGAAGACTCCAGTTAGCATTCTTTGTTGCATTTCCCATATGTCGGAAATAAAGCTTCCCCCTATGCAAAGATTTCGCTTTATTTCCTCTTAGCTGCACTTTCAAAACGCTTCAGCCCTCCCGTAGAGCTCTCGGCTTTTGATATCCGCCAAGAGCGCTTGCAGTGGCATTTAAAGCTAGAGCACGAACCAAGCGTTTCATCGGAAACGGCTGTATTCCTGCTGCCTCTGAAGCTTCTTTCGGTTTTTCCTAGTGAAAACGCGTGGCCTGAATAGACGGAGAGCCATGAAAAAGCTTCCGTGCGTCTCGCAACTTCCAACAGAAAAAAAGTCCATTCTGAACGTAGGCTGCCGTCAATCTCCTGCTGGAACTGAATGTCGCCTCATAAACTGTCGGTTGTTCAAGTCAATGTGTAGAAAAAGTGATTTCGTAAATTATGGACGATGTACAGCGAGATAGGAAAACCAGTGGATAGTTTACAACGACCTTTAAAAATATTTTTTGAACAGCACACAAAACAAAACAAAAACCGTCGTCCAGAGATCGTTTGTCAGCTCAGGGAGAGTCTATTAGCACCCGAACGAGCTAACGAAGTGAGGTCAAAATGAGGTAGCCGGCCGCTACTAGAGCTCCTAAATACCCAGGCTGAATCGCAGTGGCGGCTCTTACAAAATTTGACCAGTGTGCTACAATATTACAAAAATAAACAGGAAAAAAATATACTAAGATAAAAAGTCAACCTTTGTATGATTGCCTTTAATTAAATATCGATTAATATTGTACTGACAGTAAGATCTTCAGTGGAAACTATAACAGCGCTGCCAACTGCATGTATTCACTGCAGGTAGTAAATATAACTTTTAAAAATATTAATTTTATTTACAGAAATTAAAAATTTAGACTCAGAGGTATTTGAATACGAGCCTCACACAGGTAGGTTTGAGAGACAATGCGCAAGACGCCTCAGCCAGCGCGCTATTTGACGCTGTATGCCGCAATATTCGTCATATACTATTCTTCCGCAGCCGTTACACGCAGCGCGAAGAGAAATATTGATCTGGAGCTGCAGTCGGTCTCAGCACACGAGTCGCCAGGCCTGACGTCACGTCTGCGCATGCGCACTAGCGAACAGACGACTGCGCCACCTCTATGCGCACTCACCAGCGCGGCTGAATCCCACTTCAGCACATGGAGCTGGTTTCCACCTATCGCGGCGAGAGAGCTCCAAAATGGGTTTTCATCCTTATTACTATCATTCTAATGCGCATTGGAAAGGAATTGGCATAATTTTATTGTGATATCTGGCTGGTATTCCAAGAGAAAGTATGTAATTTTAAAGCGATTTCTCGCTTGCATTCGAAGAGAAATAGCATAATTTTAGTAACATTTACAGTGTGCTGCAGCACATTAGCACCAGCCGCCACTGCTGAATCGTCCGCCATGTTTTCCCCAACATGGTTGGAATCGCGCTGCACCAACAGCGTAGAGGCGCATGCCCTGCCAGTTTTCTCAAACGATTTCTGAAATACTAATTGGCAGAAATATCTAATTTTTCCGCTACTTACATCTTTATGTGTCAGCATTGTGACGAAATGCTTATTTCGTTAAGTCATAGTTAATAAGATATTGACTTCGAAATAAGTGACTGCGCTACATTAGGAAAAGTTTGCAGTAAAAATTTGAGGCTGCTATGATTGTATTCCGTTTGGTGCATGTGGCACCATATGTTGCTGCGGATGAAGCTTTCCTAATGGATTGAATTTTATTTTCAACTTAGGAGGAGATCTTTACCTTTCAATCTCACCGCTAAACTTTATTTTATTTATGGCACACATTTCCGATGGCGATAAGGCCAGAATGAATCATTGCGTACCTCATACACGCATACCTGCCAACCTTCAAAATGTAAAAATCAGGAGATACAGTTTAAAAAATCGGGAGATTCTTCAAAAAATCAGAAGATACGTTCTATCAAAAACTGCGGCGTACTTTACTACAAACCGTAAGTTAACTGATTTTAGCCTTTTCCTATAATCTCATAACACTACATAATGGCTACAAAGAACACTTGCATTAGCTCAAAAGTTGATTACATCCTTATTTGTAGCCAGTCCAGGTAAAGTAATTGATTTTTTGATTAAAACAAAAAAGTTCACACCTGTATTTTTGCGCTATGCTGCTACCTGGGAACATTTTATGGAAAAAGTGACCCACATGATCATTGCATTTAATTGGTAAACCATACTCTAAAATGAACAATGTAAATAAGCACTGTGCATGTATCACGAGATCACTTTTCTCAGCAATTTCAGTGTTTTATTGTTTCTCACACACTTTTCATTTTCTCTGCACGTATTCTGGTACATCGCTTTTTCCACCACGTGATGTGAAATATCTCATTAACAAAAAGAGTACAAAATAAAAATAATGTTCCAAAAACAGCTTAAAATAGGGGTTATATTATTTACCATACTGGAACACACACCACCGAATTGAAATTCGAGAATCACGTAAAATAGCTGTTTACAAGAAGGTTGCCTTTCTGCATTTCACGTATGGAACTGATGCTCCTAACTATCCACACAAAACGTAGCCATAGATTTAAAAGCCTTGGAAGTGATTTCACTTGCGCACAATGACAAAACATCACATTCAGAAAGATTACAACATGGAAACACTACACATGTATTTGCAAATGCGTGCAGAAATAATCGTTATGCAAGTCACGTGTAACTACTAATTTCTATGAATTTCGATACGTATTTATATTAAAATGATAAATGAACATAGGACTTTTGACAATTGGCCAAAGAACATCTTGGGTTTCAGGATAAAAGCTAAAAATCGGGAGAAATAATGGCAAAATCAGGAGGCGGGAGGAAAAGTGAAAAATCAGGAGACTCCCGCCTAAATAGGGAGAGTTGGCAGGTCTGTACACGGTTACAGGTATCAAAACGATATTTTGACAAATGATAACTTGCGAAGAGGGGAGTATTTTGCCACATGGTTACTACACAAAACTTCATTAACTATCGCGTTATTCAAGGAAGTATAGTTTTAGAATGAAAAAGAGTAAAGTTGATGATTTATTATTCGATTTGCAGATATTCCTTCGTCACTAACAAATGTTTATTTCTTTGCTTCTTGTCCATTGTGTTTCAGAGCCACTACTCCCGTTTCCAAAACCTAATAGGAGTTACATTTCCTTCGGTTTAACGCCTAGCAGTTTAACGCCTAGCAGTAACAGAACGGAAGTTACTAGATCTATTAAGAATTTTATGTAAGAATACTTGAAAATGACAGCAAGGATCTCTTCACTAGCTGACGAACGGAATTGCTCTCATTTCCTCACATAATAAAGCACTCTGTATTGAGATATTTCGAATATGTTTTTATATAACTGAAAAATTGAAATTGAATATTACATAGAGACACAGCACTTTTGTAGTTCGCAACTATTAGTCAGTACCAGTATCTTCAAGTATAGATGTTATGTAGTAACAACATGTGCCTAATTATTAGGAGCTCTAATACGGAAGACGTGTTATTACTAGACGGGCGGGCGGATCCCAGAGCGTCATATTTAACTGACATTATCTTAAATTATCCATTTCTCACAGAGTTGCTGTTTGGAGAGGATGAAAATATGATGTATTTTGAACATTTCATTCGCTTAATGTGTTCACCTAACTTAAAGAGAAAAAAGTTCCTCGCATGTCGAAAATTCCGTAACGTCCTCAGAAAGTCCATGTTCGTAAACTATCAATATATGCTGTTTATAAATTATTGCCATAAATAAAACTAAAATGAAACTTTAGTGTTGTTCTTGCGAAGACATGGATGAAAATTCCACTGTCATACAGTGAGTAGTTTGCGAGTGTGAGTGAGTTGAATGAAATGCGAGGTAACGCGCGAGCTCATCCGGAACGTGGGGAACTTGGGGAAAAAATGGCGGACAGTTCAGGTCGGGTTTATAGGAGTCTTAGCCGTTACCGTCAAACACCTCGAGGTTTGTTATGGCGCAAGCTTTGTCCATCTTCCTTTGGTATTTTGATGATATTCGACGTATAACAGACGTCTGCTATGTCCAGTGGCAGCAGATGGCTGGGGGTTCACTTCTTTGACTGCCGGATTTTGATAGTGGCGCCGCTCCCCCTCCACCGGTCAGCGCGTCTATGTTTCGGCGCCCCCTTCCCCCGCGTCAGATATATTTTTTGAATAATGTCTTGCCTCGGCTTGTCTGCGCTTGCTTCTACTCGATCTGAAGTGTCGGCCTACCAAGCTTCTTGATTTCACACTTCAGTTCCAAGCTTAAAGCTGAGTAATTTTTATCTAAAAGATACTGAACGTTGTTTCTTTTTCTTTGATAATAAATACCAAGAACACATAAATATGCACATGAGAACTAAAACACAGTAACCCATTACACTGTTGAGTGACTATAACAAAATGAATCTGTTACTATGAAAAGACAAGCTACCGTTGGGTCACGTGACACGAAGCAGCATTCCCACCTAACCTTACACGTGTGCAAAAGCTGCTCTCCACATTTTTTTTTCAAACAGTTAAATATTTAATGATAAATATGAAGCATTGGATTTACATTTTTGATGCAAACAAGAATCGAACCCAGACCTCCATGTTTACTAGACGTCTTACCACTTTTTTTTGTTCTTCAGGTAGGTCTATTATCGGCGGTCGTTTTTATTGCTCGTACTTGGTCGTTCGTTGATTATTTGGCTCAGCTTTTTTGTTACAGAGGATGTTCAGCCCTGTGACCAGGCGCGCAGAGCCACGGCACCCGGCCACTAGACCACCGCATCACTAGCGGCTAAGGTGCGTTGGATAAGCGCGATTTCCTTCACGTCACAAACTTTCAACTGTTCAACTGTTTGTAGAACTTATGGGACTTAACTACGGGGTCATCAGTCCCTAAGCTTACAAACTACTTATGGACTAGCTAAGACTAAGGACGGCACAAATATCCATGCCCGATGGGGGATTCGAACCCCCGACCGTAGTGGCCGTGCAGACCGTACTGGAGCGCCTCAGTCCCCTCGGCCACCGCGGCCGGCTCACAAACTTTAATTCAGCAGCACAGAAGCTGAATTGAAGTTTGTGATGCGAAAGAAATCTTGCTTACACTACTCCGAGGCACCTTGTTAGCTAGTGATGCGGTGGTCTAGCAGTAAGACGTCTGCCTAGTAAGCATGGAGGTCCGGGTTCGATTCCCGGTCGCATCACAAATTTTAATTCAATGCTTTGTATTTATCATTAATGTCTGACATATTCGAGACGAAAATTCCTCTCGGAGACTGTTTATTTGTATTTACATAGATAGTTCAATATTTGTTACAACGAAGTGCATAAATGTCATTACCCTCAAAATCGCGACACAATTAAATGTCCAAAGATATGTGGAAAGTAACAAGACAAAAGTCATTGTTTCCGTATCTGTTAAAAAGAAGATTGGGTTTAAAAAATTGCTTGCAATCAGTCTCGAAGTCGCAACGCAATGCAGCTAACCACACGGCTATTCTTGCTAGGTGGAGAGTAGTGACTTCATTAGTATTCATGACCGTATCTTCCCAAGGCTTTTACAGTTGATGCATATTAAATTTATAAGATATTTTACCAAATATGACGTGTTTTTGAGGAATAATCAATGCGCCAAAAACAAATATTTAGGGCGGACGATGCCATAATGGAGGATTTGCCGATGCGCAAGGCGAGGTGCCCAGAAACTCCGTTGCTTTTGCTTCCGGATCATTGGTGCGTAACCGCCATAGCTCGAGTAGCCAGGAGCTCGCGTCTCTACCAGCTCCAAGGCCAACGTGAAAAAGCGGCGTTTCCCTTCGCCCTTCCTTGCCCAGAGCGTCCATATGCTGCCTCCAGAAGGTTCAGAAGAGAATTTGAGCCTCAGCCGCGCATGCGCATTGCAACATTACTTTCCGGGGTTCATTAAACCAGTGAACACACAGGACTGCCGCCACTGGCTGTTTGATAGTAATGGTTCACTGATGAAGTATCAAAAACACGTCCTTCTTAGTACGAGTAATTGTAACTAGAGTCAAGAAATTCCATATTGGCGGGTATCCCCTGATACTATTGATGAAGAGAAACAGTGGTCGTGCCGAAACGAAGCGTGTGCGACGACCAGTGTCATTTTTCTTATTTCTCGTTTTATTTAAGTCATCCTTTGTTTTGAAGATGGAAGTTCGTCAGTTTTAGGTTATTACTTATGGAATAAATATGCATTTTAATAATAATAATCATAATCATAATAATAATAATAATAATCATAATAATAGTAGTAGTAGTAGTAGTAGTAGTAGAAAATCTAATGCAATAGATAAATGCGTCTAGACGAGGAACATATATGTGGGCGGTTGTTCGCTTCCCGTTCCTGATTTATTTTTATCTATTTTTTTGCTTCATCTTGACTTTTGTGTCCCGACTTCGTCGCCGCTTTTGTGTCCCAGCCTTGTCGTAGGTGTCGGTGGCCGAGTGGAATGTGACCGACACAGGAATAAAGAGAGCACGCTGGTGCAGGTACGGAGGGGAGCAGCCAGAAACTATAAACACTAGAGTAAATTAGAAAGATATATATTGCACAGAATGTAACAATACTTAACTTTTACATAGTACTGCAGAATGTTGATACATAGTTGTTAGAGGCCTGCCTAGTGCCTGTACGATAGCAAAGTCTTCACTGGTGCCTATCTGATTACGAAGGTCCTAACTGGTTGCTATCTCCGTCCGAAGTGCCCGATGTCCTTCAGTGGTGGCCACGAGCGGCGTTGTCCCAGAGGGCGCTCGTGGCTGTCGTCGTGAGAACGCCGCGCCGTGCGTGCATGGCGGCGCGCGGCGAAAGTAGGTGGCGCGCACTTTGTACTTGTGCGACACCACATTGACTACCAAGTTTTTGGACAGTTATTTATTCAAAAGAATTTACGTTTTGCGATATTTCGACATATTTACTTGTGCAAGCGCTTTTTCTTAAAACTGCATTTGTTCTCTTTAGTGAACATGCCTTGAAATATGGTCCGACGAATCGTAAACATTGTTTCCGTAACTTCCTGTACATAATTTGCGGAAACACTGAATATTGAATGTTGCAAATGACATGCTGATACAAATAGTTTCATACATGGACTACAAAACATAGAAAAGCTCTTGAGTTCTGTGAAATATGCTATAGTATTAGCACACTTATCCCATAGTACGCAGGAACGTGTATAACAACTGTCGCAAACAATGGGCACTTCAGACTCATTGAGAAACGACAGTTGCCGCAGATCTGTAATACCTAATCTATATATAAAAATGTCGGGCCCGTCTTGGGGAAAAGCGCTCGACTGGAAACCGAAAGGTCGCGGGCTTGAAACCCTGTCAGACCTCGGATTTTTTCAGTATGCACTCTAACCCATCCTTCACCTCTCAACGATGTGAGGAGTCGCCAGAAACGACACGTGGTTCGGATTCCACGTTAAGCTGTAGGTTCCCTTTCCCGCTCGGATAACTGGTGTAGGTTAGGGACATGGAAGTCGCCGAAGTGGCGTCCAATTGGAACATTTGCACCAGGCCAATTAGTCACACGAAATTAATAATAATAATAATAATAATAATAATAAGTAGTAGTAGTTCATGGACAATGTTCACAATTCGTTGGTCTACAACTCACGGCATGTTCACTAAATAGAACGAATGCACTTTTCAGAGAATGCGCTCATACACTTAAATATGTAGAAACATCGCGGAACGTAAACTAATTAATATCAGTGTAAGTAAACTTTTAGGCAAGAAGGTAATAGGAAAAACATGTCGGGAGCGGGAGGCCCATCACCAGCTCATCGTGTCGCGTTTACCAACTACGCCTCTACGCTACGACAAGCACATGTATCAAATGTCCATTTCTAAATGTTCAAATGTTTGTAAAGTCTATGGGACTTAACTACGGGGCTATCAGTCCCTAAACTTACAAACTACTTATGAACTAACTAAGACTAAGGACGTCACAAATATCCATGCCCGAGGGGGGATTCGAACCCCCGACCGTAGAGGGCGTGCAGACCGTGACTGGAGCGTCTCAGTCTCCTCGGCCACCGCGGCCGGCCTGTCCATTTCTCATTACCACCTATATTAAGGGTTACCCGCCAAAATGGCATTTATTAACTCTAGTTTAAAATAACCGTACTAACAACGACGTGTTTATGATACCACTTCAGTGTGCCGTTACTTTGAAATAGCAACTTGTGAGTTACAAGGAGAAAATCACGAAATTACGAAATGGAAGACGGCGTTCGTGCAAGACGGAGCTTGCACCCGCAGGCATATATTACAGGTCTGTGCTTGCACCCGAACAGACCTCGTAATGTTTGACAGGAGCGGCCGACTTCATTTCGACGTCACTGCCTTGGCTCGTTCGTGTGCAAATAGCCTCTCACCGTCAGCCCGTCGCTATTAGCAAGGAGGTTAGAATCTAAACCTTCTTGGCTGCTAGACATCCCTGGATCCTGGGCTGGGCTCTAACACGACTCAAACTGTTCGAACGGTTTACGTTTCAGTGAAGGATATCTACAATAAATTCCTTATATATATATATATAAAATTACGTTATTTGCAGATTATATATATATATATTGGTTTCATCAATACTCAATTGTTCCGAACCACAGACATACATTAATTTATGTCTTTGTTCCTCCGAACAGCATTAATGAACTTCTTTGGTATATATGCGACAGTCACTCATATAACCCCACTAAATAATGACGTCGTCGTTCAAAGCTGACGGGTGGTGTCCCCATCCCGAATTATGCCGAAATTTTGGTATCTGTTTCCATTTCTTGGTACTATCGCAACAACCTGTCTTAAGCTTATTTAACTCAATGTAAATTTTAATAGTATAAATTACTGTCAAACATTGACTAAAATAGCTTCTAGGGCGCATGTCATTCATAACAGCGGGAACTGAATATAAAATAAGATTGACATAATTGTAATAGGTTTGTCCATAACAGTAATATTTTATTATTTATTCACTAGATATCTTTCGGCGTCGTCACATGTCTGGTATTTAGAAGCTTTAACTGACTATTTATGAGGTTTTCTTTTATATTTCCATTTACGAATTTTATTCAGTTTAGAGATTGGAATCATGATTCTGTCCTTTCGATCGGTCTGCTATCTAGCGACATCTGATGAAACATCATCAGAGACAGCACTGTAGAGCCGCAGTGAAGTAGCCGAGCGGTCTAAGGCGTCTCGCTGCGGAGCGTGCGGTTGCTCGCCGTCGGAGGTTCGAGTCCTCCCTGGGGCATGGGTGTGCGTGTTGTCCTTAGGTTAGTTTACCAGTTTGTAAAGCTACGGACTGATGACCACGCAGTTTAGTACGATAGATTTACAACAACAGGACTTTAGAGATGGGAAAACAAACTTCTGACGGTCTCGGAACAAATGAAACCGTACAAGCGAGGTTTCGGAACACTAGGTTCGTACAAAGAGCTGCAGCAGCAAAGCACGCACGACCGCGCATGCGCGGTACCGATGACGTCAGTAAGGCTGGAGGCGCGGCCAACGGGCTGGAGGGCAGCTCATGCAGCCACAACGACCTTGTAAAAAAATAAGTGTAGCCAGGAAGCCGAAGTACGCTGCAGCCGGGAGCTTCCTTGAACAGCCAGTAGGCTGCAGGATTGCTCATTGAACACGAATTTCCGTGCTGCGAATGTACGGTAACAGCCATGCAGCTCTTTGACCCAAACCACTGTTTCGAAAATATGGAACAGTGTGTTTTGTAATATTATGGGCCTGTTTATTGTACCACCGTCAATGTGTACTGTATAAGTATTGCTATAGAATTACAAATTTAGTGCGAGGACATCAACTATAGGAGAAAAAATTAAACTTTTATTTAAATGCCGTTTTACGAGAACAGTTACTTTTACTGAGGAGATGAGGATACATACACTAACTTGCCACTAACTTTTTGGTTCTTACGAAACACCAAGCAAATCAGTCTATGTGGATTTCTAAGAATATTAACAGAGTGGAAACGATTTTCTGCAGTTTTGTTAATGTTGCCAACATAATCACGCGAGGCCACTGGGAAGGGCAGGTAAAATTTTATCTCTGTACTAGATGTAGCGCATTCTCAGTAAGTGACGTTCCTACTATCCTATTAGCTGAGGACTGATGATATTAAGTCTAATATATTGGTTTTTATCAAAGTACCTATAAATAATAACTGCATTTTGCTTTACACTAATATAGCGCCTAATTTGGATAGGTGTTGTTTGTGCTTACCTACATGTGATACTGAAAAGGCACATTATCAGATTAAATTTATTGAGCTAACATTTTGGCAAGCGTTAAGTTTTGATACATCATTATCGCACTGCTTGATATTTTACTAAAATCCTTATTTTAAAAATCGAGTTTTGGAAATTTATTTAATTCGCGGTCTCATTTACCGTCCAAACTTATGTAATATTCAAGTATAAATAGGAAATACTGCGCATTTGTTAGATTTGTCTTGTCAATTCGGCTTTAGGCCTATGTTATTTTAAAAAAAGGAAGTTGTAGGTTTAGTCGTGTGTGTTTAATCACCGTAAATGGACAGATAAGCCTAGAATGTGACATTTCAGTGCAAATAGCGAGCATTGTTTGTCATTTACGTTTATAAAACATTTCGTAATATAGCAAAAAAAAATCAAATGTTTGTTAAGCTTATGGGACTTAACTACGAGGTCATCAGTCCCTAAACTTACAAACTACTTATGAACTAGGACGGTACAAATATCCATGCCCGAGGGGGGATTCGAACCCCCGACCATAGTGGCCGTGCTGACCGTGACTGGAGCGCGCAGTCACCTCGGCCACCGCGGCCGGCGGAATATAGCAGTCACTGCTGAAACGAATCTTCATTTCAGTAATCTTAAGCTGCAGACTCAAGACTGTCCATTAGTTTTTGACACTTTTTAAACTGTTCATATATTTGTAAGTTAAATGTCTGTCAGTGCCGAGCTTTAGGAAAATGAATTACCACTGTACAATTCGTATGTTCCGCCTTCCTGAATTATTGGTGAGAAACACCACCGTTTGGAAACAGTGAATCCGATAGGACGGGACAATTTCTGTACCGTATCGACTGCAAATGTGATGCGAAACCAAGCAGAATGAAACACTGAAGAGTTTCGCGTATCGAAACATTGTTTCAAAACAATGAGGCAGTGGCCAACTGTACCGGACTATTATTGCGATAAGAAAGTCATCCCACCACGACTTATTTAGGTTCTTAGACGTTTAAGCATTTAATTCTTGATTAACTTTCTTCCTCGTTTAATCTGAATGTTGCCGCTTTGTTTTTGGATAGATTAAAATCTGAAAGCCTTAACCTGTTATAGTATGTGCACAGGGATTAAACGGCGCCGCGAGTTATGGTCGCGAGGTCTAAAGCGTCATATATACAATGATACTTCTGTTCTAAATTAACGGAATTGACGTTTGTCCGCTACTATAAATGTTAATTATACAAATATGAATTCGCAATTTGCGAGAATTGCAAAGTGCAACATATGGAAGTTTGGGTCTGGGCGGGAAGCGTGTTCGGGTGGCCAAGTGGTTAAGGCGAACGTTCGCGAAAAACGGGAGACCCGGGTTCGATTCCTGGTCCGGCACAAATTTTCATATATTGAAAAACCGTAGACCAACTGAAGAATAACAGCTAGAGTCGGAAATTCTAGCAAATTGTGAATTAATATTCGTATAACTAAAGCGTCATACTATGACCTGGGCGACCGTTCTCGTCGGAGGTTCAAGTCCTCCCTCGTGTATGAGTGTGTGTTGTAGTTAGTACAACTAGAAGTAGTTTGTCAATCTATGGACCGATGACCGTAACAGTTTGGTTCAGTAGGTTTACAAGCATTTGAATATTTGTTTATTAAGGGTCATTTGCAACTTGGTTAATAAATAATGTGTGTCCGTAATCAAAATTTTGTATTGGCTTCCTTTTTTTTTTTTTTTTTTTTTTTTTTAAGGACAACATCTTCGTCCTTGCCAGTTATTTTTAAATACCATGTATAAAAGCATGTATAAAAGTTTATATACCCATACCTAACGGTACTGTAGGTTAAATCTTATTGCAAACTTGGAGTTTGTAGAGTAGTAGGATTTAATGCTGTTTTTCCCAGCGTTTCACGAAATTTTAAGCAGTGACATGGTTTATTCTTGTGCCTAGTTCGTAGTTTCTAGCCTATCCCATTCTCCCTGGCACTCGCGTATAGCCATTTGATTGTTCGAACGAGCTCGATACAGTACGGCACGCTGCGCTCTATCGGGAATCAGGAGCCCATTCCAACGGAGTATCGTTTGCCCGTCCCTACTCGGGCCTGTCGCACTGACATGTGCAGTTACGTGTCTAGCAGTCAACCGGAGAGTGACTCGCAATTTCATAACAGCGATCTGTTACCCATCGTAGGAGGCCACGTGAAAATAATACCACTGTGTGTAAACGACACTACATCGTAATATGTTTTAATATTTCTTTCTTTCACTGGCTATATTTTTTGGCAAAATAGCCTCGTCGAGTGTCTTTCTGCAGAAACATTTTTTGGTTAATAATACGTAGCCAAGTAATACCTAGATAAAATTTACAAATTCTATGTGGTGTAGTACGTAGGGTGTTCAGAAGTCGTATTTTGCTCTACTGACTTATTAGATTTTCATTTGGTATATTGTAGTATCTCGTATATTCTTTTAATTTTATTTTTTTCAGGCATGAATTGTACTTGGTAATTTGTAAGCACTTTAGAAAACTGTATATTTACAAATTTATGTCTCAAAGAGAATATATAAAAGTTAATACAGATCGCTTAGAGACAGTATTGTAGGAAAGGAAGAGAAAGTTGATGAAGATGAAATAGGAGCAGCCTGACAGACGAATTTGAGAGAGCACTGAAAGACGTAAATCGGAACAAAGTCACTGGAATAGACAAGATTCCCTCAGAGGAACTGAAATCTCAAGGAGAGACATCCGTAAAACTATTTCACCTGGTGCGTAGGATGTAAGAAACAGGCGAAATACCCTCCGATTTTAACAAAAATGTAATAATCCACATTCCAAAGACAACAGTCGCAGAAAGGTGTGAAAATTACAGAACCATCAGTTGATAAGTTATGGCTACAAGAAGAGATGAAGAGGCTTGCTCAGGATAGAGCAAGGCATTCAGTCATTTCAAAAACCCATGTAAGAAAATGGCCCGAAATTGGGTACCTTCTCGTATAACAAAAAGGATACAAAACTAGTAAATAATTTATTAGACCCAGAAACACATGCAAACTTCAGTGAACATCCAATTTGATAACATCCTTACTTCTCGTATAAGTAGAGATATTTGGAAAAAATCTCATATTTTCGTCAGAAATTCAGACTTAGGGTACGTTATTCGGAACTGTTTAAAGTAATTGACATCAGAAACGGAATAGTAAGCAACCTCTGAATTCAGACGAAATATTGCACATTTACAATAAATAAACTCATTCCCTGTGCTATCGATTACGTAGACAACGAAAATAACCCTTACATAACTTAAATTCTTGGCTATTGAAGAAACAAGGTGCCACACTTTTTTTTTTCACGTACGCCAAAGTGTGGTCTGTGCAGACCAGTGTTGCCAAGATATATGGAATTTTCCCTACACGTAGGTACTTACAAACATTAAAATCATGTGGGGAATTTTCATCCAAAAGCTAGGTACTTTGGTAAAATTTTACAATCGCCAACACAGGCCTAGCGGGTAATGTTGGCAACAGAGCAGTTGTCAGCACGCGGGAATTAAGCTGACCAATTGTGGCAAAGTTTGAAGTAGCCAGTGATATTTTAGACCCATAGTTTTCTGTTCATAGTAAACAATATGAATTTGAAAACTTAATTTCAGACACATTAAAACTGATGCGAAATATGATTTCAATGTATATCAGTGGAATGGAGAGTCGTTTTGGAAATAGTGTTAGGAAACGTAGCCGGCCGCGGCGGCCGAGCGCTCTGTGGCGCGCCGGTCACACTCTGCACGGCCACTACAGTCGGGGGGGGGGGGTTCGAATCCCCCTCGGGCATGGATATTTGTGCCGTCCTTAGTATTAGCTAGTTCATAAGTAGTTTGTAAGTTTAGGGACTGATGACCCCGTATTTAAGTCCCATAAGCTATACAAACATTTGAACATTTTTTTAAGAATGTGTCAGCACAAGAAAAACTCATTGTTTCCATGAACAAAAGACGTTTTATTACCTTGACTAGACTTATTTATTTACGTCAGGACGATATACTAGTTAGTACTTGTAAATGAGAAGATACTGACAAGAAAACGCTAAAACATTTGCGACAGCCAACGTTAAGTTATAATGAACTAAGCGCTAGATATTCGTTCTCAACATACCATTACTCTTTAAAAATCGAATCATGTAGAGTGACGGACTTCCTTTTTTTTTTTTTTTTTTGTGCTGAGTGTAAACTTAATTTCTGCTGTTCCTACTCTATGGTTAATAGTGTCTCGATGTATCTTTGTGCGGTCAGTAAATCAGTTACACTCGTGTAAACAGTGCACTAGGCATTAGCGGCATATTTGGGGAAGCTAATTAATGATGATCCTCTCTATGGTTGACAGGTTCTTGCTGCATCCTGGTCTGATCGATAAATCAGTAATCCTCTTGTAACAGAGCTCTTGGAATTCGCGGCATAATCTACACTTGACTCCATCAGTCAGTAATGATCAGTCACTGGAAAAACATATCTAGCAAGTGAAGCATGATGCCAAATATTTATTTTAAAGTTTTTCAAAATTGTAACATGTCATATTAATCAACTGGTTAACCTCTTCTGGCCGGACTCCTGGATTCAGCCCCTCCCAGACCCAAATCCTGGCTGCGACCCTGATGTAGAGACATTAATGAGGTGGTAGGTTGTGTGTCCCAACTTCGTCGCCGCTTTTGTGTCCCAGCCTCGTCGTAGGTGTCGGTGGCCGAGTGGAATGAGACCGACACGCTGGTGCAGGTACGGAGGGGAGCAGCCAGAAACTATAAACACTCGAGTAAATTAGAAAGAGATATATTGCACAAATTGTAACAATACTTAACTTTTACACAGTACTGCAGAATGTTGATACATAGTTGTTAGAGGCCTGCCTAGTGCCTGTACAATAGCGAAGTCTTCAATCGTGCCTATCTGATTACGAAGGTCGTAACTGTTTGCTAGCTCAGTCCGAAGTGCCGATGTCCTTCAGTGGTGGCCACGAGCGGCGTTGTCGCAGAGGGCGCTCGTGGCTGTCGTCGTGAGAACGCCGCGCCGTGCGTGCATGACGGCGCGCGGCGAAAGTAAGTGGCGCGCACTTTGTACTTGTGCGACACCACAGTAGGGAGAAAGTAGGGAAAACGTAGGTACATTTTTGTGAGACGGTAGGTATTTTCTCGCTCTGTCATCTGCCGACATTGGTGTCGACCCCAACCATGATTTTTCTACAAAAAATGAAAAACTAAGGATTCCACTGCTGCACTGTTGCAATGTTAACGTCTCGAGCATTATTGAGCATGAGGCTATTAAAGGAGGAGGGGGGGGGTAATGGGGGGCAAGATGGCGACTGGTGAGGGAACTGCGCAGACACCCACGTGGGCGGCGGAGAGTTGGGATAAAAACTCATCTGTCAGGTAGTCAGGCGTCTAAAGCTGTTTTAGAGAGAAGAGTTCACTACTTAAATTATCAGGTGTGGGTTGTTTACCGTTAATAAACTGACGCAATAACGTAACTGTAATTTTCAAACACATTAACATATCGAAGCTGGAGAGTATACTTTATCATTACAGCTGAATAGATATACAATTAGTTAAAGAATTTGTTCCATTAAAATTAAAGCGACTTCTTAATAGCATTTAGAAATCTTACGGAATTTCTGAGGCATGCGATGAAACGAATACAAACTTTCATCTTTTTAAGAATCTCCTCAGATCGAGCCTAAAAAAGATAACTTTCGTTATGGCCACTTTAGCTGACAAAGGCGGATGTGGAAGGCTAATTCAGAGAATAAGGTGGACGTGGAAAGTGGAAGCAGTCGGAGGCACTAGGCATTCAGCTTTGCGGCGACGATCCGATAGGCGTGCCCGCGTTATCTCCATGCGAGATAGCTTTCTCACTTACAAGGTGTGCGCGTCTCCAAACTAGACAGCGAGCGCACTTCAACGCGCTGTCGCCTAGCTGTGATTCTCCATTATACAGGAAGTCTTTGAGCACGACTGAAAACTATAGACAAAACGTTTCCAGCGAACGGAGCACTTTCACTTTCTGCCGTCCGTCATCCCTCCATAAAGTGTTAACACGTTCGCTGCCGTTCACGCTCTGGCGCGTGTAAACGTTACTTGAGTCAGGTGCCGCTCACGCTGTGGCGCGTGCTACGACCTGGCCTCCTATTATGGGTTGTTGTAAACTGGCATCGTCTAATAAAGCTGTATACTCTGGTAGGCACTCAGGGAAGAGTATAACTGATATGCACACGTACGTGGTTCCAGATTTGCATTACCGGCTACGAGCCAGAATGTCGGTGGTTGTAGGTTTCCTGTGTACTTTAAGTAAGTGTCTACCATCCTGCTTCGTAATTCGTAATGTTAAGGTGAAGGAACGTAAGTGTGTCATTCTCTTGTTCAAAGGTAAATTCGATTTTCTCATGTAGGTTGTTTAATTTATTAACTATTTCAGTAATTTCATCTATCAATAGCAACGTATCTTCAACGTAGCGTTTACATTATTTTATCAACTAGGTGCTCCATATTTGTGAAA
The DNA here is from genome assembly GCA_026315105.1 of Locusta migratoria. Taxonomy (NCBI): domain Eukaryota; kingdom Metazoa; phylum Arthropoda; class Insecta; order Orthoptera; family Acrididae; genus Locusta; species Locusta migratoria. Next base: position 40,897,570 of record CM048749.1, read on the forward strand.
AGCCAGTTTTCTAGGTTATTAATAAAAATGTCTGCTATTGTTTCTGAAATACTTAAACCCATAGCCAATTCGTCTTTTTTGTATATAAAATTTCCCGTTAAAGTAAAATTTATATTTCAGAATAAATTGAAATAGGTCAATTAATTAAACGATTTCTTGCTGAGCTAGTCTCTTGTGTTTAAGTAAGTTAGCTCTGATCAACTTGACGGCCTCGTCAGCCGGAACATTTGCATATAAATTTTTTAATATCGAGAGACAATAGGCTTATCTTTTAAGCAAATGTTTTAGCTCTACTTGTGCCTTTTTAGTTGAATTTTTAGCTATTTTGGTCACATCGTTTTCTGAAAAGAATTGCAGTATTTTATTAATATATCGTTCTTCACTAACAACTGTAATATTGCCTTTATTGGCCTTAGTAACGATCGCCTTATTAGAGATGAGCTTGTTAATGGAGGTTACGGTTTTGTGATCACTGTTATTATGCATACTGGTACAGGATTTACTCTCTTCGGCCTTGATGGCGTTAGCCAGTTATTTCCCACGTGTCCTTTTTCGTTCTCATTTAATTTAGCAACTTCTACCGCCATTTTAGTCGCTAAATTACGGAATAACTTAAACCAAGTGACTGATAAATATGACAAAGCAGGGGTTTATAAGATACAGATTGGTCAGACCGGTAGGTAGTTTAGAGTTAGGTACAAGGAACATATGGTCGCCTTCCGACTTAATATTTTTGACAAGTCCGCTGTAGCTACGCATATTTATAAGGCGGGTTGAAGAAGACCTGAAGATTTTGCATAGACAGGATAAGGGAAAAAACATTGCCTTTTATGGTCATGTCACGGAGCACCAGTGACGTCACAGTCAGCAGTGCAGCTATATAAGGTCGACAGCAGCAACCATTCGACAGTCAACTACTTTACAGTGGCCGAGGTGATCTCGGTCGGAACGTCGTGGACAGTAAACCACATGACGCGGCTAGTGGTCAACAGTTTGAAAATGTCGTTACCTACGATAAAGAAAACAAATCCTGGCCAGTGATGCCACATGGAGTCATCCCAGATTTTCTCTCAACACTGAATCAAAAATTCTAACAAATATACATAATTACAATACTTATGTATATAAATATGCAAAGAAATATGTTTTGATAAATTAATAAAAGCCGGTCGCGGTGGCCGAGGTGACTGAGGCGCTCCAGTCACGGTCAGCACGGCCACTACGGTCGGGGGTTCGAATCCCCCCTCGGGCATGGATATTTGTGCCGTCCTAGTTTGTAAGTAGTTCCTAAGTAGTTTGTAAGTTTAGGGACTGATGACCCCGTAGTTAAGTCCCATAAACTATACAAACATTTGAACATTTGAATTAATAAAATTTCGGGTTGAAGAGGTTAATATTCGGACGAGATAGCAAGTTATCTGAGTGAAGCGAGAAACGCCTTTCTGCCGGAGGGAACGTAATTGTCTCTCTGGGACGCATAAATCCTGTCTTCGTTTGAGTGCTGTCGGAGGAGCTGGGAAGGGGACTGGTGGCTAGTGGCCAATCACAACTCACTGCCCCCCGATTCCCGGTCGTCAGGGCTGCCTCTCTCCCGAGGCTTCCACATGCCTAGAAGAATTGTGCCAGGGAAAGGAATTTTTCTGAGGCTATTCGAACCGACAACTCCTTTCTGAAATGGGGGTGAGATGGCACCATATTCAAGGGCCCCCATTTAAAGGCACACAAAGACAGGGAAAGGAAAGTATTTTGTACTCAAAATTCTTGCATTTTAAATAATACATAGACAGTTGTTGTAACTGTCGGTGTCTGAAAACCATAGTTTTGTTCAAATGTTTGTGTAGCTTATGGGACTTAACTACGGGGTCATCAGTGCCGAAACTTACAAACTACTTATGTACTAGCTAAGACTAAGGACGACACAAATATCCATGCCCGAGGGGGGATTCGAACCCCCGACCGTAGTGACCGCGCAGACCGTGACTGTAGCGCCTCAGTCCCCTCGGCCACCGCGGCCGGCCCATAGTTTTGGAAGTACTAAATAGCTAAGTACGGTTGTGACAAAATATTCTCATATTATTTGACTCATTAGAGAATAATAGATATTCAATTCCATAAAGAAAGTGCAGATAAATGTGAAAATTAAAGAACTGAGTTTAATAAGTCATGATTGCAAAATAGTAACGCGAAATATTTGCAGTGGATGAACTGGTGGAACCCGACCTTGGGGATGATCAATTTTGGATTTAGGAGAAATGTAGGAACACGGGAGGCAATACTCACGGATCATCTTAACAGTTGGGTTAAGGAAATGAAAACCTACGGTTTAGATTTTGTAGATCTGTGGAAAGCTTTTTACAATGTTAACTGAAGTTGTGGTATCTCAGGATTTTAAGCTGCCAAATTCTGAAGGTAGCAGGAGTAAAATATAAGGAGCGAAAAGTTATGTTCGAGTTGTTCTGAAACCAGACAAATTATTAGAGTCGATTAACCCATTAATACGCGTTCATCTGATGGTAGTAAGGGGGGCAAGAACATTTGAAAAGAGCTGTTTTCAAAAAAGCGAGAAGGTAGAGGCATGATTCATGCGAATGCGAAAAATCTTTGTGACAGTCCTGACGAGTAGTAGGGAGTTAGGGTAGTAGCGATTTATTTATTTATTTATTTATTTTTATTTTTCGATGTCTGCGAGCGATCATACAAGACTAAGATTTTATTAGTAATGGCTGTCGCAAAAGCGGTACCGTGTTTTATAGTTTGGGTCGGTCATAAGGTTGTCAGTCTGGCACGATGAAGAACATCTCTGTGGCTGCATCCTGACATCTCCTCGGCCACCTTTGGCGACGGCGTACCTGTAACAAAAAGAAAACATGGTCAGACTGTTCCAGTTTTACGAAGTCGTCTCCTCGGTGTGCAGATATTTTGTGTGTGTGTGTGTGTGTGTGTGTGTGTGTGTGTGTGTGTGTGTGTTTTGTGGTCTTCAGTCCGAAAACTGGTCTGATGCAGCCGTCCATGCTACCTTGTCTTGTGCAAGCTTCTTCAACTGAGAATAAGAACGACAACCCACATCCTTTTGAGTCAGCTCACTGTATTCGTCCCTCTGTCTCTCTCTACGATTTTTACCTCACACACTTCCTTCTAAAGCTAAGTTGACGATTCCTTGATGTTTCAGAATGTGACCTACCAATGCATCCCTTCTCTTAGTCAGGATATGCCAGAAACTCCTTTTCTTCCCAATTCGGTTAAGCACCTCCTTAGTTACGTGGTCTACCCATCTAATCTCTATCATTTTCATCTGTAGCACCACATTTTAAAAGCTTCTATCATCTTTTTGACTGAACTTTTCGTCCACGTTTCACCTCCATACGATGCTACACTTTAGACAAATTATTTCAGGAAGGATATCCTAACATTTAAACTAATATTCGATGTCAACAAATTTCGCTTCTTCAGAAACGCTTTTCTACTCATAGCGATTCTGCATTTTTTATCTTTACTTCGGCCATAAGAAGTTATTTTGCTACCCAAATAACAAAACTCATCTGCTACTTCTTTGTCCCATTACCTAACCTAATTCCTTCAGCATCGCCTGATTTTCTGACACTACATTGAATTATCCTTTTTTACTCTTTTTAATGTTCATCGTGTACCTTCGCTTCAAGACACTGTCCATTCCGTTTACTTGCTCTTCCAAGTCCTTTGCTATCTCTGACAGAATTGCTATATCATCAGCAAACAACAAAGTTTTTATTTCTTCTCCCTAAACGTTAATTCCTTCTGGACTTTTCTCCTTGCATTCCTTCACAGGTTGCTCAATGTACAGATTGAACAACATTGGAGAAAGTGTACAAGCCTGTCTTACTCGCTTCCTATCCAGTGCGACCATTCCATGCCCTTCGACTCTAATAACTGCTGTCTGGTTTTTGTACAAGTTGAATATAACTCTTTGCTCTCTATATTTAACCTCTGCTACCTTCAGAATTTGAAAGTGTGTTCCAGTCAACATGGTCAAAAGCTTTCTTCTTCAGATCTATATGCTAAAACCGTAGGTTTGCCTTTCCTTAACCTATCTTCTAAGATATGTCGTATTGTATTGCCTCGCGTGTTCCAATACTTCTCCTAAACCCCAACTGAACTTGTGTGTGTTCGTAGGTTTTCCCGGCGAATATGCCGAGTGAAGATCTCTCGGGCGTACAGCCGGATGGATTGATCGTTGTAGAACTACAGCGATCAATCCATCCGGCTGCACGCCCGAGAGATCTTCACCCAACTGAACTTCCCAAAGGTCGGATGTCACCAGTTTTTCCATTCGTCTAAAAATAATTCGTGTTAGTATTTTGCATCCTTGACTTATTAAACTATCTGCGACTATCCGTTCGTCTGGTTTCCTGTCTTACCTGTTTCTCGATGCTGATTTCTCAGCTGGCGATGCCAGTTGGCTATGCTGCGTTGCACGGGTTCGCCAAACTTTTGATTTGTTTGCTCGCTTTGCTTTTCATAGGTGTTTAAGATCTTTCTGCCTAAATGCTTGCGGTTTACATTATGTACAGGACCCAGTTCCGATACCGTACTACCATCTGCTACAGATATCTGCTATTGAAGCTGTGGTATCTCAGGATTTTAAGCTGCCTAACATTATGAAAACGTACAGACACGCATTGGCGGACTAAGGTTGCTGGAGGCCCGGGGCGGCATCGGAACGAAGTGAGCCTCCCCACCCCAACCACTATGTATTACTATAAAAAAAAATTGGAGCTCTCCCCCCCCCCCCCCCCTCAGGGCGAGAGGCACGGGACAATCTGAAAAAAATACCTTTAGAGTTTGGGAGGCCCCAGCAGACGAGATGCCAAGTGCCCTCCCCATCTCCCCCCCCCCCCCCAAAAAAAAAATCCCAACGTCATAAGTGAGCTGCTTCCTTTCGGACTTCGCTACTGGAGGGGTTGCCTAATCCCCGTTAGAGAGCCTGCGAGTGCAGCAGCAATGTGGACAGTCCTTTGTCTCCCGCGGGTTGTGAAAGCCTCCACGCCTTGGGTGCTCTCGCGCGTCGTTAGCAGAGCTCCACAAACAACTGTTGTTGCGTACAAGGCCTCGCTTTTACGGCTAACCATGCGACACCAACTTTGCTGTGTGTGTGTGTGTGTGTGTGTGTGTGTGTGTGTGTATGTGGTGATGATACTGCTGGTCCTCTCATCTCAATGTTATTGTACGATACCGTCTGCGTCGGACCCGGAATCTTGTGGTTTAATGGTGATATGTTGCGTGTGAAGTTAGTTACAAACGAGATAACCGGTCTAGGAATCCGTGTAGGACAGTGTCTCGGTGATACTGTGACTAGTGAACAAGTGATAGATTTCATTAATTAAGAGATTCATATATTTTCTTTCCAGACAGTTCTATAAACAATAGTCTCGTCATTGTATGTTATTTTAAGACTTAGACAAAGGTTATAGACTTTTGTATTTACATAAAGACATGAAAATAAATAGCATTGTATACATGTTAGACTAATAAACAAGTTCTTTTGATCAGCTACTTGTGTTAATGTAATAGTCAAAATCTCAATATTGTGATTATTTCTACCACGACGCCCCAGGTGAATAATTTTGCAGTGAGCAGAACTCCCATACATCGTAATGTTGAAAAGCTGAGTATCGGTAGAATGAACTGTAATGACTTAAAAAGCTAGTAAACGTTATAGTGTGTGTGTGGGGGGGGGGGGGGGGGGGGGGAACCTCTGACATCATAGAAAGACGTATTTCTTCGCTGGTTGTACTTCATAAAAATTAGAGGCCAAACTCAATATAATTTGCGGCCGAATCCGGTAACTTAACCGAATATACGGCTCCTCTTTTTGATTCGGCTGTACCCAGCACCTTAAGTGACTTGGCCGTTCTTACAATGTCCGGTAATGTGATAGAATTAACGGCTAGTAATTTTACGGTCAGAGTAAACTTGTAGTAAATTCGCTTTGGTTCCTACCATTAACGCTTAAGTTTTACTGATAGTTAACAAATCACTGGAAAGAACACATACATAATGTCGTGGGAAAGGCGAACCAGAGACTGCGTTTTATTGGCAGAACCCTTAAAAGATGTAACAGACCTACAAAAGAAACTACATACAATACGCTTATCCGTCCAGTTTTGGAGTATTGCTACGCAGTGTGGGATTCTTATCAGGTGGGTTTGACGGAGGACATCGAAAGAGTCCAAAGAAGGGCAGCTCGTTTCGTATTGTCACGATACAGGGGAGATAGCGTTACAGAAATCATACAGGACCTGCGATGGGAAACATTACAACAACGGCGCTTATCGTTGCGGCGTGGGATACTTACGCAACTCCAATTACCACATTCTCCTCGGAATGCGAAAACATATTGTTGACTCCCACCTACATAGGTAGAAATGATCATCAGAATAAAATACGAAGAAATAGGAGATCGAACGGAGAGATTCAGGTGTTCTTTCTTCCCGCGCACTATTCGAGAATGGAATGGGAACTAAATAGTGTATTACGGTGGTTCGATGAACCCTCTGCCAGGCACTTAATGTGATTTGAAAATCAAATGTTCAAATGTTTGGACAGCTTATGGGACTTAACTACGGGGTCATCAATCCTTATGAAGTAGCTAACACTAAGGACGGCACAAATATCCTTGCCCGAGGGGGAATTCGAACCCCCGACCGTAGTGGCCGTGCAGACCGTGACTGACGCGCCGCAGTCCCCTCTGCCACCGCGGCCGGCGAAATATGATTTGCAGAGTAGCACATGTAGATTTAGTACAGCATTTGAAGCAGTTGGTGAACATGTTTGTGGCAAACTTAATATCGTTTATCGGTCGTTTTCGAAGCTTTGAAAGTTTATCTGAAGGAAATTCAACTAATACGTTGTTTGAACGATGACGAATAGTAAACAAAGGATACGGCAGGCTAAGAAGAGATTCTACTTAAAATTAAAGAGGAGAAGCATTATATAATTGAAAATAAGAAAACCAATTCTATAACATGGGTGCAGAAAAGCTAAATATGTGAGGAAGTGGGTGAACCGTTTGAATCTGTGAATGGGACCAAAATACCTGTAAAAAATTTAAGGGACAATTATGAAAACATGAAAAAGGTGAAAAAGAAACTAGCAGATGAAAAAGAATTTTGAATTTTTCCTAACAGGAGGGGATAGCAGACCAGCCACAAAGCATGCCAAGAATAAAGAAACGCTACTGCGCTCAAATCAATGTTCAAATGTTTGTTAAGATTAAGGGACTTAACTGGGGGTCATCAGTCCCTAAACTTACAAACTACTTATGAACTACCTTTTGCCAAAGACGACACAAACGTCCATGCCTGAGGGGGTATTTGAACCCCCGACCGTAGTGGCCGTGCAGCCAGTGACTGGCGCACCGCAGACCGCTCGGTCACTGCGGCCGGCGCTTAAGTACTACCGCTTTTTGACTGGGTAACTCGTATGATGGATATGCCGTAGATTAGTTTATTGTCACAATTTAACTTATTGTCTTATTTCATATTGTTGTTTTCATATGTCTGTTTTTTACTAGCATTGCTTATAAAAAAAACCTTCCAGTAGGTAATTTCATGTCAGATGTAGTTTTATCTCTCTTTGCCACTGTTTAAGTCTCGTTCCAGTAGTTACTGCTCACAACAGATGGCAGTGTCTCGTGACAATGCACATGTGTCATGAAATTTTCGTTTTACGAGGGCAATCACTTTTACTGGGCGGACAAGGGTACATACAAGAACCAGTCAGGGCAAAACTTATCTCCCGTATTATTGATATTGCCAACATAACGTGCAAGGCCGCCGGAAAGGGAAGTAAAATTTTATCCATTTGTAGCGTCACGATTTGATACCACTTTCGATGTGATGAACTGATTATAAAAGAAGCCTGAAATACCTTTTTACAGTAAAATACATCAAAACGCCATATTTCACCTTTTATAGCGAAAACATCAGGAAAGACAACACTGGCATTCTACGGACCGCAGCGTGGAATGTTAGATTCCTTAATCGGGTAGGGAAGCTAGAAAATTTAAAAAAGAGAAATGGATAGGTTGAAGTTATAGTGCGGATTAGTGACGTTCGGTGGAAAGAAGAACAGGATTTCTGGTCAGTCGAGTACAGGATTGTAAATACAAAATCAGTTGGGGGTATTACAGGAGTAGGTCTGATAGTGAATAAGAAAATAGGAATGTGGGTAAACTGAGCAACACAGTGATCGCATTTTCGTAGTCAAGATAGATACGAAGCCAACACCGACCACAGTAGCACAGGTTTATATGCCAACTACCTCTGTCGATGAGGAGATTGAATAAATATATAAGGAGCTAAAGAAAATTATTCAGACAGTTAAGGAAGAGGAAAACTTAATTGTTATGGGAGACTGGAATTCGGTAGTAGGACAAGGAAGGGAAGGGAAGATGATAGGTGAATATGGTCGGGGCAAAAGGAATGAAAGAGGAAGCCGCCTGGTAGAATTTTGCGCGGAACATAATTTCGTTCTAACAAATACCTGGTTTAAGAATCACGAAAGAACGTTGTATACGTGGAAGCTACCAGGAGACAATGGAAGGTACCAGATAGATTTTATAATGGTAAGACAGATTTCGGAACCAGGTTTTAAACTGTAAGACATACCCAGGGGCAGATATAAATTCTGGCCAGAACTTATTGGTCATGAATTGTAGGTTGAAACTGAAAAAAAAAAAAAAAAAAAAACAAAAAAAAAAAACTGTAGAAAGGTAGGAAAATAAGATGGGACCTGGATAAACTGAAGGAACCTGAGGTTCTTGAGAATTTCAGAGGGAGCTTAAGGCAACAATTGATAGAAACGGGAGAAGACAACACAGGAGGAATGGGTGGCATTGAGAGATGAAATAATGAAGGCAGCAAAGGACAAAATAGGTAGGAAGGCAAGACCTACAAACAATCCATGGCTATCACAGGACATACTAACTTTAATCTATGAAAGGAGAAAATATAAAAATGCAGTAAATGAAACAGGCAAAATGGAGTACAGATGACTAGGAAATGAGATTGACAGGAAGTGCAAAATGGCCAAGCAGGAGTGGCTATAAGGCAAATGCAACGATGTAGAAGAATGTATAAATACGGAAAAAATAGATACAGCCTACAGAAAATAAGAGATATCTAGATATCAGAAAAACAGCTCGATGAATATGAATAACACAAATGGAAAACCAGTTCTCAGCAAAGAAGGGATGCTGAAAGGTGGAAAGAGTATATAGAGAGGCTCTACAAAGGAAATGAACTTAGAGGCAATATTTTATGAAGGGGAGAAGAAGTAGATGAGGATGAAATAGGAGATTATATACTGAGATGAATTTGACAGAGCACTGAAAGACCTAAGTCGAAACAAGGCGCATGGAGTGGATGTCATTCCCTCAGAGCTACTGAAGTCTCTGGGAGAACCAGCCATGACAAAACTGTTTCACCTGGTGTGTAAGATGTATGAGACAGGTGAACTACCCTCAGACTTCAAGAAAAATTTAATAATCCCCATTGCAAAGAAAGCAGGCGCAGACAGGTTTGAAAACTACAGAACTATCAGTTTAGTAAGTCATCGTTGCAAAATATTAACACGAATTATCTAAAGAAGGATGGAAAAGCTGGTAGAAGCTTATCTCGGGGAAGTTCAGTTTGGGTTCATGAGAAATATAGACACACGGGTGGCAATACTCACTTTGCGGCTTATCCTAGAAGATAGATTAAGAAAAGGCAAACCTAAATTTCTAGCTTTTGTAGGATTTATTCGTTCTTCCACCATGTGATGGAAATGATTCCGGCTGTTCTGTTGGCCTGTAGTGAGTCAGCTAACAAAGCTAACGTCTTATTTAGGAATTTCCTCCCAGACTCGGTGGCGCCAGTTGCAAGTCGCGTTCCACCTGCGTCCTAAAAGTTCCAGGTAAACATGCTCTGTTGAGTGTGTAGCTTTTAACATCTTTTAAAGCGTCCGTATTTCCTCACGAAAGCAGTGGCTTTCTGGCCGAGGCGAGGGAGTTGGGGTGACGAGTGTTTTGCACACCTCCTATTGTCACCGGTGGCCACCATACGGGTGCCTCGCCTCGCTTTAGAAAAACAAATGTTTGTTCACTAGTACGCATCAGCCTTGATTATCTTATTGAACTTGCAACATGATCTCGTAATTTGCATATCAAACTGTAATTATCATCATTTAAAATGTCCGTACCCCATCAAGTTTATATTCAAAAGATTCATCTTGACGATTAGAATGTGATTTTGAGGTTGGAATATGTAGGAAATGAGAGAGAAAAACTTGACTTCTTACAATATGTAACATGAGTTTTTTGGAGCTCCAGCGAAATGTTGTACTATCTCTACTGACATCACCTACAATGAATAAACCTTGAGGACCCATGCCAAGATCCAGGAAAGGTGTACCAAATGATATCCGCAGAGACGATGTTGGACACTTTGTGGACAAAATTCTAACTGGTAGGAGATATAAAAATTGCGGAAAAATGCTCCAAATATCGTTGCATAAAATGTAATGTTGGTCTTCAAGATTCTTGTTTTTTTGCAATATCACAGGTAAAGATAGTTCAAAAAATTGCTCATGTATATAATGCAATTTTGGACTTGATCCAGATTGTGTCTATTTTCCCAACACCATTAACGACTTATTTTGTATTTGAAAAGTAGTAATGTATCAGTTTTAATTAATAAAATTAGGTACAACATTGTTTTCTTGATACATAAAAAATGATATTGCACTTGTGAATTTTAAATGTTAATGCCCATCGTATGTTTTATCATACACGAAATAAAACAATGTAACAATTAAAAAATTAATGTTTTAGTCATTGATTCATGCTACAACCCTCAAAAGACGTACATTGACTTAATTTCATCAAAAACAAAAAATAGTTCAGAGCGTTAATGGGTTAAGGAAATTGCTGGAAAGCTGACTGCAGCAGAGGTCACCACAAGGACGGGGGAGGGGGGGGGGGCGGCAAGACACAAACTGCGTCGTTAAGATTTCGGGGGGTGGGGGGGGGGAGATGAAAATTTAGTACTGTCAGCCTGGGGGGGGGGGTCTTTCTGAAATAATTTACAAAACATGAAATAGGATTGTTGTCAACTTTGCGCTCTGAAGTGTACATGGATTCAGGCGACAGCAGTAGACTTCTATATAGAGTTATAAGAAAAGGATAAAATAGTGCATCCAAAGAATACCCATTATTTACGACAGATCTGGCATTTCACTTCAAGAGAATACAGTTTCCAGTGAGAATTGCATTTTCTGTTACGCTAACTAAACCACAGGGCCCATGTTTCTCACATGGACAACTTTGTCACTTGCTTAAGGCTGGTCTCACCAAAGAAATTACTGATATTAGATCATGAACAACTAACGAGAAATATCGTTTATAGTAAAGTTGTAAATTAATCTATGAATGATATATATCATTCGTATTTTGATTGCTATCTTTCTTTCTTTGGCTACTGTACTTACAATTTTGTATATTACGCAACACAGCCTTTTTTACATATTTTCCGATAAATATAACATGTTATTAGAAAAAAGGAGATGGAAAGAGAGAGAGAAGGAATAGGAGTACTAACACAAAACTTGAATAAATAAATAAATAAATAAATACCGGGGCAACGCAGGGTTTTTCAGCTAGTCTAATATATAAAGCAGAGTGTCCGTATGTTTGTGTGTACGTGTTGCATACAAATCAACAGTTTTGTTCCAATCTTTATGAAAATTTGTACACGAAGCTTCATTCAAGAGAACGGTCCCCGTATGTGTAAGAATCGCGTATGATTGATAGTTCACGAGATATGGCTTCAGAAACAATGAAATGCGCAAAAAATTGCAGCATTTAGCTACAATGCTACTCATTTTCTCCTAAACCACTATACCGATTTCAACCAAATTGGTTCACAGATTTCTTACCGTGAGATAACAATTGCTGCAGGGTTCAGAATTAGATACGACACATGGTTCGGAAGACATGACGTCACAAACAAAAAGAATTGGAAAAAAACTGCCAAATAATGTGGCGAGACTTTATAAATACGCTATATGAGAATGAAAGCACTTAGTAACTTGCAGAAAACTAAATATAATTTCAAACTTTTATTAAACAACGATAGCAAAATAATGAAAGGAAAAACGTTTCTCGCTTACTACTTTTCAGCTGTTTATGGAGTAAAATTACGGCATTCGGTTTGACGTTAAATTTATAATTTATGCAGTACAAATTGTAGCCCCAGGAAATTTTACAGACAGTATACACACATATAGATGAATGTACCTTGTAAATTTTATCACCGTACGACAGGTAGTTCATGAGATATGAGCTGATAAAACAGTAACGTTCATGGAAAACCGCCCCATCACTCAAGTTTTAATCAGTTAGTACTAATTGTATTCCCAATAGATTTTACAGACATACAGCCCTTATACAAATGAATATATACCCGAAAAATGACAGGAATAAATAAATACCGTGGCAACGCCGGGTTTCTAACTAGTCGTGTTTAAAGCAAGATATGTCTGGCGCAAGTTTTAGATCTGATACGTTTCACCTGCGTTCGTCAACTACGAAACTGGACCTTCGCTGATGGAGACGTGTTACCTGGTGTGACGAGTCTCGTTTGCAATCGTTCGAGTGGATGCACGTGTAAAGGTATGGAGACCATTTCACGAATCCAGACCCAGTGGCGGATCCATGGGGAGGGTCATGGGGGTCATGGCGACCCCCCTCCCCCCCAAAAAAAACTTTCTTTTGTAGGCCCTTTTTTGTTTTCTTTTTTTAATTTGTCTTTCGCATACTAAGAGTGTACGGAATATTTCGGGAATATTTTTTAAACAGTTTTATTTATTTTTATTGGTCACATTAATCACTTCAGATATCCTCATTCTATATTGTTCACTTATATCCAAGCCTTTCTATCACCCGCCGCCGCGGCGGAGCGCATTGGGGCGTTATGCTACGATGAGCGAAGCCGTTTCCCGTCGGCGGTTCGAATTCCCCTCGGTCATGGATGTTTGTGTCGTCTTTAGTATCAGGTAGTTCATAAGTAGTTTGTAAGTTTAGGGACTGATGATCCTGCAGTTTTTTAAGGGACTTAACTACGGGGTCATCAGTCCATAAACTTACAAACTACTTATGAACTACCTACGAACTAGGACGGCACAAATATCCATGCCCGAGGGGGGATTCGAACCCCCGACCGTAGTGGCCGTGCAGACCGTGACTGGAGCGCCTTAGTCCCCTCGGCCACCGCGGCCGGCGATCCCGCAGTTAAGTCCCTTAAGCTTGACGAACATTTAAATGAAGGATCCTATTATAGTTCGTAAATTAACTACGTGACAGATGTAGTTTCCAAAAATTTGAAGACATATTTTTCAAAAACAGTAATTTACGACTCTGCAATTTCTTCATTATTATGTTGAAGAAATGCGGTATTTTTGTCGATGGGACGTGCTATTTACTCAAGTAAACAAATTATTGTTATTACTGTTATTATTCCCACTAAAATGTACCCCCAAAGACCTACTCATCGCAGAAACTCATAAATTTCAAAAACAAAATCGTATTCCAAATGGGCAAGGCAAGTTAAAAAGGATTTACAGAAAGCTGAGCGGTGCACTACTAACTTAGTCTTGGTACTTACTTCCTTCTTGCAGAAGAGAGTAGATCTTAACAAATATACGTTAAAAGGGAGTATGATACCAAGGTATATTTTTCTGGAACAGAAGGGGGCGGGGCCGAAAATACAGTGACCTGCGACCGCCTCCAAAATCGACCCCTCGATCCGCCGCTGTCCAGACCCAGCATGTAGCAGGGAGCTGTTCACGCTGGTCGAGGCTCTGTAGTGGTGTGGGTCGAGTTCAGCTGGAGTGCTGTGGGAGCCCTGACACGTCTGGGTACGACCCTGGCAGGAGCACGCAGGAACGCATCCTGGCTGTCACCTGCATCCATTTACGTCTGTTGTGCATTCCCAATTTTCATCGAACCACAATTATACTATTTATCTCCCATTCCATTCTCGAATAGCGCGCGGGAAGAAGGAACACCTGAATCTCTCTGTTCGAGCTCTGATTTCTCGTATTTTATTCTGATTATCATTTCTACCTATGTAAGTGGGACTCAACAATATATTTTCGCATTCGGAGGAGAATGTTGGCGATTGGAGTTTCGCAAGTAGCCCACGCCGCAGCGATAAGCGCCGTTGTTGTAATGATTCCCATCCCAGATCCTGTATCATTTCCGTAACGCTGTCTCCCCTGTATCGTGACAATACGAAACGAGCTGCCCTTCTTTGGACTCTTTCGATGTCCTCCGTCAAACCCACCTGATAAGGATCCCACTCTGGACTGCAATACTCCAAAAATGGACGGACAAGCGCAATGTATGCAGTTTCTTTAGTAGTTCTGTTGCATCTTTTAAGGGTTCTGTTAATATAACGCAGTCTCTGGTTCGCCTTTCCCACGATATTATCTACGTGTTATTTCCAGTTTAGGTCTGAAGTAATAGTAATTCCTAGGTATTTTGTGGAGTTTACGGCTTTCACATTTGATTGATTTATGTTGTAAACAAAGTTTAACAGATTTCTTTTCGTACTCATGTGGACGACTTCACACTTCTCATTATTTAGAGTCAATTGCCAAATTTTACACCATACTGATATCTTATACAGATCGTTCTGCAGTTGGTTTTGATCTTCAGATGATTTTACTAGACGGTAAATGACGGCGTCATCTGCAAACAACCTAAGAGAGCTACTTAGATTTTCCCCTAAATCGTTTATGTAAATAAGGAACAGCAGAGAACTAATAACACTTCCCTGTTTTAGTCGATGCCTTACCATCGATTACTACGAACTGTGTCCTCTGACAAGAAATCCCCTATCCAATCGCAAATTTCTGGCGATATACCATAACCACGCAATTTGATTAAAAGCCGTTTGTGAGGTACGGTGTTAAAAGCTTTCTGGAAATCAAGCAATACGGAATCGATTTGCGAACCCTTGTCGATAGCACCCATCACTTCGTGTGAATAAAGAGCTAGTTGTGTTTCGCATGAACGATATTTTCTAAATCCGTGTTTACCTTGAGTCAAAATATCGTTGAATACAGGATATGTTCTAAAACCCTGCTGCAAATTGACGTCAATGAAATAGGCCTGTAGTTTAATGGGTTACTCCTACTGCCTTTCTTGAATATAGGTGTGACCTGTGCAACTTTCCAATCTTTCGGTACAGATCCTTCTATGAGAGAGCGGTTGTATATGACTGTTAAGAAAGGAGCTATCGCTTCAGCATAATCAGATAGAAATCTAATGGGTATACAATCCGGACCAGAAGACTTGTTCTTGTTAAGTGATTTTAGTTGCTGCACTACTCCGATGATATCTACTTCTTCGTTACTCATTACGGCATCTGTTCGTAATTCGAAATCTGGAATATTGGTTTCGTCTTCTTTGGTGAATGAGTTTCTAAAAGCTAAGTTTAGTAACTGTGCTTTAGTAGCGCTGTCATCGGCAGGATCGCCATTACTATCACGTAGTGAAGGTATTGTTTGTGATTTGCCCCGAGTATATTTAACATATGACCAAAATCTCTTTGGGTTTTCAGTTAAATTACGAGAGAGTTTCGTTGTGATAAATATTGTAGGCATCTCGCATTGAAATCCTCGCTAAATTTCGAGCTTCTGAGTACGATCGCAAATCCTGGGATTTCGTGTTCGTTTAAATTTAGTATGCCTTTTCCTTTGCTTTTGCAACAGTGTCCTGACCAGTTTTGTGTACCAAGGGGGATCG
This sequence comes from Locusta migratoria, assembly GCA_026315105.1. NCBI lineage: Eukaryota > Metazoa > Arthropoda > Insecta > Orthoptera > Acrididae > Locusta > Locusta migratoria. The sequence goes on from CM048749.1 coordinate 40,913,396, forward strand.
CCTCCTTTTATTAATTTATTTGGTATAAAAATTGGCAGAGATGAAAATTACTGAACATTTCTGAGATACCTTGCAACGTGCTTGTCGGAAGAAATGCCCCTCCCCCTCCCCCCCCCCCTCGTACTGTCATGGATATATGGGCAACGAGTTCCCTCTCCTCTCGTCCAGCACTGCTTCAGACATCAGTCGACTCCACGTGACGACGTGTTGAGTCACATACTCGCCTCGCATGGGGCTCGATATCAGGCAAGTGTACCAACTTATCTGGCTCTTTAGTGTGGAACAACAGACGCCTCGTGCTAAATAGAACGTCAAGCGTTTTACAGAATGGAATATCTCAGAACTGATTTACCTTTCTAAATTTATGCGTCAAAACAAAAGGCAATATATCGGGAGAGGGAACGAAATTCATTTTACAATGCTACAGGTATGTATCATAATTGGGAAACATATTTTGCAGAACATCAGATTATTTTGCAAAAATTGGAAATGAGTTAATATGCCAATTATTTTAAGTCATGAGTGAAAACGTTCAGAATATGTTTGAAATAATGTTTAAAGCTTGACGGAGCTCATTAAGTGCGATAATTATGAAATACGGAATGAATAAATCTGCAAAATGTAGTCTGTATTTTTTGACAAACACTAGGTTTTCATATACAAACATTTTTGTGAGTGAATTGTTTGTAGTGAAACACTTTTTCAGGCGCATTTAGTGGTATATTCTCTGCAAACTAGGTTACGATTAAATCAATAATAGAAGGGCAATAAATTAAAATGTCATGGCTTATGCTGTTACTGCATCAACAGCGAAAATTTATCATTTTTTTTCCTTTCATGTTGTGTGGAAAATGGAAGAAAGGGTTGGTTGAAGAGAAATGTTTTATGAAGATTTGAAATTATGTGTCGTTTGATCATTGTTGCTAAGCGCTGTAACTGTCAAGTACTGCATGAATGAAGTACTCATATTTGGGTATCGTCAGCTATATTGCCCAAAAGTTTTTGACTGTAATATGCGTTGTATGGTGTTGAACTTTTAACGCAACGTTATACTTCTTAATGCGTATATTATGACGGAACATTACATTTTAAGATTTTGTCACTAGTTACGTGAAATATTCGAAATTATAGTGAACGGTTACCAGTACCAAGCTATTTGTTTCTCGTTCTGACGCTATCGAAAAAGAAGCCGTCTCGTTAAGTTACATAAAGTGCGAGTGTATTTATATTCTTCCGATATTCCATCAGATACACTCCACTCGCAATTAAATCGTCAGCGTTTGGTGGTTCGTGACGTTCTGATACACCTGGAATGATTGTGACGTCAACATAATTTGTGCTACTCTTCAAAATTACAAGGCTTTCCGTGACATATTTAGGCCTCTCCACAGCTCTCTAAGTCTAATTTCCCAAGGGGTGTACAAGATAACGGGACAGTGGAATGGACGAAGGGGTTGGGGATTGTGAGGGGGGGGGGCGCTTTCTTAATGTACTCCGGCACAAAGTCATCCTCCTAATGGAGACCAGCACCCCCTACCCTGCTCCTTGCTGCGGGCAGCTGTCCGAACTGGCCACGCCATCTCGAGCCGATAGCCTAGGGGACGGCTTTATGAGGCAGTGCAGCAGATGGGAGCGCCTGTTAATTGTTAGCATGGATGGCTGTTGCGCTCGTGGGCGTGTAGTACCGCCGTAACTGGCGCTATCTCAGTTTAATGGCGCCCTTACTCGCCTCGGCTTATAGATTTAAACGGCAGGCCGTCGATACATCGTCACGTAACGTACAGTGGGCATACCATAGCTTGTCGTGTAACGAGTTGCACTGCATGCCTATGAACCGACATAAGGTCGCCAAATATGTTTATTCGGGACTTTTGGTAGCCAGATATTTCTATTACGATTTTTCTTTACCCTACAGGTAATCTGTTGAGAAATCCACTTGCTGCTACCGTCATGGAAGACAGTGCTTTAAATCATATAAGAGTGCTTTGACGTGTCACAATCTGCAAGAACAATGATTAAGAGAGACTATGCTTTATTTGTTTCAGTGGACAATGTTGTAATAAGAAAGAAGAATTCGTCTTAAGTTTGCTGCTGTAATGGAAGAAACCACAAACAACTAATGTGTTTAAAAGTCTGTCTTGGTCTGTTAAATTTTATTTAGAAGTAAATGCTCGATTTCTCTCTTTCCTTCTCAATCTGGAAACAGTCTTCGGACTCAAGAATTCAGAAATATTACGTGAGAAATTGACTGCAAAAGGTACAAAGTAAGCTGGATCTCATGGAGCAGTAAAATATGCAATAGGGAAGAATTATGATATAAATGGAAAATTGAACTGCATACAACACTAATGAAGAGCCGGAAGTAGTGATTGTTAAATAAGTCATACAGTAAGCAAGTGTGTAACACTACAAGCTGTGACCTTGCAGCCCGCATTTATGGTCAGTCGAGGGGACCACGGCATTAGACGTTTCTAGAGAAAAAAAATTTCAAATGTTTGTAAAGCTTGTGGGACTTAACTCCGGGAACATCAGTCCCTAAACTTACAAACTACTTGTGAACTACCTTATACTAAAGACTGCACAAACTTCAATGTCCGGCAGGGTATTCGAACCCCCGACGGGGGAACGGCCTCGCGCATCGTAGCATAGCGCGTCAATGAGCTCGGCCGCACCGCCGCGGCGTTTCAAAAGAAGCTCGTTACACGAGTGGCAAGTTTCAAAAGTGACGAGCAGCTTTGTCTCTAGATTCACAGACATCGGTCCTCTGTCAGTTTCGTTTCAAAATAAGCTCGTTACACGAGTGGCAAGTTTCAAAAGTGACGAGCAGCTTTGTCTCTAGATTCACAGACATCGGTCCTCTGTCAGTTTCGTTTCAAAAGAAGCTCGTTACACGAGTGGCAAGTTTCAAAAGTGACGAGCAGCTTTGTCTCTAGATTCACAGACATCGGTCCTCTGTCAGTTTCGTTTCAAAAGAAGCTCGTTACACGAGTGGCAAGTTTCAAAAGTGACGAGCAGCTTTGTCTCTAGATTCACAGACATCGGTCCTCTGTCAGTTTCGTTTCAAAAGAAGCTCGTTACACGAGTGGCAAGTTTCAAAAGTGACGAGCAGCTTTGTCTCTAGATTCACAGACATCGGTCCTCTGTCAGTTTCGTTTCAAAAGAAGCTCGTTACACGAGTGGCAAGTTTCAAAAGTGACGAGCAGCTTTGTCTCTAGATTCACAGACATCGGTCCTCTGTCAGTTTCGTTTCAAAAGAAGCTCGTTACACGAGTGGCAAGTTTCAAAAGTGACGAGCAGCTTTGTCTCTAGATTCACAGACATCGGTCCTCTGTCAGTTTCGTTTCAAAAGAAGCTCGTTACACGAGTGGCAAGTTTCAAAAGTGACGAGCAGCTTTGTCTCTAGATTCACAGACATCGGTCCTCTGTCAGTTTCGTTTCAAAAGAAGCTCGTTACACGAGTGGCAAGTTTCAAAAGTGACGAGCAGCTTTGTCTCTAGATTCACAGACATCGGTCCTCTGTCAGTTTCGTTTCAAAAGAAGCTCGTTACACGAGTGGCAAGTTTCAAAAGTGACGAGCAGCTTTGTCTCTAGATTCACAGACATCGGTCCTCTGTCAGTTTCGTTTCAAAAGAAGCTCGTTACACGAGTGGCAAGTTTCAAAAGTGACGAGCAGCTTTGTCTCTAGATTCACAGACATCGGTCCTCTGTCAGTTTCGTTTCAAAAGAAGCTCGTTACACGAGTGGCAAGTTTCAAAAGTGACGAGCAGCTTTGTCTCTAGATTCACAGACATCGGTCCTCTGTCAGTTTCGTTTCAAAAGAAGCTCGTTACACGAGTGGCAAGTTTCAAAAGTGACGAGCAGCTTTGTCTCTAGATTCACAGACATCGGTCCTCTGTCAGTTTCGTTTCTTGGCGTCATATACGATTGCAGGTGTTCGTGGAAGGGGTCCCAGTACTATTTCTTTGCCGTTTTTAGTGATCTCTTATTAATTGCAAAGGATCACTTAATTTAAGAAAATTTAACCACTAGGTTCTGGTTTTTGTCCATTTATAGATTATGTGAATTTTGTATGCGGAGAGACCAACCTACAACATTGAATGAATAATTGAATTTAACACTCTAGTCTTTAACAACTGAAGGCGGGGAAGTCGTCTTTGATGAACCTGTGAAGATCGATTGGATAAATGTTGCATACCTTCAACGCCTTTTTTTTTCCTTCGTCGCTGTGCCCGAAGCCTGATGTACTTTTCAAACAATTTATCTATAAATTCTTTCGTAATTACATATACAGAACAGTTATTGAACCTCTGGTCGTATTCTTGTGATTAAAAGTGGCATAATGGCTAGAAAATCAGCCATTCAGGACAATGCTATTGGTGGCTGCCGAGTTAAGAATGCTAAGCACAAGAATATTATGGTCCCTGCAATGAAGGATTGCATGCCTTCCATTCTTTTTTCCGTTTATAGATAGCTAACAGAAGAAAATGTGTTAAGACTGCTATCGGCTTCTAATAACCACTTGTAACCTACGTAAACATGTCTAGCTTAATATAAACGTCAAAACTGATGATACAGGATCCACATCTACATGTTTACGTTGCAGAAACACACTCAAGTGCCTGACAGAGGGTTTCTCTTACTTCTTTTATGATATCTTTCTACTGTTCTATTCTCTAATAGTGCGTGGGAAACATGAACATCTATTCTTTTTTTTTCGATCTGATTTCCCTTATGATGATGGTGGTGTCTACCTATGTTGGTGGGTGCTTACACAATATCTCGGCATTCAGAGGAGAATGCTGGTAAAGAAATTTCGCATACAGATCTTGCCGCAGTGAATAACACCTTTCTTGTAATTGGTATCCCCCCAACTCTTATTTCCGTGATACGATCTCCTTCGTGTCGCGATAATAGAGAAGGTTCAGATAATGGTAGCTCGTTTCCTATGTCTTCCGTCAGACCCGCCTTGAGGGTATCTTACAGTGCGCAGCAAAACATAAAAAAGGACGAAGAAGTGTAATGAAGATAGAAGATTCAACAGTTTTACTAAAACTAAGTGTTCTGACAAAACGCAGTCATTGTTTCATCTCCTCCACGATATTTTGTGTGTGTTCATTCCAATTTAAGTTGTTGTTATTGTGTCCTACATTCAAAATATTAAAATGTTTGTTAAGCTTGAGGTACTTAACTGCGGGGTCAACAGTCCCTAAACTTACAAACTACTTATGAACTAACTTATATTAAAGACAACACAAACATCCATGCCCAAGGGGGGGATTCCAACCCCCGACGGGGAACGGCCTCGCGCATCTTAGTAGCACCTCAATGCGCCCGGTCGCTCCGCCGCGGCTAAGTCCTACATATTTGGTGACATGAATGATCCTTAGTTTCGACTGGTTTATCGTATAAATCAAGATAAACCGATATTTTTATTGCTCTTATGCATGATTTTGTATATTTCATTACTTAGGGTCAACTGCCATGTTTCGTACGAAGCAGATATTTAATTTGTTTTGTAGTTGCTTTTGATCTTCTGGTGACTTTCCTAAGCAATAAACGACAGCATCATCTGAGAATCACTACATATCTGCTCAGATTGTCTCCTAAATTATTTGTTAAGGTAAGGAACTTCCCTGGGAAACGCCATATATTACGTCTGTTTTACTGGACGACTTTCCGTCAATTACAATGTACTGTGGTAATTCTTTCAGCAATCAGTCGTAAAAATATATATGTTTATTTGTTTGCAAATCTGATGACCACACAGTGGTCGAAATCTAGATTTGCAAACAGATAAATATATATATTTTTACGACTGATTGCTGAAAGAATTACCACAAATCAAATACAGTCGTGGAGCACCAATTCCAACATGCAATCAAGCCTGATACAATGTACTGTGTCCTTTCTGACAGGAAATCGCGAATCCATTGCCCAATAAATGACAATAAAACGCAGTCATTGTTTCATCTCCACGATATTTTGTGTGTGTTCATTGTTGCAATATTCCATAAGCACGCAATTTGATTAGAAGCCGCTTGTGTGGTACAGTATCAAAAGTCTTCTGGAATCGATTTGAGATCCTTGTCGATAGCACTTGTCACTTCATCCAGGTTAAGATCTAGCTGTCCTTCAGAAGAAAGATAGTTTCTGAATCCGTGTTAACAGTAGCTCGTTCTCTTCGAGGAAGTTCACATAATTCGGAAAAAGGAGTGGTAGTTCATCCGATCTGAAAAGTCCCTCTGGTGACAGCAATGAGCTGCATAATTACCCCTTGCCACATGCTTCAAAAGTTTCCTAAGCTACAAAATAAATGTGGTAAGGACTATGTGCAAGTATAAAACTGCAAAAAATGAGCGCCTAAACACGTGCAGCGCTTCCGTGCTGCGAGTCGAGAATCGGTGAGTCGAGAGTCGGCAAGTCACACAAGCACTGCGGTTCAGTGAGCGCACGGCTCCCGAATCCTGCTAGCTCACTGCTCCGCACGACTCCGGCGATCCGACCGCCAACTGAGTAGGTGAGTTACCTAGTTCATCGGTTCACCTCTTCCCACCACTCTCCTGACTCCGCTCGCTTGCGGAGCCGCCCGTGTGGCGCGCTGCTTATTATTCCTCCACTCCTCTGGCGAACCGCATGATGCCGAACAAAGCGACTCCCCGCATCTCTCTGTTCTCTCAACTCCTATGTTCTGATAAAGATTGCAGCTCAGTTACAGAAACGATCATCTGAAGCAACAGAAACAGTCATATAGGCTAATGTCCTATTTCGAATAGTACTCGAGATGAAACGTATTTATTTAATGTTACATGTTTTTTTCTTAATAACAGGAAACATGCAGTCTGTAGCAAAAACACGTTACTGTATGAAATTAAACTATATAAAATTTCCACGAAAAAGATCCTACTCCATTTTTCTTGAAGACTTGTAGTTTGCATGAAGGGCGAAAGAGAGACAAAGTCGTGTGCAATGTGCATTCTCTGTTGCTTAGATTTTGTAAGCCCATATCACGCAGTTTCCTGACTTCATAGACGAGTGTCCTGTAACAAATTATGCGTCTTTTATGCATCTACACTATTTTGGCCTGTTGAAAACAATGACTGTGTAATCGAATAACAAAGAAAACAACACACATTAATGTTATCTATCTCTGAAACCATTCAGTTTCGGGAATGTGTCCATTTCAAAAATTTTTGCTGCTGGCGTCAAATCTTTGACAGTAACAACAAACTTGTTTCCCAAGAGAGAGAAAACACTAGGCTGTCAAACGAGATGTGTCTAAAATTACGTTTCTGAGTAAAATATCTTGCTATAATGTTTCATTACGAATTTAATGTGTTTGGTACAGCGGGACGTGTGTGTTTGCAATTAAAGAAAAAAATATTGGGAAGCACTTAAAAAATATTTGACATGTTCTGTATAGAGACTATATAAAACTTGCACAAAAAACAGGTGAAAGGGATGTAGTTACAGGATTTAAAATATAAGATGGAACGGAAATCGTACCAGCACGAACGCTACCCCTGTACTACGCTGACTGTAAGAGTATCACCGCAGTTATCTACCTAATTATTTCTTCTGGTAAGACACTCTTCGAACTTAATCAGTTGATGGTTTGTACTCACAAAAGAAAAACTCATTGACGACATAGTGAAAAGTATCTGTACTCGTCGTATTTTGGAAGAATTTGGCTGGATATCTTTAGTCTTTTTTTTCGTATTTGAAGTTATGAATGAAGTAGTCCATGAACATTTCTCGCTTTGTCAATTTAATGGACATTACTCTTGACGCCTTATTTCCTAAATTAAATAAAACTTTATTGCTTACTATGAAGCTACCATTATTTTACTGTTTTTGAGTGCCAAACTTTAGAAACAGGTGATCGGTTCTAGCGGCCGTCTTGTAGCGAGAATCTGTCGCGCTCACGTAGGACACCCTGCCGTGTCGCCGAATGTCGCTGCTTGTAGCTGCCGTGTCGCGTCACTGAATATCGCGCGTTGTCGCTCGCTTTTGTTGCTCGCGTAGCACGCAGCATTAGTGCGCATGGCTATTTTGCTGGGGCAGTTGTCACGTCCTGCATGGACCGCGCTCAAACTCGCAAACTACCCACTGTATAAATATGGAACTAGTATCATTTTATTCTGCAAAATATTCTATTTTTTGAATGAAAGTATACAAATATTAAAATATTTTTTCTTTTTCTAATTATTTCACCTTCAAAAATATTTAAAGAATGTTATAACATTTTTAAATTTTAATGTAGGTGCAACTAACAAATTTTAATTCTCAAAACTACTAAGGACTAAAATTATTACTCCTCTTTCTTCTTTCATAATATGGCCAAATCAGATAAAGGTATAGTGACAAAAAAGCAATGTGACATCGTTTCACGTTTTTTATCAGTTGGTGAGTCGATGAGCCATGAAAAAGAACTAGTTCATCCCAGTGAATGACTATTTCTGATCCGATCTCTGAAAAGGTCGGTTTTGCCCATCTCTAGTGTCCGGAAACGCTTAATTTCCATGTTAGAGCTCATTTTAATAGTTCTCTTCAAATCACATTAATCATGGAATGGAAACACACAGCAACAGAACTTACCAGCATGACTTCAAACAGTTTGTTACAGGAAATGTTCAAAATGTCCTCCGTTAGCAAGGATACATGCAGCCACCCTCAGTCGTCTGGATGCGCTGATGCAGCCCTGGAGAATGAGCCAACTTTAGGGTTATCGTCAACTGCACGAAGAATTGAAGAATTGCCTCGTCTATTGCAGGTGTCCTCGTCGTTCTAGGTCTTCCCCAGTCGCGAGTCATAGTCTAGAATGTTCCGTGCTCCCTAAGACTCCGATCAATTGCTTCGAACGACTTCCTGTCGGGACACCTTCGTTCTGGAAATCTGTCTCGATACAAACGTACCGCGCCAAGGCTATTGCCCCGTGCTCATCCATACATCAAATGGGCATCTGCCAACTCCGCATTTGTAAACATTGCACTGACTGCAAAACCACGTTCGTGATGAACACTAACAAGTTGATGTTACGTACTGATGTGCTTGATGCTAGTACTGTAGAGCAATGAGTCGCATGTCAACACAAGCACTGAAGTCAACAGTACCTTCCTTCAATTGGGCAAACTGGCGGTGAATCGAGGAAGTACAGTACATACTAACGAAACAATTGGGTATTTTAACAATTGTCTGCGCGAATTATTTCAATTTACATTTAAAGATAAATACTAAAATGAGTTCTAACATGTCTTTCTTTGTATGTGAGGAATGTTTCCTGAAAGTTTGGCCGTACCTTTTTGTAACACCCTGTATGCTGAAAGCAAGGGGAAACTACAGCCGTTACCTTTCCCGAGGACATGCAGCTCTACTGTATGAACATATGATGATGGCATCCTCTCGGGTAAAATATTCCGGAGGTAAAATAGTCCCCCATTCGGATCTCCGGGCGGGGACTACTCAGGAGGATGTGATCATCAGGAAAGACAGTACTGGCATTCTACGGGTCGGAGCGTGGAATGTTAGATCCCTTAATAGAGTAGGAAAATTAGAAAATTTAAAAAGGGAAATGGATAGGTTGAAGTTAGATATAGTGGGGATTAGTGAAGTTCGGTGGCAGGATGAACAGGATTTCTGGTCAGGTGAGTACAGGATTATAAGTACAAAATCAGTTGGGGGTATCACAGGAGTAGGATTGATAATGAATAAGAAAACAGGAATGCGGGTAAACTACTATGAGCAGCACAGTGATCGCATTATCATTGTCAAGATAGATACGAAGCCAACACCGACTACAGTAGTACAGGTTTATATGCCAACTAGCTCTGCCGATGATGAGGAAATCGAAGGAATATATGAGGAGCTAAAGGAAATTATTCAGACAATTAAGGGAGAGGAAAACTTAATTGTTATGGGAGACTGGAATTCGGTAGTAGGACAAGGAAGGGAAGGGAAGATAGTAGGAGAATATGGTCTGGGCAAAAGGAATGAGAGGGAGCCGCCTGGTAGAATTTTGCACGGAACATAATTTAGTTATAACAAACACCTGGTTCAAGAATCACAAAAGAAGGTTGTATACATGGAAGAGACCAGGAGACACCGGGAGATACCAGATAGATTTTATAATGGTAAGACATAGATTTCGGAACCAGGTTCTACAGTGTAAGACATACCCAGGGGCAGATATAGACTCTGACCATAACTTGTTGGTTATGAACTGTCGGCTGAAACTAAAGAAACTACAAAAAGGTAGGAAAATAAGGAGATGGGACCTGGATAAATTGAAGGAACCTGAGGTTCTTAAGAATTTCAGAGGGAGCTTTAGGCAACAATTGACAGAAACAAGGGAAAATAAAACAGTAGAGGAGGAATGGGTAAAATTGAGAGATGAAATAGTGAAAGTAGCAGAGGACAAAATAGGTAGGAAGGCAAGACCTACAAAAAATCCTTGGATATCACAGGAGATACTAAATTTAATCGATGAAAGGAGAAAATATAAAAATGCAGTAAATGAAACAGGCAAAATGGAGTACAGACGACTAAGAAATGAGATTGACAGGAAGTGCAAAATGGCTAAGCAGGAGTGGCTAGAAGGCAAATGCACGGATGTAGAAGAATGTATAAATAGGGGAAAAATAGATACAGCCTACAGGAAAATAAAAGAAACATTTGGGGACAAGAAAAGCAACACTACTAATATCAAGAACTCAGATGGGAAACCAGTTCTCAGCAAAGAAGGGAAAGCTGAAAGGTGGAAAGAGTATATAGAGGGGCTCTACAAAGGAAATGAACTCAGAGACAATATTGTAGGAAGGGAGGAGGATGTAGATGAAGATGAAATAGGAGATACTGTACTGAGAGAAGAATTTGACAGAGCCCTGAAAGACCTAAGTCGAAACAAGGCCACTGGAGTAGATGATATTCCCTCAGAGCTACTGAAGTCTCTGGGAGAACCAGCCATGACAAACCTGTTTCACCTGGTGTGTAAGATATATGAAACAGGTGAAGTACCCTCAGACTTCAAGAAAAATGTTATAATCCCCATTCCAAAGAAAGCAGGTGCAGACAAGTGTGAAAACTACAGAACCATCAGTTTAATAAGTCATGGTTGCAAAATATTAACACGAATTATATACAGACGGATGGAAAAGCTGGTAGAAGCCGACCTCGGGGAAGATCAGTTTGGGTTCAGGAGAAATGTAGGAACTCGGGAGGCAATACTTACTTTACGGCTTATCCTAGAAGATAAATTAAGAAAAGGCAAACCTACATTTCTAGCTTTTGTAGATTTGGAGAAGGCTTTTGACAATGTTGATTGGAATAAACTCTTTCAAGTTCTGAAGCAAGCAGGAGTAAAATATAGGGAGCGTAAGGTTATTTACAACTTGTACAAAAACCAGAGAGCGGTTGTCAGAGTTGAAGGGCATGAAAGGGATGCAGTGGTTGGGAAGGGAGTGAGACAGGGTTGTAGCCTTTCTCCAATGTTATTCAATTTGTACATGGAACAAACTATAAAGGAAAGCAAGGAGAAATTTGGTGAAGGAATAAAAGTTCAGGGGGAAGAATTAAAAACATTGCGTTTTGCCGACGACATAGTAATTCTGTCAGATACAGCAAAGGACCTGGAAGAGCAATTGAACGGAATGGACAGTGTGCTGAAAGGTGCATATAAGATGAACATTAACAAGAGCAAAACTAGGGTAATGGAGTGCAGTGTAAGAAAATCAGGTGATGCTGAAGGTATTAGATTGGGAAACGAAGCAATAAAGGAGGTAGATGAGTTTTGTTACTTGGGCAGTAAAATAACAAATGATGGTCGCAGTACAGAGGATATAAAATGCAGAATGGCAATGGGTAGAAAAGCGTTTTTGAAAAAGAGAAATTTGTTAACATCGAATATTGATTTAAGCCTAAGGAAGTCCTTTCTGAGGGCATTTGTATGGAGTGTTGTCTTGTATGGGAGTGAGACATGGACGATAAACAGTGCGGACAGGAAGAGAATTGAGGCTTTTGAAATATGGTGCTACAGAAGAATGCTGAAGATTAGGTGGGTGGATCGAGTAACTAATGAGGAGGTACTGAACAGAATTGGGGAGAAAAGGAATTTCTGGCATACCTTGACTAAAAGAAGGGATAGATTGGTGGGACACATTCTTAGACATCAAGGAATTGTGAATTTAGCATTAGAGGGAAGTGTGTGGGGTAAAAATCGCAGAGGAAGACCAAGAGATGGATACAGTAAGCAGATTCAGACAGATGTAGGTTGCCGTTCTTATGTAGAGATGAAGAGGCTTGCTCAGGATAGGGTATTTTGGAGAGCTGCATCAAACCAGTCTCCGGACTGAAGACCACAACAACATTGTGGACAGAGCTAATCATTATACGACGAAAAATTCATGGATTAAGATGTAATATGATCCTGTTCGTTGGAAGTAATTCCTCCGAAATACACGCCATCCTGTCAGTCGGCAAATATTTCATTTCATCCGAAACCTGCTGGCGTATCTCTGCCTCGCTTTAGAGCTGTTGTAATTAAATGCGACGCATTAAAAATGCACCAATTGATTCACAATATGTTGCAAGGGGCAGTTTTCGTAAAATGTTCAGTTATGCGTGCTTTGCTGCGAAATTATTGCCCGCGTGTAAAATCTCTAGGAATGTTAACGATGTTTCTTTCCAGAGCGACGTGAATGCTAAACAACTGCGATTGTGCCACAGCTGCGTTCGAGCTACGCTCATGGAGTTCGGAATTTCAATGTTCGAATGTTTCTGCAATCAGTAATCATATATAGTAAGTCCGGGAGTGTTGCCGCATGCGGTACAGACTGCCCACCCCCGCTAATTTTGGTAAAAGCTGCTAAAGTGCGTGTGTAGGCGCTTTGCAGTAGTGCAGTAGACGCTGGGCGGCGAGGCAACGCTTTTGTTTCAGTAGTGGTACTTTTAACCGAGTTAGTTTTAATAAACTAGGTAAGTCTCCAATCTTGCATGGGAATGTTTTTAGTGTTGTGGTTAGTTATTAGATGGTGCTAAATAGTGACATATTTCTGAATATCTCAGTAGCTGCACAAACAGTAACTTCTGTTGGGTGCCTTTTGATTCTGGTCCGGCCATCTTGGCTGCTACGGCCACAGAGTCATAGGGTGCGAAGTCTATCCGTGATAGATCGGCATACATTCCACAGTGTAATCCGGTATATATCCTGCACTAGTCAAAAGTTACGATCCGGATTTCAACAAACATAGGCCTAGGTCTACATCAAAACAAGCATCTCTTGATAAGGCACCATTTAAGAAGTGCAAAGAATTGTATTGTGAAACCACTAAAAAATGTGACTGCTTATGCTGCTTGGCATGTAATCTTTAGGTACGCGAAAATTGCACGATTTTGATACTTATTGTGTTGACAGTAGCAGGGAAATTAGGAATAAATGGAGAGGATTTCTTTTGAAAAACTGATAGGCCTAAGTTTAACCTTTAAAAATAATTCAAAATTTAATTGAGTGCTTGATATAACAAAAGATTTGTCTCCCAATTCTTGAGTGTTTATTTTTATTCCTCAATTGTTACAATCATAAACTAAAATTTTAACATTTTGTTTAAAAATTATAAATTGCAACAAATAATGTTATGCGGCATGTTACCCATAAGGGCGCGGCATCTCACCCTCAGCCTAAGGAATAGACGCCGCCCTGTAAGGTTTCCTGAATGGTCAAATATCATGGCGAATGATTGGATGTAAAATTCTCAAACAGTTATAGTTTAAGGAAAACAGGTTTGTTTACTTGTAAAAGAAATTCTGACTTAAGTGCATTATGGGATTTTTTATGAATAATTTTGAAACTGTGTGTCATGTGTGCCATCTCTCCCGGATTTATCCTAAGAAAATGCACCAAATTTCATTGAAGACTAAACGTAAGAATATATAATATTTAACAAAGGAATAACAAAATATAAGCTATAATTAATACAAGAATTTATCACCAGCCTTTATTCCATGGGAGTAATAATTGTGACCCACGATCGGAATATACCCTAGGACAAAGAATGTCAACATCGGTCGCATTATCATATGTATATTTACTGAAGATCTAGATTTCAGACCACGTGGTCAAGACGTCATGCTACGGACTGGGCAGCTGTACCAGCCGGTAGTGATGGGAACAATCGAATGAAAACAATTAATTCATTCAGTTGTTGGAAAAAAATCGATCATTCGGTTGTAGTTTCTCGTATCGGTTGAATTATTCATTCATTCTTCTGAGTGAAACCAGTCGATGGGGCCAACCGAATGAAAAAATTGACACAGTACGTTGGCCTCTTCATTAGTTCTTTTGAGTGAAACCAGTCAGTGGGAGCAACCGAATGAAAGAGTCAGTCGGTCGTAGTTTCACTATGTTGGATTAATATTCGTTTATTTTTTTCGAATAAAAGTAGTCTGTGGGAACAACCGAATGAAAACATGCGACACTTTTGCAGTTTTGTTCATTGACTGAATTACTCATTCTTTCTTTTCAAGTGAAAAGAGGCAGCAAGTTTTTCTGTCGGTTGAACCATGTAATTATTACCCCAACTGAAACGACTCAGTGTTTTAGCTTACATTTCTATGAATGAAACTGACATGCACATCAGATAACTACAGCAGTGCTACATTATACCGCCATGTAAAAGGGGGATGCCAAAGTTAAAATGCGTATTACAATGTTCATTTAATTATGTAGTGAATGAAGTAACTTTTCGTTTTATAATACACAGTAACAGTGATTCATATTTTGTTGTAGATTAAATTGTTCGAGGTGCCGTCAACGTGTAACTAATTAGATGTCATATCGCTGCAGCAGTCCTGCGATCACTTTGATTGCCCACCACAGACCTCAAAAACGCCGATCATCTGGGCCCGATCAGATTACTTTCGCAGACACCCACAATCTGTAGAAGATAAGTGGCCAATGACCACGAAGTACCGCGGGGAGCGGGGACACGAGAGGGGGTGCTGCCTCGCTTGCGTTTCCACTGCTGACAGCGCCAGCAGGCGCGCGCCAAACTCCACACAACAATGTCTGGCGGGCGGGGCGTGCCATCGTCGATTGTTGTCGGTTTCTTACTGTCTCGATAAAGAAGCGTGGATACTACAGGGTGTTCCAAAATGATCGCTACAAGTTTAATCTCGCATACTGTATCTCCGAAGTGGGAACAGGTAGAAAGGTGCGGTTTGCGGCTCATACATATCTAAGGTACTAGTAGGACAGAGTTAAGTATTTCAACTTTGAGCATGTTTGTTAGATCCAAATTCGAAGATCACTAAAACATTAGATATTGCAGGAAAAAAGTTTATTAAAGTATTTTGTATAAAAAAGTTTCTTATAAAAATATTTTTGTTAATTCCATCTAATTTGAAGGAGTACGAGAACACACACAACATTTATCAGTGCTGTAAATTTCCTTCAGCGCGTCTGTATTAGTCAACAGTGTATGAAAACATTCATCACAAGTTTCATAATTATTCACTCTTGTCACAGATATTTCTGTGGTTATCGGTGAAATGGTGTGGAGGTTTCCATCCCTGCGCCATGTACCATACAAAATCTTAGATGCCACTTGTTTTGAAAGTCAAGTGTGCTAAATTTCATCAAGATCGGAATAAAACTCTATATTGGCGTCGAATTCTGGAATACCTTCTCTCATGCATCGAACTAAAGTAGATGTAGACGGTGACCATTCTCTTTATTTGAAGGTGAAGAGTGAAATATATCATTAAAATTCGAATACAAACGGAATTTGTCGAAGTTAGTAGGTAAAGTACCCTCTGCCATGCACCGAATTAGATTTGATGCAGACTGACGTTTCTCTTGCTTTGAAGGTCAAGTGTGCAAAATTTGATCAAGATTGGAACAAAACTGCAGATTTGCATGCAATAGAAACACACACACTGAGACACTGCTATATTTTTAAAATTTGTCTTTAAGAATGTTTCATGCTAAATCACGGTTCATTTATACCCGAAAAGGCTGAAGGAGTAGGCAAATAAAGACACATGAAGTCGATAATTAATAAAATCATCCATATAACTGCAGAAACCGACAAAGACTTTTTCCAGTCGGTTGTATCGCATCAAGTGAAACCACTCAATGCCGAGAACATTCGTATAAAGGACAGAGACTTGTTTCATTCGGTGGTCGCGCATCGACTGAAACCACTCAAACCCCGCCAGTGAGTGAAAACATTCATACGGCCACAGAGACTATTTTCATTCGGTTGTTTCATTCGACTGAAAAAACCGACTGAATGAAAAAACAACCGACTGACCAGTCGGTTGTTAAAAACAGTCGGTTGTCCCATCACTATCAGCCGGAGGTTCAAGTCGTCTTTCGGGCATTTGTGTTGTTAGTGTAAGTCAGTTTACTTGCACTGATAACCACAATAGTTTGATTCAATAAAATAGGTTTACAAGCATTTGAATATTTAGATTTCAGCTACCAGTGCAGCAACCACCAATGTGTTAGTTACATCAAGTTACATCAAAACATGTTACAACACAACATAGGAATGTAGAAGTAAGATTCGAATAAATCAGATCTAGTGGGTATGTAATGAAAATACCCTTTTATACCGATGCTGACATTGCTTCCGTCCTTGGTAATCCATACTAATATTAGAAGTACGATAGAAGCTTTGTTACGCTCTCACGATTAAACCTCTTAACCAATTTGGATGAGACTTCCTGGCAGATTAAAATTGTGTGCCGGAATCCGGACTAACCTGGGACCTTTGCCTTTCGCGGGCAAGCTCTCTACCGACTGAGCTATCCCAACACGACTCACGATGCCGCCTCACATCTTCCGCCAGTACCTCGCCTATACTTTCCAAACTTCACAGACGCTCTCCTGCGAACCTTGCAAGACTAGCACTCCTGGACGAAAAGTTTCATTCTGGAAACATCCCTTAGGGTGTGGGTAAGTCATGTCTCCACCATATCCTTTCTTCCAGGAGTGCTAGTTTTGAAAGGTTCGCAGGAGAGCTTCTGTGAAGTTTGGAAAGTAGGAGGCGAGGTACTGGCGGAAGTAAAGTTGTGGGGAGGGCATCATGAGTCGTGTCGGGATAGCTCAGTCGGTAGAGCGCATGCCCGCGAGAGGCAAAGGTCCCAGGTTCGAGTCCTGGTTACGGCACACAATTTTAACCTGCCAGGAAGTTTCATATCAGCGCACACTCCACTGCAGTGTGAAAGTTTTATACTGAATTTGGATGCAATTTAGTTTGGAGATACGTTGAACGGTGAATAAGAACATAAGCTAACATAGAAAGTTTATAATTCAGATATTTGTTGATTTTAAGTATATTGCCACAGTAACACATACATCGTGACACTCCCATTAATATTTGTTATACGCCACGACAGCAGCGCTCCAAGCGGCTGGCGACGTACATTTCTGAATACGATGTCGGATGGGTGTGAATAGTATCGTTTAAATTGATTTTAACACACTATTTTATAACGGGGAAGGTACGTAGTGCCATAAAAACAGGTAATAACCAGTAAATAACTCCACATTTGTCTTTATGAGGTTTCCTAAGAACCATTAGAGGGTATGAAATTAATTTGCAGGTCAGTTTATTTAACAGTACCTTGAAGTCTACGATATTTAGTCAAGAATTTCAGTTTCTATTAAGAGCAAAAATTGCTAACAAACAACAGAAGATCCAAGCATATAAAGAAATACGTCGGTTCTCTACTCAGAAACGTTAATATTTTTTAACTACAATTCCAGCCAAATCAACAAGTGTTGAAAATAAGAAACTTATATGGAATGCATTACCTACATTATTAAATGTGCCAGATAAGCCACTCATTATTTTATCTGCATTTTTTAAATAAGGTGAGGTTAGTGCCTCTTGATCCAATGTAAATGATGATATGTTACGTGATTTCTTGCTTGTCTTATATTTGACAGATGACCAGCTTATAAAATATGAGCAGATGATGGTGACACAGTCCTGCTAAACCGGTAGTCATTACATAAATATTTCGCGATCTTGGCGTTTTCACTTTTGAAGAATATTAATCAGATCGCTTCTAAAACACGCAATGTCAGGTAATGGCAACTCCCTAACGTATTAGGAAATAAGATACGAAGGAGTTTACTTTAGATGCCAGAGGGCTTTTAATTACACCTGGACTGAGGCGCTCCAGTCACGGTCAGCACGGCCACTACGGTCGGGGGTTCGAATCCCCCCCTCGGGCATGGATATTTGTGCCGTCTTTAGTCTTAGATAGTTCATAAGTAGTTTGTAAGCTTAGAGACTGATGACCCCGTAGTTAAGTCCCATAAGTTGTACAACCATTTGAACATTTGAATTACACCTGTGGGGAGAAGCGAAAACTTTTGCCAACTGGCATTCGAAGGGGGTCTCCCGCTGAGCAGGCAGTTGTGCACTCGACTACTCAAACAGCGGTCTCCACAACTGCACTGATTGCCCTAGCACGCCTTCCGTCGGACTCAGGTCCTTAACTTTTGCACTAACTTTACTGACGTAACGTCGCTGTCAATTATTTGCATTACTCGCGCCGTTTTGCTCATTCGTGCAAGAGTTCGAGTATTGTGGGGATCTACACTAGAGGGCTCATTGACCTCTCATCGCTCTAATTAGGAATCTGTGAGGTGTGAGAACAGATATCACGTACAGTTTAAAAAGAAACTTTGGCGGTAATTCAGTTCTTGAGATATTGTCTCATTATATAAAAGATATTGAATACGAGGAGAGATGTTGAATTAAAGTTTCTGCTGTGGCCGGGATTCCAACCCGGGACCTCATACTTACTAGATGGAGACTTAACCACTCAGCTCATACATCTTCATGGATATCGTGGCTAAAAGAACTGTCTTAAAAGCACGTATCGCTGCACAGCATATACTTTTATTCTGCCTCAATGTTCTCCAATGAAATACGTATCCAATTTACCAAGGCTCTCCAATGTTGGAATAGCACTCTAGCAGTGAAACTGAATGGGAACCATCCCGCCTTGAACCGCAGTGGTGTTATAACTATCAACGATAATTCTATTCCGTGAGACCTATTTTGTCTCATATCAAAAATATTGAATATAAGGAGAGGCGTTGAATTAAAATTGGTGCAGCGGCCGGGTTAACTACTTTCACGTAGTTAACTTCTAACCGACAAAGTAATGTGTCCATGCGTTTGTGTGTACATGTTGCAAACACATCTACAGTTGTTCCAGTCTTCAAATATCGCACACATGACCGTCAATCCGATAGAACGGCCGCAATCTGCGTAAGGATTACGTACAACACACAGAGCAGAAGATATGACACCATAAACAATGAGATGCGCGAGAGAAAAAGTGTTAAATCATGCGACAATGTTGTCCACTACCTCTTAAACCGCTGGGCCGATTTCAACCAAATTTGGTGCACATATTCCACACCATGAAGTAACAATTTTTGTAAGAGTAAGAATATACGACACCTGGTTCAGGAGATAATACGAGTCGCAAGAAACTGCCACATCATGCGACGAGACTTTATTCACTGTACGGGAATGAGAGTACTTGGCGCCTTGCAATTAACTTTAAACAATTTCAAATCTTAATTATAATTTTCTCGCTGACAACCACAGCGAAGTGATGAAATGAAAAATGTTTCTCGCTTACTACTTGTTCGCTGTTCATGGTGTAAAACTACGCCATTCGGCATGACGTTACAATACATAATTTCTGCACTATAAACTGCACTTGTAGGATATTTTAGAGTTTACACACATACTGGTGAATGTACCGTTGAATACGACACGTTCTTCATAAGATATGATGAGGTAAAGAGAATCTACCATGAAAAGCGCCCCATACCGCATCAGGTTTTAATCTTTGCTACTAATAACTGTATTCGGAACAAATGTTAAAGCAATACAGCATTTATTCAAATGAAATATACCTGCAAAATTATACAATTTTACGACACACATACGATAAATGTGAGACCATATATACTGCTGTTGATACAAACATGTCAGATCATGAACCATGTTTTAATGTATTTTATATTTACTACACTCCTGTATTCCAACCCGTTGAAGGAAATTCCTAAAGCTTATATTGCTCTTGACAAATTTGAACTGTGAAGTGCAAATGGTTGCAGGCGAAAGCAATAGACATCTATAGAGGTACATGGAAATAGTGTACATACAACGTGTACCCATTATTTCCAACAGATCTAACTAAGTTGAAGAGAATGCAGTTTCCAACGAGACTCATTTTCCATTTCGAATAATAAATCACAGGGCAATCTATTAAATACTATGGAATAGATTGGACATCTTGTTTCTCGCACGGAAACTATGTCGCTTGCTCAAGGGTGGGCTCACCAAAGTATTTATTCTTATTAGTTCCTGGACGATTAAGGTTTTAATTAATGAATGTATTAATGATACATATCATTTGAATTTTGATGACTGCCATTCATTGTTTGGATACTGAACTTTAAATTTTGTACGTTATGCAAGAGAACCTTATTTCATTCTCGCCGCGCGATGGAGTAGCAGAGCGGTTTAATGCGGAGCGCGCGGTTGCTCGCCGTCGGAGATTAGAGTCCTCCCTGATGTGTGTGTGTGTGTGTGTGTGTGTGTGTGTGTGTGTGTGTGTGTCCTTAGGTTAGTTTACCTTAGTTTAAATAGTTTGTAAGCTACGGACTGATGACCATGCAGTTTGGACCGATAGATTTTGAAAAAGAAAAATTACAATTATGGAGTTTGGAACAGGAAGCCCAATAGTATGCAGCCGTCCCGTCAACCACCATAACAGCGCTTAAGTTAGGCTTTTTGCGTGATAACTCGCGATAAAAGGTAGCTCGGTTACATCGAAAACTTTGTTCTTCATTTGGTCTGAAACGGTCCATTGTCTACTAATAAGCAGAGACACTCGTTTACTTACTTTGACCCCCCCTCACATGCGTCTCACTAATTGTAAATTCACTGAAAAAAACTTTTGAAGTAAAATGTTCTGTAGGAGGTTTCTGGGAAATAATTAGAAACTTTCCTTGTTCTCCTCCTGATTTGAGACGCTAGTTAAATGTTGATAAACGTTCATTGTGAAGAGAAACGATCCTATTTCTTACATAAATAGTCTAGCCACTGGGGCCTGTAAGAGTGTATTAATTCCTACTTATTAGACTACCAACCACTTAGTAGGAGGAGAAAAATCGCGCGTACCACTTGCGGGAAGACAAGTGGACGAACTTCATTTGGTGGAAGGGTTCTACAAAACTGAACGATCTGGCGAGGAAAACTTGTAAACGGTTTAACGAGGTCTAGAATGCCATTTCACTGTTTGAGGTGCAAAAATTTTGTCTAATTAATCGTGCATATCGAGTGGACACTATTGGATTAAGATAAAGAATATTAATGGCCATGCCGAAGCAGGCAGCCGAATTTCGCTGATGCCGCACACGGATGTAGCACGACAGTGAGCAATCAATCATGGCAGCCAGTCAGCCCTTGCATGCATTATGCAGCGGTATGCGTGGTATACATATGTAAATGTAGTGGTGCAGCGATAGCCGGAAATGTTCTTGTTCTAGCGTGTTTTCAGCGTTAACTAAGTAACTATTTGCAGTACGAAAAATATTCTCTAAGTGTGCAGTTAATAAACACGTGTTTTTTTCTATAACTGGCGTCCTTCATACAACTCCTTTTGCGTAGCCTCAATCGACTTAGTATTTTATAACCAGAAACCTAGTCGTCATTGCATATTCGGATTCTACACCAAAGAATAATTAAATCAAATGTTACAAATGTTTCTGAAAAAAAGTCTATAGTTTGTAAACCTATTGGACTAACTTCTATGGTCATTTGTCCCTAGTCTTACAAACTAGTTAAACCAACATACACTAAGGACAACACACACACACACACACACACACACACACACACACACAACACACACACCCTGCCCGAGGGAGGACTTTAACGTCGGTGGTAAAGGCCGCCCAGTCGAATGACGCCTCAGACAACGCGGCCGTTCTCGCACGGCGGCAAGGAATGCAACTGTTTACTCAAACCATAGTTTTCCATTCGTGTATGTCGCATTGTAATTGACAAGTATTAAGTATTTTTGTTTTTGCAGTTAAGAATCAGCACGAAACCTTTGCGTTCTACCGTTTTATACGTTATGTCAATCTACACCACAACAGTCCAAGAAGCACTGAATGTCGGTTTTAAAGGTCGCTGGATCAGTGGAGGTGGTCTGATAACGTGACCGGCAGGGTTAGCGGACTTTATGGCTCCGGATTCTTTTCTTGTGTAGTATCTGAAGAAGTAACTGTACGCAGGAGGGGACGGCTAATATAGCATATATTTTCGGGAGGATTAATGTAAGGATAAGGGAATTAATTGTAAGTAGACACCCCATGACAGTCAGTTTTGCTGCTCATATTCAGAGGATAATTTGCGCTGAAGCCGCTTTTACTTTACTAAGATTGATCTATTTTATTACTGGCATTAAATCATAAAACTTAGCTAATCTTCACACCACCAACAGTCAGCAATACAGGGAAGTATGTCTACCACGGCAATGACTTCAAAGATCATTCATTAAAATAATTCAGATAGCGTACTCACTTCATTTTCTTTATATTCATTATTTCGGGAGGCCCGTTGCCCCCCCCCCCCCCCCCGCCCCACCTTATATACGGCACTGCCAGAAGTACCAGTTGCGCAGTCGACCAAGTTGTATACATGCATTCAATGCAAAAGGTGGTAAATCTATCTAAATGGAACGTCGTTAGACTGAGCATTTGTGAAAAGCCAATCCTGTAATGTACCGCAATTTCTAAATAGGCTGTTCATCGTTTCCCCCATCTCTGTGCATATTTATTACCTTCCTCTTCCTGCTCTTTACATCCTCTTTGTATTTACTAGCTGAAAGCCCGACATTACTCAGGCTTAATATACTCCATTATTCAGTTGGTTCGAGTATTCGTGTCTTTGTCTCCCTTCCTCCCTTCTCTCTCTTTCATCGACGCCGCCTCCTCCGCCTCCTCTTCGTCCTTTTATTGCCCCCACCACAACTCTTCAGTCTCCTCCTCCACCTTTTATTCCATTGCCTGTCATTACCTCCATCGCTTTCTGCCAATCTCTTTTCTCTTCTCCTGCTTATATCCTCCCTCCATTATGCATGAAAAATTGCAATACCTGCCAAATATCACGGTGGTCGGTCAAACGGTGGGAAGGTGTCCTCTGCATTTCAGCGTACCAATTATGTTGACATTGTCTTTACTTTTGTTTTGAATTTCTGGTACGCAAACTTTTATCGTAACCATATCAATAGTATGGCATGGCATAAAATTCGTTTCTAATCACACGTTTAGATGGCCATACAAAATTACAATTTCGATGTATTCGATTCTTCTGCTATTCCTGTGGGTTTTCCAGTTTAAATCTTTTTCCTTTCTTTCTAACACCCCTTTATAAGAGCCAATAAATCAGATAATTATTGAAATAGTCCAAGCCATATCTGCCTTTCTCTAGACTAAAGCACAGTAGTTGATTTTTATGTATAGAGACTAAAATACAGTGAGGCGCAGTGGCACTCTCTGAAATCACGCATCGCAATGCTGTTAGGTAAGGGTACTCACCGATAGTAAGCATCCCGATGGGAACAGGAAACTGCACTGGTCAAAACAAGTAGGCGATCAGTTGAGATACCTGCTTTCTGAAGTATTGGCGTAGGCAGAGTGAACTTTCTATCGATTCTACGCAGTGGAGTCAACATTACGACAACCGAAATAGTGGTAATAACAGAAGATCGCTGCAGATGGGCTTGGTGTTGACTTTTGTTTACTATACCAAATGAATTATTGAAGCACTTGGGTTCAGATACTGTAGTGAGCAAGTATTGCAATGCAACAGGAAGTGTGACTTACCCGAAGCTGTGGCACGAAGAGCCATAGGAAGGTTGGAAGCGGGACAGACACAGAGGGAGGTGGCTGCAGCTATTTGAGTTTCCCAGGGTGTAATGTCCACGACCTGGACGCGATTTCAGAAAACAAGGACCGTTGTAAGAAGGCAAGGCCAAGGCCAATCACGGGTAACAACAAGTGATGACTTGTCTGGTTAACAGACCGTCGAGACAGGAGGCTGAATGCAACTCAGCTGCAACGCACCCTCCAGGCAGCAACAGGACGCGCAATATCATCACAAACAGTCCGAAATCGCCTTCGGGAATGTGGCCTCTACGGACTCAGGACTACTGTGTGTGTCCTATTAAAAGCACGACACCTTGTAGCTCGCAGATACTGGGTTCAGGAACATCGTGGTTGGCGTCGTAACGAAAGGCGCCGGGCTGTGTTCACAGACGAGTCAGGGTTTTGTGTTCAGAGGGACCATCGCCGTTCCCTCGTCTGAAGAGAACGAGGAACTCGGTAAAATCCTGCTTATGTGCATAATACATTACCGCAACACGCTGGTGAACGAACGATGTGAGCAGGAGGCACTATCGGTGGACGTAAGGACCTCTATGTCGTTCAGAACAACGCTTTTACTGCTCAGATGTATAGAGACGAGATCTACCTTTTGTGGCGCCCTTCGCTGGAGGCATAGGAGATGGGTTCCTGGTGGTGGACGGTAACGTTCGTCCCCACAGAGCTGCACTAGTGGACAATATGCATGAAGCTGAGGGAACGGAACGAATTGAGTGGCCTCTTATTCACCGAACGTAAAGCCGATTGAGCATGACTGGGATGCATTTGTCAGACGCATTACAGCCAAACCAGCACCTCCAACGGTTGCAGAGCTGGATATTGAATGGGGAAATATGCCTTAAGAGCTGACTGATAACCTCATATTGTCCATGCCACGGAATTGTGCAACTTACTAGCCGTCTGAGATCACACACCATATGAAGGCAACGAGAATAACTCACTATTCCCGTATCCATATGATGGTTCATTCCAAGTAAACGCCATGTAAACCTGAAGTAAAGAGCTGCAACAGCTGAGTATCGTATTGAATCACACAAAAATTACAATTGTAATAAATATCGTAATAAAATACGTTACCATGTTTGTACTGTGTGATACCTCACCTGGTCCCGTAATTGTTTTAGCAGTTTATTACGTCAGCGTTGTTGTTCCTGGCTAAGGGTAAACGTAGTTTCTAAACAGACGTTTAAAGGGGTAATCATATCACATCAGACCACAAAGGTTTACACTAACATCGTAAAAGATATTGTATCAAATTCGTCGGTTTTTAAACCAACCACACTTGATATATGCCGATTATAGCGCCATCCAGAGTGAGTTGTAAAAAAAAAATGAGGTGAGTTAATAGTGCTTATATTTTGGAGCAGAATGCGAATAGGCAGTAAAGACTGGGGGAGGGAGGGGTTCTGTACCCGTCTGAAAATATTAAGTTGACCGCGCCCGACGACGAGGTGTGTTTAATCAAATCATCACACGTTTGTAACTATGGGACTTAACCGCTGAGGGTAGTACTGTCAGTAAAATATCTCGCGAATACAGTTAATAGTAAGGAAGTATTAGTAGTGGGGCAGTAGTACCATGCCTAATGCCGTAGTTTTACTGCATGCACAGCGTAAAATAGTAAGCGATAAACTTTCTTTCGTTAATTTCCCCGGTTGTCACCAATTAAACACTCCGTCAGGGTTTCTGCTTACGAGTGAAGTTTGATGCAAGTCGCCAAGTGCTCTCATTCTTAATTAGTCGATGTATAACGTGCCGTTATTCACGCATCGCATGAGAGGGCGATTTGTTTTCATTGTTTATGACGTCGCATCTCGAAATAAATTATATGTCGAAAGCGGTTTCATCTCCATAGTGATTGCTTCCTACAGTTAATGAATGTTTAATCCATTTATGTTTAAAGTCGATCAATTAGTGTAGGGGCAGATCTGGACCATTGTCATGTAATGTGGCAGCTTTTCGTGAGTTTTATTGTTTATGACGTCATATCTACTGCACTATGTGTCTTAGGTGGCTTCACCCCACAAAGATTGTTAACAGATAGTTAGGGATACGTATACCGAAGTCAGCTGAAATCGATCTAGTACACAAACACACATACAGGATATACGAGGACTGGAACTTAAATAGTGGCATCACTGCTGTGGAGACACTATGCAGTGGAATCTACTATCGTTACTGATAGCAGACGTTGTTGAAATTCCTTACCTCCGAGCAAATGGACTCGCCCGTGCCACGTCACCAGCGAAGCACAATCGAGAGAAAAACAGTCGCTTGTGAGCGAACGGTCTAACGCAACGGTGTTAGGTTGCTCCACGACAGACCGTTAATGCACTGTATTGCTGTTCGCTTTTGGGGCATCATCTGCGACTTTCTTTGCGAAAGAAGTGGCAACACTTTCTGCGCAACCCACCAATCATTTAGCACGACAAAGCACGGGCGCAGACAGCCCAAGCTGTGGCTGCTGTGTCGGTCGATGGGACTGTGCTATCCACCATACTCCCCAAGTCCTTGTGACTAATTTTATTTCGAAGATGAAGGAATCACTTCGTGGCATTCTTTTCAGAACTGTCCAGAGATTATACAGCAAGTAGGCCGCTCCATTCGCACCATCAACACAACCGGCTCTGCTAACGGTATACTACGCCTAAAACATCGCTGGAAACGTTTTGTACACAACGCTGGTGACTACTCCGACAGTAACAGGTGCCAACACGTAACACTTTTGTATTGCTTGTGAAAAAATAGTTACAACTATTTAATTTCCAATCCTTACATATAATTTCCCTTTCAGCCTAGAATAATTTAACTCGCTGGTTGATTTCCTGCCGGTGATAGCAAAACAGAAGTAAACGCTCTCGCCTCTACATCTACATCGGATACACTGCAAATCACATTCAAGTGCCTGGCAGAGGGTTCATCGAAACACAATTATACTATTTATCTACCATTCCATTCTCTAATAGCGCGCGGGAAGAAAGAACACCTGAATCTCAGACCTCTGATTTATAGTATTTTATTGTGATGATCATTTTTACTAACATAAGTGGGAGTCAACAATATATTTTCGCATTCGGAGGAGAATGTTGGCGATTGGAATTTCGTAAATAGCCCACGCCGCAGCAATAAACGCTGTTTTTGTAATGATTCCCATCCCAGATCCTGCATCATTTTCTGTATCGTGACAATAGAAAACTAGCTTCCCTTCTTTGGACTCTTTCGATGTCCTCCGTCAAACCCACCTGAAACGGATCCCAAACTGGACATCAATACGCAAAAAAAAAAAGACAAGCGTAGTGTATGCAATTTCTTTTGTAGTTATGTTGCATCTTTTAAGGGTTCTGCCAATAAAACGCAGTCTCTGGTTCGCCTTTCCCACAACATTATCTGCGTGTTCTTTCCAGTTTAAGTCTAAAGTAATAGTTATTCCTTGGTGTTTAATGGAGTTTACGGCCTTCACTTTCGATTGATTTATCTTGTAAACAAAGTTTAACGGATTTCTTTACGTACTCATGTGGACGACGTCACACTTATTATTTAGAGTCAATTACCAATTTTTAGACCTTAGTGATGTTATTTAGATCGTTCTCCAGTTGGTTTTGATCTTCAGATGGGTTTACTAGACGCTAAATGACGGCGTCATCTGCAAACAACCTAAGAGATCTGTTTATGTTTTCTCCCAAATCGTTTGTGTAAATAAGGAACAGAAGAGGACTAATATCACTAACCTATGGACGCCAGATATCACCTCTGTTTTAGCCGATGTCTTTCCATCGATTACTAAGAATTGTGCCCTCTGACAGGAAATCCCCTATCCAGTCGCTAATTTGGGGCGATATACCATAACCACGCAATTTCATTAAAAGCCGTTTGTGCGGTACGGTGTCAATAGCCTTCTGTAAATCGAGAAATACGGAATCAATTTGAGAACTCTTGTCGATATCACTCATGACATGTGAATAAAGATCAAGTTGTGTTTCGCATGAACGATATTTTCTAAATCCGTGTTGACCTTGGGTCAATAGATCATTCTGTTCGAGATAACTGTTCAAATGTTTGCAATTCTATTGGGACCAAACTACGTTTGTCATCAGTCCCTAGTCTTACAAACTACTTAAACGAAGTTTAAGAACAACACCCACATACATGTCCCAGGGAGGATTCGAACCTCCGACGCGGGAGGCCGCGCGATTCCTAACGTGGCGCTCCAGACCGCTCGGCTATTCCAGCGCGGCCTGTTCGAGATAATTCATAATATTTGAATACAGGATATGTTGCAAAACCCTGCTGCACATTGAAGTCAATGAAATAGGCCTGTAGTTTAGTGGGTTACTCCTGCCTTTCTTGGATATGGGTGTGACCTGTGCAACTTTCCAGTCTTTTGGTACAGATCCTTCTTTGAGAGAGCGCTTGTATATGACAAGTAGGGAGGTATCGCTTCAGCATGATCAAATAGAAATCTAATGGGCATACAGTCCGGACCAGAAGACTTGTTCTTGTTAAGTGATCTAAGGTGATTCACTACTCCGAGGTTATCTACTTCACCGTTACTTATTCTGGCCTCTGTAATTCGAAGTCGTTATTGGTTTAGTCTTCTTTGGTGAATGAGTTTCGAAAAGGTGCATTTAGTAACTACCATCGGCATGATCGCCATTACTATCACATACTGAACGTATTGTGTTTTGCCACTAGTATATTTAACGTATCAGCAAAATCTCTCTGCGTTTTCAGTCAAATTTCTAGAAAATATTTTAGGCGTCTCGCATTGAAGTCCTCGCTAAATTTCGAGCTTCTGTGTAGGATCGCCAGTCCTGGGGATTGTGTGCGTTTAAATTTAGCATGCTTTTCCGTTGTTTATGCAACAGTGTTCTGACCTGTTTTGTGTACCAAGGGGGGATCACTACATTTTATTAATTTATTTGGTATAAAACTCAACTGCTGTCTATACCACTTCTTTGAATTTGAGCCATATCTGGTCTACCCCTACGTTTAGTGATAGCAACGAGTGGAAGCTGTCTTTCAAGAAGCAATGTATTGAATTTATATCTGATTTACTGAATATACTTTCCTTCTATTTTGGTAACTTTGGGACTTTCGATATTCAATCTCTCTACGACAGCTGTGTGTTCACTAATACCTGTATCCGTTTTGATGCTCGTTATGAGCTCAGAATTATTTGTTGCTAAGACATCAAGTGTGTTTTGACATCCATTTACAATTCTAGTTGGCTTATGAACTAATTGTTCGAAGTAAGTCTCAGAGAATGCGTTGAGTGTACTTTCTAACGATGTTTTATGCGTACCTCCTGATTTGAAAATATAATTTCGCCAACAGATTGAGGGTAAATTAAAATCACTGCCTACTATTATTGTTTGAGTCGGGTACGTGTTTGCAGTGTGACACAGGTTTTCTTTGAACCTTTCTGCTATTGTATCGTCGGAGTCGGGAGGCCGGTAAAATGTAATTCAGTGTATCTACTTGGATTCAGTATCGTTGATACAAAAATATGTCTCTGTACGTGGAATTATTATTTAATATTTATCTGAAGTTGGCTCCCTACGTTGCTAAAGCAGTAGACTGACCTCAGCAGAAGAGCACTCTTCCACGTCGCACGAAAAGATAGCTGTATGGCGTTTATGCAGCTACGGGTACCACGATACTATCTGCGCAACTGAACCGACAAATGGAATTGCTGATCTGCTGACTCGACTGCCACGTTTCCTGCCAGCTCTTTCATCTACTGAAGACATGAAATCACTGACCGTGACTGAAGCAATTTCGCCAGGACAGGGACTAAAGATAAAAGGGGGGGGGGGGGGGGGAACAAGAATCTGAGACTTGTATCGCCTTCCCTGTAGACAGGAAAGTGAGTGAGTGTGTGAGTGTGAGTGTGAGTGTGAGTGTGAGTGTGTGTGTGTGTGTGTGTGTGTCCAGTGACTTTAAAAGATGCCCCTGGTTTTATTCTGTTTGGATACGCCAGATACAAGCTTATCGTCTTTTTTTTTACGTCAGACGGACGAGTGTTCGCCATATAACCAAGGTCTTTTCGTACAAGGCGACCTCTCTGCACCACTAGTATATTATCTACTCGCCTGTGTGTGCCAAGCTGTCTGTATTTTAATGAATGTTAATTATTATGTCGTCAGAAACGACTGCACAACCGAAAATAATTCTGCGAACACAGCGACTGCTCAGGCAATGCACTTTTTACACAAAAAAAGTTTCTGGAGGTTCTTTGCCTTTTACATGAAACTTTACAACGAATATTCGGTATTCGGCTACTTTCATTCTATTAGACCGAATAACGAAATCTCTCTACTATTCGACTGAATACCGAATAAATAAATGTTTTTATGGTCTGATAATTGATAAAATTAAAATATTGATTTACTTTGTTATAATGATGTATTTTTCTTGTAATCATTGAGTCATAGGTAGATAATCAACTTCTGAATTCTAATTAAACTAGGTCTCAAATGAAGTAATAAAAGTCATTACATTAAAACTGTTGTAATTAAAATTTAGAAGTGGAAGATAGTGGTGCAAAAACTATTTTTATGCATTTTAGGTAGTAGTTTGCTCCTTCTCGTAAGCATTCCCACCTTCAGAGAAACGACGTTCTGAATACACTACTTTCTGGCGCCAACAAATATTTCGTTCAAGATTTGTCGAACACGGAAATTAATCTTTACTTCCTTGCCACTATGTGTATGAATTATCTTGGCGTGATATGTTCTTAATATTAAATAAAGGTCTATTTCGGTTGCAACTGCAAGCACGTCCACATGTCTTTGAAAGTAACGTTT
The DNA here is from genome assembly GCA_026315105.1 of Locusta migratoria. Taxonomy (NCBI): domain Eukaryota; kingdom Metazoa; phylum Arthropoda; class Insecta; order Orthoptera; family Acrididae; genus Locusta; species Locusta migratoria. The sequence goes on from CM048749.1 coordinate 40,944,185, forward strand.
TAATTGTCTCAACTACCTTATGATATATCTCGGGAATTAGTTTAAGAAGTAAGGACGGCTTGGTATTTTATACCGCGCCAAAGCGCTATTAGTCTGTCTTTTAAAACCAGGCCTTTCTACTACATTTACTGCCTCATTGTCAAGCGCTAGCATTTCAGCAATTAAGAGGTGGTATTTTTTAGCCCTCTGATCATTAATTTCCTACGATTTACGTAATTCAGCACATTGTTTAAGCCTCAATTACTTTTTATTAAAGCGATGATGAGCTTACATCAATCATTCCTGGTGTAGTAGCTGTTCCAACAATACTACGAGATTTTCTTTTATTTTATTACTTTTTTTTCCTTTTAACGCCCTTTACCTCTCGTCCTGCAGGCCTCAAAATTTCAATTTTTTTTTTTCCAGTAATACATGTATTTTCTATTGGTTGGGGGGGGGGCGACTATTTTGCCGCCGCACCGGGTCTCCGACAGCCTTAGTCCGCCACTGCATATGGACGATTTATTTTTAGAAGCCGTAATGGATTATTCTACCTTATTAGTTCCACACAGTTTCATTTAAAGAAATGAGAACGCAGAGTGCGACAAACTACGCTTACGATCTGTACGAAACTAGACTTGCCATCAAGACAGGCAACTCAAACAACTGTGCGGCACTTGTGGCTGGAGAGTAGCTGTATTGTTGCAACAGCTATGAAAACCGATTGTTTAACACTTAACACAGCCATTGTCAGAATAGTGTAGTTATCATGTTAGACGATTGTAGATTTACTGCCGATTTGTAATTTTAATCGCTTTTTCACTACTGGGTTATGAAAGTGCCAAATCGTGGGTGCACATTCAGTGAAAGTTATTGCAAGTAATAAAATTGATTACGAGGGTGTTCTCAGTGGCGGACTAAGGCTATCGGAGACCCGGGGCGGCGGCAAAATAAAACGAGGTCCCCGTCCAGTTGGAAATATATGTATTACTGTAAAAAGGTAACTCTTCAGATTTGGAGGCCTCCAGGACGAGAGACACTGGACAGTCTAAAGAAAGGAAAAAAATAGCTTTCGAGATTTAGAGGTCCCAAATCGAGAGGAAGGCAAGAGCGTTAAGAAAAAAAAAAAAGCCCGCCTTAGAGGTATTTGGAGGAACCCCCCGCCCCCAAAAAGGCCCTGGACGGACCGCACCGTCCACCCTAGTCCGCCATTGCCTTTTTTGTATGTAACTGCTCTATTAGTATCAGTCATTTTAACGACTTGCTAACAATAATTTGATAGTGTTGCTATCGAGTTAACAAAACGTGTTAACAAGCCGTTAATATTAAAAAAAGTGCTACATGTGTAGCGATAAGCGACGTGAAATCGCGCTCGTCTCATACGACCTTCTGGAGTGGAGTCGCGGTTACAGAAACATGCTGGTTTGCTTGAAAGGCAGAAGAAACAGTTTTAACAAGACTATTTGTGCAACACAGTAATTTGAGAATAGGGTATTTTCCTGTGTTAAAAATATGCTTCGAATTGTTATTTTGAATGATTCTAACAGTCAGATAGCATTTTCGCTCATTGTTCTTACAAAACAACTTATTTTTACGTAATTAAAGCTTAAAAATCATTCTATTCCACGATTAAATCACGTGATCGAAAACGCTGTTATTGGCTGAAGTACTGGTGACGTCACAGACCACTAGGACGCGGCAACTAGTTGACGGAGCTGTATCGTTAGCGTTTCCTTAATTTCTCAGCGCAAAGTTAAGTTTTTTCGTGATAAATCGCTTTTACGGCTTTTGTGCCACAATTGAAAAGAATTATATGAAGGCTGTCGGCGGAAACCTCCCTGAAGTTTATGCATTTACGGTATCTTCATTCTTCAAAAACAATCCAAATTTTTACGTGCCAGGCATAAACGTGAAAACTCCATTGTAAGTAAAGCATACCTACATTTTAAAGCCAATTAATGCTAGAGATATTTTATGTCATTGGAAAAAGTACCCTACTTCTTGGTGTTAGCAGAATTACTTTGAAGTCACCATACTATGCAGGAAAGGGTAAAATTTTACGTTCTGTCCAGGCGGCCTCGAGTGATTATGTTGGCAACATCAATGACACGATAGAAAATATTTGCAAAGTTGTTCGGACCAAGGAGGTTGGTTCGAACCTCATAGAATGACTATTAGTGTATCGTACAGACCATGAAGTAAATAATGTTTCTGCTCTATGGTTGACTGGTTATTATATGTTCCTTATCCAGTCAGTAAAAGTAATTGCCTTCGCAAAGCCAAGGTTTCATGACAAAACATTTCCTTTGTCACGCGACAGGCTGATGGGGAGGTCATATGATTCTCGCTGTTCAGCATCTGTTGCCAACTTAATCAAAGGCGTTCGACGGGATGGTTGGTAAAATTTAACCTAGTAAAGCACACAGTTAAGGGAGTTTCAAATGTTTGTAACGCTTATGGGACTTAACTACGGGGTCATCAGTCCCTAAACGTACAGACTACTGAAGAACTAGCTAATACTAAGGACTGCACAAATATCCATGCCCAAGGGGGGATTCGAACCCCCGACCGTAGTGGCCGTGCAGACCGTGACTGGAGCGTCTCAGTCCCCTCTGCCACCACGGCCGGCCCTGGACCATAACAATGAATGTTGTTTATAGGAAATTTCTGAATTAAATGAATGTACGAATGTTACACATCATTCGTACTTTGATTAATATCTTTTTTGATTGAAAAATACTTACAATTTTTTGTATTACGCAAGACAGTCTTATTTCTTATATATTCTTTGATAAATATAACATGTTAGGATATGGGCAGAGAGAGAAGGAATAGTACTGACTTAAGGCTGGAATAAATAAATACCCAGGCAACGCCGGGTTTTCAGCTAGTATACAATCTATAGACTACTAACCAGCTGATTTATTGATTTCGCTGTGTTACAGCCTTGTTGGGCCAACATATGCTGAGAATCCGAACCCACGGCTTCTTCGAATGTTGCCACCCACGACTTTTAGTGTTTTAGTGTCTTTACGATGTTAACAGAAATTACAAAATTTCCGCTTCATCTCGTCTTTAATGATGTACTTTCCACTATTGTCTTATTTTCCGTCAAACCATTCTTCCTGATCCACTGGCTACATGGAAAAGAACGCTTTTGCAACTGAATTAATAGTAATAGTGATGGTAGTAACGATGAAGTAGTAATCAGTGTTTACCTCATTACAGCAGAATGATAACGATTACAGTAACAATGGGAAACGCCGATCTCTTAGTTGAAACACTGCAATGAGTTTTGGTATTTCGTTACTGAATAACGTGTAGGTCATTTTTCAGAGGAGAAAAATAGACCTGAACCACACGTCTAGTACAACGATACTCACTAATGAACTGTGCTTGTTGTAGATCAGGAGACAAGAATACGCCACAGAGCTAACATGAGAGTACTGGTTCAGTTGTCTGACATTTCTCTTTCTGTTGGCAGTTAATACAGACAGTTCCAACATAAAACACAAAACCGTTGGCAATTTAAGCAGGCGTCGACCGTCCTGTGGTCGAAATTTTAATTCAGGATAACAGTGTTAAATGCAATGACTAGTGCCATCTCCTCATGAATGTTGGAAAATAGGACGAATGCTGGAAATGAGTACACTAACAGTTTCCTAACGTCGTAAGCAATACTGCCATGCAATAGAAAGAACCTATTTGGCATCCCACAATATTTTCACTCCTACAAACAGCTTGGCTCAACTGGCTTTCAGCCATGCCGCGCTACCAAACGCCACTATAAGGAAAGACTTCATTTCGACAGCATATTACAACACTGAAAAATGCTATTGAATTGATGACTTACCCTTAACAACTTCCAGTGAGCTTATTTTAAGAAAACAAGTAATGCGGAACGATCACTTTCTCCAGTGATAGCAGGCACTGTTGTCCCAAAACAGACTACGTTCAGTCTTGTCATACGCGTTCATATACGAGGAATATTACCAAACTGAGCAGCTATTATGGAAAATAAAGCAAAGCATGGATACGGTGAAGTATCTAATCAAATCCTGTTTTCACAGGCATGTTTTGAATTTAGGGCACTTTAAGCTGAAAAAACAGAGAAAGTGGGTAGTTGTGCATATTCTTGAGTTTTTACCTTACTGTAATGCTTGATGCAAATATGAACAAAATACAAATCCGTAATCTATCGGTTTTTTCGATCCTTTGGACAGTTTCTTTTTTGTTTTGTTTGTGATGTCACTATATTCTTGAAGTAGCTGGCAGTACATTTGTTATGGGGTTACCAGGAGACAGTTGACACGAAGGGTTTTGCTTCACAGTAAGCGGTTAAAATAAAGACGCAACGAGACGAAGTGATAAGATATAGATTTTGCAACAAAACTGATAACGATTTCGAAATGAGCTAGGTTTTTAGGAAGTGACCAATACATAGACATTACTGCTGTAAACACCCTACCTCACTGATTTACTCACAGCTGAAGTAGATTGCTCGCACCGTGAAAGAGAGTAGGTGTAATTAATGCATGAAACAACCTTCTTGAACAAATTCAGTTAACGACTACAATGTGCATATACGTATGTTAATTTTTTCAAAACAATGGAGGTAACAAGTAAGTCAACCGACTTCAGATTTACAGATCAGACCCCTCATCTATATGATGCCAAAATTGCGAAACAGTATTTCTGACATAGGAAAATTTTGATTAAATTTGTGGCCAATGAACGAGTTTCGTAGTTGGCGTCCTGCATGTTAGGATCCGCAATTGCACTTAGGCTCGAGACACTGCTCTCCAAATTGCATGTATGCGATGTGGCCAGCTATTTTGAAAGAGTTAAATCACTGGCGACAGCATTGAGCGTTATTCCCAGTTTTGTGACTTTTCGGTTGAATCCTAGTCAGGCCTTATCGTTATGTTTACTTTACTGTATTAAATAACAAAAAGACTATTTTTTGAGAAAAGTCTTCCTAAATACTCAAATTTTCTCCAGTTTTCTTCGAGTTTGCTTCCTGATAAACGAACATGTCAGGACGTCAATATGGAAATTACAAACGGCGTGTTATTGATAGAACATCTTGCTACATTAAATAGCATTCCAATTGAATCTAACACTAATTTTGAGCACGTTTCTTGATTAGGTGCTCAATGGATTTCGAACCTGCCTTACTGTTGCCTGCCTCATTGATTTCATAAAATGTTACGTGGTCTGATGACCGGATGCGTTGCAGAACTAGTTATAGTTGCAATGTGCTCACTACAGCGGTGATAGGTTTCAGAGTATAAAATTGATTGCGACATTCAGGTGCCAGGTACTCACGCCAATAGATTATCATTCGATCGGTATCGTCTGCAGATAGCGGATGACAATTTACTAACCACTGAGATGTTCAATACAATTTGTGAATTTTATTTAATTCTTATGTTATAGTCGAAACGCGTAAGTTCGGGAAAGTACAGAACTTCTGTTAGACTCCGTGTGCGTGTGCGCGCGCGCGCGCGGGCGTGTGTGTGTGTGTGTGTGTGTGTGTGTGTGTGTGTTTTGTGGTTTTAGGGCGCACAACTACTAAGGTCATTAGCACCCGAATCAAAACTGGGATATACCCAAGAATAATAAGACTACATAAAAACAGCTAAAAACATAGAATAAAAAACAACAAAGCGAAGAGCTAAATGTCCCTTCACAAATTGGTCAAATTGATAAAATTCAATACTCGAGCAACAGCCCACACATCAGCTAAAATTGCTTCCAATGTGTCCGGCAGATGTAGTGCAAGCCGAACAGGAGTAAAATCTGAACACGACAATAAAACATGGCGCACCGACAGCGGGTGTCCACAGGAACATAACGGTGCGGGGTCGCCAGTGAGCAAGTGGCGGTGGCTGAACCGGCAATGTCCGATCCGCAACCGGGCCAAGATAATCTCTTCTCGTCGCGAGCGGCGTGAGGAGGTCATCCAAGCCACCGGGAGCGGTTTAATGGTCCGGAGCTTATTATTAGTAAGTGAAGACCACACATTATGCCAAGACGATATAAGGCGCCGCGAAAGAGCACCTTGAATATCATGCGATGGGACACAGTATGTAGCTGTCCGACGTAAGAGAGTTGCAGCCTTGGCAGCGGCATCAGCAGCCTCGTTACCAGGCACGCCTGCGTGGCCAGGTACCCACAGGAGGGGAACGCGAGGGCCGTCAGAAATGAGTGAGTGAGTGTGTGTGTGTGTGTGTGTGTGTGTGTGCGTGCGTGCTCGCGTGGGCTGGAATGAATGTCACTGCTCATTGTATAGCGAAGTACTGTCAAGTTAATTTTGGTGCTGCGAATGTAAAGAAACGACCTAAATAAACTTCGTGAGGCAGTAACTTTAGAGTTAAGCCAGCTGACATTCTGGCGGAAGTTCTCTAAAATTGTGTTTAGTCACGCGAAGAAACGCGGTATATTTATATCTGGCTCTGTTGCATAAGACCTGGAACACTGATTTGGCCTCCATAACTATAAATAGCAGAGAGTACCACAGATGAGTAACATTGTTGCAACCAACCGTATTTGAGCTTCAGTGATTCTACACTGTATATTTTATTTACAGATAGTCAACCGTTCTCACAATATAAAGAACACAAACTTTTGCTGTAGTTAAATTTTTCGAATGTTCTTTCGGTAACAATTTAAAGCTATGACTTTTTTCGACCGTGAATATATGTAAAATATTAACAAGTTACTTATATTACGGCTGCCGCGGCGGAGTGGCCGAGCGCATTGAGGCGCTATGCTCCGATGCGCGACGCCGTTCCCCGACGAGGGTTCTGAATCCTCCCTCGGGCATGGATGTTTGTGCTGTCTTTAGTATAAGGTAGTATATAAATAGTTTGTAAGTTTAGGAACTGATAAGCCCGCAGTTAAGTCCCATAAGCTTAAACATCTGAACATTTTTTATATTACTGCAACCAGTCGCTAATTTTTTCGTAACTGTAAATATTTATCTACGTATTTCGAGGCCGCGCCTTATCTCCAGGCTATTTCGGCATTACAAAAATTTCCACTATCAACATAGTTGCTGCTTGAAATAAGAGTGATTTGTTTCAAGCAGCAGCTTCTGTCGATACTGAAATTGTGTTTGGAAGTTTTGTGCTTTGTAAATAAACCCAGAAGACAAATAGCATCACCTAATACCAGGAAACGTGAGGTACTCAACATGAACAAAGTTCATTGTTACAGGTAGCAACATTTGGCCTAATGCAAAACCATTATAAAATAAATTTTTTGTAATGCCGAAATAGCCTGAAGATGAGGTGCGGCCTCAAAACATGTAGCTAAATAAATAATATTTACAGTTAATTTGTGACTGGTTGCCCTAATATAAGTAAACTTAAGTTCTTTCGGTAGTATTGTTAGCTAACTTTCAGTTTTTCATACTTGGTGATGACCTAAAGTATCCAAAGGCGGCTCATAACTAACTATCAAATGCACACTATTGCGCAACACAAATAAGGTTTATTTCAGTTTTTATTATGTTTCAGTTCTCGAAGAAACTAGTAAATATATTGCCATAGCTTCGAGTAAATGAAATAGGTTGCAAGTCGATAGGTTGTGCTCATGCATTTGTACTGCACAACCAATTTGATGGTATGTACCAGAGAGAACATTTTATGGAGGACCATATTTTACAAATTGCAAGTTTTGTATCACCCCTGTATGCCGCAAACATTCCTCCTGCACCTACTTTGACGTTATTCGAACAATTGGTTCTTTTAACTGTCATGAAATGGAAATAATAAAACAACTTGGCTATAATCCCACGCCGGCCGCGGTGGCCGAGGAGACTGAGGCGCTTCAGTCACGGTCTGCACGTCCACTACGGTCGGGGGTTCGAATCCCCCCTCGGGCATGGATATTTGTGCTGTCTTTAGTATAAGGTAGTTCATACGTAGTTTGTAAGTTTAGGGACTGATGACCCCGTAGTTAAGTCCCATAAGCTTAACAAACATTTATACTTTTATAATCCCATCTTTCGAAAGCAGACTCCTTTCGTTGCATGTAGCTGAGGCAGTAGCACTTTCTTTCATTCAATACACAGTGTAGGAACATCAGAGCGATTCTGGACGTTATATGGACGTCAATGTTTCATCGCACACGCATTGTTGCTTGATATCCTCAAGGAATTTCATCAAAGAGAATTGGCAACACAAACAGTCGTGAGTCAGAGTGATGGGATAAGGACCTGGAATCGTTCACGACTTGACCCAAACTGGTCGCCCTAAGACAACGTGCACTGGACGATCGATGTCTGCGACTTCTCGCCCGAAGAAATCCCGACCATTCTGTGAAGACGATAAACAGTGGCTTTGTCAGAACCACCGGGAGGCTGGTGTCAAACCAGACTACTAAATAGGCTCCACAACAAATGTTCAAATGTTTGTAAACCTGGGACATCAAACTTAACGCCATTTTATACTAGAGCTGAGAATATGCTCGAAAATTCTACAGGAAACCGATGTCAACAACAGTGGCCTCTGTGTGGGACAATTCTTTTACCTTTCTTATAAATGGGAGTCACCTGTGCTTTTTTTCCATTCACTAAGAACTTTGAGCTGAATTAAAGATTCGCGATAAATGCAAGTTAAGGGGCCAATGCCGCAGAATATTTTTCGTAAAGCCGAACTGGTATTCCATCCGGACCAGTTGATTTTTTTGTATTCAGCTCCTCAGCTGCTTCTCTGAAATACCCATTACGATGTCCTCCATTTGGATGTCTTCCATTTGGGAGTTAGTGCGTTGATAAAATGATAGTATATTTGTGCGGTCCACGTGTGTGAAAGATTTCTTAAAGGTTAAATTTAGAACTTCAGCTTTCCGTTTGGTTTCTTCTATTACTGCCCCGAAATGAACAACGAGTGGATAGTTGGCTTTAACCTGCTTATCGATTTTACATAGGACCAAATTTTTTTCTGGTTCTCGGAAAGATCTTTTGCTAAGGTATGACTGATTATTGTATGCTTCGCGCATCGATCTTTTTTTAGACGCACGAATCTCTACTAACTTTTGCCTGCCTTCGTTTGCGTGTTCTTTTTTGAACCGACAGTGGAACAACCTATGCTTTCTCAGTAGCTTTCTAATATTGTTATAGCACTGTGGATCTTTACCATCATTAATTGACTTTATAGGCTCATTTCTCTTACCCTTTATTTACAATGCATTTAAATTTAGTCCATAATTACTCTTCACCCATTGTATCGGAATTAAAATATGTCTATTCATCTTGTAAGTTTGATGCTAACAATTACTTATGGCTCTAACAAAATCACGCTCCTAGTACTCTTGATTGGTTTAATAACTTTGGCCACCATTGACGCAATGACGATATCATGATCATTAACTCGCGTCTCTACACTGAAATCGTTAATAAGGTCGGGCCTGTTTATAAATATAAGGTCAAATATTTCCATTGCGTGTGGGATGTCTAACTGCTCAAGAGTTTTCGGAAAACTTGTCCAATGGTAGTTCACAAGACTGCTTGTTTGCACCGCCTTAAATGTAACTAGAGCGGTGCCAAACTATACTCTTAAAGTTGAAGTCTTCCCCGACTAATACTTCATGGCCCTGACACCTACGCACTACATGGCGCAGACTTTCTTTGAACGACTCAAACTGCTACAGCATCACTGGGGGTCGGTAAAACACCCAACTACTAACTTCTCTTAGACCTGTTCTATGTGCCCAGATAACTTCACAGTTGTTCTCAACTTCGACCTCGGTAGAAAGTATAATACCTTTGTCCACTGCGATGAACACTCCCCTTCAGTTGTGTCACATCTGTCTTTCCGATATACATTCCACCCCTCGCTAAATATTTCCCAGCTTCCCACATGATTTAGCCAGGTTTCGGTGTCTAAAACTATATGTGCACGATAATATCCCTGCAGCGCATTAAATTCGGGAAATTTGTTGTTAATGCTTTGAAAGTTAACGGTTAATATTTTGATAGTCTACTATTCTGAATGCGGCCTGAATTCGCTGTCCGAATGTTGACTGGCGAGTGCTCATCAGGACGAATTAATCTGTAGTTTGATCAAGTTAATATACTGCTCTTCAGCTAGCAAAGAGTTGTGCAGTTTTACTGATTTTTGTGTTATGTTGACAGTGTGGAAACTTGTCTACAGCTAGAACTTGTGCACCTACAGCATGAATGTTGCATTGTTAGTTTCATAGCAACATTAGTAGACTTCTCTTTCTGAAATGAGAATTTACAGCTACGATTATATCAATGTTTAGACTTGCTTCTACATGCTGCTCTTTTTTACGCAAAGACGAAATGCAACCACAGAAGCTCACTGGCAGATTTCAACTTAAGATGTCTTCGAATTAGCTTTACTAGAAAAGTACGATCATTGTTCCTTCAGTGAAAAGGAAAATAAATATCCATTGACATTCTGTGTTTTTATGCTGAATGTTTAAAACAAATACTAATTATATAAATTTGGCAAACTAAATTTTGTCCTAAAACGGCAGTAAGGCTGTACCACTCATAAGAATTGCCATGTTTTGTACTTTGTTGCCACCCGATCTTTGCAGCATCAAAATATTAGAAAAGATTATGAATTTATCTTCCGTTCTCATTACGCTGAATCTCATTGGCAGTTCTCGTTACAACAGTCTTACAAATGTGCCACGAAACGCGTTAATGAGCTGTTCACGGTTGCTCGCCGCCCGTGGTGGTGAGCGCCAGCCAGCTGGCAGCAGCGGCAGTGCTGAACTGCTGGACTTCTTGGTGTATCTGTACTGGACCTGCCAAAAACCGGTCAGCCCACCAAGAGCCACGGTCTCCGTGCAAGTGACATTCCGAGCAACAGTCACTACGTGCAAAAGTCACGGTGCAAGTAACTGTTCCAACCCCTGCTTGCGCGAGCTCTTCCCGCCGAGAACATGGATCCCAAATAACGTTCCTGTCTCGCAGGTACTTTAATTGCTGGTGATATAATAATGCTAATATTGAGTGTTTGCAGCGTGTTAATGGCGTTATCTGTTGAAAACCGGGATTTTAATCCCTTTCATAAAAGCACACGGTTACTGGGCACAGGAGGACCTTTTTCATGAATCTACCAAGACAGTGTAATTTATTAGAGCAATGTAATTTATCAGATAACAGCTGGCATGAATAGGTAAACATACAGATGCTCAGCACAGTACAATAAGGAGATCCTCAATTTAAAGGAAGAAGGGAACAATCATTTGCCTTTACAATATAACAGATGAGATTTTAAAAATATTACAACCAGGATACCATTTTTAAAGAAAGAGCAAGGAATAGCAAAGACAGTAACACTAGATATAATTAACAGTGGGCGCTACAGGCTTTGCTTAGGCAAGTATACAAACACAAGCAGTGTAACTGATCCGGGCTTCTAGACACTGGCCGGATCACGCTATGCAATTTAGAATGAAACCTCTCCACATAAATAACCATTTACAATAAATAAGACTACACTTACAATCTACTGGCCCGAAAGATGTAATCAGTAACTCTTAACACATTAAAATAATGGGTCTTATGATTCTATTTGCACAAAATAAAATTTATCTCTTTTTCAAAGATATGACAAGTCAGTTCTGGAAATTTCACAATGAGCAGGGTAATTAAATAGCACCTTTTAAAATACTATACAGAGGACGTTACGCGAAGAAAGCGTAGATTTAACAGTGGCGCCAACAATTTTAGCTTAGGTAATTACGCAAGCAAACGCCAACAGCGTAATTGAACCGTGCCTCTTAAACACTGGCCAGAGCAGCCTGTGCAATTTACAATGAAACTGCACCACATAACAAATGACCACTTGCAATAAACAAGATTCAAATTACAGTGTACTGGCCCGAAAGATGCACACAGTAACCAAAATGTTCAAATGTTTGTTAAGCTTATGGGACTTAACTACGGGGTCATCAGTCCCTAAACTTACAAACTACTTATGAACTACCTACAACTAAGGACGGCACAAATATCCATGCCCGAGGGGGGATTCGAACCCCCGACCGTAGTGGCCGTGCAGACCGTGACTGGAGCGCCTCAGTCCCCTCGGCCACCGCGGCCGGCCACTCAGTAACCCTAGATAGATTAAAATAATGGACCTTTTTTTTTTTTTTTTTTTTTTTTTACACATATATGGCGCAGCTTAAATTTGAAAATTTTCACAGTAAAAATATCTTTAAAAAACTTGGCCAAAACTAGACAAATTACAAGGCAGTAAAACTAGATATATTAAGATACCCCTTTGGGTTAATATACAATATAATATACAATTATACCAAAGCCATCAACAGAGTCATTGAACAACGCCCTTAAAATACTGGCCAGAACACGTTGCGCACATCAGGTAAAGCTTCTGCTACGAGTTTGTTAAACAGTGATACAACAACCATCTCTAAATCAATAATCATAACACATGAGCACCTTTATAGGAAGAGGACCGCCACGGCTGACATAGAGGGGGCGAAAAACAGTTAAGACGAACATTCCTCAAACGCTACGGGCTAGCGTCACTGCCACATGTATGGATATTCACCAGACCACTCTGAAAAGACACGAACAGAAGGCTGCAAACTACCACTCGCCGACGGCAACAATGACGACGAGAGGGGAAAGGGCCAGATCCTAAGTGCCGACTACGCATTGGGGAGGCAACCAAGCCGCAGAAGGGCAAAACGCCAAATAAATTCTGCTCGTTTCCCACAATATACCAATTCAAGATCGTTCTCGCATGGGACACGAGACATTTCAAAACACGTATCTAACGCAACAGCGAAGTCAAACTTAACTCCAAAGCAGAACACAGGCGGCGGCGCCAGACACAAACGAGCTAGGCGTCCACGCCCGAGCGGAGAACGTTCACGGACCCGGCCCAACGTCCGAATCGGCTCTCACAGACCACTCAACTCGCCGTCACGTTCCGGCGGCCGACGGAAATAACGGACGGAGGTAGCGCCACCACAGTTAGGAGGAGAAACACTCAAACCGGGGCGCGGATTTCGAACAGAAGGAGCCCACGGCTCTCCTGTTTAGTTCAACAAGCCGTTAATCCAAACCGCTCGCCACAGGAGTGAAGTTTCGCAATTGTGAAAAAACGATTCAGACAGCAAAAGTACTTGGAATTGCTATACAAGTTTAGGAATTCCGATACTGTCGTAAAATCTGTAGTTTATGATAGTACTAAATGAATATTTTATGTCACAGATTTTGTTTTATCTAACTCTAATGACTGTTGTAATGCTTCTGGTATGTCAGTTATTGTAATAACGTGAAGTTTACAAATGTTAAGATCTTAAAGCCGTGTGTGTTTCCAGCAAACCGCACATATGTCTACAAATGAAGTCAATACCCATGCTGAGGGTTTAAGCCCATATGGTCTGTGTTTGCTTTCCAAATGTTTTGTTTGTAATTGCAAGTGTCTGCGTTGTTCAAGCCGCTGTGTTTCTTCTTGTTACCCATACATGTTTGACTGCAGCTTTTTATTTCCTTCTATGATACAACAGAAAACCTTTTACAATCTGTACTTGCATAAATAATTTTTAAGTTCATATTTATAAATTAGGAAAACATGGGAGATGTTTATCGCTATATATTAAAATGAATAAAACACGGAAATGAATTAGGCGTTTTGATTTATTTTTATTTAGTTTTTTTCGGTGTAATACAGGGGCGGTTTAGAAAGAAATATGTAGAATAACCGAAACAATCAATTTAAAATCGAAAAACATCTGGAATTTTATGCCTATTATCTCCCGAAATGGGAACCCGCCATACAGTTTTGTTCCCATATTAATGACATTTTGCACACTTGACCTGCATAATAATAGGAAGATCTCTGTCTGCTCACATATTTCAACTCACACCATCAGTTTTATTCCGATCTCGATTAAATTTTGTTTACTTGCCCATCAGAACAAAAGGGTACCTTACAACACTGACGCCGCTTTACTGATTGTTAGAAAGCTAGCTCATGTCAGAATGTTTTCGTATAGAGGGTTTTAATAAACCGCTAGTCAGGATATGGCCCATGGTAAAGGGTACCCTGCAATGAACTTTACAGTGTTTCACTGACGACAACGAAAGTTAACAGGTACATTGCGTCTGTTTTCATATATAATGAGGGGTGGGGGAGGATATGAGTTGAAGAGGCGGAATGAACAGAGAGGGGACAAAGAGATGAAGGAGGTAAAGATATGGGCTGTGTGTGTGTGAGAGAGAGAGAGAGAGAGAGAAAGAGAGATTAGAGGGAAGAAGGATTACGAGAGTATGGGATAGCCGCGGTGGAGTGGCCGAGTGCTCTAAGGCGCCTTGCTGCGGATCGAGCGAAAATTTGGAGTTCCGAGTTCTCCATCGGGCATAGTTTGTAAGCCTAGGGACTAGTAACCGCCGTATTAAGTCCCATAGGTAACAAACATTTGAACATTTTGAGTATGGGGTAAATAAAATATCCAGGAATAGCCGAGTTTTCAGCGAAATAACTTGTTACATATTTCAGTATTTCAGTTTTTCTGCTGTTTTTTGAGTAGATGATCCTGCACAGTTTGTCATCTTCCATTATATGCCACTAATGTATAAAACTATTATACTATTTTGCATCGAATTAAAAAAAAAATATTTCATAAATAACAAAATCACACAATTTCTTCACACACAGGTAATACTAAGCCTAACGATAACAATGCTAGTTAAAAAAAAAGAAAAAAACAACAACATGATAGGCAACGACGTGCTGAAGCTGTTTCTACACATACGAACCTAAAATTATCTAGCACAGTTTTAGAGGATGTAGATCAATTCCAATATCTTGGAAGTATCATGTCCAAATATTGGCCGGCCGCGGTGGCCGAGGGGACTGAGGCGCTTCAGTCACGGTCAGCCCGGCCACTACGGTCGGGGGTTCGAATCCCCCCTCGGGCATGGATATTTGTGCCGTCCTTAGTGTAAGCTAGTTCAAAAGTAGTTTGTACGTTTAGGGACTGATGACCCGTAGTTAAGTCCCATAGACTATATAAACATTTGAACATTTTTTCCAAATATTGCCTTTGAGAACAAGATAAGCAAAATCCAATTCGTGCTGCCCACCAAGCATTTGGACGCTTAGCATAGCGAGTCTTAATGAACAAAGACTTACAGCTTAAGACTGAGCTTATGGTGTTCAAGGCAGTTATGCTAACAACGCTTTTTTATGGTTGTGAGACGCGGACGCTGTATCGCTGCAATATAAGAAAATCTTGAGCGCTTTTTTTTTTTTAATCAAATGGGAAGACCACATCACCAACAATGCAGTTCTTGACAAGGCAGGGGATAAAAGCATAGAGGCTGCTACCATTGCTTATCGACTTGGCGTACTAACGTCGTATGCCAGAGAGCTGACTTACCCGACAAATCGTCTATGGTGATCTTTCTTCTGGCACGAGGTCACGGGGAGCACATTTAAAGCGCTACAAAGATCCGCTAAAAAGAGAAAAAAAATACCTTGAAGAGGACGAAGATAAACCCACAGACTTACGAAGCAACTGTTGAAGATCGGGTTCTACCTTCTCTGCAGTTGTGGAGTACCTGGAAGAAGACCGCCGTAGTCAGGCTGAAGGCTGGCAACAAGCTCGTAAACAAAGTCGACAGCAACCCCTACCACCGTTAACGTGCAACTTCTCCGGGCAGACGGTTCACGCAAGAATTTGCTTATCCAGTGACCAAAGATTCTAATATAAACTAAGTTGAGAGTGTGCACCAATTGGAGAGAATTTGTAAACTCTGAAACGAGTATCAGCCGGCGACGAAATATGTACTTAACAATCAGTTATGCATTTTCAGACTGTAAAGATCCTTCAGATTCTCAATAGAAAGGAATAAAGCGGCCAGTTATGAAGCTGGACGTGCAGTGAAACGTGTTCAGGAGGCAGACACTGTTTTGGTCAGAAACCGTCAGATCTCGCGAAAATCCCCCACTCCCCTCCTCTCCTCTCCTCCACCTGCAGGGCTGGCCCAGCCCATCGCCCTGCCCCCCCCCCCCCCCCTCCCAATCCCCAACAGCTCGTCGCGTGACGCCCGCGCTCGCTACTATTCGATCTACGTATTTAGTTCACTATTTCGATTATTTCCAAGTTTAACTTGCCTTCAGTTGCGGTTCACCGATTGTAAGCAACTCAATGCAACTTTATCATAAACACGTTATTAGCTATAAATAAATGTTACTGAATGTAGGTAGACTTAATAAAACGCTATTCAGAAAGTCCAGTGTGGTATTGTTGTTTAAGGCATGTGAGTGATGAGCTAACGGTTGGTGGTTCAAATCCTGCAGGATACCTACATCTTTTTCTTTTTCTGTTTTACATTTATAAGGCGTTATACTGTAATACTTTTTGTTATGTAATAGCAGTATTTTTCTCAATATTTTGTTAATTACATATGAAAGCGTACTGTCTCTCAGTAGTGAGTGCCCTCCATTTCCTGAATTTTTTTTCGTCTTCGTATTTCTAACAAATGTTATGACTTCTCATTAGTGTAACGTTTGTACGTTCTATATTCAATGTCGTTTGGAAATAAGAGCTGCCAGTTCCCAATGATCCTTCTCTGCTCTATCTACCTTGATACATCTACATCCACATCGGATACTCTGCAAATAACATTTAAGTGTCTGGCAGAGGGTTCATCGAACCACCTTTATACTATTTATCTCCGATTCCATTACTGAATCTCTCCTTTCGAACACTGATTTTTCTATTTTATTCTAATGGTCGTTTCTACCTATGTAGGTGGCAGTCAAAAATATTTTCGAATTCGGAGGAGAATGTTGGCGATTGGAGTTTCGAATGTACCGCAGCGATAAACGCCGTTGTTTTAATGATTCCCATCCCAGATATTGTATCATTTTCCGTTGTTTCCCCTTTATCGTTACAATACAAAACGAGCTGCCCTTGCCGGCCGCGGTGTCCGAGGAGACTGAGGCGCTTCAGTCCCGGTCTGCACGGCCACTACGGTCGGGGGTTCGAATCCCCCTCGGGCATGGATATTTGTGCCGTCCTAGTTCGTAAGTAGTTCATAAGTAGTTTGTAAGTTTCGGGACTGATGACCCCGTAGTTAAGTCCCATAAGCTTTACAAACATTTGAACAATCGAGCTGCCCTTCTTTGTACTCTTTCGATGTTCTCCGTTAAACCCACCCGATAAGGATCCCACACGGGGGAGCAATACTCCAAACAGGACGGACAAGCGTACTGAATGCAGTTTCTTTAGTAGTTCTATTTCATCTTTTGAGGGTTCTGCCAATAAAACACAATCTATGGTTCGCCTTTCCCACGACATTATCTACGTGTTCTCTCCAATTTAAGTGTGAAGTAATAGTAATTCCTAGGTATTTAGTGGAGTTTACGGCCTTCACTTTGGATTGATTTATCTTGTAAAGAAAGTTCAACGGATTTCTTTCCGTACTCATGTGGACGACTTCACATTTCTCATGATTTGGAGTCAATTGCCAATTTTTACACCATAGTGATATGTTACTCTAATCGTTCTGTAGTTGGTTTTGATCTTCAGTTGCTTTTACTAGACGGTAAATGACGGCGTCATCTGCAAGCATCCTAGGAGAGCGGCTTAGATTCCCCCTAAGTCGTTTATGTAAATAAGGAACAGCAGAGAACCAATAACACTACCTTGAGGAACAGCCGTATCACCTCAGTTTTAGTCGATGCCCTACCATTGATTGCTATGAACTGTGTCCTTTGCTTCATGCAGGTATGCCTGGAAGGATGTAGATGTTCCTTTTGTATTCCTCAATATAAATGTTCGTACGGCATTCTCTGCAGTTCCAGGAAAACCTCTTCTACTTTTGAGAAGACTGGCTACAAATTGCCCTATTCACTACCCTAGAACAGCTCCCATACTTCTAACTCACGGTCAAATTTTGAAGAAGAATTAAGTTTAACTGTAAAGAATGTCAGTTTTCTGAAGGACGTGATATTAGTATGTTGACATACATCGAAAGTATGTTGTGCTGTTGTCGCAGTTATTGAACAGATTCAGACAGTATCGGAAGAATCAATTGGTATTTATTTTGTTAGAGAAATCACATTCCAAGATTATTTGGTTACTTTTTAAAGACTTACAACTAAGAAATATAGCAACTCAAAAGGAAATGTAGACCTGTCTAAATAATGAATAATACGAAACATGTTAAGAAATTGCAGCTTATGGTGAAAATACAAGCTGCATAAAAGGGTTTCAGACACTCTTATTAATTAATTTTTTATTATTAAGATATTAAAATTATTATTTTGGTCCAAAATGTTTGCTACAATTTATAAAACTACAAATCTAAAGTGGGCGTTGTTTTTTTTTTTTTTTCTTTTTGGTAATTTCGAAGAACAACACCAACAACAAAATACCTATAGAAAGCCTGAGAGAACAAGTACTACAACGGGAGCCGCAGATCAGGTGACAGGAGTAGTCTGCACACCGCAGCTTTGGGCGGGCTAGTGCGGTGAAGGCCGCGGAAATAGCAGAACCGCGCGCCGCACCTCGAGGCGGTTAGCGGGCCAGTGCGTTGTAAGCAGTGATCTCAATGATTAACACTGGATACACAACTTTAGTGCTTTGCATCTGTGAAAATCGTGGCACACTATTTTTGTTAGGTTGGCAACACCGTACGTATAGGTCGTGTTGTTATTTTGTATTCTGCGTCCTTTGAAAATGAGATATGAATGATTAATTACTTTAATAAATACATTATACTAAAGTTCGAGTCGTTTATGCTCGAAGTGAACTCAAAAGAAATAAAGTAGAGTTCAAATCCATAGATGAACTATATTTTTAGCCAGTTCCTATCACAGTGAATTTAATGAATAAAAGGCACTGTTGTAGACGCTACTTCTCTTGTACATTTCTGTATTTGCCTCTTGTTTATAATGCTTTCCGTTTGAGCCCACCGACTGGAAATTACAGAATGAAAAATAACGCTTATATCAGACACCTCGGATTGATCGTTTTTACACCTTCATTTATCTTTCTACGGTAAAACAATTCATCCATTTAACGAAAATGTTCAAATGCTTGTATAGTCTATGGGACTTAATTACGGGGTCATCAGTCCCTAAACTTACAAACTACTTATGAACTACTTACGAACTAGGACGGCACAAATATCCATGCCCGAGGGGGGATTCGAACCAGCGACCGTAATGGCCGTGCAGACCGTGACTGGAGCGCCTCAGTCTCCTCGGCCACCTCGGCCGGCTCCATTTAACGCAATATGGTAGAAACAATACTTATGAATAAAAATGTATCTGGCATACACTTTTTGAAAAAAACCCATGCTGTTTTCTGCTGTTTCGTTTCATGAGTATACCGTTTATTCGATGTCCTAACTATTTTGTGAATAGTATTAAAATTTTCATTGATAGCTGCCGTTGTATTTGAGTTACTTTGTTCGGAAAGCAACTAGAACAAAAGATTACAGATGTCATAACGTTAAATTCGGTGTACGCGAATACTACAGTTCAACAGTATGGCGTCGAGCGTCACGCTTTCGTGATACACAGTACTGACTCCAGATTATCTTGAGCTCACTGGTTGTAAGCAGCGGCGGCGACCGCGCACTTGCCGCCTGCGGTTCCTCCGCTGCGGCCTGCCCCTCCCCCCCCCCCCCCCCCCCCGCACCAGCCGGCGCCCACCGCCGCTCGAGGTTAGTGACCCTGGTAGCTTAGCTGAGCTGCCTCCGCATTAACCCCGCGACTGCAGTGGCGCCCATACCAGCACCGCCTGCTCTGCTCGTGTCCCGCTTTGCCGGAATGTCGCATCGTCCCTGCGCTGCGGGAACCAAGTTTCTTAATATTCAAAAGAAAAACACGGAGTAGCCAACTTACACTTTACACTTTTACGCGTTGTTCGTCTTAAAGTAATCCGGAATGGAATTTAGTAATTTAGCACAAATTTGGGCCGAGACTTCTCAGATACAACTGTTAGTGGCAAGGAGACGAGAATTTAATGCCCGCAGCGCGATTGCCGTAATACCACGTCTGGTGCGGAAATGAAGAAAATGCGGTAGCCGTAGTACTACTTACGTTGCTTTGCGTTTGGAAAGTGAGTTCACGGTTGCAGCAGAAACGCGTACGTTGTTAAGGGGAGACGGAAGGCAATTTTTATCCCTATTCTGCCACTGCTATTTTACCCTTCGAATACGTACACTTTTCAAAGGAACTATAAGTGATGAAACAACGAAATTTTTACTGCATATATAATGTCTCAATTTACAAGTAAAATGAACATAATAACTCTAATGGTTTTGAAGAAAATTTTTTTTTATTCTTTCACGAGTAAAATAGAACTTTTTAGTACATTAATTATTATAAAACAGTTGATGATTGTTTTGTGGTTCTCAATTTACTTGTAATGATTTATTACCATCTTCAGTGCAAAAAGACCAAATTTCATCTTTCTAACCCCATTAGTTTATCAAATAATGGTACCTGAAAGTAAAAAAAAAGTAGTTTTGAGAAAAATCAATTTAAAGTTTAATATTGCAATTCTAGTACAGTTATTGGTGAGACTTACGTACCACTAATATTTTACTTCATCATATTGAGCATCATCTGAATCATACTGATCATCTTTCCTTCTCTTGGTCCCTCTTCTTTTTCTGTCTAGCTTCTTTTGTGCATTCTAAATGAGCAATATTGGCTTTGTGGATTCTCTCTTTATCTATTTGCACCAAGGATTTTGCAGTATTGCCACTAGATTGTATGCCCAATAATTCCAAAACATCCTATTTTCTAGTTACACCATCATTGAAGCGTAAAATAGCACCATAAACACCAAATTTGAGGGTTGTGATCTGAACAAATAGTTTTTGGTAATCGGGTCCAAATGACAGAATTTACACATTCATTTAAATTTTGGGTTTTCCCATGAAGACATTTCTTCAACAAGGTATCTTTACAAAGGTCTCTAAATATAGGTTTAATTTCATTCATTACCGCTGTGTGCATTTTCTCCGCATGGTGCAAAACGGAAGGCGTGGCCAGATTGCACAGAGCGTCAGAAAACCCATCATAACTCACGAACAAATTGTCGGATTTATATAAAACAAAAACTGTTTCACGCAGGAAATACCAGGCATTTCAAATACGCTAAAATCTAAAAATCGAAGTTTTGAGCCCAGTTGCTTTCTGTCTCGCCTTAACGCGTTCAATTCATCACTTTTAGTGCTAGATCGCAGGTCCTAACGACATTAAGCGAGGTATTTCTAAAACAACTGGCTAATTCTTTTAATTAGTTCCTTACTTGTTCTTTGCTAATCTGGCTATTATCGTTGTAAATTGCGCCAGTACTCGTATTGTTACTGTTATCCTGCTTTTCTTCTTTTTAACCCCCTTAGTCCTGAATTATTTTAGTAATAAAACAAAACAACAAAAAATATTCTTGCTCAATTTCATGTCTATTAAACCTTATTTACTGTAAATTTGAGCAAAATAAACAATTGTCATACTGGTTTTTGTTTTTAAATTAAAAAAATTGTCCAATAAATTGATCACAGGATGCGGAATGCAGTTAAGGATGGGAAATAATACGTCAATAGTGACACCTTTTTGAGTTTATTTGTTGTGGGACTTCTATCTCAAAGACGAATTTGTACAACGCGCGGAAAGGAATACATAATGTAATCTCAGTTACTGATATCCTGTCTGAAGCACTCCGCAATGAATCCGCTTTCGTCAGTATTTTTCATTGTAGACACAATTCTGGTGACAGTGACCAGCATGAACCGCGAAACAATGTCCAGTAAATCGGCCGCTTGGTCTCAAAGGTGAACGAAACCGTTTAGTGTTGTAAAATGCATAAAAAGTCGTTGTCCAAATATTGAACGCCAATATAAATGGGTTAAATAAACTGGTATGGGATAAGGATGGAAAACTTAGAAAATTATTAAAAAAGCAGTTGCTAAACTTCCAATGATGGCGATGGTTCTGACGATAGCTGAAGAGTGGGAGGAAAGATAACTCGTATTATTGGAGTGTAAGTAATATAGGGTTGTATTGTCACCCTTGTTACAGAAATTACTGCGCTGTGTTTTATCGCAACGAATAGTTGGTTAGTATGTATGAGTGATGTGTAAATAACATAATTTCTTTCCGGTGTTATACCATCATTTTCCAATGTTTATCTCCTATTAAAAGTAACTAAATAATAAAAATAAATGTTCACCGAGAATTAATATCTAAATATCAGTGAATATTATTCATCACTTCCTGAAAACAATATATTCTGCATTGACATGATTGCATCACATGAACTCAATGAAAAATTTCGAACTGTACATGTAGTTTTCGTAGACTTCTAATAAATCTTCCACTACAGCCACTTAAATTTTATGAACATACTGTAAATCAGCCATTCCCCAAGGAATGGCATACCGCTGAGAGTTCAGCATGGAAATTTTAAAATCAAATTCGAATGTTTGTAAATCTATCGGACAAAACTGCGTGGTCATCAGTCCGTAGCTTACAAACTACTTACACTAAGGTAAACTAACCTAAGGACAACACACACACACACACACACACACACACACCCATGCCTTCTGGAGGACTCGAACCTCCGACGACGAGCAACTGCGCGCTCCGCAGCGAGGCGCCTTAGACCGCTCGACTACTCCACCGCGGCAATGTTAAAATCTTCCTTTCTAACACTACATCGTGTAACGTGAAAACTGGTTCAACTGTCGCTTATACAGAGTGCACAATTTTTCCTATCAACTTCAGCTTTTGTAAACTTAGTTTTTATGATCACTGAAACACACACGACACAGTATTTAACAGTTTACACAAATTAGTTACGCCATCATCAGGTAAAAAGATTACAATAAACGAATGTTATGTCAAAGATTTTACAAAATGTGCATCAAAGTATTACATAAATAGGCAAAACATAAAAGTCCATGTAGTCGTTTTGTCGGTAACACTGTATCAGCTGCGCGTTCTAAAGCGTTGCTTAGGAAGCACGAGGACTTGGGTTCGAATCCTGACTATAGCACAAATTTTAATTCAATGCCTCTCTTTGTATTAAATCAGGTAGTTACTAGCTGTCTTTGGAAGTTGGAAACGGTATTCATTTCTGTGATATAATTGGTGAAATCGTTACAGAGTTTGGCTCCTTGTACTGGAAAAATTTCTAAAGAAGCTGCGGAGTGATTGTATCATGCTCTAAAAACTCTAAAAATTCAGAATGGTTGCAAAAATTTCACAAAATTATTGTAAACTTCTTTATTATTCTTTGTTATGACGGGTTTCGGGATTAACCCATACCTTGATGACCTATTAATATTCAAAATAGGACTTATAGACCAGACAGTTTGTAATATTCATACAATCAAGCAGTTTTACAAGACGCTAATAGTTTTTTAAATAAAAAATCACTATTTGGGTCAAGCCTACTTGCTTTGCTTAGCATCGATTTGCTGTGTGGTAGTGCTCTCTAGTGGCAGTGATCTTTTCCTGTGCTTCGTAAATAACAATTTTGGACATACATCTGAACATGTTCCTGTAAGAGACCATGTAAAATCACCAGCATTTAACCTTCTATTAACGGCGCACATCTGCGAATACAAAATAGTGTCGCTTCTTTTTCAATTGTGGGACGTAATTTTGCATGTATATGTTTCCTTCTTGTAAAATTGCCTGCGTGTTTGAATATTACAAAATGTGCGGTGTATAACCTGTATTGCGTATATTAACAGGTCTCTAGAAGTTCGGTCATGACAAATAATAATAAAGAAGTTTACAATACAGCGATTTTAAGAGTTGTCATTTGGATTCCAGTAATGATGGTTCTTCTTAAAGGACTCTCAGGAAAAAAAAAATCATTTGCTTGTGATATATCTGTGACAAAGTTAAAATATCCCTGCTCGCGCAACAGTTCCTGTTCCTGTTCCTGGCCGCGGTGGAGTAGCCGAGCGGTCTAAGGCGCCTCGCTGCGGAGCGCGCGGTTGCTCGCCGTCGGAAGTTCGAGTCCTCCCTAGGGCATGGGTGTATCTGTTGTCTTTAGGTTAGCCGACCGCGGTGGCCGAGGGGACTGAGGCGCTTCAGTCGCGGTCTGCACGGCCGCTACGGTCGGGGTAGTTGATAAGTAGTTTGTAAGTTTAGGGACTGATAACCCTGTAGTTAAGTCCCATAAGCTTAACAAACATTTGAACATTTTGAACTTCTGTTCCTCGCCGAGTCTCATTATACTTGTGATTGAAGTATGCTCTAGAATCCTGCAATTTGTGTTTGTTGAGGACGCTGCTGTGTAGGCAGTTGCTCTCCCTTGACAATGATCTCGTCGTGTGACCACGCAGACTGGTCGATCGCCGCTGCCTTCGTCTGCGGCATCATCTACCCGCTTTACACAGGTGGGGGACAAGTTACCAGAACCCCTTCTTGGCAGGAAATACTCCCTCGACTGGAGCAGGCGCAAACAACACGGCAGACACCCACAAGAAGCATCAATGTAGCGGAAACACACCGGTCTGTTCTCAAGTAGGAGGCTACCACGGAATTTGCGGTGCTTAAAGATGTTCTGACATCATCAAGACATCGATACCTACTCAGATGGATAACAAGACACCTTATAACTGTCACTGCTCCAGAAGTATCGATACCTGCTCGTATCGACGTTTTTTTATATTTTTTTACGCAAGTCAAACATCTACGAGATTTTACTTGCATGCTTATATCACATTTTGTAATAAAACAATTAAATACTTTCAGTAGTCTGTGCTTGATTTTGTGTATGAGTTATTCCATTTCAAATGGGACAGCGTGAAACTTTGCGTTTTTTTGTGGGGTTTCATTTTTGCCACAGAAAGTAAACGTTAAGTTAATAGCTGTGAAAGTAACGAAATACTATGAAATCCCGCGATTGCGACACTCCTACCTCGGAAAATATTGAGAGTAATTTTTTTTAATATATTAAAAAATGAAAGCACTATTCTATAGATGAAAGTGGTATTGAAGCGGCATTTTTAGAATGTTATTTTTTGTAATTTTCATAATTTGTCGTATTTTTTCTATAAAATACACTTTAATTGCAATAAAATGTATGTCATATTGTTCAGCTTTTGATTTAAAAAGAGTATGAGTAAACAGTTTTATGGTGTCTCGAATAGAGAGCTGTAGAGAAAATAAAATGTATACAGAAACTGCGGTAAATTTGCCGACTGCGCTACGCCGTGTTGTAGGTCGTTATGTTACGTTACGTTACGCCTCCTGTTGACCAGCCGCGAGGCTTGACGTGTCTGTCTCTCCTGCTGATTGGCGCCGCAGCCTAACATACAAGTGCAGCGCGAGGTTACGTACGAGGGTTGCAACTGTGGCAACACTGCTGTGGAGACACTTTGCAATGGAATTTTCCTGTTGTCGCTGGTAGCACACGTTGTTGACATACCTACCTTACTCCGAGCAAATGGAATCGCCCGTTCCACAATCGAGGGAAACAGCCACTTGTGAGCAAGCGGTCTAACGTAACGGTGTCACTATGTTTCCGAAACAGGAACAACGGAGTTGGATGAAAATTCATTGTACCAGAGGTCATACAGCACTACAGTGTCATCAAGGTCTTCAAGAGGCGCGCGGGGAATCGGCAGTACTTTTCGTGCAATCCACCAACTATTTTGCACGACAATGCATGGGTGGATACAGACGTGTATGCTCTGTTCGGTCGATGGGACTAGGAAGTACTGTACCATCGTCCGGACTTAAGTCCTTGTGACTGATTTGATTCCAAAGATGAAGGAACCACTTCGTGGCATTCGCTTCAGAACTGTTCCAGAGTTTCGACAGGCAGTAGACCGCTCCATTAGCACCATCAACAGAACAGGCTCTGCTAACGGTATGCTAAGACTTCCACATCGTTGGCATCGGGTTCTACACAACGCTGGTGACTGGTTTGAAGGACAATAACAGGTGCAAACATATAACGATTTTGTATCGGTTGTGAACAAACAGTTGCCACTATATAAGTTCCAGCCCTTGTATTTATTACTTAAGAATTTTTGCACGTTGCAGATAACGAATTCCGTAATATTTAAAACGGGAATAAGTGTGTATTAAAAATTCAAGCAAATGTAAGTTTAATCCTTATGAGACCTAAGTTTATTTTGATAAATTAAGAAAAACGTTTTACAACAATGATTTAATTGCTCTCATGTTTTAAATCAACATCAATTTTAAATATTCAGCTTCAAAACGAACCGTAATTCACTGAAATCCGGTACCAGGTTTTTGAGTTACACAGCACACAACGCGTCGCGTTCGGAAAATAACGCTAACGACACCGAATTTTATCTCGAAAGGGTTTACTTCGTGACACTTCTTTACATTACTTTGCACATATGGAAGTTATTAATTATTTAAATAATACAACGTCAATTTTTTTCGTCTATCGTCCATTTTGAATTAGAATAGCCCATGTGAACGAACCTCTCGATTATGTGTCCTAAATGTTTTCTGGGATTCATGTCAGACGATATTGATGGCCAAACTATTCGCTGCGATTCTGCTACATGTTGTCCTAAACAGTTCTAACCAATACTGAACTTCGTGGGCTGGTGAGATGGAGCGTTACCATCCACAAAAAATTCCCCCTTTGTTCGCGAACACAAACTCCACGAATGAATGAAAATAGTGCCCCAGTAGCCTAAACTTTCCAGCTTACAATCGGTTTTGTTGGACCACAGGACTCCTGTACACATCACGTGAAACAGATGCCATTAATCTGGAGTCACCAGAACGTCCACAGTGCCTTATTGACGACTTGACTCAGGCTTTGTAGGGTCTGCACTAGAGGTGGGCTAACTCGGGTTTTGCACCAACTCATGTTAATCGAGTTGAAATTCTGTGTAACCAGAGTTACCGACCCGAGTTACACTCCTGACCATTAAAATTGCTAACCACGAAGATGACATGTTACAGACACGAAATTTAACCGACAGGAAGAAGATGACGTGATATGCAAATGATTAGCTTTTCAGAGCGTTCACACATGGCTGCCGCCGGTGACGACACCTACAACGCACTGACATGAGGAAAGTTTCCGAGCGTCCTAAAACGCCAATCATCATCCAACCGATTTCTCATACACAAACAGCAGTTGAACGGCGTTGCCTGGTGAAAGGCTATTATGATGCCTCGTGTAAGGAGGAGAAATGCGTACCGTCACGTTTCCGACTTTGATTGCGGTTTATCGTATAGCTCGGGTTGGTCGCGATCCAATGACTGTTAGCAGAATATGGAATTGGTGGGTTCAGGAGGGCAATACGGGACGCCGTGCTGGATCCCAAAGGCCTCGTATCACTAGCAGTTGAGATGACAGGCATCTTATCCGCATGGCTGTAACGGATCGTGCAGCCACGTCTCGATCCCTGAGTCAACAGATGGGGACGTTTGCAAGACAACAAACATCTGAACGAACAGTTCGACGACGTTTGGAGCAGCATGGACTATCAGCTCGGAGACCATGGCTGCAGTTACCCTTGATGCTACATCACAGACAGGAGCGCCTGCGATGGTGTACGCAACGATGAACCTGGGTGCACGAATGGCTAAACGTCATTTTTTCGGATGAATCCAGGTTCTGTTTACAGCATCATGATGGTCGCATACGTGTTGGCAACATCGCGGTGAACGCGTGTATTCGTCATCGCTATACTGGCGGATCACCTGGCGTGATGGTATCGGGTGCCATTGGTTACACGTTTCGGTCACATCTTGTTAGCATCTACGGAACTTTGAACTGCGGCCGTTACATTTCAGATGTGTTACGACCCGTAGCTCTACCGTTCAATCGATCCCTGCGAAACCCTTTATTTCAGCAGGATAATGCACGACCGCATGTTGCAGGTTCTGTACGGGCCTTTCTGGATACGGAAAATGTTCGACTGCTGCCCTGGCCAGCATATTCTCCAGATTTCTCACCGACTGAAAACGTCTGTTCAATGGTGGCCGAGCAACTGGCTCGTCACAATACGCCAGTCACTACTCTTGATGAACTGTGGTATCGTGTTGAAGCTGCATGGGCATCTGTACCTGAACACGCCATCTAACCTCTGACTCAATACCCAGGCGTATCAAGGCCGTTATTACGGTCAGAGATGGTTCTTCTGGGTACTGATTTTTCAGGACCTAATCATCCAAATGCGTGAAAATGTAATCACATGTGCCGTCCGCGGTGGCCGAGCGCTCTGCGGCGCGTCAGTCACATTATGCAGGGCCACTACGGTTGGGGGTTCGAATACCTCCTCGGGCATGGATATTTGTACTAGTTCGTAAGTAGTTTGTAACTTTAGGAACTGATGACCCCGTATTTAAGTTCCATAAGCTCTACAAACATTTGAACATTTGTAGTCACATGTCAGTTCTAAAATAATATATTTTTCCCATGAATACCCGTTTATCATCTGCATTTCTTCTTGGTGTAGCAATTTTAATGGCCAGTAGTGTAGAACTGAAATGTAAGATAATAACGACCTCGTTTGTTTCCTTCCCCAGTTTGCATAGTTTGCGTTCCAGTAGAGTTAGCAAACTTAATTGACAGGAAAAAAGTGAAAGCATAATGTAAACGAATTTAGTTTGCCTCATTCACATCTGGTAGGTTTGGGAATTTGATTGAAATAAACGGATATTCTGTTTACTCACATGCCTTGTTTCTGGTATTGTTGAATAATCATTTGTGATACGATGTCATAGAAAGAAATAAAGTACTTATCAAGATTCGCCGCGCCGGAGTAGCCGAGCGTTGCGGATTGCGCGGCTTTCCGCGTCGGAGGTTCGAATCGAATCCTCCCTCGGGCATGGATGTGTGTATTGTCCTTAGGTTAGTTTACCTTACTTTAAGTAGTTTGTAAGCTAGGGGCTGATAACCAAGCAGTTAAGACCCATCGAGTTACAAATATTTGAAAAATTATCTACTCATTTTCATTCGTAACGGTATTATCTAAACTATTAATGTCACAGAATACAGTACAACAGTCCCGCTGCTCGCAAATGTAGTGCTACCACTGTGATCGGTCACATAGGCATTCGTCACGAAATGTTTCTCATTGATTCTGACATTTCAAGCCTCCAAGTAGAGTCTGAGAACAGTACTGAAAACGGAGGTCGCGGGTGGATCTGTCTAATTTTCATCAATTTGTATGAGAATTGCATTTTAATCACCAGAGAAATGGACTGTACTGATAATTTCCATAGTACTGTAGTTGCCTGAAAAAGCACGCATACCGTATCTAATTGGCAAATTTAAATTTTAAAGTAATATTAACAGTTAAAATTTTTTCACGGTTTCAAAGACAGTGTAGCGGCCGTACCTCTTCGTGGCACTGGTTACGAGAGTAGCGAATAACGATACGTTTGTAGCGAGTACTGTCGTATTTAGTGACGAATACATACGGATACTCATATTTTTGTTACTTTCACATATCCACCGCTGGTGCACCCTCTCCAGCGATATGCATTACACCAAAGAATATAGGCATAAATAAAAGAAACTACTATGTATCCTTAAATAGTCATCTCAACGAGCCACGGCTGTCCAGTGGTCAGAGATCCAAACGATGTGGCCATTAATGAAGAAGTGGCGCTGCCGGTCTCTCAGCAAATGCACTCTACTCGGTGGTCTGCTGCCTCACCTCCAGACTGCGCTGCCCTCACCTATAAATCCGTGGTATGTAGTCCAAGTAATAGAAGCTTGGGGAAATGTGTCACTTTGTTCGTGGACTTTACAAAAAAGGTAGTTTTATCTGTTATGGATAAGATATAGGAGAGGAAGGAAGCAAAGTGATTAGCCTTACTAAGATTATTGGGAATGGGATGGTCCTTATCCAGGAGAGGCTAGTGTGGGGTGGTCCTGTTACCAGTAAGGCAATGGAAGTAATTCCGGTACTTGGACAAGTGTATAGCAAGGTGAGCAGTACGGCCGCAGTGGCCGAGGGGACTGAGGCGCTCCAGTCACAGTCTGAATGGCCACTACGGTCGGGGGTTCGAGTCCCCCCTCGGGCATGGGTATTTGTGCCGTCCTTAGTATAAGATAGTTGATAAATAGTTTGTAAGTTTAGGGACTGATGACCCCGTAGTTAAGTCCCATAAGCTTAACAAACATTTGAACATTTTTTTTTTTTTTTGGTGAGCAGTAAGCTGTGTGAGGAAGGTGGGGGAGGGGGGGGGTCTTGCAGGCCGCATTTAAGTTATTATTGTAGACCAGGCACTGCTGGTATCTGTATGAGGGGATTGGGAGGTGATCAGGAGGGGTAAAACTTGTGGTGGAGATTGTAGATTAAGGCTCCCACTGTTAGAAGCCAATCTATAGACGATGCAGATACAGAGAAGACACGCATCAGAAAAGTAGAGCCAGTGACATTCTGGATTCTGCGGTCAGAGTGCAATTCTGCAATTCTAGGTGGGTGCAGAAATTAAGTTCTGACAGCACTTCGTTTTCAATGATCCCACATTGCATTCTGCGGTGGTTTCAGGCAGCGTTTCTTGTGTGTTAGCGCTGACAACTCTACACACAATCCGCTCCACTTTACGATTAAGTGAAGGCCGTCGGTGATTGCGTTGTACGTCTTGAGAGGCAACGTCTGAGATTTGATACTCTCACAAAAATTCCCCCTGAGTTTGGAATGTTGAATTACCTGTCGATATCCCAAATGGAATGTCCGACGAGTGTCGCTCCAACTGCCATTCTTCGAGCGATTTCTGTTTATTCCCGTCGTCACTTGCGATGGATTTGATGGACAAACTGGAAATCTTTGTTCACCGTGAAAAACACGGGACAAATCGTGAATGACAAGCTAGGCAACAAATCAGTTACTTTCTGAAAGTTGTCCAGGGATGGCCGCGCGGTGTGGAGCATCACTTTACGGACCACGCGGCCGCTCGCGTCGGAAGTTGGAGTCCTCTCTCGAACACGAGAGTGGTGTTGTTATTAGTTTGCGAGGTAGCTGTCCGCGACTGCCCTGGTGACGATGACTGTCTCTCACCTTGTGGCGCACTTCTCTTGGCTAAGCACTCCACATCTGGAGGAGGTTTGATTAGGATTGAGTCGTTGCATAGCATGAGGAGGGAGATTGGGTGCACTGGGTATGTACTTCCAGTTCTAGTGTGATGGCATAGGCGTTCAGCAACTTGGAATCAGGTTGGGACAGAATGGAGATGTGGACTGTTTGGGGATGATTATCTGGGACAAGAGTGGTGTTCCCAGGCAAACTGCACAGTGTCTATGGAGTGGGAAAGGGGGTTCTTTGTGATATTCGGCATTTTCTGAGGTTTCTTGAGGATGGTGGGTTGCGAAGAGGACAGGCAGCAGTTCCACCCTGGGGGACTATTGTAGGGGTGATTCCATGGTGAGGGCAGCCTGACCCTGGATGTGGGTGGGTGATTGAGGATAGGGAAAATCAGGGGGAAGGCTTTGGGTGATAGTGAGAAGATAATGCAGTGTTCTTCTGCCAGATTTATGAAAAACCGAATGAAGTGTTACAATTTAAATTTTATGGTCAGAAAAAAATCTAAAATTTTATAGTTAACAAAATTTGTTTTTACCACAGTTTTTAATATATTTGCAAAATTCTAGAGTTTTATATACCTGTAAGTATGGGCTGTATGTTGTGCAAAACTCATTGAAGAATCTCTTTTACTTATGAAGAAAAGTGTACCTAGAGCAACAAACGCAGCCAATAGTAAGTGTTCATTTCACTTGTAAATGAAAATTGTTTTGTTATGTTTTAAAACTCCCACTACTATGAGTGTGAATCCTGAATTCTTTACGGTCCCGCTGACAAAGTTTTATGAATTTTTTTCCTAAAAGTATAGACAGTGGAAATTAAAACTTCTCATCGTGCCTCTTCTGCGCCAAGTCCGCCCGCTTGACGTCCTACCCCCTATATGCTGTGAATAAAGCATAAGAGGGTGGCCACCGAACCTTGAAACCGGGAAAAAGCCTTGAATTTGAAAAAACCGGGGAAAACCGGGTAAAAGCCTTGAATTTCAGCCAGAAACCGGGATTTTTAACCCATGAGATCTCGCGGCTTTAAGAGTTACACGACCAGTTCGAAATGTACTTAAGTGTAAATAAGTAATCCCTGTAGTTTTAGTAAGATGTTCAAATGTTTGTTAAGCTTATGGGACTTAATTACGGGGTCATCAGTCCCTAAACTTACAAACTACTTATGAACTACTTACGAACTAGGACGGCACAAATATCCATGCCCGAGGGGGGATTCGAACCTCCGACCGTAGTGGCCGTGCTGAACGTGACTGGAGCGCCTCAGTCACCTCGGCCACCGCGGCCGGCTTTTAGTAAGAAAAAACCTCAAAAGTTGGGTTCTGAAACATCATCAATATGATTAATCTTTATTTTCTTTCCTGGGTGGTACATTTCTTCAGCAGTATGGCAAATCATTCTTACCATTACGGTGCAATATGTTGGCAATTGAATTTAAAAAAAAATCAACCAAACTATACATGGTTTAGTCTGTAGAATCTGAATCTGCAATAAAAAAAATGGGAGTTTCCATTTAAAATTGTACACCAGCCACCCACACCGCTCCCAAACTGTGGAGGCAGTTCAAGTTCAGTATCATTTCCTACGCCTCTGCCGTCCGTTAATAATGGTGAAAACCGTTGTTGAATATATACTTTTTTCTTTTTTTCTGTAGTTATTCTGGTTTGTCAACTTAAAATATACACCCTGTACTATACACTGTGTCAGTGTCGAATCTGGGGTGGGGGAGGGGGGTCTATGGGGCTGCAGATCCCCCAAAACCATGAGGAAAAACCTCATAATATGAGCTGGTTCTTTGTAGATCATTTTGAGGTACAATGCCACAATTTGTATGAGCTTTGCCCCCCCCCCCCCTGCCTCTCTCCCCAATCCAAATCCAGGATTCGCCACTGCTTGGTGTAAATTACAACGTGACATGGTTCAACTTGGATGCAATGTGTCTTAAAAATATGTAACTAGTTTCTTTACGGTATAGTTGTTTGCCGAACCCTTTGAGCAAAATTAAGTTTCGTGAAAACCTGGAAAATAACTATTTTTAATCTGGAAAACCGGGAAAAAACCTTGAATTTGAAAATGAAGATTTGGTGATCACCCTGATTTATTAAGTAACTGGCGATTTTCCTTTATTTAAATTTAAAAAAAAAGTAAGAACAAACTGAGTGTAGCTTTCACTGCGGGCTAGAATGCATGAGCAGTGCCAAGGCTGGAGGCATCCGTGGCAGCATTTCTGGCGCATTTCTCGCTACCGTATCGCGGCAGGGGCCCCTCCGGCTGGCGCTACAGAGTGTTAAAGTCCTGCTGCGCTGCTTTCCTCTACAGAGTGTTAAAGTCCTGCAGGGCTGGCTCCCTCCCTCCCTCCCTACCTTCTTTTGTTGCCGCCTCTTCTCTGCAGGCGGTGCCATGGAGGTGGTCGCGGCGCTACTATTGTGCGCGGTTTACGGCCAGCCCTAGAGCCGCCGTGTGTGTGTGTGTGTGTGTGTGTGAGCAGCCAGGGGGCTAGTGACCTATCACGCCACGGCCACATCTCAAGGCGAGCGTTTATTGCGTACTTGGCTACCGCTGCTACTTACCTGCAGCGGGGGCTGTAATTTTCACTACTTGACGTTCCGCACATGGTGTACATAAATGCTCTTTACTTTTCCTGAATATCGTGCCTAGGGGGTTGTGCGAACGGTAAGGCAAGTTTATGGAAAGATAAACTGTCGGAAATAAAAATTAATACACCCTCTCAGAGTTTTTCAATTAACTTCAAGAGTTGTCGTTGAAACAGTGCATGAAGCGATACACTTGAAGATCAATACCACAAGCGTCATTAAGCGCCATGTATCGATCCAGGCTGGAGCAGCCATACCAGTGCTTTGTGCGGCCTCCATGGCCTGCAACGCACGCGCTGATTCTAGTATACAGATGGCGAACGCTCCCTTGAGATACATTATTCCTCTCCTGCTCCACCTGATCACGTCAAGATCAAATGTTCAAATGTCTATAAATCTATCGGACCAATCTGCGTGGTCATCAGTCCGTAGCTTACAAACTATATACACACCCATGCCCCAGGGAGGACTCGAACCTCCACAGCGAGTAACCCCGCGCTCCGCAGCGAGACGCTTTAGACCGCTCCGCTACTCCACCGCGGCTCACGTCAAGAGTTGCAGGTTAACGAGTCACATGTGTCATTAATCTTCCCATAATATACCACACGTCTTCGATTGGAGGCATGTATATAGATGATGCTCGCGAGGGAAGTTGCTGCTCGTCTTGCACAGCACGTTAAGTGTTACGCTCAGTGTGCGGGCGAGCGTTGTTTTGTTGAAACAATACATCCGGTCGTGTTGTAAGAATGTCACAGGAACGTATCTCACAACATCATGCACGTATCGAGCACTTGTCGGCGCTCTCTTCACATACACCAGAGGTGGATGAGGTTTGTAACCTACTGCACCCAAGACATGGAGCCTGTGTGTCTTAGGCGAATACACTCTACCAGACAGCGCTCTAGGCCAATGATGTATGTGCAACAAATCGTCACTTGCATACATGTAGGATCTTGCACCAACAATGAAGAACACGGCTGGCCATTCCATCATCGAAGTGATCCTCTGATTGACGTCGATACTGTGGCAAAAGTGGAAGACATTCCACAGACATGCGTTCCCATAGTGCAACACTTCCCTAGACTGACAAGAACTACTCTCTTGTGCTAGCAAGATCCACTCCAGTAACCTACCTGGCATAGACTGCTGGGAATACTGCATTCCTTTGTGTCCTTGTGTGTAATTGTTCACTGTATAAAGGTTATCATCACCCAACACCCTCTTCTGCTGCAGCTGTATACTGTCTCTCAGAGCTTGTGCCGCCAATGGAGCCGTCATTGAGCTCTGACTGGAACCGGCATTGTCACCTCCTCTCCAGGGAGCCACTGACAACGGAGTCATCAGTGCTCTTTGCCCTGTGTACGTTTTCCCCTTTCCTGTCATAACCTTGGTCATCCCTCCGGTGACAACCACTATCTACACCTTCCCCTCGCAAACCCCCACCACCATCACCTGGAGGTCCACAGTGGACCTCCTCCCCTTAACCTCTATCCCTCTCCCCACCATAGCATCCTCTACACTCCCACCTCTTCTCACTATCACCCAAAGCCCTCCCCATCATTTTCCCTACCCTCAATTACCCATCCACAGCCAGGGTCAGGCTGCCCTCACCATGGAATCACTCCTACAATAGTCCCTCGGGGTGGAACTACTGCCTGTCCTCTTCTCAACCCCCCATCCTCAAGAAACCTCAGAAAAAATGCCGAATATCACCAAGAACCCCCCCCCCCCCCCAGGGCAACTCAACGCCTGTGCCATCACACTAGAAATCTGGAAGTACGTATCCAATGCACTCAATCTCCCTCCTCATGCTGTGCAACGACTCGATCCTAATCAAATATCCTGATTTCTTCTTCCAAACCATCACCTTTGGCATCCCATGCCACTCTCACAGCCTTCCACACCTCCTCATCCTCCCACCAGCCTCAACCACCTGCAATTCTCCAATCACAAAGCACAGTCCTGGGATCATGGAGGATGAAGTGCTATCAGAACTTAATTCCTGTACCCACCTAGAATTGCACTCTGTCAGGAAAATCCAGAATGTCACTGGCCCCAATTTCCTGATGCGTGTCTTTTCTGTATCTGAATCGTCTATAGATTGACTTCTAACAGTAAGAGCCTTAATCTATAATCGCCACCACAAGTTTTACCCCTCCTGATCACCCCCCAATCCCCTCATACAGATACCAGCAGTGGCTGGTCTACAATAATAACCTAATTGCGGCCTGCAAGACCCCCCTACCTTCCCCACACAGCTTACTGCTCACCTCGCTATACACTTGTCTAAGTACTGGAATGACTTCCATTGCCTTACTGGTAGCAAGACCACCCCACAATACCCTCTCCTAGATGAGGACCATCCCATTCCCAATAACTTTAGTAAGGCGAATAACTTTGCTTCCTTCCTCTCCTATATATTCTCCATACCAGATAAAACTAACTGATTATTCCCTTTTTTTCTAAAGTCCATGAACAAAGTGACACCTCTCCCCACAACTTCTATTGCTTGGACCACAGGCCTCAATATACCCATTACAGTACATGACATACAAGTTATACTCTGCAAGAAACGCACCACCACTCACTCATTGCCCCGTCTCCATCTGCACCGTCCTTGCCACATTCTATATTGCAATCCTATCCACTGGAGTACCCTAACCTGTGAAAGACCTCCTGTAACCTGTTTCCATCCGCTACCGCTTCCTACCATCCCACCTACCTTCCCTCAGAATTCAGCAAGGTCTGCAAATCTGTTCTCTCTCCATCACCATTTTCAACAGCATCGCCTCCTGCCCATCATCCAATGTGACTTTTGACCATCCTTCTCTGCTGACATCCAACACCTATGCCTCACCCATCTATCCCTTGAGCTGAACTCTCGTCTTTCCTCCATATTTGTATCACTTAACCTCAAGAGGCTATATGACCATGTATGACATTCCTCTTCAGACTCAAAACTTATGTCCTTTCTATAAATTACATACACCTTATCACGTCCTATCTCTTCTCTCGAGTCTCTTACATCATGGTCTATAAATCAAACTGGTACACCTTCTGTCTCTCTGCCAGAGTACCTCAGGACTCCGTCGTTTCCCATCTCCTTTACATGCTGATAGCACCAACTAACCCCCCTCCTCCCAATCCATCTCCTACGATACACTTATGACGCCGCTTTCCTTGCTCTTGACCCACTCTTCAACGCTGTTAACGCTTTCTCCACACCCACCATATCCACGTTTGCTCCTGGTGTAACCAGTGGCTTCTCACAGTAAATCTCAAAAAACTCAGGAAGGCCTCATAGTTTGTACCACATTCTCCTTTCGACTTCACGACTTTTACCTCACCCTTTACGACCGTCCCATTCACCTCATCCCCACACTGAAATACTTTGGTACTTTCCTGGATCGCTTTCTCAACTGGACTGCTCACCTCATCATCCTCCTGAATATTCTATCTGGCTGGTGTTAGAGGTTCCACCCCTCCTCCATCCTTCATACCTGAGAGTCCTTGATCTGTCCCATCCTCTGCTCCTTCAACGTATCCTGGATCTCCACCAGCCTCCAAAATCCTCAGATTCCAAGTGCTTAGCCTCGCCTACCGCCTGCCCTCCCCTCTCCCAATAGAATCCCCCTTTTCCTCAAACACCTCCATAATTTATGAACCATTTGCCTGGTACTTCATTTTTTAGTCGACCCTCTACTTACCGAGCCTGGAACGTTGTCTCTGGGCAACCAATGAGTCCCTCTTGCTCAACATCTACACATATTCCACATCCTTTCCCAGGGCGAATTCCGACATCTCTCCGTCTCATTGAGTGAGCTCCTGCCAGTTTTAGGGCTCCATTTTCCTTCCCGTCCCTCCCCCTCTCGCCTCCCTTTCAGTCCCATCATCCCCCCTGCATTCCCCTAATCTTACATTTTCTACCAGCTCCCCTTGCGAATCGGTTCCACCCCACCCTCCAACATCTTTCCCATGAATTTTCCAAAGTAGTACCCTCACTCTTGTTTCCCAGTAGGCCCCCTATATGTGCCCATACCCTAATCAAGGAATTGTGAATTTAGCATTGGAGGGAAGTGTGTGGGGTAAAAATCGCAGGGGAAGACCAAGAGATGGATACAGTAAGCAGATTCAGACAGATGTAGGTTGCCGTTCTTATGTGGAGATGAAGAGGCTTGCTCAGGATAGGGTATTGTGGAGAGTTGCATCGAACCAGTCTCCGGACTGAAGACCACAACAATAACAACCCCCCCCCCCCACACATACAGTGCAGTGAATTGCTGTCAGCGCTATTTTAACTTCATGTCTAGTGCAGGAGTCAACAGTGCTGTGTTTGTTTAGAAATTGTGTTCCACTGCAATCTGGGGAAACTTAAGAGGCCTTTGCCAGTTTAACTGTGTATGACTTGTCTACGATTTTAAAACTTCAAATTTATGTTTTAAAACTCCATCTTCAGTCTTCTTTTTATCTATGTGTTTTCTTTATTGTCTTCCCGTTTTTACTTCATATCCCAAAATGTTCATACCATATGTTAGTACCAGTATCTTTTAATTCTGTCTCATTGCCATTGCGATTTTAAATCTTCAGATTTATGTGTTTTTATAGTCGCCAATTTTATCGTAATGTTTCTATCCTTTTATCGCCTTGTTTTCCTTGTATATACATGTGTATCCATACTGTATGTATTAAGCTTGGTTGAAGAGTAGCCTGCATGGTGGTGCCTGTCCATCTCCCAGTATGGGGGATTTAAATTATCATTAAAGGAAAAAAACGTCATATTTTGAGTGACAGATACCTGTTAGATAAGACAGAATAATGAGTCTGGTATTTACTCTCATATTTGGAGGACAAGGCTGGAGATTGTCTCGTCAGTGACAAGATCATCAAATGCGAGGAACATGGATCAGGTTGTTATTATGCCATATTTTCCCGTCAGTAGTTTGCTGTCGTCTCATTGAAATGTTTCCGGAATACTTAAGAAAGCAGCTCTTTGGAAATGTATATGAACGTTTTCTCCTCCGCTGCACTTCAAAAGGTTGGCTGTAGAAGCTGCCATAAAGTAATATGGACGAGACACGTATAAGGCGAAGTGAGTATTTTGTATACAGGGTGTCCCAGCTGTCTTGTCCAGCCAAAATATCTCTGGAACAATACCAGCTATTGGAAAACGACTTTCACCGGTATGAATGTACGGCTGGGGTATATGAATGTACATATTTGGAAACATTCTAAAACGAAAGCAAATGTGTTTTTTTTAACAGAAACTTACGTTTTTTTTAAATGGACACTCTATATTTTTTCTTCAGCAA
Organism: Locusta migratoria; assembly: GCA_026315105.1. Taxonomy (NCBI): domain Eukaryota; kingdom Metazoa; phylum Arthropoda; class Insecta; order Orthoptera; family Acrididae; genus Locusta; species Locusta migratoria. Next base: position 40,983,114 of record CM048749.1, read on the forward strand.
TCCATAACATGACAAATCACATAAACAATGGCGTTGATTGCATCGCAATATTCCAATTACATCCCGAGATATTGCGACGCGAAGTTGACGCTTGAAATACGCGAAACGCGCGGCTAGCGCACGTCCTGAGCAGCATGGGGTTCTCGCCTTAGTCTCAGGACGTGGCCTAGCCGCGCGTTTCGCGTAATTCAAGCGTCAACTTCGCGTCGCAATATCTCGGGATGTAATTGGAATATTGCGATGCAATCAACGCCATTGTATATGTGATGTGTCATGCTATGGATTGCTGAAGAAAAAATATTGGGTGTCTATTTAAAAAAACATAAGTTTCTGTTAAAAAACACATTTGCTTTCGTTTTAGAATGTTTCCAAATATGTACATTCATGGGCCCCAGCCGTACATTGATACCGGTGAAAGTCGTTTTTCAATAGCTGTTATTGTTCCAGAGATATTTTGGGTGGACAAGACAGCTGGGACACCCTGTATATTTAAACATGTCCGGAAGAAGTCACAGCACAAAAATATATAAATTGTGTTCATTGAAGACAACGTCAGCGTTTATTTCTTCATTGCAGGTGCAGGAAAATCGTTCGACCTAATGCGGGAACGCGAATGGCGAGCTTTGAGGAACTGGGATGGTCGGAACGTTTCATCCGTGGCGCTCGGCCTGTGAGAATTTGGGGCAGGTGGGAGGCGACCTGCGGATAGGCAAGACGTCAAGGCTGCCGCTGCCCAGAGACGGAGTCCTGGGTTGTAAATTCCATCCGGCTGAAATTTACACTCGTCCTACCGAATTATTTCAGTGGCACTATGCAGCCCAAGGGAATAACTTGCATTCCTGGGTTTTAAAATAGCACCAACCACTGTTTATGGAGTGATGCTATTGACTTGACTTTTGGGCACCTACCAGTCCTTCCGGCCTCAGAAACGCAGTTAGGGATGGGACTTGGCAGGCAGCAGTGCGCCTCAATCGAGGCCACTCACTGAAAAGCGACCTGTACAGAAAATTCCAGCAAACAGGCTCTGAAGTGTTTTCGTAGCACATAGACAACTGGTGGAATTGTCAGAGAGGAGTGCAATGCAGTATGGTCGAACAGCGTAGGTGGTTGCATGTTTGCCTGTAATGTGGACGACCCAGGTTCTAACCTACACTAAAGAAACGTTTATTGCTTCTTTTATTGTTAGTTTGAAAATATTGCCCAATTTGTAATGAAACTGTAATGACAATAATATATAACACTTTAATCTACCTACATTAAGTGTAAAATACATTTTAAATTATTCGAATTTAAAATATTGAAATTAAAATTTCAATTATCTGTAACCGACAATTCATAAAGTAATTAAGTTCTTCATGATGTAATTGATAATCTCTATCTACATAAAAGCAAAAGGATACATACACACCCACTCACTGACTAAACATGAAATCTCGATAACTACTCCACCTATGAAGCTGAAATTTGGCAGGAATGTAGTTTATAGGTAGAAGACGTCAGCTAAGAAAGTATTTTGCGATAGGGCCGACAGTTCAGGAGATAACAAAGAAAACTTCCCCGCCTTGTGGTACGTTATAGTATGACTTTATCAGTCCACTATTTGAGAAGGAGAGCTCTTAGCGACTTGCAACAAACTTTACACATAATTTCAAATATACAGAAAACTTTTTCACGCCGACAACCCCAGCAAAGTGATGAAAGGAAAAGCGTTTGGCGCTTACTACTTTTTCGGCGTCCATGCAGTAAAATTACGGCTTTTGGCATGACGTTACAATTTATTACTCGTACACTATTAATTGTATTCGCGAGAAATGTTACAGACAGTATACATACGTACCACTGAACGTAAGTTCGAAATTTTATCATACTACGACACACAGTTCACGAGATATGACGTCATAAACAATGAGATGCGAGAAAAACTGTTGTGTCACGCGACAGTATTGCACATTTCCTCTTAGACTACTGGACCGATTTCAACTAGATTCGATGCACGTATTCCTTACCGTGAGGTAACAGTTCGTGCCGCGTTAAGAATTACATAGACACATGGTTCAGGAGATATGACGTCATTTCTGCTGTTCATGGACTCAAAACTATGGCATTCGGTATGACGTTACAATTTATAATTTCTACATTACAAATTGTAGCTGCGGAAATTTTACGGACAGTATACACACACTTCTAGCTGAATTTACCTTCGAAATTGTGTCGCATTACGACACGTAGTTCATGAGATGTGAGCAAGTTCATGAGATGTGAGCACATAAATAGTAACGTTCATTGAAAACCGCCCCATCATGCACCAAGTTCTTTACTACTAATTGTATCCGCAACAGATTTTACAGACATACAGCACTTATACAAATGAATATATACCTGAAAAATTATACAACTGTACAACATATGAGTCAATAATTTTGAGATCGTACAAATTTTATATGGCATTTGTATTTTGATTACTGTCTTTCTTTTTTGGATACTGCACTTATAGTTTTGTACAATATGTAAGACAGCCTTATTTTTAAAATATTCTCCCATAAATATAACACACTTAAAAATGTGACTGAAATAAATAAATACCCCGGCAATGTCGGGTTTTCAGCTAGCGATTTATATAATAAACTCTCCTCTGCTATGGTTTGGTCTGATTTGACCGACGTGATTGTTCCCATTCCTAATTTGACGACAGTAGAACTGTTTATTTAAACTTTATTTGAACAGACTGGTTTTGAATCACTCTCCTGGTTCTACTTTACTATTTGGTATTTTATTCAAAAGCGCCATAAGACGACCATGGTAGTAGAGGATTAATTTTATATAACATTGTTATGATTTAAAAAAAAAAGAGATAAAAACTCAAATGTTTTGTAAGCATAGGATCTAACCGTGATCTTCCACGACAGTCATGAACGCTACTGCCTGAGCTATTTCGCCATATTGCAAGTACAACATCATTGAATCTCTATCAATATAAAAGCGAAAGGACACTCATTCATTCACTGACTCAGTCACTCACTGACTAAACACGAAATTTCTAAAACTACTTCACCTATGGAGCTGAAATTTGGCAAGAATATAGTTGACAGCTAAGAAAGGATTGTGCGATAGGGCCGATAGTTCAGGAGATAACAATGAAAACTTCCCCGTCTTGCGACACGTGATATTGTGACTTTATCAGTCCACTATTTGAGAAGGAGAACACTTAGCTACTTGCAACAAACTTTAAACATAATTTCAAACCTTTAGGAAACTTTTTCTCGCTAACAACACTAGCAAAATGATAAAAGGAGAAATGTTTGTCGATTACTACTTTTTCGGCGTTTATGCAGTAAAATTACAGCTTTTGACATGATGTTACAATTTATTACACATACACTATTAATTGAATTCGTGAAATATGTTACAAAAAGTATGCACACATACCACTGAACGTACGTTCGAAATTTTATCATAGTGAAACACATAATTTAAAGAGGTATACCGTCATAAACAATGAGATGTGAGAAAAACTGCTACATTGGGCGACAATTCTGCACATTTCTTCCTAAACTACTGAACCGATTTCAACCAAATTTGATACACATATTCCTTACGGTGAGGTAATAGTTGATACTGTGTAAGAATCACACATGGTTCAGGAGATATGTCGTCATAAACAATAGGAATCGCAAAAAGCTGTCACATAATGAAAGGCGAGTTTATTCACACACTGTATGATAATGAGAGAACTTAGCGACATGCCACAGTCCTTAAACATAATTTCAAACCTTTACTGAACTTTTTCTGGCTGACAACCATAGCAAAATGATGAAAGAAAAAACTTTGTCCCTTACTACTTTTCCACTATTCATGGAGCAAAATTGCAACATTCAGTATGATGTTGCAATCGATAATTTTTATACTACATATTTTAGCCGCAGGAAATTTTACAGACAGTATACACACATATAGTTGAATGTACCTTCAAAATTGTATCACAGTACAACACGTAGTTCAAGATATATGAGCATATAAACAGTAACGTTCATGGGAAATGGCCCCATCACACACCAAGTTTTAATTTATTACTTCTTTACTACTAATTGTATTTGCAACAGATTTTACTGACATATAATACTTATACAAATGAATATATAACTGAAAAAGTATATAATTGTACAAAATGTAACTCAATAAATATGAGATCCTATGAATTATATATGTCATTTGTATTTTAAATACTATCTCTCTTTGTTTGGATACTGTACTTCTAATTTTGTACATTATGCAAGACAGCCTTATTTCTTAAAAGATTCTCCAATAAATATAACACGTTTTAGAAGAAAAAAGAGATTGACAGTGTGACGGAGAAGGGATAATAGAAGTACTAACTCATAGCAGGAATAAATAAATAAATACCTGGGCAACGCTGTTTTTAGCTAGTATGTAAATATGGTTTATATGAGTTACTCTTATGGTTTATAGCCCTTTTCCCGGAATTTTATTTTAATAGTGCGTTTTAAAACGTCCTTAAACGGACACTCTTGTCATATGCTATCAACATTCGAAGTCTCTTCCCAAACAGAATTTCCGAGATTGGTACGTCTGTTTGTTGTTATAGCCCTTCTCCAGATATATATTGGCACCCTTGTATGAACCCGGTCAATAAAACCGATTTGAGTGCAATTGGTTGCTGCTATTTTAAAAACCAAGGGAATAACAGTTGCTACAATGTACAAACTACGAAACATCTCTCTTCTTTCCCTGTGACTTCTGGTGTTATAAGGAAAGAAATGGTTATTCATTGAATACTAATTTTCACAAAGCACTACCTTCATTGAAGTACATGTGATGATTCTGGGTGTGAATGGCAATAGCATTAAAGTGCCCAGTGATGTGGAAACGTCTGTGGAAGATCTCCATTTTGAAATAGCTGATGGTTCCGACTAGTAATTTTCCTACCTAACTTGCCTCAATAGAGCACTAATGACAAAGGTCATGACTTGCACAACTAAAAATATTAATTCCGCACAATTAAAAATTATACGAATAATTTCAGTTGGTGACATTCTATGACATTAATAAAGGATTACACAATGCTGTGGTTTTTTCTTGCTGAGTGAAAATAATAGACAATATGAAGCATCGAAACTAAAATCAATGGAAATATTTATATTGCGACTTACCACAGGGGAGAGATCCACTAGAGGGCTTTCTCTAGGAGTACTGAGGTCTAATTACCTGAAAAGAAACAAGTTGCTTTGAATATCTTTATCACACCAGTAGCACACATGAACATTTAGTGCACACACACACACACACACACACACACACACACACACACACACACACAATGAGGTGGCGAACGTTATAGGGTAGCGATATGCAGAGATACCGGTGGCTCTAATGTCAGGTACATGAGGTATAAAAAGTGTACAAATGTTTGTAAATCTATGGGAATTAACTACTGTTGTCATCAGTCCCTAGGCTTAAAAACTACTTAAACTAACTTGAACTAAGCTAAGAACAACAAACACATCCATGCCAGAGGGAGGACTTGAACGTCTGACAGGGAGCAACTATGTGCTCTGGATGAAAGTACCTTACAGCACTCAGCCATTCCCACCACGGCACACGATGTACAGGGTGGTGCATTTGCAGAGGAAGTGAATAGTTTTTTGACTTGATTGTGGATGCACAACTGGAATTTACACACTTTGAAGGCGGTATGGCAGTCAGAGGTAGAGTCATGAGAGACACCATTTCGGAAATAGTTTCGGAATGGAATATTCCGAGAACTGCAGTGTCAAGAGAGTGCCGAGAATAGCGAATATCATACATTATGTCTGACCATGCACAATGCACTGGCTAACTGCAGCGGCATTTATGTGAAGCTGTCAGTGTTAATAGCCACGTGACCAGGCAACACTGCATGAAGTAACTGCAGGAATCAATGTGTGACCCCCAGGATCTATACGTCAGATAGGACAGTGCACCGCACTTTGCCATTAATGGGCTTGGCAGCAGAAGACAACTCTAGTGCTTTTGCTGCTAGCACATCGCTAGTCTCATGACCTTATTGGAAAAGACAACACAAAAAAAACTGTGGCTTTGTCAAGTGAGTACCAATCACAATTGATAAGATCTAATGACTGAGTGAGGCACGGACGCCATGAAGTGATGGACACGTGTTTAGCAAGGCATGGCGCCAGCTGGTGGAAGCTCCATAATAGTGTGGGCTCTTTTGACGTGGAATGGACTGAGATTCTGGCCCATTGTAACCTGTAACTAGCTGGAACTGTTAATGTTCAGCTACTGGGAGGCCACATATCACTAGCTGGAACTGATAATGTTGGAGACCTTCTGCAGCCATTCATGCAGTTCCTGTTTTGGAATTCTTACAGTTGATAGTGCAGCACATTTATTTGTTTAACAAGATTTTTGACAGTTCCAGAAAATGATTTGGCTACCCAGCTAGACTGACATGGTTTCCACTGAGACATAATCGCAGGTCACCTCATACACTGAGTTGTTACTGGTTCTGGTGATTGCCTAAATGCTTGTGGACATGTATCCCCACAGCAACACACTCCTTAATGTCCCATCACTTCATAGGTTTACCGAAATATCACAAGTAATTACTTCCAGGTTCTTGTTAGAGGTCCTGTTATTCAGTGCCTTGAACAATATTGTGAGTTTATTGCCACAGAACTACAATATATGTGATAGAAACAACATAAAACTTAATCTTATGCATCTGTCTTGACACATTCACTGGACAATGCAAAAGTAATATCAATGGAAGTTAATATTCTTCAAGATCATAGAATTTACTTATTTTCAAGGTATAATTGCTTCATGATACACTGTAGATTCCACTTCACTTTGAATTCTTTGTCCAGTCCTCTAACACGAGAAATCTGTGCAAAAAATCAAGGTCCCTGCGCCGGTTACTGTAACTAAATAAAAATCTTTACACAAGATAAATTATTAGATGCTCTTGAGTCGATCTAGAGAACATGTAATGTAACATGTGACATTACAACACTAGCTCGTGCTCCAGCAACACACTTGCAGTTATGGTCAGCTGTAGAAACAGCACCATGGGCATATCAGCACACACTCCGCTGCAGAGTGAAAGTTTCATTCTATGAAACACATTAATGGACAGAAAAGATTTTTGCCATTAATCTGTCTGGCACCTTTGTACTAATGATAACACGAATGTCATTTTTAGTCATGACAAAACATAGACAGACAGTGTAAATATGATACTATTTTGGTCACTTCAGTTTCTACCCATATCTCTCATTTAAAGTTTACTTTCTCATGCTTATACTTTTTGATTGAGGAACAAAAAACTAGCGGTTCATATTAGGAGAAAATTTGGAGTTTTAATGGGTATGGACATATGTAATCTAACATCTTATAAAACAGGCTGTATGTGTGTATGTATGTATTGGACCGATTTCAACAAACTTGGTACACATGATCCTTAATATCAGGCAACAATCGCTGCCAGGGTAAGAATCACCTATGACACATACGTAAGGAGATATAATGTCGTAAACAAGAGAAGTGCGAAAAACTGCTGCGTCAAACGATAATGCTGCACATTTTCTCCTAAACCACTGGACCGATTGCAACTAAATTTGGTACACATATTTCGTACGTGAGGTAACAACTGCTGTAGGAGTACGAACCACGTACGACACATGGTTCAGGAGACATAACGTCAAGAATAATAGGAATCGCAAAAGAAAAAAAAACTGCTACATAAGGCGACGAGACTTTATAAATACACTATATGAGAATGACAGTACTTAGCGACTTGCAACAAACTTTAAACATAATTTCAAACGTTTATTAAACTTTTTCTCACAGAAGCGATATCGGGATAATAAAAGGAAAAAAGTTTCTCGTTTACTACATTTCAACTGTTCATGGAGCAAGACTATGGCATTCTGTATAACGTTACAATTTATAATTTCTACACTACCATTTGTACTCACAGGGAATTTTGCAGACAGAATACACACTTAAAGCTGAATGTAAGTTCGAAATTGTATCACAGTACGACTTGTAGTTCATGAGATATGAGGGCGTAAAGAGTAACGTTCATGGAAAACTACTCCATCAAGCATCACGTTTTAATCTATTACTTCTTTACTACTAACCATATTCGCAACAAATTTTACCGACATACAGCACTTACACAATTCAATATATTCCTGCAAAATTTTACAGTTGTACAACATATCTGTACTAATAATTAATCTATAAATGTAGGCCTGTCGCTGTTCGCTTCAGTCTTCAAAACTACTGGACGAATTTTCATGCGGTTTTGACAGGAAACATGAGTGAAGATTGGTTCATGATCTAGGCATGATTTCATCAAAATAGAATCACTAAGGGTTTTCATAGACCGTAGTGTCTGTCTGTTCATCTATTAGAAACCACTTCCCCAAAACTACTTCACGAATTCGCATGGGGTTTTCACAGGTAACTTCAGCGTACCTTGGGACAACATATAGACATAGTTTCATAAAAAATGGATCACGGAAAGAAGAACACCACAATTCAACGTTTTTCATCGAAAACCGTCGTGTCTATCTTTCTCTTTCATCTACAAAACTAATAGACGAATTTTCAGAGGGTTTTCACGGGAAACGTGAGGGTATCTTGTGGTTACAGAAACGCTTCATTTCACAAAATCGGATCAGAAAAAGTAAGATATCATAATTTAAACATTTCTCTGAAAGCAATAGCATGTGTCTATTTGTAGAGAGCAATCTCCAAAAGTACTAAATGAATATTCACGGGGTATCACAGATAAATAGAGAATATCCTGGGGCAACATATACGCTTCATTTCATGAAAATCAGATCAGGGAAGTAAAAGATATCGTAATTTGAAATTTTAGGTGTATTTCAAGCTTGGAAAGAACGACGTAATGCAGCAAAGAACTAACAAATAGCGCCGCGGGTGTTCGTGTGAAGTTCGGGGCAGCGATCTGATTATTACCCTTTGAAAATACTACTTACTCTTTGACTTTTCAAATTTACCATTTTTCTGAAAATCGTTTTCTTGGTTGGTATGTTCTACGAAATATGATTCAAGCAATGAAAATAAAACTGATACAATCCTCGCCATGTGTAATCCATGTATTTATTTGCTGATATCACAGTCTAACATATATGTGCAACTACTATGGAAGTTTAAGTCTCACGCTTGGAGCGACAATAGCGCATCCAACGTAAAGAGAACCAACAGTAAGAATAATAATTATTTTCAGTGATATTTCCACTTCCTTAAGGAAATACTCATTACTTGCTACATTTCAGTTTGCCATGCCTCAGCCCATTGCCCAGAGATATGAATGAACATGAAATAAATGTAAACTTTCACGGCCGGCGTTGTCTTCAGGTAAAATTTCCGGGCTGATGGGCCGTGGTCCAGATGTAAAACTTCCTCCCGACGTTACGTCTGCAACTGCGGGAGACATCTTCGAAGGTCTTCCGACTACTGCCACTATGGGCCGAGGGGCTCTCGCATTTATAGAGGGCATAGAGGGCACCGCTGATCTCAAATATTCTTTGATTTTCTTTGTGGGTCTGTAGATGGTTTCGACGCCATGCTTGCCCAATACTTTCCCGATTCGATCAGTAATTCTGCTAATGTACGGCAGGAAAACTGTTTGTTGCCGTTGTTGCTCAGAACGTCTGGATTCTTCTCTTCTTTGATGGAGAGCTCGATCAATTTCCTTGGCACCATATCCATTTTCCTTGAAGGCCGACCGTAAGTGATTTATTTCATCCTCCAAGTAAACTGGCTCACAGATGTTGTTGGCTCTATCCACCAAGGTTTTAATGATGCCTCTTTTTGCCTCGGATGATGGTTTGACTCCTTGTGGAGGTATCTCTCAGTATGTGTGTTCTTTCTGTGTACCTTATGGCCCAGAGTTCCGTCCTCTTGTTTTATTAACGATACATCCAGGAAATTAAGTTGGACATTGCTCTCTTTCTCCATCGTGAACTGCATATTTTGATTAATGCTATTGAGATGCAATAAGAAGACATCCAGCTCCTCTTCACCATGGCTCCACACTACAAAAGCGTCGTCAACATATCGGTGCCAGTTAGTTGGCTTCTTTCTGGCAGTCTACAGTGCCTGCTGTTCGGCCCATCAGCCCGGAAATTTTACCTGAAGATGAAATAAATGTGTTAAATGGCAAGCATAAGTGATGTATGATGTAAGCTGCATCATATTCATGAAGGTATGCCTATACCTAACACGTTTCGCAAATGTATTAAAAAAAACTACTGATACATTTTCATGCGGCTTTCACAGGAAATTTGAGCTAAGATTGGGGCAACATATAGGCACGATTTCATCAAAATTAGATCACAGAAAAAAGATACATCGTAACTGTCTGTTCATCTATTAGAAATACCTATCTCCTAAACTAATTCAAGGATTTGCATGGAGCAACTTCGTTTCATAAAGGTGGAATCAGGAAAATTATTTTAAAGATAGGTTATGCTTTAAGTATGGATTGCGTAGTACAGCAAACAAGCGATACAGGCGCTGTAGTGCACCAAAGAACTAATAAACACCGCTGCTGCATAATAAGTATGGGGTAGTGCAACAAGCAAGCGAAAGTCTGTGACAGAATTAAGCAATCTTATGTCTTCGAATACCAAAAAACGTTGAACATAGTGCTACTGATTTCGCTTTTTGTATTAAATACTTAACGACATTTCTTTGCTTCTTTCCCACGTTTCACTTTTTGTATCAAAAACGTTATGAAGATACATCGTTTCGGAAAATGACTTTTACGTACATTTGACACCTTGGCTAGGACAACTGAGTTTATTGACAGAGCGATCCAACAAGGATTCTATTTTTACCGGCTGATCTCCGGAACCCTGAAAATCCATGATACACACAGGCCCTCCTTCAACAACCGTTGCAAAGCACGGGCATATAAGCTAGTGAATGAATAAGCTGACACAACAAAGGAGTAAGCACTCTAAAATGATCGAAACCGACTGTATAAGGTAGGCTGTGACTGGACTGACCATACAAGGGTGAACACACATGACTAACTGTACAAGGTTGGCCTTAGGAGACCAATTTTATGAGACTGACCTTACAAGAACAATTGTATGAGACTGACCTTACGAGCCCAATTATATGAGACTGACCTTACGTACCAACTGTACCAGACCAAATGTACGAGACTGACCTTACGAGACCGACTGTATGAGACTGACCTTTAGAGACCGACTGTATGAGACTGAACTTATGAGACTAACTTACGAGACTGAACTTACGAGACGAACTTTACGAGACTGACTTTACGACACTGAGTGCACAACACACTGTACGAGACACACTGCATAAGACTGACCATATGAGACAGACCATATGAGACTTATCATATGAGACTGACCATATGAGACCAACCATATGAGCCAACAGTACAACCAACTGTAAGAGACCCACTGTATCAGTCTGACCATACAAGAGAGAGTGTACAATACCAACTGTATGAGAGAGACTGTACCAAGGTGACCATACAACACAGACTGTGCAAACCATATTGTATGAGACAGATCGTAGGGACAGAGAGCACGAGACAGAGTATACGAGATAGACTGTAAGAGATTGACCAAACAAGACATCCTCCAGTTCAGCTTAGAGAACTGTCGCTTCATATTCGTTTCTTTGCACACAACCCACCTATACGATAGACAGCCAGTGAGAAAATATGGTGCTGCACACAAATACAGTTTTTAATAAACTATGGCTATGTCACAATTCATGTCTGCTGATGTGTGAAGCCTTGTGAAACTTCCAAGCGCCCTACACTTGTACCTGATACAGGCACTGTGACGCTGATGTTTGGACATACAACTGGCGCTATTAATCACGTGGACAGCAGCAGCCGCTGTGAAAATTAGCTGAGACAGCAGCCACGCGGTCGGCTGCGGCGGGCGGCGCGCCGGGGGTTCCCCGCATTGTGCGCTGGGATTTACGGCTCAGCGGGAATCCCCGGGCTCTGAAACCGCGGCGGCCAGCGACCCACAGCTGTGCCGCAGTAAATGGGCTCTGGACGCGGCTGTTTCCTCTCCGAATCCTCCCTCCCACCGGCGACTACACGTGTGTTCTCTTTTCAATATGTGTGTAAACTAACAGCTTACCAATTATAGAGGCCCATCTGATAACTAAAATTCTGCGTCGGCAATTTTGGTCTTTTATTGTCAGGAGTAAAATATAGGGAACATAAGGTTATTTACAACTTGTACAAAAACCAGACAGCGGTTGTCAGAGTTGAAGGGCATGAAAGGGATGCAGTGGTTGGAAAGGGAGTAAGACAGGGTTGTAGTCTTTCTCCATTGTTGTTCAATTTGTACATTGAGTAAGCTATAAAGGAAAGCAAGGCGAAATTTGGTGAAGGAATTAAAGTTCAGGGTGAAGAATTAAAAACATTGCGTTTTGCCGACGACATAGTAATTCTGTCAGAGACAGCAAAGGACTTGGAAGAGCAGTTAAACGGAATGGTCAGTGTGCTGAAAGGTGCATGTAAGATGAACATTAACAAGAGCAAGACTAGGGTAATGGAGTGCAGTCTAAGAAAATAGTGATGCTGAAGGAATGAGATTGGGTAATGAAGCAATAAAGGAGGTAGATGAGTTTTGTTACTTGGGCAGTAAAATAACAAATGATGGTCGCAGTACAGAGGATATAAAACGCAGAATGGCAATGGGTAGAAAAGCGTTCTTGAAAAAGAGAAATTTGTTAACATCGAATATTGATTTAAACCTAAGGAAGTCCTTTCTGAAGGCATTTGTATGAAGTGTTGCCTTATATGGGAGTGAGAGATGGACGATAAACAGTGTGGACAGGAAGAGGATTGAGGCTTTTGAAATGTGGTGCTACAGAAGAATGCTGAAGATTAGGTGGGTGGATCGCGTAACTAATGAGGAGGTACTGAACAGAATTGGGGAGAAAAGGAATTTCTGGCATACCTTGACTAAAAGAAGGGATCGATTGGTAGGACACATTCTTAGACATCAAGGAATTATGAATTTAGCGTTGGATGGAAGTGTATGGGGAAAAATCGCAGGGGAAGACCAAGAGATGGATACAGTAAGCAGATTCAGACAGATGTAGGTTGTCGCTGTTATGTGGAGATGAAGATGCTTGCTAAGGATAGGGTATTGTGGCGAGCTGCATCAAACCAGTCTCTGGACTGAAGACCACAACAAACAACAACACATTGTCATCAGTCTTGTGACTGGTTTAATGTGATTACGAATTCCCCTCCTGTACAAACCTCTTCCTTTCAGACCATCTATTTTTCTACCATCTTGTATAGTACCTACAGTCCTTGAGCAATGAGAAGAAGGGGTGCAGGGAACAGATGAAGCAAGCTCCTCCCAACAAATCTCACAAGGTACACCGTAAGAGTCCTGTGGACATTGACCCCAAATTTGGTACTCGGGCATAATCGATCCTCTAGATGGCGGTAACACACGTTTTAACTGCCCATTCTGACTGAGAGATTTCATAGTGATATGGAATGTGTCAGTTCATTAAAACATAACATTACATGACGTACATTTTACTGTTATTTTTATTACTTATTTTGTTTTTGTATAATTACTAATTTCTCTGTAAAAATTTGTCTACTGAGCAGAAGCAGTTGTCAGTCAAAAATTTAATTCACTCCTTTATGGCCAAAGTTAAATCTAACCTTAAATTGAAGCTACTTGGATATCCCTGCAGTGTATGCAGAATAATTTTGGGTTGGCTCCAGAAATTATTCTTATTATAGGCTTTTGTGCAATGAATAATTTATTGCTCAAGGGTGAGATGGCACATGAAAGTAGTGAATGAAAATAGAAATATTAACGAAATTTACTTAGGTTTTTGTCACCAATATTTGCAATAACCCTAATAGCATAAGTTGATGAACTCAGACATTCAGTGGATCATCAGTGTTGCTTTCAGTTCAAATGTTCAAATGTTTGTATAGTCTATGGGACTTAACTATTGGGTCATCAGTCCCTAAACTTACAAACTATTTATGAACTAACTAAGACTAAGGACGGCACAAATATCCATGCCCAAGGGGGGGGGATTCGAACCCCCGACCGTAGCGGCCGTGCAGACTGTGACTGGAGCGCCTTAGTACCCTCGGCCACCGTGGCCGGCGCTTTCAGTTCAATTTCTCATCAATGTACACATCTAAAAACTTTGAATATTCTGTGTACCTTAGTTATAGACTTCTGTACACAGACAATATTTATTAATAGTATCATGCCAGTTACCATATGGAGCTGTATGTATTGTGTTTTATAAAACTTAACAAGAGTTCAGTTGTAGAGAACCACTTAATAATTTTCTTAGTCACATTATTTACAAATTCGTCCGTTAACTCTCATTCATTTGCAGTGATTACTATACTTGTATCATCGCCAAAAAAAGAACTAGTTTTGTATCATCATTAATACAGAATGGCAAATCATAGATATACATCAAGAACAGCAAATGACCGAAGACTGAACCCTGTTGGATCCCATTCTTGATAGCTCCCCAGTTGAGGAATTAGCTAATTTTTGCAGTTTACCTGAACCAGTTATTTCAACTTTCTGCACTCTTCCAGTTAAGTATTAATTAAACCATTATTACACTGGCCCATTAATACCACACTGTTTAAGCTCATCTACAATAATTCCATCATTACACAATATAAAACCTTTTAGGGGATAACAAAAAATTCCAATGGGTGATGTTCGGTTATTAAAACTGATAGTTTGTTAGTACGTTATTTTTACAAATGTTGGAAGCAACTCTTACATTACTTACTCAAGAACTTTGGATAAAGCTGTCAGAAGTAGTTATTGGCACTGGAAGCATCTCCTTTTTTATGCAATGCTTAGTAATAGCATACTGCAGTCTATTTGGAAAAATGCCCAGCTCCAGAGCAGGTGATGCTTTACAAGGCAGCGTAGTGCTTGGAAGTGTTACTGAAGAACAGCCTCCTCTATTGTATTTGTGTATTAGTAAGCGGAAATTTGGCATCTGTGTTTGTATCATGGACAATGAGAATTGCCGCAAATAAGGCGTCACTAGGTTTTGCACCAGATTGAATTACCCTCTTCATCAAGTGAAATACACGAAAGAGAGATTGCAAAATTTATTTTCGTTTTGATCAAGAAACGTGAACATGGCACTGTCACTGACATGCTGAATGATGAAATTCTGTTGAAAATGCTTTCCAAGGACATCACTGACGTCGACCATTCATTCCGACTTCCACGATGTGCCTTGTTCCACCGTTGGGTGTATACCACTTTCGCCAGTGAAAGAATTTGCTGAACTTGATCAAGCGCAGACGCATCCGAGTACCGTAGAATCAGTGAACTTGAAAGCGGGTACACTATTAACATGAGAGAATGTGTTGCATCTCTCCGGGAAATTGCTGCTCGTGTGTGTTTGGCAGTGCAAGTGTCTGGAGAATGATCCACGGAAGGCCGCAGAGCGTGACGAGGTGGGTGAGGTAGCACCAGCCAGACCATCGTCCCGAGAAGAGTGACACATCTGAGTCCTTCTCAGATCTATCGCAACAGTGGAAAAGCGTAACATATCGTACACTATCAGGGGCAACAGCCCGTCGCTAATTATAATCTACATGGGCTACATATGAATACATATCAAAACTCGACGTTCAGCTATGAGAAGAAATGAAGGTAATATCTGGAACTTTTAGACCTACACCTATAGACTGTTTACCTGTACTAACTAACATACCACTACCTGAAATTAGAAAAAGTCGGTTACTATTCAGACAATAATGTAAAATACTGTCGAACCCAAAACTTTCCATACATCAGGACTTGACGCCAAAAAACCGCTTGAAGTCAAGGTCACCTCTATAGAAAACAAATAAAGGGGTGTTTCCCTATGATTCAGTAAAGGAATGGAGAAGATTGTGGAGTAGAAGCACAGCAAAATACAAAAGTCTGGTTGGTGATCGAAAAATACCAGTACAGGGCTTTCATTTTTCTAGAATATTATGGACTACCTTAAACCGTGTGAGTACCTGCGTCGGAAGGTGCAAGGAGATGATGACAACATGGAGCTCTTCAGACGACCCTCAGTGTGACTGTGGACTCATCCAGTGAATGGACTTGATGGAGTGCACCGTCCATTGTTTTAATGGTGAACTAGAGGATATACATAAATCCATAGTCAGTGCCACTGAATAGCGTAAAATATTGAATAAAAAAATCGCACTGACATGTTTTATGGCCCACTTTAGATGTGTAGTCTTATAAGTTTTTGCAAACATTTAGGACAAAAATGCTAATGTAAATAATAATAAATTAGAGTGTTACGGCCGGCTGCGGTGGCCGAGCGGACTGAGGCGCTCCAGTCACGGCCTACACGGCCACTACGGTCGGGGGTTCGAATCCCCCCTCGGACATGGATATTTGTGCCGTTCTTAGGATTAGCTAATTCATAAGTAGTTTGTAAGTTTAGGGACTGATGACCCCGTAGTTAAGTCCCATAGACTTTACAAACATTTGAACATTTTGAGAGTGTTACGATTGCGACTCTAATATTGTGATAATGTCTATGCACACCAACACGTAATATTCTTTCTGACTGTATTTTAACAAACAGAAAAATTAATATGATATTTGAGTTTATCTTTGACAAACATACTCTTTTTGGAACTTTTACCTCTTTAAACTATCGTTTTAATATCTCTCCCATATTTTCATTACATTTTTCCGTTGAAATATTATCACCTGTCTTGCCTCGGTAGTTTGTTCGAAATTTATTTACTTCGCCTGTAGTGGTTGCGAATGACTACAGCCTGGAACAAACGAAGAGCACGTTCGGACGTGAGACTATAGCCTAGATGGAACATAGCGTACATTTGGCGTTCGTAAATCAGTCACGTGACATCCCTCGCCTGAAAATCTCTTTTGCGTACACCATTTTGCTTTATGTACATGATGATTTTCTTATTATAACTCAAGCGTTGTCATTTCAAAGCAATGGCGCACTGAAAATTATCAAAAATACGTCGTTCTTAGGACATTAAATTATATTTTAATGTTGGTTAGTTAGTTAAAACCTGTCATTGATAGTTCGAGAATCGCCGCGGTGGGTAGCCGAGTGGTCTAAAGCGCCTCGCTGCGGAGCGCGAGGTTTCTCGCCGTGGAAGTTCGAGTCCTCCCTGGGACATATGTTGTCCTTAGGTTAGTTTGCCTAGGTTTAAGTAGTTTTTAAGCTACGGACTGTTGACCACGCAGTTTGGTCCGATAGAGTTACAGACAATTGAACATTTGAACAGTTCGAGAATCACGGATTACTCTCGCAGCTGTTCGCTATAGCGTAATAGTCGAGGAATTAGTTTGTGATGTGCGAACATGTTAGACGGTGGTTCGGAACTATCTAGAGCGCGGTGGCTCAGCGCGCTCGGTCAGAGGGTTGCCGGCATGGTAGCTAGACGCTCTCGGTAACGAGAAAACTGATTGACCGTCGAAACGATCAAAATAGAACAAAACAAACCAACGCCTCAAAGTACCGATCAAACCGAAGAACCATTGAAAAGAGAGAAAAAGAAAGAGGGTTCAACCAACACCGTCTGTAGAGAAGGCGTGTGCACTCCCGTGCCACGTCACACAGAGTAGGTCGCAGTCGTATAGCTGACTGGCTGGCCAGTGTGAGGCAGCGTGCTGTGCCCCATCAGGCAGCCAGTGAGTTACGTGATCGCGATCTACTCTGCATGGCGTGACGTGGCGCGGCAGTGCATAGGCCTTCCTTTTAGACGGTGTTGGTTCAACGCCATCTGTAACGAATTACATTAGAACGGCTGTTTTTAGTGTTACTAACGTATTTTTTGTCCGAAAGATTTGAAAAATGGAGGTTCTGGTCTCTGACGGCTTGCAATTATGTCTGTAAAATTTGGTGCTGATCGGTTGAACTGCTCGGCCTAAAAAGTGGGAATACGTTACGGACAAACAGACAGACAGACATCCTAAAATCGACGTTATTTTTGCCATTATCTGTGAAACGATGAGAGATATGAAAAAAATAATAGAGCAAAGTTGTGGAGAAATTTATTCTCTACAGATTCATGTATTTACTTTCCGTATCAGATGAACGGTTAGGCCGTTATTTTCATTTAAATTTCGAGCTGTCAAAAGGAAATCGCAAAGGCCCACTTTTAGTATTACTGCCGTAACCTAAAGTGGCCCAATTTTGTATTATGTAATGCTAATTGTGTATCATTTTATGTTGTAATCCGTTTTTAATATTTCGCCTTGTAAATGCTGAACGAATAAATAAATAACGGCGTAGGTGTCATCCATTTCCGCGCCTACCTTTGATCAATGTGCAGAAACATGGCAGACGGCAGTGGGGCGTGGATCAATGTCACTGGGAACAGGAATCGCATCAGATAGTGTTTTGGACGAATCCAGTTTTTTAATTTTATTTATTTATTGTTGTAATAATTATGACTGCATTTTGGTTGGCCGGAGTCAGGGGAAGCACTTTCTCAATATCTGCCATTCGCACATGACATGCGGGTCCAAGTCAAGACCTGGGTTGTCACCGCAATAACAGTGCTGAATGTCCAGGACATGGACTTGTTTTACCTGCTTGAATAACATACTGCCACTCTTAACGATCTAGTTTCTGTGCCACAATCCAGACGCCATTTTCCAGGAAGACAATGCACGATAATATGTTGTTCCACGAACACGTGACTTCTTGGTGTCACTGGACGTCAG